>CATKUP010000212.1:0-720000 GCA_949786385.1 Onychomys leucogaster | reverse complement strand
TTCATATCCGGTAAACCCAGTGATTTTTCGGCTCAAAAGAATTTACACAGTTCTAGAAACCAACACGTTTTTCACTATTAACTAAAGAGCATCTATGTAACACATGCTGTGCTTTGTTACAGTTTCATAACTAGAGGTCAACTATATATGGTCCGTATGAGTAGGAAACACAGATCTTTTTTTCTGGGCATGCTCATGTTTCTTGCTGTATTACAGACTCTGGAAAGAAGAGGAAGCTTCTTGCATTTAAAAGAGGGTGTTTCATGGATGAGAACACTGGTCTGAATTTCCCTTCACAAACGGAGTTAAACCAAAGCATCTTTGTCTTCCTACAAGCAAGAGATGTTTTCCAGTAAACCCAATGATTTTTCGGCTCAAATGAATTTACACAGCTCATGAAGACAACAAGTTTCTCACTATAAAGGAAAGAGCATATATGTAAGAGATGCTGTGGTTTGTTACAGTTTCATAAGCAGAGGTTAACTAGATATGGTCCGTATGAGTAAGAAACACAATTCTTTTTGTCTGGGCATGCTCATGTTTCTTGCTGTATTGGAGACGCTGGAAAGAAGTGCATGCTTCTTGCGTTAAAACAGAGTATGTTTCTTGGATGAGAACACTGGTCTGAATTTCCCTTCACAAACGGAGTTAAACCAAAGGCTCTGTGTCTTCTTATAAGCAAGAGTCATTTCCGGTACACCTAGTGATTTTTCAGCTCAAATGAATTTACACAGTTCACGAACCCAACACGATTTTCACTATTAACTAAAGAGCATTTATGTAACACATGCTGTGGTTTGTTACAGTTTCATAAGCAGAGTTCAACTAGATATAGTCCATATGAATAGGAAACACAGTTCTTTTTTTCTGAGCATGCTCTTGTTTCATGCTGTATTGGAGACGCTGGAAAGAAGAGCATGCTTCTTGTGTTAAAACAGAGTATGTTTCATGGATGAGAACACTGGTCTGAATTTTCCTTCATAAACGGAGTTAAAACAGTCTCTGTGTCTTCCTACAAGCAAGAGTTCATATCCGGTAAACCCAGTGATTTTTCGGCTCAAATGAATTTACACAGTTCACGAACCCAACACGTTTTTCACTATTAACTAAAGAGCATCTATGTAAAAGATGCTGTGGTTTGTTACAGTTTCATAAGCAGAGTTCAAGTAGATAAGGTCCGTATGAGTAACAAACACAGTTCTTTTTTTTGGACATGCTCATATTTCTTGCTATATTGGAGACTCTGGAAAGAAGAGGAAGCTACTTGCGTTAAAAGAGAGGTGTTTCATGGATGAGCACACAGTTCTGAATTTCCCTTCACAAACGGAGTTAAACCAAAGCCTCTGTGTCTACCGACAAGAAAGAGTTCATTTTCGGTCAACCCAGTGATTTTTCGGTTCAAATGAATTTACACAGTTCTTGAACCCAACAGGATTTTCACTATTAACTAAAGAGCGTCTATGTAAGAGATGCTGTGGTTTGGTACGGTTTCATAAGCACAATTCAACTAGATATGGTCCGTATGAGTAGGAAACACATTTCTTTTTTTCTGGGCATGCTCATATTTCTTGCTGTATTAGAGACATGGAAAGAAGAGCATGCTCTTTGTGTTAAAACAGAGTGTGTTACATGGATGAGAACTCTGGTGTGAATTTCCCTTCACAAACGGAGTGAAACCAAAGCCTCTGTGGCTTCCTACAAGCAAGAGGTCATTTCCGGTAAACCCAGTGATATTTCTGCTGAAATGAATTTACACAGTTCACGAACCCAACACGTTTTTCACTATAAACGATAGACCATATATGTAAGAGATGCTGTGGTTTGTTACAGTTTCATAAGCAGAGTTTTACTATATATGGTCCATATGAGTAAGAAACACAGTTCTTTTTTTCTGGGCATGCTCATGTTTCTTGCTGGATTGGAGAAGCAAGAAAGAAGAGCATTCTTCTTGCGTTAAAACAGAGTATGTTTCTTGGATGAGAACACTGGTCTGAATTTTCCTTCAGAAACGGAGTTAAACCAATGTCTCTGTGTCTTCCTACAAGCAAGAGTTCATTTCCGGTGAACACAGTGATTTTTTGGCTCAAATGAATTTACACAGTTCACGAACCCAACAGGATTTTCACTATTAACTAAAGAGCACCTATTTCAGAGATGCTGTGGTTTGTTACAGTTTCATAAGCAGAGTTCAACTATATATGGTCCGTATGAGTAGGAAACACAGTTCTTTTTTTCTGGGCATGCTCATGTTTCTTGCTGTATTGGAGACGCCTGAAGAAGAGCATGCTTCTTGCGTTATAACAAAGTATGTTTCTTGGATGAGAACACTGGTCTGAATTTCCCTTCACAAATGGAGTTAAACCAAAGCTTCTGTGTCTCCCTACAAGCAAGAGTTCATTTCCGGTGAACCCAGTGATTTTTCTGCTCAAATGAATTTACAGTTCTTGAACCCATCATGATTTTTACAATTAACTGAAGAGCATCTATGTAACAAATGCTGTGGTTTGTTACAGTTTCATAAGCAGAGTTCAACTAATATGGTCCGTATGAGTAGGAAACACAGTTCTTTTTTTCTGTTCATGCTCATGTTTCTTGCTGTATTAGAGACGCTGGAAAGAAGAGCATGCTCTTTGCATTAAAACAGAGTGTGTTTCATGGATGAGAACTCTGGTCTGAATTTCCCTTGACAAACAGAGTGAAACCAAAACCTCTGTGTCTTCCTACAAGCAGGAGTTCATTTCCGGTAATCCAAGGGTTTTTTAGCTCAAATGAATGTACACAGTTCATGAACCCAACATGTTTTTCACTATTAACTAAAGAGCATCTATGTAAGAGATGCTGTGGTTTGTTACAGTTTCATAAGCAGAGTTCAACTAGATATGGTCCGTTTGAGTAGGAAACACAGTTCTTTTTTTCTGCACATGCTCATATTTCTTGCTGTATTGCAGACCCTGGAAAGAAGTGGATGCTAATTGCGTTAAAACAGAGGGTGTTTCATGGATGAGCACACTGTTCTTAATTTCCCTTCACAAACGGAGTTAAACCAAAGCCTCTGTGTCTCCCTACAACAAGAGTTCATTTCTGGTGAATCCATTGATTTTTCGGCTCAAATGATTTTACACAGTTCACAAACCCAACACGTTTTTCAATATAAATGAAAGAGCATATATGTAAGAGATTCTGTGGTTTGTTATAGCTTCATAAGCAGGGTTTAACTAGATATAGTCCGTATGAGTAGGAAACACAGCTCTTTTTTTCTGGGCATGCTCATGTTTCTTGATATATTGCAGACTCGGGAAAGAAGTGGAAGCTTCTTGCGTTAAAACAGAGGTTGGTTCATGGATGAGAACACTGGTCTGAATTTCCCTTCACAAACGGAGTTAAACCACAGCCTCTGTGTCTTCCTACAAGCAAGAGTTCATTAACGGTAAACCCAGTGATTTTTTGGATCAAATGAATTTATACAGTTTTTGAACCCAACAGGATTTTCACTATTAACTAAAGAGCATCTATGTAACACATGCTGTGGTTTGTTACAGTTTCATAAGCAGAGTTTAACTAGATATGGTCCGTATGAGTAAGAAACACCGTCTTTTTTTCTTGGCATGCTCATGTTTCTTGCTGTATTAGCAACGCTCGAAGAAGAGCATGCTTCTTGCGTTATAACAGAGTATGTTTCGTGGATGAGAACACTGGTCTGAATTTTCCTTCAGAAACGGAGTTAAACCAAAGGCTCTGTGTCTTCTTATAAGCAAGAGTCATTTCCGGTACACCTAGTGATTTTTCAGCTCAAATGAATTTACACAGTTCACGAACCCAACACGATTTTCACTATTAACTAAAGAGCATTTATGTAACACATGCTGTGGTTTGTTACAGTTTCATAAGCAGAGTTCAACTAGATATAGTCCATATGAATAGGAAACACAGTTCTTTTTTTCTGAGCATGCTCTTGTTTCATGCTGTATTGGAGACGCTGGAAAGAAGAGCATGCTTCTTGTGTTAAAACAGAATATGTTTCATGGATGAGAACACTGGTCTGAATTTTCCTTCAGAAACAGAGTTAAAACAAAGTCTCTGTGTCTTCCTACAAGCAAGAGTTCATATCCGGTAAACCCAGTGATTTTTCGGCTCAAATGAATTTACACAGTTCACGAACCCAACACGTTTTTCACTATTAACTAAAGAGCATCTATGTAAAAGATGCTGTGGTTTGTTACAGTTTCATAAGCAGAGTTCAAGTAGAAAAGGTCCGTATGAGTAGGAAACACAGTTCTTTTTTTTGGACATGCTCATATTTCTTGCTATATTGGAGACTCTGGAAAGAAGAGGAAGCTACTTGCGTTAAAAGAGAGGTGTTTCATGGATGAGCACACAGGTCTGAATTTCCCTTCACAAACGGAGTTAAACCAAAGCCTCTGTGTCTCCCGACAAGAAAGAGTTCATTTTCGGTGAACCCAGTGATTTTTCGGCTCAAATGAATTTACACAGTTCTTGAACCCAACAGGATTTTCACTATTAACTAAAGAGCGTCTATGTAAGAGATGCTGTGGTTTGTTACAGTTTCATAAGCACAGTTCAACTAGATATGGTCCGTATGAGTAGGAAACACAGTTCTTTTTTTCTGGGCATGCTCATATTTCTTGCTGTATTAGAGACACTGGAAAGAAGAGCATGCTCTTTGTGTTAAAACAGAGTGTGTTACATGGATGAGAACTCTGGTGTGAATTTCCCTTCACAAACGGAGTGAAACCAAAGCCTCTGTGGCTTCCTACAAGCAAGAGGTCATTTCCGGTAAACCCAGTGATATTTCTGCTGAAATGAATTTACACAGTTCACGAACCCAACACGTTTTTCACTATAAACGATAGACCATATATGTAAGAGATGCTGTGGTTTGTTACAGTTTCATAAGCAGAGTTTTACTATATATGGTCCATATGAGTAAGAAACACAGTTCTTTTTTTCTGGGCATGCTCATGTTTCTTGCTGGATTGGAGAAGCAAGAAAGAAGAGCATTCTTCTTGCGTTAAAACAGAGTATGTTTCTTGGATGAGAACACTGGTCTGAATTTTCCTTCAGAAACGGAGTTAAACCAATGTCTCTGTGTCTTCCTACAAGCAAGAGTTCATTTCCGGTGAACACAGTGATTTTTTGGCTCAAATGAATTTACACAGTTCACGAACCCAACAGGATTTTCACTATTAACTAAAGAGCACCTATTTCAGAGATGCTGTGGTTTGTTACAGTTTCATAAGCAGAGTTCAACTATATATGGTCCGTATGAGTAGGAAACACAGTTCTTTTTTTCTGGGCATGCTCATGTTTCTTGCTGTATTGGAGACGCCTGAAGAAGAGCATGCTTCTTGCGTTATAACAAAGTATGTTTCTTGGATGAGAACACTGGTCTGAATTTCCCTTCACAAATGGAGTTAAACCAAAGCTTCTGTGTCTCCCTACAAGCAAGAGTTCATTTCCGGTGAACCCAGTGATTTTTCTGCTCAAATGAATTTACAGTTCTTGAACCCATCATGATTTTTACAATTAACTGAAGAGCATCTATGTAACAAATGCTGTGGTTTGTTACAGTTTCATAAGCAGAGTTCAACTAATATGGTCCGTATGAGTAGGAAACACAGTTCTTTTTTTCTGTTCATGCTCATGTTTCTTGCTGTATTAGAGACGCTGGAAAGAAGAGCATGCTCTTTGCATTAAAACAGAGTGTGTTTCATGGATGAGAACTCTGGTCTGAATTTCCCTTGACAAACAGAGTGAAACCAAAACCTCTGTGTCTTCCTACAAGCAGGAGTTCATTTCCGGTAATCCAAGGGTTTTTTAGCTCAAATGAATGTACACAGTTCATGAACCCAACATGTTTTTCACTATTAACTAAAGAGCATCTATGTAAGAGATGCTGTGGTTTGTTACAGTTTCATAAGCAGAGTTCAACTAGATATGGTCCGTTTGAGTAGGAAACACAGTTCTTTTTTTCTGCACATGCTCATATTTCTTGCTGTATTGCAGACCCTGGAAAGAAGTGGATGCTAATTGCGTTAAAACAGAGGGTGTTTCATGGATGAGCACACTGTTCTTAATTTCCCTTCACAAACGGAGTTAAACCAAAGCCTCTGTGTCTCCCTACAACAAGAGTTCATTTCTGGTGAATCCATTGATTTTTCGGCTCAAATGATTTTACACAGTTCACAAACCCAACACGTTTTTCAATATAAATGAAAGAGCATATATGTAAGAGATTCTGTGGTTTGTTATAGCTTCATAAGCAGGGTTTAACTAGATATAGTCCGTATGAGTAGGAAACACAGCTCTTTTTTTCTGGGCATGCTCATGTTTCTTGATATATTGCAGACTCGGGAAAGAAGTGGAAGCTTCTTGCGTTAAAACAGAGGTTGGTTCATGGATGAGAACACTGGTCTGAATTTCCCTTCACAAACGGAGTTAAACCACAGCCTCTGTGTCTTCCTACAAGCAAGAGTTCATTAACGGTAAACCCAGTGATTTTTTGGATCAAATGAATTTATACAGTTTTTGAACCCAACAGGATTTTCACTATTAACTAAAGAGCATCTATGTAACACATGCTGTGGTTTGTTACAGTTTCATAAGCAGAGTTTAACTAGATATGGTCCGTATGAGTAAGAAACACCGTCTTTTTTTCTTGGCATGCTCATGTTTCTTGCTGTATTAGCAACGCTCGAAGAAGAGCATGCTTCTTGCGTTATAACAGAGTATGTTTCGTGGATGAGAACACTGGTCTGAATTTTCCTTCAGAAACGGAGTTAAACCAAAGGCTCTGTGTCTTCTTATAAGCAAGAGTCATTTCCGGTACACCTAGTGATTTTTCAGCTCAAATGAATTTACACAGTTCACGAACCCAACACGATTTTCACTATTAACTAAAGAGCATTTATGTAACACATGCTGTGGTTTGTTACAGTTTCATAAGCAGAGTTCAACTAGATATAGTCCATATGAATAGGAAACACAGTTCTTTTTTTCTGAGCATGCTCTTGTTTCATGCTGTATTGGAGACGCTGGAAAGAAGAGCATGCTTCTTGTGTTAAAACAGAATATGTTTCATGGATGAGAACACTGGTCTGAATTTTCCTTCAGAAACAGAGTTAAAACAAAGTCTCTGTGTCTTCCTACAAGCAAGAGTTCATATCCGGTAAACCCAGTGATTTTTCGGCTCAAATGAATTTACACAGTTCACGAACCCAACACGTTTTTCACTATTAACTAAAGAGCATCTATGTAAAAGATGCTGTGGTTTGTTACAGTTTCATAAGCAGAGTTCAAGTAGAAAAGGTCCGTATGAGTAGGAAACACAGTTCTTTTTTTTGGACATGCTCATATTTCTTGCTATATTGGAGACTCTGGAAAGAAGAGGAAGCTACTTGCGTTAAAAGAGAGGTGTTTCATGGATGAGCACACAGGTCTGAATTTCCCTTCACAAACGGAGTTAAACCAAAGCCTCTGTGTCTCCCGACAAGAAAGAGTTCATTTTCGGTGAACCCAGTGATTTTTCGGCTCAAATGAATTTACACAGTTCTTGAACCCAACAGGATTTTCACTATTAACTAAAGAGCGTCTATGTAAGAGATGCTGTGGTTTGTTACAGTTTCATAAGCACAGTTCAACTAGATATGGTCCGTATGAGTAGGAAACACAGTTCTTTTTTTCTGGGCATGCTCATATTTCTTGCTGTATTAGAGACACTGGAAAGAAGAGCATGCTCTTTGTGTTAAAACAGAGTGTGTTACATGGATGAGAACTCTGGTGTGAATTTCCCTTCACAAACGGAGTGAAACCAAAGCCTCTGTGGCTTCCTACAAGCAAGAGGTCATTTCCGGTAAACCCAGTGATATTTCTGCTGAAATGAATTTACACAGTTCACGAACCCAACACGTTTTTCACTATAAACGATAGACCATATATGTAAGAGATGCTGTGGTTTGTTACAGTTTCATAAGCAGAGTTTTACTATATATGGTCCATATGAGTAAGAAACACAGTTCTTTTTTTCTGGGCATGCTCATGTTTCTTGCTGGATTGGAGAAGCAAGAAAGAAGAGCATTCTTCTTGCGTTAAAACAGAGTATGTTTCTTGGATGAGAACACTGGTCTGAATTTTCCTTCAGAAACGGAGTTAAACCAATGTCTCTGTGTCTTCCTACAAGCAAGAGTTCATTTCCGGTGAACACAGTGATTTTTTGGCTCAAATGAATTTACACAGTTCACGAACCCAACAGGATTTTCACTATTAACTAAAGAGCACTTATTTCAGAGATGCTGTGGTTTGTTACAGTTTCATAAGCAGAGTTCAACTATATATGGTCCGTATGAGTAGGAAACACAGTTCTTTTTTTCTGGGCATGCTCATGTTTCTTGCTGTATTGGAGACGCCTGAAGAAGAGCATGCTTCTTGCGTTATAACAAAGTATGTTTCTTGGATGAGAACACTGGTCTGAATTTCCCTTCACAAATGGAGTTAAACCAAAGCTTCTGTGTCTCCCTACAAGCAAGAGTTCATTTCCGGTGAACCCAGTGATTTTTCTGCTCAAATGAATTTACAGTTCTTGAACCCATCATGATTTTTACAATTAACTGAAGAGCATCTATGTAACAAATGCTGTGGTTTGTTACAGTTTCATAAGCAGAGTTCAACTAATATGGTCCGTATGAGTAGGAAACACAGTTCTTTTTTTCTGGGCATGCTCATGTTTCTTGCTGTATTAGAGACGCTGGAAAGAAGAGCATGCTCTTTGCATTAAAACAGAGTGTGTTTCATGGATGAGAACTCTGGTCTGAATTTCCCTTGACAAACAGAGTGAAACCAAAACCTCTGTGTCTTCCTACAAGCAGGAGTTCCTTTCCGGTAATCCAAGGGTTTTTTAGCTCAAATGAATGTACACAGTTTATGAACCCAACATGTTTTTCACTATTAACTAAAGAGCATCTATGTAAGAGATGCTGTGGTTTGTTACAGTTTCATAAGCAGAGTTCAACTAGATATGGTCCGTATGAGTAGGAAACACAGTTCTTTTTTTCTGCACATGCTCATATTTCTTGCTGTATTGCAGACCCTGGAAAGAAGTGGATGCTAATTGCGTTAAAACAGAGGGTGTTTCATGGATGAGCACACTGTTCTTAATTTCCCTTCACAAACGGAGTTAAACCAAAGCCTCTGTGTCTCCCTACAACAAGAGTTCATTTCTGGTGAATCCATTGATTTTTCGGCTCAAATGATTTTACACAGTTCACAAACCCAACACGTTTTTCAATATAAATGAAAGAGCATATATGTAAGAGATTCTGTGGTTTGTTATAGCTTCATAAGCAGGGTTTAACTAGATATAGTCCGTATGAGTAGGAAACACAGCTCTTTTTTTCTGGGCATGCTCATGTTTCTTGATATATTGCAGACTCGGGAAAGAAGTGGAAGCTTCTTGCGTTAAAACAGAGGTTGGTTCATGGATGAGAACACTGGTCTGAATTTCCCTTCACAAACGGAGTTAAACCACAGCCTCTGTGTCTTCCTACACGCAAGAGTTCATTAACGGTAAACCCAGTGATTTTTTGGATCAAATGAATTTATACAGTTTTTGAACCCAACAGGATTTTCACTATTAACTAAAGAGCATCTATGTAACACATGCTGTGGTTTGTTACAGTTTCATAAGCAGAGTTTAACTAGATATGGTCCGTATGAGTAAGAAACACCGTCTTTTTTTCTTGGCATGCTCATGTTTCTTGCTGTATTAGCAACGCTCGAAGAAGAGCATGCTTCTTGCGTTATAACAGAGTATGTTTCATGGATGAGAACACTGGTCTGAATTTTCCTTCAGAAACGGAGTTAAACCAAAGGCTCTGTGTCTTCTTATGAGCAAGAGTCATTTCCGGTACACCTAGTGATTTTTCAGCTCAAATGAATTTACACAGTTCACGAACCCAACACGATTTTCACTATTAACTAAAGAGCATTTATGTAACACATGCTGTGGTTTGTTACAGTTTCATAAGCAGAGTTCAACTAGATATAGTCCATATGAATAGGAAACACAGTTCTTTTTTTCTGAGCATGCTCTTGTTTCATGCTGTATTGGAGACGCTGGAAAGAAGAGCATGCTTCTTGTGTTAAAACAGAATATGTTTCATGGATGAGAACACTGGTCTGAATTTTCCTTCAGAAACAGAGTTAAAACAAAGTCTCTGTGTCTTCCTACAAGCAAGAGTTCATATCCGGTAAACCCAGTGATTTTTCGGCTCAAATGAATTTACACAGTTCACGAACCCAACACGTTTTTCACTATTAACTAAAGAGCATCTATGTAAAAGATGCTGTGGTTTGTTACAGTTTCATAAGCAGAGTTCAAGTAGAAAAGGTCCGTATGAGTAGGAAACACAGTTCTTTTTTTTGGACATGCTCATATTTCTTGCTATATTGGAGACTCTGGAAAGAAGAGGAAGCTACTTGCGTTAAAAGAGAGGTGTTTCATGGATGAGCACACAGGTCTGAATTTCCCTTCACAAACGGAGTTAAACCAAAGCCTCTGTGTCTCCCGACAAGAAAGAGTTCATTTTCGGTGAACCCAGTGATTTTTCGGCTCAAATGAATTTACACAGTTCTTGAACCCAACAGGATTTTCACTATTAACTAAAGAGCGTCTATGTAAGAGATGCTGTGGTTTGTTACGGTTTCATAAGCACAGTTCAACTAGATATGGTCCGTATGAGTAGGAAACACAGTTCTTTTTTTCTGGGCATGCTCATGTTTCTTGCTGTATTAGAGACACTGGAAAGAAGAGCATTCTCTTTGTGTTAAAACAGAGTGTGTTTCATGGATGAGAACTCTGGTGTGAATTTCCCTTCACAAACGGAGTGAAACCAAAGCCTCTGTGGCTTCCTACAAGCAAGAGGTCATTTCCGGTAAACCCAGTGATATTTCTGCTGAAATGAATTTACACAGTTCACGAACCCAACACGTTTTTCACTATAAACGATAGACCATATATGTAAGAGATGCTGTGGTTTGTTACAGTTTCATAAGCAGAGTTTTACTATATATGGTCCATATGAGTAAGAAACACAGTTCTTTTTTTCTGGGCATGCTCATGTTTCTTGCTGGATTGGAGAAGCAAGAAAGAAGAGCATTCTTCTTGCGTTAAAACAGAGTATGTTTCTTGGATGAGAACACTGGTCTGAATTTTCCTTCAGAAACGGAGTTAAACCAAAGTCTCTGTGTCTTCCTACAAGCAAGAGTTCATTTCCGGTGAATCCAGTGATTTTTCGGCTAAATGAATTTACACAGTTCACGAACCCAACAGGATTTTCACTATTAACTAAAGAGCACCTATTTCAGAGATGCTGTGGTTTGTTACAGTTTCATAAGCAGAGTTCAACTATATATGGTCCGTATGAGTAGGAAACACAGTTCTTTTTTTCTCGGCATTCTCATTTTTCTTGCTGTATTGGAGACGCTGGAAAAAGAGCATGCTTCTTGCGTTATAACAGAGTATGTTTCATTGATGAGAACACTGGTCTGAATTTTCCTTCAGTTCGGAGTTAAACCAAAGTCTCTGTGTCTTCCCACAAGCAAGAGTTCATATCCGGTAAACCCAGTGATTTTTCGGCTCAAAAGAATTTACACAGTTCTTGAAACCAACACGTTTTTCACTATTAACTAAAGAGCATCTATGTAACACATGCTGTGCTTTGTTACAGTTTCATAACTAGAGGTCAACTAGATATGGTCCGTATGAGTAGGAAACAAAGTTCTTTTTTTCTGGACATGCTCATATATCTTGCTGTATTGCAGACTCTGGAAAGAAGTGCATTATACTTGCGTTAAATCAGAGAGTGTTTCATGGATGAGCACACTTGTCTGAATTTCCCTTCACAAATGGAGTTAAACCAAAGCTTCTGTGTCTCCCTACAAGCAAGAGTTCATTTCCGGTGAAGCCAGTGATTTTTCTGCTCAAATGAATTTACAGTTCTTGAACCCATCATGATTTTTACAATTAACTGAAGAGCATCTATGTAACAAATGCTGTGGTTTGTTACAGTTTCATAAGCAGAGTTCAACTAATATGGTCCGTATGAGTAGGAAACACAGTTCTTTTTTTCTGGGCATGCTCATGTTTCTTGCTGTATTAGAGACGCTGGAAAGAAGAGCATGCTCTTTGCATTAAAACAGAGTGTGTTTCATGGATGAGAACTCTGGTCTGAATTTCCCTTGACAAACAGAGTGAAACCAAAGCCTCTGTGTCTTCCTACAAGCAGGAGTTCATTTCCGGTAAACCAAGGGTTTTTTAGCTCAAATGAATGTACACAGTTCATGAACCCAACATGTTTTTCACTATTAACTAAAGAACATCTATGTAAGAGATGCTGTGGTTTGTTACAGTTTCATACGCAGAGTTCAACTAGATATGGTCCGTATGAGTAGGAAACACAGTTCTTTTTTTCTGCACATGCTCATATTTCTTGCTGTATTGCAGACCCTGGAAAGAAGTGGATGCTAATTGCGTTAAAACAGAGGGTGTTTCATGGATGAGCACACTGTTCTTAATTTCCCTTCACAAACGGAGTTAAACCAAAGCCTCTGTGTCTTCCTACAAGCAAGAGTTCATTAACGATAACCCAGTGATTTTTTGGATCAAATGAATTTACACAGTTTTTGAACCCAACAGGATTTTCACTATTAACTAAAGAGCATCTATGTAACACATGCTGTGGTTTGTTACAGTTTCATAAGCAGAGTTTAACTAGATATGGTCCGTATGAGTAAGAAACACAGTTCTTTTTTTCTGGGCATGCTCATGTTTCTTGCTGTATTAGCAACGCTCGAAGAAGAGCATGCTTCTTGCGTTATAACAGAGTATGTTTCATGGATGAGAACACTGGTCTGAATTTTCCTTCAGAAACGGAGTTAACCAAAGTCTCTTTGTCTTCCTACAAGCAAGAGTTCATATCCGGTAAACCCAGTGATTTTTCGGCTCAAATGAATTTACACAGTTCACGAACCCAACACGTTTTTCACTATTAACTAAAGAGCATCTATGTAAAAGATGCTGTGGTTTGTTACAGTTTCATAAGCAGAGTTCAAGTAGAAAAGGTCCGTATGAGTAGGAAACACAGTTCTTTTTTTTGGACATGCTCATATGTCTTGCTATATTGGAGACTCTGGAAAGAAGAGGAAGCTACTTGCGTTAAAAGAGAGGTGTTTCATGGATGAGCACACAGGTCTGAATTTCCCTTCACAAACGGAGTTAAACCAAAGCCTCTGTGTCTCCCGACAAGAAAGAGTTCATTTTCGGTGAACCCAGTGATTTTTCGGCTCAAATGAATTTACACAGTTCTTGAACCCAACAGGATTTTCACTATTAACTAAAGAGCGTCTATGTAAGAGATGCTGTGGTTTGTTACGGTTTCATAAGCACAGTTCAACTAGATATGGTCCGTATGAGTAGGAAACACATTTCTTTTTTTCTGGGCATGCTCATATTTCTTGCTGTATTAGAGACATGGAAAGAAGAGCATGCTCTTTGTGTTAAAACAGAGTGTGTTACATGGATGAGAACTCTGGTGTGAATTTCCCTTCACAAACGGAGTGAAACCAAAGCCTCTGTGGCTTCCTACAAGCAAGAGGTCATTTCCGGTAAACCCAGTGATATTTCTGCTGAAATGAATTTACACAGTTCACGAACCCAACACGTTTTTCACTATAAATGATAGACCATATATGTAAGAGATGCTGTGGTTTGTTACAGTTTCATAAGCAGAGTTTTACTATATATGGTCCATATGAGTAAGAAACACAGTTCTTTTTTTCTGGGCATGCTCATGTTTCTTGCTGGATTGGAGAAGCAAGAAAGAAGAGCATTCTTCTTGCGTTAAAACAGAGTATGTTTCTTGGATGAGAACACTGGTCTGAATTTTCCTTCAGAAACGGAGTTAAACCAATGTCTCTGTGTCTTCCTACAAGCAAGAGTTCATTTCCGGTGAACACAGTGATTTTTTGGCTCAAATGAATTTACACAGTTCACGAACCCAACAGGATTTTCACTATTAACTAAAGAGCACTTATTTCAGAGATGCTGTGGTTTGTTACAGTTTCATAAGCAGAGTTCAACTATATATGGTCCGTATGAGTAGGAAACACAGTTCTTTTTTTCTGGGCATGCTCATGTTTCTTGCTGTATTGGAGACGCCTGAAGAAGAGCATGCTTCTTGCGTTATAACAAAGTATGTTTCTTGGATGAGAACACTGGTGTGAATTTCCCTTCACAAATGGAGTTAAACCAAAGCTTCTGTGTCTCCCTACAAGCAAGAGTTCATTTCCGGTGAACCCAGTGATTTTTCTGCTCAAATGAATTTACAGTTCTTGAACCCATCATGATTTTTACAATTAACTGAAGAGCATCTATGTAACAAATGCTGTGGTTTGTTACAGTTTCATAAGCAGAGTTCAACTAATATGGTCCGTATGAGTAGGAAACACAGCTCTTTTTTTCTGGGCATGCTCATCTTTCATGATATATTGCAGACTCGGGAAAGAAGTGGAAGCTTCTTGCGTTAAAACAGAGGTTGGTTCATGGATGAGAACACTGGTCTGAATTTCCCTTCACAAACGGAGTTAAACCACAGCCTCTCTGTCTTCCTACAAGCAAGAGTTCATTAACGGTAAACCCAGTGATTTTTTGCATCAAATGAATTTATACAGTTTTTGAACCCAACAGGATTTTCACTATTAACTAAAGAGCATCTATGTAACACATGCTGTGGTTTGTTACAGTTTCATAAGCAGAGTTTAACTAGATATGGTCCGTATGAGTAAGAAACACCGTCTTTTTTTCTTGGCATGCTCATGTTTCTTGCTGTATTAGCAACGCTCGAAGAAGAGCATGCTTCTTGCGTTATAACAGAGTATGTTTCATGGATGAGAACACTGGTCTGAATTTTCCTTCAGAAACGGAGTTAAACCAAAGGCTCTGTGTCTTCTTATGAGCAAGAGTCATTTCCGGTACACCTAGTGATTTTTCAGCTCAAATGAATTTACACAGTTCACGAACCCAACACGATTTTCACTATTAACTAAAGAGCATTTATGTAACACATGCTGTGGTTTGTTACAGTTTCATAAGCAGAGTTCAACTAGATATAGTCCATATGAATAGGAAACACAGTTCTTTTTTTCTGAGCATGCTCTTGTTTCATGCTGTATTGGAGACGCTGGAAAGAAGAGCATGCTTCTTGTGTTAAAACAGAATATGTTTCATGGATGAGAACACTGGTCTGAATTTTCCTTCAGAAACAGAGTTAAAACAAAGTCTCTGTGTCTTCCTACAAGCAAGAGTTCATATCCGGTAAACCCAGTGATTTTTCGGCTCAAATGAATTTACACAGTTCACGAACCCAACACGTTTTTCACTATTAACTAAAGAGCATCTATGTAAAAGATGCTGTGGTTTGTTACAGTTTCATAAGCAGAGTTCAAGTAGAAAAGGTCCGTATGAGTAGGAAACACAGTTCTTTTTTTTGGACATGCTCATATTTCTTGCTATATTGGAGACTCTGGAAAGAAGAGGAAGCTACTTGCGTTAAAAGAGAGGTGTTTCATGGATGAGCACACAGGTCTGAATTTCCCTTCACAAACGGAGTTAAACCAAAGCCTCTGTGTCTCCCGACAAGAAAGAGTTCATTTTCGGTGAACCCAGTGATTTTTCGGCTCAAATGAATTTACACAGTTCTTGAACCCAACAGGATTTTCACTATTAACTAAAGAGCGTCTATGTAAGAGATGCTGTGGTTTGTTACGGTTTCATAAGCACAGTTCAACTAGATATGGTCCGTATGAGTAGGAAACACAGTTCTTTTTTTCTGGGCATGCTCATGTTTCTTGCTGTATTAGAGACACTGGAAAGAAGAGCATTCTCTTTGTGTTAAAACAGAGTGTGTTTCATGGAAGAGAACTCTGGTGTGAATTTCCCTTCACAAACGGAGTGAAACCAAAGCCTCTGTGGCTTCCTACAAGCAAGAGGTCATTTCCGGTAAACCCAGTGATATTTCTGCTCAAATGAATTTACACAGTTCACGAACCCAACACGTTTTTCACTATAAACGATAGACCATATATGTAAGAGATGCTGTGGTTTGTTACAGTTTCATAAGCAGAGTTTTACTATATATGGTCCATATGAGTAAGAAACACAGTTCTTTTTTTCTGGGCATGCTCATGTTTCTTGCTGGATTGGAGAAGCAAGAAAGAAGAGCATTCTTCTTGCGTTAAAACAGAGTATGTTTCTTGGATGAGAACACTGGTCTGAATTTTCCTTCAGAAACGGAGTTAAACCAAAGTCTCTGTGTCTTCCTACAAGCAAGAGTTCATTTCCGGTGAATCCAGTGATTTTTCGGCTAAATGAATTTACACAGTTCACGAACCCAACAGGATTTTCACTATTAACTAAAGAGCACCTATTTCAGAGATGCTGTGGTTTGTTACAGTTTCATAAGCAGAGTTCAACTATATATGGTCCGTATGAGTAGGAAACACAGTTCTTTTTTTCTCGGCATGCTCATTTTTCTTGCTGTATTGGAGACGCTGGAAAAAGAGCATGCTTCTTGCGTTATAACAGAGTATGTTTCATTGATGAGAACACTGGTCTGAATTTTCCTTCAGTTCGGAGTTAAACCAAAGTCTCTGTGTTTTCCCACAAGCAAGAGTTCATATCCGGTAAACCCAGTGATTTTTCGGCTCAAAAGAATTTACACAGTTCTTGAAACCAACACGTTTTTCACTATTAACTAAAGAGCATCTATGTAACACATGCTGTGCTTTGTTACAGTTTCATAACTAGAGGTCAACTAGATATGGTCCGTATGAGTAGGAAACAAAGTTCTTTTTTTCTGGACATGCTCATATATCTTGCTGTATTGCAGACTCTGGAAAGAAGTGCATTATACTTGCGTTAAATCAGAGAGTGTTTCATGGATGAGCACACTTGTCTGAATTTCCCTTCACAAATGGAGTTAAACCAAAGCTTCTGTGTCTCCCTACAAGCAAGAGTTCATTTCCGGTGAAGCCAGTGATTTTTCTGCTCAAATGAATTTACAGTTCTTGAACCCATCATGATTTTTACAATTAACTGAAGAGCATCTATGTAACAAATGCTGTGGTTTGTTACAGTTTCATAAGCAGAGTTCAACTAATATGGTCCGTATGAGTAGGAAACACAGTTCTTTTTTTCTGGGCATGCTCATGTTTCTTGCTGTATTAGAGACGCTGGAAAGAAGAGCATGCTCTTTGCATTAAAACAGAGTGTGTTTCATGGATGAGAACTCTGGTCTGAATTTCCCTTGACAAACAGAGTGAAACCAAAACCTCTGTGTCTTCCTACAAGCAGGAGTTCATTTCCGGTAAACCAAGGGTTTTTTAGCTCAAATGAATGTACACAGTTCATGAACCCAACATGTTTTTCACTATTAACTAAAGAACATCTATGTAAGAGATGCTGTGGTTTGTTACAGTTTCATACGCAGAGTTCAACTAGATATGGTCCGTATGAGTAGGAAACACAGTTCTTTTTTTCTGCACATGCTCATATTTCTTGCTGTATTGCAGACCCTGGAAAGAAGTGGATGCTAATTGCGTTAAAACAGAGGGTGTTTCATGGATGAGCACACTGTTCTTAATTTCCCTTCACAAACGGAGTTAAACCAAAGCCTCTGTGTCTTCCTACAAGCAAGAGTTCATTAACGGTAAACCCAGTGATTTTTTGGATCAAATGAATTTACACAGTTTTTGAACCCAACAGGATTTTCACTATTAACTAAAGAGCATCTATGTAACACATGCTGTGGTTTGTTACAGTTTCATAAGCAGAGTTTAACTAGATATGGTCCGTATGAGTAAGAAACACAGTTCTTTTTTTCTGGGCATGCTCATGTTTCTTGCTGTATTAGCAACGCTCGAAGAAGAGCATGCTTCTTGCGTTATAACAGAGTATGTTTCATGGATGAGAACACTGGTCTGAATTTTCCTTCAGAAACGGAGTTAACCAAAGTCTCTGTGTCTTCCTACAAGCAAGAGTTCATATCCGGTAAACCCAGTGATTTTTTCGGCTCAAATGAATTTACACAGTTCTTGAACCCAACACGTTTTTCACTATTAACTAAAGAGCATCTATGTAACACATGCTGTGGTTTGTTACAGTTTCATAAGCAGAGTTCAACTAGATATGGTCCGTATGAGTAGGAAACAGTTCTTTTTTTCTGGGCATGCTCATGTTTCTTGCTGTATTGCAGACTCTGGAAAGAAGAGGAAGCTTCTTGTGTTAAATCAGAGGGTGTTTCATAGATGAGAACACTGGTCTGAATCTCCCTTCAAAACGGTGTTAAACCAAAGCCTCTTTGTCTTCCTACAAGCAAGAGTTCATTTCCGGTAAACCCAGTGATTTTCGGCTCAAATGAATTTACACAGTTCTTGAACCCAACACGTTTTTCACTATTAACTAAAGAGCACCTATGTCAGAGATGCTGTGGTTTGTTACAGTTTCATTAGCAGAGTTCAACTATATATGGTCCGTATGAGTAGGAAACACAGTACTTTTTTTCTGGGCATGCTCATGTTTCTTGCTGTATTGGAGACGCTTGAAGAAGAGCATGCTTCTTGCTTTATAACAGAGTATGTTTCTTGGATGAGAACACTTGTCTGAATTTTCGTTCAGAAACGGAGTTAAACCCAAGTCTCTGTGTCTTCCTACAAGCAAGAGTTCATATCTGTTAAACCCAGTGATTTTTCGGCTCAAAAGAAATTACACAGTTCTCGAAACCAACACGTTTTTCACTATTAACTTAAGAGCATCTATGTAACACATGCTGTGGTTTGTTACAGTTTCATAAGCAGAGTTCAACTAGATATGGTCCTAATGAGTAGGAAACACAGTTCTTTTTTTCTGGGCATGCTCATGTTTCTTGCTGTATTAGAGACATGGAAAGAAGAGCATGCTCTTTGCGCGAAAACAGAGTGTGTTTCATGGATGAGAACTCTGGTCTGAATTTCCCTTCACAAACGGAGAGAAACCAAAGCCTCTGTGGTATCCTACAAGCAAGAGGTCATTTCTGGTAAACCCAGTGATATTTCGGCTCAAATGAATTTATACAGTTCATGATCCCAACACGATTTTCACTATTAACTAAAGAGCATCTATGTAAGAGATGCTGTGGTTCGTTACAGTTTCATAAGCAGAGTTTAACTAGATATGGTCCGTATGAGTAAGAAACACAGTTCTTTTATTCTGGGCATGCTGATGTTTCTTGCTGTATTGGAGACGCTGGAAGAAGAGCATGCTTCTTGCGTTATATCAGAGTATGTTTCATGGATGAGAACACTGGTCTGAATTTTCCTTCAGAAACGGAGTTAAACCAAAGTCTCTGTGTCTTCCTACAAGCAAGAATTCATATCCGGTAAACCCAGTGATTTTTCGGCTCAAATGAATTTACACAGTTTTGAAACCAACATGTTTTTCACTATTAACTAAAGAGCATCTATGTAACACATGCTGTGGTTTGTTACAGTTTCATAAGCAGAGTTCAACTAGATATCGTCGGTATGAGTAGGTAACACAGTTCTTTTTTTCTGAGCATGCTCATGTTTCTTGCTGTATTGCAGACTCTGGAAAGAAGAGGAAGCTTCTTGCGTTAAAACAGAGGGTGTTTCATGGATGAGAACACTGTTCTGAATTTCCCTATACAAACGGAGTTAAACCAAAGCCTCTGTGTCTTCCTAAAAGCAAGAGTTGTTTTCCTGTAAACCCAGTGATTTTTCGGCTCAAATGAATTTGCACCGTTCACGAACCCAACACGTTTTTCACTATAAACGAAAGACCATATATGAAACGGATGCTGTGCTTTGTTACAGTTTCATAAGCAGAGTTTAACTATATATGGTCCATATGAGTAAGAAACACAGTTCTGATTTTCTGGGTATGCTCATGTTTCTTGCTGTATTGGAGACGTTGGAAAAAAGAGCATGCTTCTTACATTAAAACAGAGTATGTTTCTTGGATGAGAACACTGGTCTGAATTTTCCTTCAGAAATGGATTTAAACTAAAGTCTCTGTGTCTTCCTATAAGCAAGAGTTCATTTCCGGTAAACCCAATGAATTTTCGGCTCAAAGAATTTACACAGTTCACGAACCCAACACGTTTTTCACTATTAACTAAAGAGCATCTATGTAACACATGCTGTGGTTTGTTACAGTTTCATAAGCAGAGTTCAACTAGATATGGTCCTAATGAGTAGGAAACACAGTTCTTTTTTTCTGGGCATGCTCATGTTTCTTGCTGTATTAGAGACATGGAAAGAAGAGCATGCTCTTTGCGCTAAAACAGATTGTGTTTCATGGATGAGAACTCTGGTCTGAATTTCCCTTCACAAACGGAGTGTAACCAAAGCCTCTGTGGTATCCTAAAAACAAGAGGTCATTTCCGGTAAACCCAGTGATATTTCGGCTCAAATGAATTTATACAGTTCATGATCCCAGCACGATTTTAGCTATTAACTAAAGATCATCTATGTAATAGATGCTGTGGTTTGTTACAGTTTCATAAGCTGAGTTTAACTAGATATGGTCCGTATGAGTAAGAAACACAGTTCTTTTTTTCTGGGCATGCTCATGTTTCTTGCTGTATAGGAGACGCTGGAAGAAGAGAATGCTTCTTACCTTATAACAGACTATGTTTCATGGATAAGAACACTGGTCTGAATTTTCCTTCAGAAACGGAGTTAAACCAAAGTCTCTGTGTCTTCCTACAAGCAAGAGTTTATATCAGGTAAATCCAGTGATTTTTCGGGTCAAATGAATTTACACAGTTTTGAAACCAACATGTTTTTCACTATTAACTAAAGAGCATCTATGTAATAGATGCTGTGGTTTGTTACATTTTCATAAGCAGAGTTTAACTAGATATGGTCCGTATGAGTAAGAAACACAGTTCTTTTTTTCTGGACATGCTCATATTTCTTGTTATATTGCAGACTCTGGAAAGAAGAGGATGCTACTTGCGTTAAAACAGAGGGTGTTTCATGGATGAGCACACTGGTCTGAATTTCCCTTCACAAATGGAGTTAAACCAAAGCCTCTGTGTCTCCCTACAAGCAAGAGTTCAATTCCGGTGAACCCAGTGATTTTTCGGCTCAAATTCATTTACACAGTTCACGAACCCAACACGTTTTTCACTATAAACGAAAGACCATATATGTAAGTGATGCTGTGGTTTGTTACAGTTTCTTAAGCAGAGTTTAACTATATATGGTCCATATGAGTAAGAAAAACAGTTCTTTTTTTCTGGGCATGCTCATTTTTCTTGCTGTATTGGAGACGCTGGAAAGAAGAGCATGCTTCTTACGTTAAAACAGAGTATGTTTCTTTGATGAGAACACTGGTCTGAATTTTCCTTCAGAAATGGAATTAAACCAAAGTCTCTGTGTCTTCCTCCAAGCAAGAGTTCATTTCCGGTAAACCCAGTGAATTTTTGGCTCAAATGAATTTACACAGTTCACGAACCCAACACGTTTTTCACTATTAACTAAAGAGCATCTATGTAACACATGCTGTGGTTTGTTACAGTTTCATAAGCAGAGTTCAACTAGATATGGTCCTAATGAGTAGGAAACACAGTTCTTTCTTTCTGGGCATGCTCTTGTTTCTTGCTGTATTAGAGACATGGAAAGAAGAGCATGCTCTTTGCGCTAAAACAGAGTGTGTTTCATGGATGAGAACTCTGGTCTGAATTTCCCTTCACAAACGGAGTGAAACCAAAGCCTCTGTGGTATCCTACAAGCAAGAGGTCATTTGCGGTAAACCCAGTGATATTTCGGCTCAAATGAATTCATAAAGTTCATGATCCCAACACGATTTTCACTATTAACTAAAGAGCATCTATGTAAGAGATGCTGTGGTTTGTTACAGTTTCCTAAGCAGAGTTTAATTAGATATGGTCCATATGAGTAAGAAACACAGTTCTTTTTTTCAGGGATGCTCATGTTTCTTGCTGTATTGGAGACGCTGGAAGAAGAGCATGCTTCTTGCGTTATAAAAGAGTATGTTTCATGGATGAGAACACTGGTCTGAATTTTCCTTCAGAAACGGAGTTAAACCAAAGTCTCTGTGTCTTCCTACAAGCAAGAATTCATATCCGGTAAACCCAGTGATTTTTCGGCTCAAATGAATTTACACAGTTTTGAAACCAACATGTTTTTCACTATTAACTAAAGAGCATCTATGTAACAAATGCTGTGGTTTGTTACAGTTTCATAACCAGAGTTCAACTAGATATCGTCGGTATGAGTAGGTAACACAGTTCTTTTTTTCTGAGCATGCTCATGTTTCTTGCTGTATTGCAGACTCTGGAAAGAAGAGGAAGCTTCTTGCGTTAAAACAGAGGGTGTTTCATGGATGAGAACACTGTTCTGAATTTCCCTATACAAACGGAGTTAAACCAAAGCCTCTGTGTCTTCCTAAAAGCAAGAGTTGTTTTCCTGTAAACCCAGTGATTTTTCGGCTCAAATGAATTTGCACAGTTCACGAACCCAACACGTTTTTCACTATAAACGAAAGACCATATATGTAAGGGATGCTGTGCTTTGTTACAGTTTCATAAGCAGAGTTTAACTATATTTGGTCCATATGAGTAAGAAACACAGTTCTGATTTTCTGGGTATACTCATGTTTCTTGCTGTATTGGAGACGTTGGAAAAAAGAGCATGCTTCTTACATTAAAACAGAGTATGTTTCTTGGATGAGAACACTGGTCTGAATTTTCCTTCAGAAATGGATTTAAACCAAAGTCTCTGTGTCTTCCTACAAGCAAGAGTTCATTTCCGGTAAACCCAATGAATTTTCTGCTCAAAGAATTTACACAGTTCACGAACCCAACACGTTTTTCACTATTAACTAAAGAGCATCTATGTAACACATGCTGTGGTTTGTTACAGTTTCTTAAGCAGAGTTCAACTAGATATGGTCCTAATGAGTAGGAAACACAGTTCTTTTTTTCTGGGCATGCTCATGTTTCTTGCTGTATTACAGACATGGAAAGAAGAGCATGCTCTTTGCGCTAAAACAGATTGTGTTTCATGGATGAGAACTCTGGTCTGAATTTCCCTTCACAAACGGAGTGTAACCAAAGCCTCTGTGGTATCCTAAAAACAAGAGGTCATTTCCGGTAAACCCAGTGATATTTCGGCTCAAATGAATTTATACAGTTCATGATCCCAGCACGATTTTAGCTATTAACTAAAGATCATCTATGTAATAGATGCTGTGGTTTGTTACAGTTTCATAAGCAGAGTTTAACTAGATATGGTCCGTATGAGTAAGAAACACAGTTCTTTTTTTCTGGGCATGCTCATGTTTCTTGCTGTATAGGAGACGCTGGAAGAAGAGAATGCTTCTTACCTTATAACAGACTATGTTTCATGGATAAGAACACTGGTCTGAATTTTCCTTCAGAAACGGAGTTAAACCAAAGTCTCTGTGTCTTCCTACAAACAAGAGTTTATATCAGGTAAATCCAGTGATTTTTCGGGTCAAATGAATTTACACAGTTTTGAAACCAACATGTTTTTCACTATTAACTAAAGAGCATCTATGTAATAGATGCTGTGGTTTGTTACATTTTCATAAGCAGAGTTTAACTAGATATGGTCCGTATGAGTAAGAAACACAGTTCTTTTTTTCTGGACATGCTCATATTTCTTGTTATATTGCAGACTCTGGAAAGAAGAGGATGCTACTTGCGTTAAAACAGAGGGTGTTTCATGGATGAGCACACTGGTCTGAATTTCCCTTCACAAACAGAGTTAAACCAAAGCCTCTGTGTCTCCCTACAAGCAAGAGTTCAATTCCGGTGAACCCAGTGATTTTTCGGCTCAAATTCATTTACACAGTTCACGAACCCAACACGTTTTTCACTATAAACGAAAGACCATATATGTAAGTGATGCTGTGGTTTGTTACAGTTTCTTAAGCAGAGTTTAACTATATATGGTCCATATGAGTAAGAAAAACAGTTCTTTTTTTCTGGGCATGCTCATTTTTCTTGCTGTATTGGAGACGCTGGAAAGAAGAGCATGCTTCTTACGTTAAAACAGAGTATGTTTCTTTGATGAGAACACTGGTCTGAATTTTCCTTCAGAAATGGAATTAAACCAAAGTCTCTGTGTCTTCCTCCAAGCAAGAGTTCATTTCCGGTAAACCCAGTGAATTTTTGGCTCAAATGAATTTACACAGTTCACGAACCCAACAAGTTTTTCACTATTAACTAAAGAGCATCTATGTAACACATGCTGTGGTTTGTTACAGTTTCATAAGCAGAGTTCAACTAGATATGGTCCTAATGAGTAGGAAACACAGTTCTTTCTTTCTGGGCATGCTCTTGTTTCTTGCTGTATTAGAGACATGGAAAGAAGAGCATGCTCTTTGCGCTAAAACAGAGTGTGTTTCATGGATGAGAACTCTGGTCTGAATTTCCCTTCACAAACGGAGTGAAACCAAAGCCTCTGTGGTATCCTACAAGCAAGAGGTCATTTGCGGTAAACCCAGTGATATTTCGGCTCAAATGAATTCATAAAGTTCAAGATCCCAACACGATTTTCACTATTAACTAAAGAGCATCTATGTAAGAGATGCTGTGGTTTGTTACAGTTTCCTAAGCAGAGTTTAATTAGATATGGTCCGTATGAGTAAGAAACACAGTTCTTTTTTTCGGGGATGCTCATGTTTCTTGCTGTATTGGAGACGCTGGAAGAAGAGCATGCTTCTTGCGTTATAAAAGAGTATGTTTCATGGATGAGAACACTGGTCTGAATTTTCCTTCAGAAACGGAGTTAAACCAAAGTCTCTGTGTCTTCCTACAAGCAAGAATTCATATCCGGTAAACCCAGTGATTTTTCGGCTCAAATGAATTTACACAGTTTTGAAACCAACATGTTTTTCACTATTAACTAAAGAGCATCTATGTAACAAATGCTGTGGTTTGTTACAGTTTCATAAGCAGAGTTCAACTAGATATCGTCGGTATGAGTAGGTAACACAGATCTTTTTTTCTGAGCATGCTCATGTTTCTTGCTGTATTGCAGACTCTGGAAAGAAGAGGAAGCTTCTTGCGTTAAAACAGAGGGTGTTTCATGGATGAGAACACTGTTCTGAATTTCCCTATACAAACGGAGTTAAACCAAAGCCTCTGTGTCTTCCTAAAAGCAAGAGTTGTTTTCCTGTAAACCCAGTGATTTTTCGGCTCAAATGAATTTGCACAGTTCACGAACCCAACACGTTTTTCACTATAAACGAAAGACCATATATGTAAGGGATGCTGTGCTTTGTTACAGTTTCATAAGCAGAGTTTAACTATATATGGTCCATATGAGTAAGAAACACAGTTCTGATTTTCTGGGTATGCTCATGTTTCTTGCTGTATTGGAGACGTTGGAAAAAAGAGCATGCTTCTTACATTAAAACAGAGTATGTTTCTTGGATGAGAACACTGGTCTGAATTTTCCTTCAGAAATGGATTTAAACCAAAGTCTCTGTGTCTTCCTACAAGCAAGAGTTCATTTCCGGTAAACCCAATGAATTTTCGGCTCAAAGAATTTACACAGTTCACGAACCCAACACGTTTTTCACTATTAACTAAAGAGCATCTATGTAACACATGCTGTGGTTTGTTACAGTTTCATAAGCAGAGTTCAACTAGATATGGTCCTAATGAGTAGGAAACACAGTTCTTTTTTTCTGGGCATGCTCATGTTTCTTGCTGTATTAGAGACATGGAAAGAAGAGCATGCTCTTTGCGCTAAAACAGATTGTGTTTCATGGATGAGAACTCTGGTCTGAATTTCCCTTCACAAACGGAGTGTAACCAAAGCCTCTGTGGTATCCTACAAACAAGAGGTCATTTCCGGTAAACCCAGTGATATTTCGGCTCAAATGAATTTATACAGTTCATGATCCCAGCACGATTTTAGCTATTAACTAAAGATCATCTATGTAATAGATGCTGTGGTTTGTTACAGTTTCATAAGCAGAGTTTAACTAGATATGGTCCGTATGAGTAAGAAACACAGTTCTTTTTTTCTGGGCATGCTCATGTTTCTTGCTGTATTGGAGACGAGGGAAGAAGAGAATGCTTCTTGCCTTATACCAGACTATGTTTCATGGATAAGAACACTGGTCTGAATTTTCCTTCAGAAACGGTGTTAAACCAAAGTCTCTGTGTCTTCCTACAAGCAAGAGTTTATATCAGGTAAACCCAGTGATTTTTCGGGTCAAATGAATTTACACAGTTTTGAAACCAACATGTTTTTCACTATTAACTAAAGAGCATCTATGTAACACATGCTGTGGTTTGTTACAGTTTCATAAGCAGAGTTCAACTAGATATGGTCCGTATGAGTAGGTAACACAGTTCTTTTTTTCTGAGCATGATCATGTTTCTTGCTGTATTGCAGACTCTGGAAAGAAGAGGAAGCTTCTTGCGTTAAAACAGAGGGTGTTTCATGGATGAGAACTCTGGTCTGAATTTCCCTTCACAAACGGAGTGTAACCAAAGCCTTTGTGGTATCCTACAAGCAAGAGGTCATTTCCGGTAAACCCAGTGATATTTCGGCTCAAATGAATTTATAAAGTTCAAGATCCCAGCATGATTTTAACTATTAACTAAAGAGCATCTATGTAATAGATGCTGTGGTTTTTTACATTTTCATAAGCAGAGTTTAACTAGATATGGTCCGTATGAGTAAGAAACACAGTTCTTTTTTTCTGGACATGCTCATATTTCTTGTTGTATTGCAGACTCTGGAAAGAAGAGGATGCTACTTGCGTTAAAACAGAGGGTGTTTCATGGATGAGCACACTGGTCTGAATTTCCCTTCACAAACGGAGTTAAACCAAAGCCTCTGTGTCTCCCTACAAGCAAGAGTTCAATTCCGGTGAACACAGTGATTTTTCGGCTCAAATGAATTTGCACAGTTCACGAACCCAACATGTTTTTCACTATAAACGAAAGACCATATATGTAAGAGATGCTGTGCTTTGTTACAGTTTCATAAGCAGAGTTCAACTAGATATGGTCTGTATGAGTAGGTAACACAGTTCTTTTTTTCTGAGCATGCTCATGTTTCTTGCTGTATTGCAGAATCTGGAAAGAAGAGGAAGCTTCTTGCGTTAAAACAGAGGGTGTTTCATGGATGAGAACACTGGTCTGAATTTCCATACACAAACGGAGTTAAACCAAAACCTCTGTGTCTTCCTACAAGCAAGAGTTGTTTTCCAGTAAACCCAGTGATTTTTCGGCTCAAATTCATTTACACAGTTCACGAACCCAACACGTTTTTCACTATAAACGAAAGACCATATATGTAAGTGATGCTGTGGTTTGTTACAGTTTCTTAAGCAGAGTTTAACTATATATGGTCCATATGAGTAAGAAAAACAGTTCTTTTTTTCTGGGCATGCTCATTTTTCTTGCTGTATTGGAGACGCTGGAAAGAAGAGCATGCTTCTTACGTTAAAACATAGTATGTTTCTTTGATGAGAACACTGGTCTGAATTTTCCTTCAGAAATGGAATTAAACCAAAGTCTCTGTGTCTTCCTCCAATCAAGTGTTCATTTCCGGTAAACCCAGTGAATTTTTGGCTCAAATGAATTTACACAGTTCACGAACCCAACACGTTTTTCACTATTAACTAAAGAGCATCTATGTAACACATGCTGTGGTTTGTTACAGTTTCATAAGCAGAGTTCAACTAGATATGGTCCTAATGAGTAGGAAACACGGTTCTTTCTTTCTGGGCATGCTCTTGTTTCTTGCTGTATTAGAGACATGGAAAGAAGAGCATGCTCTTTGCGCTAAAACAGAGTGTGTTTCATGGATGAGAACTCTGGTCTGAATTTCCCTTCACAAACGGAGTGAAACCAAAGCCTCTGTGGTATCCTACAAGCAAGAGGTCATTTGCGATAAACCCAGTGATATTTCGGCTCAAATGAATTCATAAAGTTCATGATCCCAACACGATTTTCACTATTAACTAAAGAGCATCTATGTAAGAGATGCTGTGGTTTGTTACAGTTTCCTAAGCAGAGTTTAATGAGATATGGTCCGTATGAGTAAGAAACACAGTTCTTTTTTTCGGGGATGCTCATGTTTCTTGCTGTATTGGAGACGCTGGAAGAAGAGCATGCTTCTTGCGTTATAACAGAGTATGTTTCGTGGATGAGAACACTTGTCTGAATTTTCCTTCAGAAACGGAGTTAAACCAAAGTCTCTGTGTCTTCCTACAAGCAAGAGTTCATATCCGGCAAACCCAGTGATTTTTCGGGTCAAATGAATTTACACAGTTTTGAAACCAACATGTTTTTCACTATTAACTAAAGAGCATCTATGTAACACATGCTGTGGTTTGTTACAGTTTCATAAGCAGAGTTCAACTAGATATGGTCCGTATGAGTAGGTAACAGAGTTCTTTTTTTCTGAGCATGCTCATGTTTCTTGCTGTATTGCAGACTCTGGAAAGAAGAGGAAGCTTCTTGCGTTAAAACAGAGGGTGTTTCATGGATGAGAACACTGGTCTGAATTTCCCTTCACAAACGGAGTTAAACCAAATCCTCTGTGTCTTTCTACAAACAAGAGTTGTTTTCCGGTAAACGCAGTGATTTTTCGGCTCAAATGAATTTACACAGTTCACGAACCCAACACGTTTTTCACTATAAACGAAAGACCATATATGTAAGAGATGCTGTGGTTTGTTACAGTTTCATAAGCAGAGTTTAACTAGATATGGTCCGTATGAGTAAGAAACACAGTTCTTTTTTTCTGGACATGCTCATATTTCTTGTTGTATTGCAGACTCTGGAAAGAAGAGGATGCTACTTGCGTTAAAACAGAGGATGTTTCATGGATGAGCACACTGGTCTGAATTTCCCTTCACAAACGGAGTTAAACCAAAGCCTCTGTGTCTCCCTACAAGCAAGAGTTCAATTCCGGTGAACCCAGTGATTTTTCGGCTCAAATGAATTTACACAGTTCATGAACCCAACAGGATTTTCACTATTAACTAAAGGGCACCTATATCAGAGATGCTGTGGTTTGTTACAGTTTCATAAGCAGAGTTCAACTATATATGGTCCGTATGAGTAGGAAACACAGTTCTTTTTTTCTGGGCATGCTCATGTTTCTTGCTGTATAGGAGACGCTTGAAGAAGAGCATGCTTCTTGCGTTATAACAGAGTATGTTTCTTGGATGAGAACACTGGTCTGAATTTTCCTTCAGAAACGGAGTTAAACCAAAGTCTCTGTGTCTTCCTACAAGCCAGAGTTCATTTCCGGTAAACCCAGTGAATTTTTGGCTCAAATGAATTTACACAGTTCACGAACCAAACACGATTTTCACTATTAACTAAAGAGCATCTGTGTAAGAGATGCTGTGGTTTGTTACAGTTTCATAAGCAGAGTTCAACTAGATATGGTCCTAATGAGTAGGAAACACAGTTCTTTCTTTCTGGGCATGCTCTTGTTTCTTGCTGTATTAGAGACATGGAAAGAAGAGCATGCTCTTTGCACTAAAACAGAGTGTGTTTCATGGATGAGAACTCTGGTCTGAATTTCCCTTCACAAACGGAGTGTAACCAAAGCCTCTGTGGTATGCTACAAACAAGAGGTCATTTCCGGTAAACCCAGTGATATTTCGGCTCAAATGAATTTATACAGTTCATGATCCCAGCACGATTTTAGCTATTAACTAAAGATCATCTATGAAATAGATGCTGTGGTTTGTTACAGTTTCATAACCAGAGTTTAACTAGATATGGTCCGTATGAATAAGAAACACAGTTCTTTTTTTCTGGGCATGCTCATGTTTCTTGCTGTATTGGAGACGCTGGAAGAAGAGAATGCTTCTTGCCTTATAACAGACTATGTTTCATGGATAAGAACACTGGTCTGAATTTTCCTTCAGAAACGGAGTTAAACCAAAGTCTCTGTGTCTTGCTACAAGCAAGAGTTTATATCAGGTAAACCCAGTGATTTTTCGGGTCAAATGAATTTACACAGTTTTGAAACCAACATGTTTTTCACTATTAACTAAAGAGCATCTATGTAACACATGCTGTGGTTTGTTACATTTTCATAAGCAGAGTTCAACTAGATATGGTCCGTATGAGTAGGTAACACAGTTCTTTTTTTCTGAGCATGATCATGTTTCTTGCTGTATTGCAGACTCTGGAAAGAAGAGGAAGCTTCTTGCGTTAAAACAGAGGGTGTTTCATGGATGAGAACTCTGGTCTGAATATCCCTTCACAAACGGAGTGTAACCAAAGCCTTTGTGGTATCCTACAAGCAAGAGTTCATATCCGGTAAACCCAGTGATATTTCGGCTCAAATGAATTTATACAGTTCATGATCCCAGCATGATTTTAACTATTAACTAAAGAGCATCTATGTAATAGATGCTGTGGTTTGTTACATTTTCATAAGCAGAGTTTAACTAGATATGGTCCGTATGAGTAAGAAACACAGTTCTTTATTTCTGGACATGCTCATATTTCTTGTTGTATTGCAGACTCTGGAAAGAAGAGGATGCTACTTGCGTTAAAACAGAGGGTGTTTCATGGATGAGCACACTGGTCTGAATTTCCCTTCACAAACGGAGTTAAACCAAAGCCTCTGTGTCTCCCTACAAGCAAGAGTTCAATTCCGGTGAACCCAGTGATTTTTCGGCTCAAATGAATTTGCACAGTTCACGAACCCAACATGTTTTTCACTATAAACGAAAGACCATATATGTAAGAGATGCTGTGCTTTGTTACAGTTTCATAAGCAGAGTTCAACTAGATATGGTCTGTATGAGTAGGTAACACAGTTCTTTTTTTCTGAGCATGCTCATGTTTCTTGCTGTATTGCAGAATCTGGAAAGAAGAGGAAGCTTCTTGCGTTAAAACAGAGGGTGTTTCATGGATGAGAACACTGGTCTGAATTTCCATACACAAACGGAGTTAAACCAAAGCCTCTGTGTCTTCCTACAAGCAAGAGTTGTTTTCCAGTAAACCCAGTGATTTTTCGGCTCAAATTCATTTACACAGTTCACGAACCCAACACGTTTTTCACTATAAACGAAAGACCATATATGTAAGAGATGCTGTGGTTTGTTACAGTTTCCTAAGCAGAGTTTAATGAGATATGGTCCGTATGAGTAAGAAACACAGTTCTTTTTTTCGGGGATGCTCATGTTTCTTGCTGTATTGGAGACGCTGGAAGAAGAGCATGCTTCTTGTGTTATAACAGAGTATGTTTCGTGGATGAGAACACTTGTCTGAATTTTCCATCAGAAACGGAGTTAAACCAAAGTCTCTGTGTCTTCCTACAAGCAAGAGTTCATATCCGGTAAACCCAGTGATATTTCGGGTCAAATGAATTTACACAGTTTTGAAACCAACATGTTTTTCACTATTAACTAAAGAGCATCTATGTAACACATGCTGTGGTTTGTTACAGTTTCATAAGCAGAGTTCAACTAGATATGGTCCGTATGAGTAGGTAACAGAGTTCTTTTTTTCTGAGCATGCTCATGTTTCTTGCTGTATTGCAGACTCTGGAAAGAAGAGGAAGCTTCTTGCGTTAAAACAGAGGGTGTTTCATGGATGAGAACACTGGTCTGAATTTCCCTTCACAAACGGAGTTAAACCAAATCCTCTGTGTCTTTCTACAAACAAGAGTTGTTTTCCGGTAAACGCAGTGATTTTTCGGCTCAAATGAATTTACACAGTTCACGAACCCAACACGTTTTTCACTATAAACGAAAGACCATATATGTAAGAGATGCTGTGGTTTGTTACAGTTTCATAAGCAGAGTTTAACTAGATATGGTCCGTATGAGTAAGAAACACAGTTCTTTTTTTCTGGACATGCTCATATTTCTTGTTGTATTGCAGACTCTGGAAAGAAGAGGATGCTACTTGCGTTAAAACAGAGGATGTTTCATGGATGAGCACACTGGTCTGAATTTCCCTTCACAAACGGAGTTAAACCAAAGCCTCTGTGTCTCCCTACAAGCAAGAGTTCAATTCCGGTGAACCCAGTGATTTTTCGGCTCAAATGAATTTACACAGTTCATGAACCCAACAGGATTTTCACTATTAACTAAAGGGCACCTATATCAGAGATGCTGTGGTTTGTTACAGTTTCATAAGCAGAGTTCAACTATATATGGTCCGTATGAGTAGGAAACACAGTTCTTTTTTTCTGGGCATGCTCATGTTTCTTGCTGTATAGGAGACGCTTGAAGAAGAGCATGCTTCTTGCGTTATAACAGAGTATGTTTCTTGGATGAGAACACTGGTCTGAATTTTCCTTCAGAAACGGAGTTAAACCAAAGTCTCTGTGTCTTCCTACAAGCCAGAGTTCATTTCCGGTAAACCCAGTGAATTTTTGGCTCAAATGAATTTACACAGTTCACGAACCAAACACGATTTTCACTATTAACTAAAGAGCATCTGTGTAAGAGATGCTGTGGTTTGTTACAGTTTCATAAGCAGAGTTTAACTAGATATGGTCCGTATGAGTAAGAAACACAGTTCTTTTTTTCTGGACATGCTCATATTTCTTGTTGTATTGCAGACTCTGGAAAGAAGAGGATGCTACTTGCGTTAAAACAGAGGATGTTTCATGGATGAGCACACTGGTCTGAGTTTCCCTTCACAAACGGAGTTAAACCAAAGCCTCTGTGTCTCCCTACAAGCAAGAGTTCAATTCCGGTGAACCCAGTGATTTTTCGGCTCAAATGAATTTACACAGTTCACGAACCCACCAGGATTTTCACTATTAACTAAAGGGCACCTATATCAGAGATGCTGTGGTTTGTTACAGTTTCATAAGCAGAGTTCAACTATATATGGTCCGTATGAGTAGGAAACACAGTTCTTTTTTTCTGGGCATGCTCATGTTTCTTGCTGTATAGGAGACGCTTGAAGAAGAGCATGCTTCTTGCGTTATAACAGAGTATGTTTCTTGGATGAGAACACTGGTCTGAATTTTCCTTCAGAAACGGAGTTAAACCAAAGTCTCTGTGTCTTCCTACAAGCTAGAGTTCATTTCCGGTAAACCCAGTGAATTTTTGGCTCAAATGAATTTACACAGTTCACGAACCCAACACGTTTTTCACTATTAACTAAAGAGCATCTATGTAACACATGCTGTGGTTTGTTACAGTTTCATAAGCAGAGTTCAACTAGATATGGTCCTAATGAGTAGGAAACACAGTTCTTTCTTTCTGGGCATGCTCTTGTTTCTTGCTGTATTAGAGACATGGAAAGAAGAGCATGCTCTTTGCACTAAAACAGAGTGTGTTTCATGGATGAGAACTCTGGTCTGAATTTCCCATCACAAACGGAGTGTAACCAAAGCCTCTGTGGTATGCTACAAACAAGAGGTCATTTCCGGTAAACCCAGTGATATTTCGGCTCAAATGAATTTATACAGTTCATGATCCCAGCACGATTTTAGCTATTAACTAAAGATCATCTATGAAATAGATGCTGTGGTTTGTTACAGTTTCATAACCAGAGTTTAACTAGATATGGTCCGTATGAATAAGAAACACAGTTCTTTTTTTCTGGGCATGCTCATGTTTCTTGCTGTATTGGAGACGCTGGAAGAAGAGAATGCTTCTTGCCTTATAACAGACTATGTTTCATGGATAAGAACACTGGTCTGAATTTTCCTTCAGAAACGGAGTTAAACCAAAGTCTCTGTGTCTTGCTACAAGCAAGAGTTTATATCAGGTAAACCCAGTGATTTTTCGGGTCAAATGAATTTACACAGTTTTGAAACCAACATGTTTTTCACTATTAACTAAAGAGCATCTATGTAACACATGCTGTGGTTTGTTACATTTTCATAAGCAGAGTTCAACTAGATATGGTCCGTATGAGTAGGTAACACAGTTCTTTTTTTCTGAGCATGATCATGTTTCTTGCTGTATTGCAGACTCTGGAAAGAAGAGGTAGCTTCTTGCGTTAAAACAGAGGGTGTTTCATGGATGAGAACTCTGGTCTGAATATCCCTTCACAAACGGAGTGTAACCAAAGCCTTTGTGGTATCCTACAAGCAAGAGTTCATATCCGGTAAACCCAGTGATATTTCGGCTCAAATGAATTTATACAGTTCATGATCCCAGCATGATTTTAACTATTAACTAAAGAGCATCTATGTAATAGATGCTGTGGTTTGTTACATTTTCATAAGCAGAGTTTAACTAGATATGGTCCGTATGAGTAAGAAACACAGTTCTTTATTTCTGGACATGCTCATATTTCTTGTTGTATTGCAGACTCTGGAAAGAAGAGGATGCTACTTGCGTTAAAACAGAGGGTGTTTCATGGATGAGCACACTGGTCTGAATTTCCCTTCACAAACGGAGTTAAACCAAAGCCTCTGTGTCTCCCTACAAGCAAGAGTTCAATTCCGGTGAACCCAGTGATTTTTCGGCTCAAATGAATTTGCACAGTTCACGAACCCAACATGTTTTTCACTATAAACGAAAGACCATATATGTAAGAGATGCTGTGCTTTGTTACAGTTTCATAAGCAGAGTTCAACTAGATATGGTCTGTATGAGTAGGTAACACAGTTCTTTTTTTCTGAGCATGCTCATGTTTCTTGCTGTATTGCAGAATCTGGAAAGAAGAGGAAGCTTCTTGCGTTAAAACAGAGGGTGTTTCATGGATGAGAACACTGGTCTGAATTTCCATACACAAACGGAGTTAAACCAAAGCCTCTGTGTCTTCCTACAAGCAAGAGTTGTTTTCCAGTAAACCCAGTGATTTTTCGGCTCAAATTCATTTACACAGTTCACGAACCCAACACGTTTTTCACTATAAACGAAAGACCATATATGTAAGTGATGCTGTGGTTTGTTACAGTTTCTTAAGCAGAGTTTAACTATATATGGTCCATATGAGTAAGAAAAACAGTTCTTTTTTTCTGGGCATGCTCATTTTTCTTGCTGTATTGGAGACGCTGGAAAGAAGAGCATGCTTCTTACGTTAAAACATAGTATGTTTCTTTGATGAGAACACTGGTCTGAATTTTCCTTCAGAAATGGAATTAAACAAAAGTCTCTGTGTCTTCCTCCAATCAAGTGTTCATTTCCGGTAAACCCAGTGAATTTTTGGCTCAAATGAATTTACACAGTTCACGAACCCAACACGTTTTTCACTATTAACTAAAGAGCATCTATGTAACACATGCTGTGGTTTGTTACAGTTTCATAAGCAGAGTTCAACTAGATATGGTCCTAATGAGTAGGAAACACAGTTCTTTCTTTCTGGGCATGCTCTTGTTTCTTGCTGTATTAGAGACATGGAAAGAAGAGCATGCTCTTTGCGCTAAAACAGAGTGTGTTTCATGGATGAGATCTCTGGTCTGAATTTCCCTTCACAAACGGAATGAAACCAAAGCCTCTGTGGTATCCTACAAGCAAGAGGTCATTTGCGGTAAACCCAGTGATATTTCGGCTCAAATGAATTCATAAAGTTCATGATCCCAACACGATTTTCACTATTAACTAAAGAGCATCTATGTAAGAGATGCTGTGGTTTGTTACAGTTTCCTAAGCAGAGTTTAATTAGATATGGTCCGTATGAGTAAGAAACACAGTTCTTTTTTTCGGGGATGCTCATGTTTCTTGCTGTATTGGAGACGTTGGAAAAAAGAGCATGCTTCTTACATTAAAACAGAGTATGTTTCTTGGATGAGAACACTGGTCTGAATTTTCCTTCAGAAATGGATTTAAACCAAAGTCTCTGTGTCTTCCTACAAGCAGGAGTTCATTTCCGGTAAACCCAATGAATTTTCGGCTCAAAGAATTTACACAGTTCACGAACCCAACACGTTTTTCACTACTAACTAAAGAGCATCTATGTAACACATGCTGTGGTTTGTTACAGTTTCATAAGCAGAGTTCAACTAGATATAGTCCGTATGAGTAGGTAACAGAGTTCTTTTTTTCTGAGCATGCTCATGTTTCTTGCTGTATTGCAGTCTCTGGAAAGAAGAGGAAGCTTCTTGCGTTAAAACAGAGGGTGTTTCATGGATGAGAACACTGGTCTGAATTTCCCTTCACAAACGGAGTTAAACCAAATCCTCTGTGTCTTTCTACAAACAAGAGTTGTTTTCCGGTAAACGCAGTGATTTTTCGGCTCAAATGAATTTACACAGTTCACGAACCCAACACGTTTTTCACTATAAACGAAAGACCATATATGTAAGAGATGCTGTGGTTTGTTACAGTTTCATAAGCAGAGTTTAACTAGATATGGTCCGTATGAGTAAGAAACACAGTTCTTTTTTTCTGGACATGCTCATATTTCTTGTTGTATTGCAGACTCTGGAAAGAAGAGGATGCTACTTGCGTTAAAACAGAGGATGTTTCATGGATGAGCACACTGGTCTGAATTTCCCTTCACAAACGGAGTTAAACCAAAGCCTCTGTGTCTCCCTACAAGCAAGAGTTCAATTCCGGTGAACCCAGTGATTTTTCGGCTCAAATGAATTTACACACTTCATGAACCCAACAGGATTTTCACTATTAACTAAAGGGCACCTATATCAGAGATGCTGTGGTTTGTTACAGTTTCATAAGCAGAGTTCAACTATATATGGTCCGTATGAGTAGGAAACACAGTTCTTTTTTTCTGGGCATGCTCATGTTTCTTGCTGTATAGGAGACGCTTGAAGAAGAGCATGCTTCTTGCGTTATAACAGAGTATGTTTCTTGGATGAGAACACTGGTCTGAATTTTCCTTCAGAAACGGAGTTAAACCAAAGTCTCTGTGTCTTCCTACAAGCCAGAGTTCATTTCCGGTAAACCCAGTGAATTTTTGGCTCAAATGAATTTACACAGTTCACGAACCAAACACGATTTTCACTATTAACTAAAGAGCATCTGTGTAAGAGATGCTGTGGTTTGTTACAGTTTCATAAGCAGAGTTTAACTAGATATGGTCCGTATGAGTAAGAAACACAGTTCTTTTTTTCTGGACATGCTCATATTTCTTGTTGTATTGCAGACTCTGGAAAGAAGAGGATGCTACTTGCGTTAAAACAGAGGATGTTTCATGGATGAGCACACTGGTCTGAATTTCCCTTCACAAACGGAGTGAAACCAAAGCCTCTGTGGTATCCTACAAGCAAGAGGTCATTTCCGGTAAACCCAATGAATTTTCGGGTCAAATGAATTTACAAAGTTTTGAAACCAACATGTTTTTCACTATTAAATAAAGAGCATCTATGTAACACATGCTGTGGTTTGTTACAGTTTCATAAGCAGAGTTCAACTAGATATGGTCCATATGAGTAGGTAACACAGTTCTTTTTTTCTGAGCATGCTCATGTTTCTTGCTGTATTGTAGACTCTGGAAAGAAGAGGAAGCTTCTTGCATTAAAACAGAGGGTGTTTCATGGATGAGAACAGTGGTCTGAATTTCCCTTCACAAACAGAGTTAAACCAAAGCCTCTGTGTCTTCCTAGAAGCAAGAGTTGTTTTCCGGTAAACCCAGTGATTTTTCGGCTCAAATGAATTTACACAGTTCACGAACCCAACACGTTTTTCACTATAAACGAAAGACCATATATGTAAGAGATGCTGTGGTTTGTTACAGTTTCATAAGCAGAGTTTAACTAGATATGGTCCGTATGAGTAAGAAACACAGTTCTTTTTTTCTGGACATGCTCATATTTCTTGTTGTATTGCAGACTCTGGAAAGAAGAGGATGCTACTTGCGTTAAAACAGAGGATGTTTCATGGATGAGCACACTGGTCTGAATTTCCCTTCACAAACGGAGTTAAACCAAAGCCTCTGTGTCTCCCTACAAGCAAGAGTTCAATTCCGGTGAACCCAGTGATTTTTCGGCTCAAATGAATTTACACACTTCATGAACCCAACAGGATTTTCACTATTAACTAAAGGGCACCTATATCAGAGATGCTGTGGTTTGTTACAGTTTCATAAGCAGAGTTCAACTATATATGGTCCGTATGAGTAGGAAACACAGTTCTTTTTTTCTGGGCATGCTCATGTTTCTTGCTGTATAGGAGACGCTTGAAGAAGAGCATGCTTCTTGCGTTATAACAGAGTATGTTTCTTGGATGAGAACACTGGTCTGAATTTTCCTTCAGAAACGGAGTTAAACCAAAGTCTCTGTGTCTTCCTACAAGCCAGAGTTCATTTCCGGTAAACCCAGTGAATTTTTGGCTCAAATGAATTTACACAGTTCACGAACCAAACACGATTTTCACTATTAACTAAAGAGCATCTGTGTAAGAGATGCTGTGGTTTGTTACAGTTTCATAAGCAGAGTTTAACTAGATATGGTCCGTATGAGTAAGAAACACAGTTCTTTTTTTCTGGACATGCTCATATTTCTTGTTGTATTGCAGACTCTGGAAAGAAGAGGATGCTACTTGCGTTAAAACAGAGGATGTTTCATGGATGAGCACACTGGTCTGAGTTTCCCTTCACAAACGGAGTTAAACCAAAGCCTCTGTGTCTCCCTACAAGCAAGAGTTCAATTCCGGTGAACCCAGTGATTTTTCGGCTCAAATGAATTTACACAGTTCACGAACCCACCAGGATTTTCACTATTAACTAAAGGGCACCTATATCAGAGATGCTGTGGTTTGTTACAGTTTCATAAGCAGAGTTCAACTATATATGGTCCGTATGAGTAGGAAACACAGTTCTTTTTTTCTGGGCATGCTCATGTTTCTTGCTGTATAGGAGACGCTTGAAGAAGAGCATGCTTCTTGCGTTATAACAGAGTATGTTTCTTGGATGAGAACACTGGTCTGAATTTTCCTTCAGAAACGGAGTTAAACCAAAGTCTCTGTGTCTTCCTACAAGCTAGAGTTCATTTCCGGTAAACCCAGTGAATTTTTGGCTCAAATGAATTTACACAGTTCACGAACCCAACACGTTTTTCACTATTAACTAAAGAGCATCTATGTAACACATGCTGTGGTTTGTTACAGTTTCATAAGCAGAGTTCAACTAGATATGGTCCTAATGAGTAGGAAACACAGTTCTTTCTTTCTGGGCATGCTCTTGTTTCTTGCTGTATTAGAGACATGGAAAGAAGAGCATGCTCTTTGCACTAAAACAGAGTGTGTTTCATGGATGAGAACTCTGGTCTGAATTTCCCATCACAAACGGAGTGTAACCAAAGCCTCTGTGGTATGCTACAAACAAGAGGTCATTTCCGGTAAACCCAGTGATATTTCGGCTCAAATGAATTTATACAGTTCATGATCCCAGCACGATTTTAGCTATTAACTAAAGATCATCTATGAAATAGATGCTGTGGTTTGTTACAGTTTCATAACCAGAGTTTAACTAGATATGGTCCGTATGAATAAGAAACACAGTTCTTTTTTTCTGGGCATGCTCATGTTTCTTGCTGTATTGGAGACGCTGGAAGAAGAGAATGCTTCTTGCCTTATAACAGACTATGTTTCATGGATAAGAACACTGGTCTGAATTTTCCTTCAGAAACGGAGTTAAACCAAAGTCTCTGTGTCTTGCTACAAGCAAGAGTTTATATCAGGTAAACCCAGTGATTTTTCGGGTCAAATGAATTTACACAGTTTTGAAACCAACATGTTTTTCACTATTAACTAAAGAGCATCTATGTAACACATGCTGTGGTTTGTTACAGTTTCATAAGCAGAGTTCAACTACATATGGTCCGTATGAGTAGGAAACACAGTTCTTTTTTTCTGGACATGCTCATATTTCTTGCTGTATTGCAGACTCTGGAAAGAAGAGGATGCTACTTGCGTTAAAACAGTGGGTGTTTCATGGATGAGCACACTGGTCTGAATTTCCCTTCACAAACGGAGTTAAACAAGAGCCTCTGTGTCTTCCTACAAGCAAGAGTTCATTTCCGGTAAACCCAGTGATATTTCGGCTCAAATGAATTTACACAGTTTTGAAACCAACATGTTTTTCACTATTAACTAAAGAGCATCTATGTAACACATGCTGTGGTTTGGTACAGTTTCATAAGCAGAGTTCAACTATATATGGTCCGTATGAGTAGGAAACACAGTTCTTTTTTTCTGGGCATGCTCATGTTCTTGCTGTATTGGAGACGCTTGAAGAAGAGAATGCTTCTTGCGTTATAACAGAGTATGTTTGTTGGATGAGAACACTGGTCTGAATTTTCCTTCAGAAACGGAGTTAAACCAAAGTCTCTGTGTCTTTCTACAAGCCAGAGTTCATTTCCGGTAAACCCAGTGATTTTTCGGCTCAAATAAATTTACACAGTTCACGAACCCAACACGTTTTTCACTATAAACGAAAGACCATATATGTAAGTGATGCTGTGGTTTGTTACAGTTTCTTAAGCAGAGTTTAACTATATATGGTCCATATGAGTAAGAAAAAAAGTTATGATTTTCTGGCCATGCTCATGTTTCTTGCTGTATTGGAGACGCTGGAAAGAAGAGCATGCTTCTTACGTTAAAACAGAGTATGTTTCTTGGATGAGAACACTGGTCTGAATTTTCCTTAGGAAATGGATTTAAACCAAAGTCTCTGTGTCTTCCTACAAGCTAGAGTACATTTCCGGAAAACCCAATGAATTTTCGGCTCAAATGAATTCACACAGTTCACGAACCCAACACGTTTTTCACTATTAACTAAAGAGCATCTATGTAACACATGCTGTGGTTTGTTACATTTCATAAGCAGAGTTCAACTAGATATGGTCCTAATGAGTAGGAAACACAGTTCTTTTTTTCTGGGCATGCTCATGTTTCTTGCTGTATTAGAGACATGGAAAGAAGAGCATGCTCTTTGCGCTAAAACAGAGTGTGTTTCATGGATGAGAACTCTGGTCTGAATTTCCCTTCACAAACGGAGTGTAACCAAAGCCTCTGTGGTATCCTACAAGCAAGAGGTCATTTCCGGTAAACCCAGTGATATTTCGGCTCAAATGAATTTATACAGTTCATGATCCCAGCACGATTTTAACTATTAACTAAAGAGCATCTATGTAATAGATGCTGTGGTTTGTTAGAGTTTCATAAGCAGAGTTTAACTAGATATGGTCCGTATGAGTAAGAAACACAGTTCTTTTTTTCTGGGCATGCTCATGTTTCTTGCTGTATTGGAGACGCTGGAAGAAGAGCATGCTTCTTGCCTTATAACAGAGTATGTTTCATGGATGAGAACACTGGTCTGAATTTTCCTTCAGAAACGGAGTTAAACCAAAGGCTCTGTGTCTTCCTACAAGCAAGAGGTCATATCAGGTAAACCCAGTGATTTTTCGGCTCAAATGAATTTACAAAGTTTTGAAACCAACATGTTTTTCACTATTAACTAAAGAGCATCTATGTAACACATGCTGTGGTTTGTTACAGTTTCATAAGCAGAGTTCAACTAGACATGGTCCGTATGAGTAGGTAACACAGTTCTTTTTTTCTGAGCATGCTCATGTTTCTTGCTGTATTGCAGACTCTGGAAAGAAGAGGAAGCTTCTTGCGTTAATACAGATTGTGTTTCATGGATGAGAACACTGGTCTGAATTTCATACACAAACGGAGTTAAACCAAAGCCTCAGTGTCTTCCTACAAGCAAGAGTTGTTTTCCGGTAAACCCAGTGATTTTTCGGCTCAAATGAATTTACACAGTTCACGAACCCAACACGTTTTTCACTATAAACGAAAGACCATATATGTAAGAGATGCTGTGCTTTGTTACAGTTTCATAAGCAGAGTTCAACTATATATGGTCCATATGAGTAAGAAACACAGTTCTGATTTTCTGGGTATGGTCACGTTTCTTGCTGTATTGGAGACGTTGGAAAGAAGAGCATGCTTCTTACATTAAAACAGAGTATGTTTCTTGGATGAGAACACTGGTCTGAATTTTCCTTCAGGAATGGATTTAAACCAAAGTCTCTGTGTCTTCCTACAAGCAAGAGTTCATTTCCGGTAAACCCAATGAATTTTCGGCTCAAAGAATTTACACAGTTCACGAACCCAACACGTTTTTCACTATTAACTAAAGAGCATCTTTGTAACACATGCTGTGGTTTGTTACAGTTTCATAAGCAGAGTACAATTAGATATGGTCCTAATGAGTAGGAAACACAGTTCTTTTTTTCTGGGCATGCTCATGTTTCTTGCTGTATTAGAGACATGGAAAGAAGAGCATGCTCTTTGCGCTAAAACAGAGTGTGTTTCATGGATGAGAACTCTGGTCTGAATTTCCCTTCACAAACGGAGTGTAACCAAAGCCTCTGTGGTATCCTACAAGCAAGAGGTCATTTCCGGTAAACCCAGTGATATTTCGGCTCAAATGAATTTATACAGTTCATGATCCCAGCACGATTTTAACTATTAACTAAAGAGCATCTATGTAATAGATGCTGTGGTTTGTTACAGTTTCAGAAGCAGAGTTTAACTAGATATGGTCCGTATGAGTAAGAAACACAGTTCTTTTTTTCTGGGCATGCTCATGTTTCTTGCTGTATTGGAGACGCTGGAAGAAGAGCATGCTTCTTGCCTTATAACAGAGTATGTTTCATGGATGAGAACACTGGTCTGAATTTTCCTTCAGAAATGGAGTTAAACCAAAGTCTCTGTGTCTTCCTACAAGCAAGAGGTCATATCAGGTAAACCCAGTGATTTTTCGGCTCAAATGAATTTACACAGTTTTGAAACCAACATGTTTTTCACTATTAACTAAAGAGCATCTATGTAACACATGCTGTGGTTTGTTACAGTTTCATAAGCAGAGTTCAATTAGACATGGTCCGTATGAGTAGGTAACACAGTTCTTTCTTTCTGAGCATGCTCATGTTTCTTGCTGTATTGCAGACTCTGGAAAGAAGAGGAAGCTTCTTGCGTTAAAACAGAGGGTGTTTCATGGATGAGAACACTGGTCTGAATTTCATACACAAACGGAGTTAAACCAAAGCCTCTGTGTCTTCCTACAAGCAAGAGTTGTTTTCCGGTAAACCCAGTGATTTTTCGGCTCAAATGAATTTACACAGTTCACGAACCCTACACGTTTTTCACTATAAACGAAAGACCATATATGTAAGAGATGCTGTGGTTTGTTACAGTTTCTTAAGCAGAGTTTAACTATATATGGTCCATATGAGTAAGAAACACAGGTCTTTTTTTCTGGGCATGCTCATTTTTCTTGCTGTATTGGAGACGCTGGAAAGAAGAGCATGCTTCTTAAGTTAAAACAGAGTATGTTTCTTGGATGAGAACACTGGTCTGAATTTTCCTTCAGAAATGGAATTAAACCAAAGTCTCTGTGTCGTGCTACAAGCAAGAGTTCATTTCCGGTAAACCCAGTGAATTTTTGGCTCAAATGAATTTACACAGTTCACGAACCCAACACGTTTTTCACTATTAACTAAAGAGCATCTATGTAACACATGCTGTGGTTTGTTACAGTTTCATAAGCAGAGTTCAACTAGATATGGTCCTAATGAGTAGGAAACACAGTTCTTTCTTTCTGGGCATGCTCTTGTTTCTTGCTGTATTAGAGACATGGAAAGAAGAGCATGCTCTTTGCGCTAAAACAGTGTGTGTTTCATGGATGAGAACTCTGGTCTGAATTTCCCTTCACATACGGAGTGAAACCAAAGCCTCTGTGGTATCCTACAAGCAAGAGGTCATTTCCGGTAAACCCAGTGATATTTCGGCTCAAATGAATTTATACAGTTCATGATCCCAACACGATTTTCTCTATTAACTAAAGAGCATCTATGTAAGAGATGCTGTGGTTTGTTACAGTTTCATAAGCAGAGTTTAACTATATATGGTCCATATGAGTAGGAAACACAGTTCTTTTTTTCTGGGCTTGCTCATGTTTCTTGCTGTATTGGAGACGCTTGAAGAAGAGCATGCTTCTTGCGTTATAACAGAGTATGTTACATGGATGAGAACTCTGCTGTGAATTTCCCTTCACAAACGGAGTTAAACCAAAGCCGCTGTGTCTTCCTACAAGCAAGAGTTCCTTTCCGGTAAACCCAGTGAATTTTCGGCTCAAATGAATTTGCACAGTTCACGAACCCAACACGATTTTCACTATTAACTAAAGAGCATTTATGCAACACATGATGTGGTTTGTTACAGTTTCATAAGCAGAGTTCAACAAGATATGGTCCGTATGAGTTGGAAACACAGTTCATTTTTTCTGGACATGCTCATATTTCTTGCTGTATTGCAGACTCTGGAAAGAAGAGGATGCTACTTGCGTTAAAACAGTGGGTGTTTCATGGATGAGCACACTGGTCTGAATTTCCCTTCACAAACGGAGTTAAACCAGAGCCTCGGTGTCTCCCTACAAGCAAGAGTTCATTTCCGGTGAACCCAGTGATTTTTCGGCTCAAATGAATTTACACAGTTCACGAACCCAACAGGATTTTCACTATTAACTAAAGAGCACCTATGTCAGAGATGCTGTGGTTTGTTACAGTTTCATAAGCAGAGTTCAACTATATATGGTCCGTATGAGTAGGAAACACAGTTCTTTTTTTCTGGGCATGCTCATGTTTCTTGCTGTATTGGAGACGCTTGAAGAAGAGCATGTTTCTTGCGTTATAACAGAGTATGTTTCTTGGATGAGAGCACTGGTCTGAATTTTCCTTCAGAAACGGAGTTAAACCAAAGTCTCTGTGTCTTCCTACAAGCAAGAGTTCATTACCGGTAAACCCAGTGATTTTTCGGGTCAAATGAATTTACACAGTTTTGAAACCAACATGTTTTTCACTATTAACTAAAGAGCATCTATGTAACACATGCTTTGGTTTGTTACAGTTTCATAAACAGAGTTCAACTAGATATGGTCCGTATGAGTAGGTAACAGAGTTCTTTTTTTCTGAGCATGCTCATGTTTCTTGCGGTATTGCAGACTTTGGAAAGAAGAGGAAGCTTCTTGCGTTAAAACAGAGGGTGTTTCATGGATGAGAACACTGGTCTGAATTTCCATACACAAACAGAGTGAAATCAAAGCCTCTGTGTCTTCCTACACGCAAGAGTTGTTTTCCGGTAAACCCAGTGATTTTTCGGCTCAAATGATTTTACACAGTTCACGAACCCAACACGTTTTTCACTATTAACTAAAGAGCACCTATGTCAGAGATGCTGTGGTTTGTTACAGTTTCATAAGCAGAGTTCAACTAGATATGGTCCTAATGAGTAGGAAACACAGTTCTTTTTTTCTGGGCATGCTCATATTTCTTGCTGTATTAGAGACATGGAAAGAAGAGCATGCTCTTTGCGCTAAATCAGAGTGTGTTTCATGTTTGAGAACGCTGGTCTGAATTTCCCTTCACAAACGGAGAGAATCCCAAGCCTCTGTGGTATCCTACAAGCAAGAGGTCATTTCCAGTAAACCCAGTGATATTTCGGCTCAAATGAATTTATACAGTTCATGATCCCAGCACGATTTTCACTATTAACTAAAGAGCATCTATGTAATAGATGCTGTGGTTTGTTACAGTTTCATAAGCAGAGTTTAACTAGATATGGTCCGTATGAGTAAGAAACACAGTTCTTTGTTTCTCTGCATGCTCATGTTTCTTGCTGTATTGGAGACGCTTGAAGAAGAGCATGCTTCTTGCGTTATAACAGAGTATGTTTCTTGGATGAGAACACTGGTCTGAATTTTCCTTCAGAAACGGAGATAAACCACAGCCTCTGTGTCTTCCTACAAGAAAGAGTTCATTTCCGGTAAACACAGTGATTTTTCGGATCAAATGAATTTACACAGTTCTTGAACCCAACAGGATTTTCACTACTAACTAAAGAGCATCTATGTAAGAGATGCTGTGCTTTGTTACAGTTTCATAAGCAGAGTTTAAGTAGATATGGTCCGTATGAGTAAGAAACACAGTTCTTTTTTTCTGGGCATGCTCATGTTTCTTGCTGTATGGGAGACGCTGGAAAGAAGAGCATGCTTCTTACGTTAAAACAGAGTATGTTTCTTGCATGAGAACACTGGTCTGAATTTTCCTTCAGAAATGGAATTAAACCAAAGTCTCTGTGTCTTCCTACAAGCAAGAGGTCATTTCCGGTAAACCCAGTGATATTTCGGCTCAAATGAATTTATACAGTTCATGATCCCAGCACGATTTTAACTATTAACTAAAGAGCATCTATGTAATAGATGCTGTGGTTTGTTACAGTTTCATAAGCAGAGTTTAACTAGATATGGTCCGTATGAGTAAGAAACACAGTTCTTTTTTTCTGGGCATGCTCATGTTTCTTGCTGTATTGGAGACGCTTGAAGAAGAGCATGCTTCTTGCGTTATAACAGAGTATGTTTCTTGGATGAGAATACTGGTCTGAATTTTCCTTCAGAAACGGAGATAAACCAAAGTCTCTGTGTCTTCCTACAAGAAAGAGTTCATATTGGTAAACCCAGTGATTTTTCGGCTCAAAAGAATTTACAGAGTTCTTGAATCAAACAGGTTTTTCACTATTAACTAAAGAGCATCTATGTAACACATGCTGTGGTTTGTTACAGTTTCATAAGCAGAGTTCAACTAGATATGGTCGGTATGAGTAGGAAACACAGCTCTATTTTTCTGTGCATGCTCATGTTTCTTGCTATATTGCTGACTCGGGAAAGAAGAGGAAGCTTCTTGCGTTAAAACAGAGGGTGTTTCATGGATGAGAACACTGGTCTGAATTTCCCTTCACAAACGGAGTTAAACCACAGCCTCTGTGTCTTCCTACAAGCAAGAGTTCATTTCCGGTAAACCCAGTAATTTTTCGGATCAAATGAATTTACACAGTTCTTGAACCCAACAGGAATTTCACTGCTAACTAAAGAGCATCTATGTAAGAGATGCTGTGCTTTGTTACAGTTTCATAAGCAGAGTTTAAGTAGATATGGTCCGTATGAGTAAGAAACACAGTTCTTTTTTTCTGGGCATGCTCATGTTTCTTGCTGTATGGGAGACGCTAGAAAGAAAAGCATGCTTCTTACGTTAAAACAGAGTATGTATCTTGCATGAGAACACTGGTCTGAATTTTCCTTCAGAAATGGAATTAAACCAAAGTCTCTGTGTCTTCCTTCAAGCAAGAGGTCATTTCCGGTAAACCCAGTGATATTTCGGCTCAAATGAATTTATACAGTTCATGATCCCAACACGATTTTCACTATTAACTAAAGAGCATCTCTGTAAGAGATGCTGTGGTTTGTTACAGTTTCATAAGCAGAGTTTAACTAGATATGGTCCGTATGAGTAAGAAACACAGTTCTTTTTTTCTGGGCATGCTCATGTTTCTTGCTGTATTGGAGACGCTGGAAGAAGAGCATGCTTCTTGCGTTATAACAGAGTATGTTTCATGGATGAGAACACTGGTCTGAATTTTCCTTCAGAAACGGAGAGAATCCCAAGCCTCTGTGTCTTCCTACAAGCAAGAGTTCATATCAGGTAAACCCAGTGATTTTTCGGCTCAAAAGAATTTACACAGTTCTTGAAACCAACACGTTTTTCACTATAAACGAAAGACCATATATGTAAGAGATGCTGTGGTTTGTTACAGTTTCATAAGCAGAGTTTAAATATATATGGTCCATATGAGTAAGAAACACAGTTCTTTTTTTCTGGGCATGCTCATGTTTCTTGCTGTATTGGAGACGCTTGAAGAAGAGCATGGTTCTTGCGTTATAACAGAGTATGTTTCATGGATGAGAACTCTGGTGTGAATTTCCCTTCACAAACGGTGTTAAACCAAAGCTGCTGTGTCTTCCTACAAGCAAGAGTTCCTTTCCGGTAAACCCAGTGAATTTTCGGCTCAAATGAATTTGCACAGTTCACGAACCCTACACGATTTTCACTATTAACTAAAGAGCATATATGCAACACATGCTGTGGTTTGTTAGAGTTTCATAAGCAGAGTTCAACTAGATATGGTCCGTATGAGTAGGAAACACAGTTCTTTTTTTCTGGACATGCTCATATTTCTTGCTGTATTGCAGACTCTGGAAAGAAGAGGATGCTACTTGCGTTAAAACAGTGGGTGTTTCATGGATGAGCACACTGTTCTGAATTTCCCTTCACAAACGGAGTTAAACCAGAGCCTCTGTGTCTCCCTACAAGCAAGAGTTCATTTCCGGTGAACCCAGTGATTTTTCGGCTCAAATGAATTTACACAGTTCACGAACCCAACAGGATTTTCACTATTAACTAAAGAGCACCTACGTCAGAGATGCTGTGGTTTGTTAGAGTTTCATAAGCAGAGTATAACTATATATGGTCCGTATGAGTAGGAAACACAGTTCTTTTTTTCTGGGCATGCTCATGTTTCTTGCTGTATTGGAGACGCTTGAAGAAGAGCATGTTTCTTGCGTTATAACAGAGTATGTTTCTTGGATGAGAGCAATGGTCTGAATTTTCCTTCAGAAAAGGAGTTAAACCAAAGTCTCTGTGTCTTCCTACAAGCAAGAGTTCATATCCGGTAAACCCAGTGATTTTTCGGGTCAAATGAATTTACACAGTTTTGAAACCAACATGTTTTTCACTATTAACTAAAGAGCATCTATGTAACACATGCTGTAGTTTGTTACAGTTTCATAAGCAGAGTTCAACTAGATATGGTCTGTATGAGTAGGAAACTCAGCTCATTTTTTCTGTGCATGCTCATGTTTCTTGCTATATTGCTGACTCGGGAAAGAAGAGGACGCTTATTGCGTTAAAACAGAGGGTGTTTCATGGATGAGAACACTGGTCTGAATTTCCCTTCACAAACGGAGTTAAACCACAGCCTCTGTGTCTTCCTACAAGCAAGAGTTCATTTCCGGTAAACCCAGTGATTTTTCGGATCAAATGAATTTACACAGTTCTTGAACCCAACAGGATTTTCACTACTAACTAAAGAGCATCTATGTAAGAGATGCTGTGCTTTGTTACAGTTTCATAAGCAGAGTTTAAGTAGATATGGTCCGTATGAGTAAGAAACACAGTTCTTTTTTTCTGGGCATGCTCATGTTTCTTGCTGTATTGGAGACGCTGGAAGAAGAGCATGCTTCTTGCGTTATAACAGAGTATGTTTCATGGATGAGAACACTGGTCTGAATTTTCCTTCAGAAACGGAGTTAAACCAAAGTCTCTGTGTCTTCCTACAAGCAAGAGTTCATATCTGGTAAACCCTTGATTTTTCGGCTCAAAAGAATTTACACAGTTCTTGAAACCAACAGGTTTTTCACTATTAACTAAAGAGCATCTATGTCAGAGATGCTGTGGTTTGTTACAGTTTCATAAGCAGAGTTCAACTAGATATGGTCCGTATGAGTAGGAAACACAGCTCTTTTTTTCTGGGCATGCTCATGTTTCTTGCTATATTGCTGACTCGGGAAAGAAGAGGAAGCTTCTTGCGTTAAAACAGAGTGTGTTTCATGGATGAGAACACTGGTCTGAATTTCCCATCACAAACGGAGTTAAACTACAGCCTCTGTGTCTTCCTACAAGCAAGAGTTCATTTCCGGTAAACCCAGTGATTTTTCGGATCAAATGAATTTACACAGTTCTTGAACCCAACAGGATTTTCACTACTTACTAAAGAGCATCTATGTAAGAGATGCTGTGCTTTGTTACAGTTTCATAAGCAGAGTTTAACTAGATATGGTCCGTATGAGTAAGAAACACAGTTCTTTTTTTCTGGGCATGCTCATGTTTCTTGCTGTATGGGAGACGCTGGAAAGAAGAGCATGCTTCTTACAATAAAACAGAGTATGTTTCTTGGATGAGAACACTGGTCTGAATTTTCCTTCAGAAATGGAATTAAACCAAAGTCTCTGTGTCTTCCTACAAGCAAGAGGTCATTTCCGGTAAACCCAGTGATATTTCGGCTCAAATGAATTTATACAGTTCATGATCCCAACACGATTTTCACTATTAACTAAAGAGCATCTATGTAAGAGATGCTGTGGTTTGTTACAGTTTCATAAGCAGAGTTTAACAAGATATGGTCTGTATGAGTAAGAAACACAGTTCTTTTTTTCTGGGCATGCTCATGTTTCTTGCTGTATTGGAGACTCTGGAAGAAGAGCATGCTTCTTGCGTTATAACAGAGTATGTTTCATGGATGAGAACACTGGTCTGAATTTTCCTTCAGAAATGGAGGCAAAATAAAGTCTCTGTGTCTTCCTACAAGCAAGAGTTCATATCCGGTAAACCCAGTGATTTTTCGGCTCAAATGATTTTACACAGTTCACAAACCCAACACGTTTTTCACTATTAACTAAAGAGCAACTATGTCAGAGATGCTGTGGTTTGTTACAGTTTCATAAGCAGAGTTCAACTAGATATGGTCCTAATGAGTAGGAAACACAGTTCTTTTTTTCTGGGCATGCTCTTGTTTCTTGCTGTATTAGAGACATGGAAAGAAGAGCATGCTCCTTGCGCTAAATCAGAGTGTGTTTCATGGATGAGAACGCTGTTCTGAATTTCCCTTCACAAACGGAGAGAATCCCAAGCCTCTGTGGTATCCTACAAGCAAGAGGTCATTTCAGGTAAACCCAGTGATATTTCGGCTCAAATGAATTTAAACAGTTCATGATCCCAGCACGATTTTCACTATTAACTAAAGAGCATCTATGTAATAGATGCTGTGGTTTGTTACAGTTTCATAAGCAGAGTTTAACTAGATATGGTCCGTATGAGTAAGAAACACAGTTCTTTGTTTCTCTGCATGCTCATGTTTCTTGGTGTATTGGAGACGCTTGAAGAAGAGCATGCTTCTTGCGTTATAACAGAGTATGTTTCTTGGATGAGAACACTGGTCTGAATTTTCCTTCAGAAACGGAGATAAACCACAGCCTCTGTGTCTTCCTACAAGAAAGAGTTCATTTCCGGTAAACCCAGTGATTTTTCGGATCAAATGAATTTACACAGTTCTTGAACCCAACAGGATTTTCACTTCTAACTAAAGAGCATCTATGTAAGAGATGCTGTGCTTTGTTACAGTTTCATAAGCAGAGTTTAAGTAGATATGGTCCGTATGAGTAAGAAACACAGTTCTTTTTTCTGGGCATGCTCATGTTTCTTGCTGTATGGGAGACGCTGGAAAGAAGAGCATGCTTCTTACGTTAAAACAGAGTATGTTTCTTGCATGAGAACACTGGTCTGAATTTTCCTTCAGAAATGGAATTAAACCAAAGTCTCTGTGTCTTCCTACAAGCAAGAGGTCATTTCCGGTAAACCCAGTGATATTTCGGCTCAAATGAATTTATACAGTTCAGGATCCCAACACGATTTTCACTATTGACTAAAGAGCATCTATGTAAGAGATGATGTGGTTTGTTACAGTTTCATAAGCAGAGTTTAACTAGATATGGTCCGTATGAGTAAGAAACACAGTTCTTTTTTTCTGGGCATGCTCATGTTTCTTGCTGTATTGGAGACGCTGGAAGAAGAGCATGCTTCTTGCGCTATAACAGAGTATGTTTCATGGATGAGAACACTGGTCTGAATTTTCCTTCAGAAACGGAGTTAAACCAAAGTCTCTGTGTCTTCCTACAAGCAAGAGTTCATATCTGGTAAACCCAGTGATTTTTCGGCTCAAAAGAATTTACACAGTTCTTGAAACCAACAGGTTTTTCACTATTAACTAAAGAGCATCTATGTAACACATGCTGTGGTTTGTTACAGTTTAATAAGCAGAGTTCAACTAGATATGGTCAGTATGAGTAGGAAACACAGCTCTTTTTTCTGGGCATGCTCATATTTCTTGCTATATTGCTGACTCGGGAAAGAAGAGGAAGCTTCTTGCGTTAAAACAGAATGTGTTTCATGGATGAGAACACTGGTCTGAATTTCCCATCACAAACGGAGTTAAACCACAGCCTCTGTGTCTTCCTACAAGCAAGAGTTCATTTCCGGTAAACCCAGTGATTTTTCGGCTCAAATGATTTTACACAGTTCACGAACCCAACAGGTTTTTCACTATTAACTAAAGAGCACCTATGTCAGAGATGCTGTGGTTTGTTACAGTTTCATACGCAGAGTTCAACCAGATATGGTCCTAATGAGTAGGAAACACAGTTCTTTTTTTCTGGGCATGCTCATGTTTCTTGCTGTATTAGAGACATGGAAAGAAGAGCATGCTCTTTGCGCTAAATCAGAGTGTGTTTCATGGATGAGAACTCTGGTCTGAATTTCCCTTCACAAACGGAGAGAATCCCAAGCCTCTGTGGTATCCTACAAGCAAGAGGTCATTTCCGGTAAACCCAGTGATATTTCGGCTCAAATGAATTTATACAGTTCATGATCCCAGCATGATTTTCACTATTAACTAAAGAGCATTTATGCAACACATGCTGTGGTTTGTTAAAGTTTCATAAGCAGAGTTCAACTAGATATGGTCCGTATGAGTAGGAAACACAGTTCTTTTTTTCTGGACATGCTCATATTTCTTGCTGTATTGCAGACTCTGGAAAGAAGAGGATGCTACTTGCGTTAAAACAGTGGGTGTTTCATGGATGAGTACACTGGTCTGAATTTCCCTTCACAAACGGAGTTAAACCAGAGCCTCTGTGTCTCCCTACAAGCAAGAGTTCATTTCCGGTGAACCCAGTGATTTTTCGGCTCAAATGAATTTACACAGTTCACGAACCCAACAGGATTTTCACTATTAACTAAAGAGCACCTATGTCAGAGATGCTGTGGTTTGTTACAGTTTCATAAGCAGAGTTCAACTATATATGGTCCGTATGAGTAGGAAACACAGTTCTTTTTTTCTGGGCATGCTCATGTTTCTTGCTGTATTGGAGACGCTTGAAGAAGAGCATGTTTCTTGCGTTATAACAGAGTATGTTTCTTGGATGAGAGCACTGGTCTGAATTTTCCTTCAGAAACGGAGTTAAACCAAAGTCTCTGTGTCTTCCTACAAGCAAGAGTTCATATCCGGTAAACCCATTGATTTTTCGGGTCAAATGTATTTACACAGTTTTGAAACCAACATGTTTTTCACTATTAACTAAAAAGCATCAATGTAACACATGCTGTGGTTTGTTACAGTTTCATAAGCAGAGTTCAACTAGATATGGTCGGTATGAGTAGGAAACACAGCTCTTTATTTCTGTGCATGCTCATGTTTCTTGCTATATTGCTGACTCGGGAAAGAAGAGGAAGCTTCTTGCTTTAAAACAGAGGGTGTTTCATGGATGAGAACACTGGTCTGAATTTCCCTTCACAAACGGAGTTAAACCACAGCCTCTGTGTCTTCCTACAAGCAAGAGTTCATTTCTGGTAAACCCAGTGATTTTTCGGCTCAAATGAATTTACACAGTTCTTGAACCCAACAGGATTTTCACTACTAACTAAAGAGCATCTATGTAAGAGATGCTGTGCTTTGTTACAGTTTCATAAGCAGAGTTTAAGTAGATATGGTCCGTATGAGTAAGAAACACAGTTCTTTTTTTCTGGGCATGCTCATGTTTCTTGCTGTATGGGAGACGCTGGAAAGAAGAGCATGCTTCTTACGATAAAACAGAGTATGTTTCTTGGATGAGAACACTGGTCTGAATTTTCCTTCAGAAATGGAATTAAACCAAAGTCTCTGGGTCTTCCTACAAGCAAGAGGTCATTTCCGGTAAACCCAGTGATATTTCGGCTCAAATGAATTTATACAGTTCATGATCCCAACACGATTTTCACTATTACCTAAAGAGCATCTATGTAAGTGATGCTGTGGTTTATTACAGTATCATAAGCAGAGTTTAACTAGATATGGTCCGTATGAGTAAGAAACACAGTTCTTTTTTTCTGGGCATGCTCATGTTTCTTGCTGATTGGAGACTTTGGAAGAAGAACATGCTTCTTGCGTTATAACAGAGTATGTTTCATGGATGAGAACACTGGTCTGAATTTTCCTTCAGAAACGGAGGTAAACCAAAGTCTCTGTGTCTTCCTACAAGCAAGAGTTCATATCCGGTAAACACAGTGATTTTTCGGGTCAAATGAATTTACACAGTTTTGAAACCAACATGTTTTTCACTATTAACTAAAGAGCATCTATATAACACATTCTGTGGTTTGTTACAGTTTCATGAGCAGAGTTCAACTAGATATGGTCCGTATGAGTAGGTAACACAGTTCTTTTTTTCTGGGCATGCTCATGTTTCTTGCTGTATTGCAGACTCTGGAAAGAAGAGGAAGCTTCTTGCATTAAAACAGAGGGTGTTTCATGGATGAGAACACTGGCCTGAATTTCCCTTCACAAACAGAGTTAAACCAAAGCCTCTGTGTCTTCCTACAAGCAAGAGTTGTTTTCCGGTAAACCCAGTGATTTTTCGGCTCAAATGAATTTACACAGTTCACGAACCCAACACGATTTTCACTATTAACTAAAGAGCATTTATGCAACACATGCTGTGGTTTGTTAGAGGTTCATAAGCAGAGTTCAACTAGATATGGTCCGTATGAGTGGGAAACACAGTTCTTTTTTTCTGGACATGCTCATATTTCTTGCTGTATTGCAGACTCTGGAAAGAAGAGGAAGCTTCTTGCGTTAAAACAGAGGGTGTTTCATGGATAAGAACACTGGTCTGAATTTCCATGCACAAATGGAGTTAAACCAAAGCCTCTGTGTCTTCCTACAAACAAGAGTTGTTTTCAGGTAAACCCAGTGATTTTTCGGCTCAAATGAATTTACACAGTTCACGAACCCAACACGTTTTTCAATATAAACTAAAGACCATATATGTAAGAGATGCTGTGGTTTGTTACAGATTCATAAGCAGAGTTTAACTATATATGGTCCATATGAATAAGAAACATAATTCTTTTTTTCTGGGCATGCTCATTTTTCTTGCTGTATTGGACACGCTGGAAAGAAGAGCATGCTTCTTACGTTAAAACAGAGTATGTTTCTTGGATGAGAACACTGGTCTGAATTTTCCTTCAGAAATGGAATTAAACCAAAGTCTCTGTGTCTTCCTACAAGCAAGAGTTCCTTTCCGGTAAACCCAGTGAATTTTCGGCTCAAATGAATTTACACAGTTCACGAACCCAACACGTTTTTCACTATTAACTAAAGAGCATCTATGTAACACATGCTGTGGTTTGTTACAGTTTCATAAGCAGAGTTCAACTAGATATGATCCTAATGAGAAGGAAACACAGTTCTTTTTTTCTGGGCATGCTCTTGTTTCCTACTGTATTGGAGACGCTGGAAGAAGAGCATGCTTCTTGCGTTATAACAGAGTATGTTTCATGGATGAGAACACTGGTCTGAATTTTCCTTCAGAAACGGAGTTAAACCAAAGTGTCTGTGTCTTCCTACAAGCAAGAGTTCATATCCGTAAAACCCAGTGATTTTTCGGGTCAAATGAATTTACAAAGTTTTGAAACCAACATGTTTTTCACTAGTAACTAAAGAGCATCTATGTAACACATTCTGTGGTTTGTTACAGTTTCATAAGCAGAGTTCAACTAGATATGGTCCATATGAGTAGGTAACACAGTTCTTTTTTTCTGAGCATGCTCATTTTTCTTGCTGTATTGTAGACTCTGGAAAGAAGTGGAAGCTTCTTGCATTAAAACAGAGGGTGTTTCATGGATGAGAACAGTGGTTTGAATTTCCATTCACAAACAGAGTTAAACCAAAGCCTCTGTGTCTTCCTACAAGCAAGAGTTGTTTTCCGGTAAACCCAGTGATTTTTTGGCTCAAATGAATTTACACAGTTCACGAACCCAACACGTTTTTCACTATAAATGAAAGACCATATATGTACGAGATGCTGTGGTTTGTTACAGTTTCATAAGCAGAGTTTAACTATATATGGTCCGTATGAGTAGGAAACACACTTCTTTTTTTCTGGGCATGCTCATGTTTCTTGCTGTATTGGAGACGCTTGAAGAAGAGCATGTTTCTTGCGTTATAACAGAGTATGTTTCTTGGATGAGAGCACTGGTCTGAATTTCCCTTCAGAAACGGAGTTAAACCAAAGTCTCTGTGTCTTCCTACAAGCAAGAGTTCATATCCGGTAAACCCAGTGATTTTTCGGGTCAAATGAATTTACACAGTTTTGAAACCAACATGTTTTTACTATTAACTAAAGAGCATCTATGTAACACATGCTGTGGTTTGTTACAGTTTCATAAGCAGAGTTCAACTAGATATGGTCCGTATGAGTAGGTAACAGAGTTCTTTTTTTCTGAGCATGCTCATGTTTCTTGCTGTATTGCAGAATCTGGAGAGAAGAGGAAGCTTCTTGCTTTAAAACAGAGGGTGTTTCATGGATGAGAACACTGGTCTGAATTTCCATACACAAATGGAGTTAAAACAAAGCCTCTGTGTCTTCCTACAAACAAGAGTTGTTTTCCGGTAAACCCAGTGATTTTTCGGCTCAAATGAATTTACACAGTTCACGAACCCAACACGTTTTTCACTATTAACTAAAGAGCATCTATGTAAGATATGCTGTGGTTTGTTACAGTTTCATAAGCAGAGTTTAACTAGATATGGTCAGAATGAGTAAGAAACACAGTTCTTTTTTTCTGGGCATGCTCATGTTTCTTGCTGTATTGGAGACGCTGGAAGAAGAGCATGTTTCTTGCGTTATAACAGAGTATATTTCATGGATGAGAACTCTGGTGTGAATTTCCCTTCACAAACGGAGTTAAACCAAAGCTGCTGTGTCTTCCTAGAAGCAAGAGTTCCTTTCCGGTAAACCCAGTGAATTTTCGGCTCAAATGAATTTGCACAGTTCACGAACCCAACATGATTTTCACTATTAACTAAAGAGCATTTATGCAACACATGCTGTGGTTTGTTAGAGTTTCATAAGCAGAGTTCAACTAGATATGGTCCGTATGAGTAGGAAACACAGTTCTTTTTTTCTGGACATGCTCATATTTCTTGCTGTATTGCAGACTCTTGAAAGAAGAGGATGCTACTTGCGTTAAAACAGTGGGTGTTTCATGGATGAGCACACTGGTCTGAATTTCCCTTCACAAACGGAGTTAAACGAGAGCCTCTGTGTCTCCCTACAAGAAAGAGTTCATTTCCTGTGATCCCAGTGATTTTTCGGCTCAAATGAATTTACACAGTTCACGAACCCAACAGGATTTTCACTATTAACTAAAGAGCACCTATGTCAGAGATGCTGTGATTTGTTACAGTTTCATAAGCAGAGTTCAACTAGATATGGTCCTAATGAGAAGGAAACACTGTTCTTTTTTTCTGGGCATGCTCTTGTTTCCTGCTGTATTGGAGACACTGGAAGAAGAGCATGCTTCTTGCGTTATAACAGAGTATGTTTCATGGATGAGAACACTGGTCTGAATTTTCCTTCAGAAACGGAGTTAAACCAAAGTGTCTGTGTCTTCCTACAAGCAAGAGTTAATATCCGTAAAACCCAGTGATTTTTCGGGTCAAATGAATTTACAAAGTTTTGAAACCAACGTGTTTTTCACTAGTAACTAAAGAGCATCTATGTAACACATGCTGTGGTTTGTTACAGTTTCATAAGCAGAGTTCAACTAGATATGGTCCATATGAGTAGGTAACACAGTTCTTTTTTTCTGAGCATGCTCATGTTTCTTGCTGTATTGTAGACTCTGGAAAGAAGAGGAAGCTTCTTGCATTAAAACAGAGGGTGTTTCATGGATGAGAACAGTGGTTTGAATTTCCCTTCACAAACAGAGTTAAACCAAAGCCTCTGTGTCTTCCTACAAGCAAGAGTTGTTTTCCGGTAAACCCAGTGATTTTTAGGCTCAAATGAATTTACACAGTTCACGAACCCAACACGTTTTTCACTATAAATGAAAGACCATATATGTAAGAGATGCTGTGGTTTGTTACAGTTTCATAAGCAGAGTTTAACTATATATGGTCCATATGAGTAAGAAACACAGTTCTTTTTTTCTGGGCATGCTCATGTTTCTTGCTGTATTGGAGACGCTTGAAGAAGAGCATGCTTCTTGCGTTATAACAGAGTATGTTTCATGGATGAGAACACTGGTCTGAATTTTCCTTCAGAAACGGAGTTAAACCAAAGTGTCTGTGTCTTCCTACAAGCAAGAGTTCATATCCGTAAAACCCAGTGATTTTTCGGGTCAAATGAATTTACAAAGTTTTGAAACCAACATGTTTTTCACTAGTAACTAAAGAGCATCTATGTAACACATGCTGTGGTTTGTTACAGTTTCATAAGCAGAGTTCAACTAGATATGGTCCATATGAGTAGGTAACACAGTTCTTTTTTTCTGAGCATGCTCATGTTTCTTGCTGTATTGTAGACTCTGGAAAGAAGAGGAAGCTTCTTGCATTAAAACAGAGGGTGTTTCATGTATGAGAACAGTGGTCTGAATTTCCCTTCACAAACAGAGTTAAACCAAAGCCTCTGTGTCTTCCTACAAGCAAGAGTTGTTTTCCGGTAAACCCAGTGATTTTTTGGCTCAAATGAATTTACACAGTTCACGAACCCAACACGTTTTTCACTATAAATGAAAGACCATATATGTAAGAGATACTGTGGTTTGTTACAGTTTCATAAGCAGAGTTTAACTATATATGGTCCATATGAGTAAGAAACACAGTTCTTTTTTTCTGGGCATGCTCATGTTTCTTGCTGTATTGGAGACGCTTGAAGAAGAGCATGCTTCTTGCGTTATAACAGAGTATGTTTCATGGATGAGAACTCTGGTGTGAATTTCCCTTCACAAACGGAGTTAAACCAATGCCGCTGTGTCTTTCTACAAGCAAGAGTTCCTTTCCAGTAAACCCAGTGAATTTTCGGCTCAAATGAATTTGCAGAGTTCACGAACCCAACACGATTTTCACTATTAACTAAAGAGCATTTATGCCACACATGCTGTGGTTTGTTACAGTTTCATAAGCAGAGTTCAACCTGATAAGGTCCGTATGAGTAGGAAACACAGTTCTTTTTTTCTGGACATGCTCATATTTTTTGCTGTATTGCAGACTCTGGAAAGAAGAGGATGCTACTTGCGTTAAAACAGAGGGTGTTTCATGGATGAGCACACTGGTCTGAATTTCCCTTCACAAACGGAGTTAAACCAGAGCCTCTGTGTCTCCCTACAAGCAAGAGTTCATTTCCGGTGAACCCAGTGATTTTTCGGCTCAAATGAATTTACACAGTTCACGAACCCAACAGTATTTTCACTATTAACTAAAGAGCACCTATGTCAGAGATGCTGTGGTTTGTTACAGTTTCATAAGCAGAGTTCAACTAGATATGGTCCTAATGAGTAGGAAACACAGTTCTTTTTTTCTGGGCATGCTCATGTTTCTTGCTGTATTAGAGACATGGAAAGAAGAGCATGCTCTTTGCGCTAAATCAGAGTGTGTTTCATGGATGAGAACTCTGGTCTGAATTTCCCTTCACAAACGGAGAGAATCCCAAGCCTCTGTGGTATCCTACAAGCAAGAGGTCATTTCCGGTAAACCCAGTGAATTTCGGCTCAAATGAATTTATACAGTTCATGATCCCAGCACGATTTTTACTATTAACTAAAGAGCATCTATGTAATAGATGCTGTGGTTTGTTACAATTTCATGAGCAGAGTTTAACTAGATATGGTCCGTATGAGTAAGAAACACAGTTCTTTGTTTCTCTGCATGCTCATGTTTCTTGCTGTATTGGAGACGCTTGAAGAAGAGCATGCTTCTTGATTTATAACAGAGTATGTTTCTTGGATGAGAACACTGGTCTGAATTTTCCTTCAGAAACGGAGTTAAACCAAAGTCTCTGTGTCTTCCTACAAGCAAGAGTTCATATCTGGTAAACCCAGTGATTTTTCGGCTCAAAAGAATTTAAACAGTTCTTGAAACCAACAGGTTTTTCACTATTAACTAAAGAGCATCTATGTAACACATGCTGTGGTTTGTTACAGTTTCATAAGCAGAGTTCAACTAGATATTGTCGGTATGAGTAGGAAACAGCTCTTTTTCTGGGCATGCTCATGTTTCTTGCTGTATGGGAGACGCTGGAAAGAAGAGCATGCTTCTTACGTTAAAACAGAGTATGTTTCTTGGATGGGATCATTGGTCTGAATTTTCCTTCAGAAATGGAATTAAACCAATGTCTCTGTGTCTTCCTACAAGCAAGAGGTCCTTTCCGGTAAACCCAGTGATATTTCGGCTCAAATGAATTTATACAGTTCATGATCCCAACACGGTTTTCACTATTAACTAAAGAGCATCTATGTAAGATATGCTGTGGTTTGTTACAGTTTCATAAGCAGAGTTTAACTAGATATGGTCCGTATGAGTAAGAAACACAGTTCTTTTTTTCTGGGCATGCTCATGTTTCTTGCTGTATTGGAGACGCTGGAAGAAGAGCATGCTTCTTGCGTTATAACAGAGTATGTTTCATGGATGAGAACACTGGTCTGAATTTTCCTTCAGAAACGGAGTTAAACCAAAGTGTCTGTGTCTTCCTACAAGCAAGAGTTCATATCCGTAAAACCCAGTGATTTTTCGGGTCAAAGGAATTTACAGAGTTTTGAAACCAACATGTTTTTCACTATTAACTAAAGAGCATCTATGTAACACATGCTGTGGTTTGTTACAGTTTCATAAGCAGAGTTCAACTAGATATGGTCGGTATGAGTAGGAAACACAGCTCTTTATTTCTGTGCATGCTCATGTTTCTTGCTATATTGCTGACTCAGGAAAGAAGAGGAAGCTTCTTGCTTTAAAACAGAGGGTGTTTCATGGATGAGAACACTGGTCTGAATTTCCCTTCACAAACGGAGTTAAACCACAGCCTCTGTGTTTTCCTACAAGCAAGAGTTCATTTCCGGTAAACCCAGTGATTTTTCGGCTCAAATGAATTTACACAGTTCTTGAACCCAACAGGATTTTCACTACTAACTAAAGAGCATCTATGTAAGAGATGCTGTGGTTTGTTACAGTTTCATAAGCAGAGTTTAAGTAGATATGGTCCGTATGATTAAGAAACACAGTTCTTTTTTTCTGGGCATGCACATGTTTCTTGCTGTATGGGAGACGCTGGAAAGAAGAGCATGCTTCTTACGATAAAACAGAGTATGTTTCTTGGATGAGAACACTGGTCTGAATTTTCCTTCAGAAATGGAATTAAACCAAAGTCTCTGGGTCCTCCTACAAGCAAGAGGTCATTTCCGGTAAACCCAGTGATATTTCGGCTCAAATGAATTTATACAGTTCATGATCCCAACATGATTTTCACTATTAACTAAAGAGCATCTATGTAAGAGATGCTGTGGTTTGTTACAGTTTCATAAGCAGAGTTTAACTAGATATGGTCCGTATGAGTAAGAAACACAGTTCTTTTTTTCTGGGCATGCTCATGTTTCTTGCTGATTGGAGACTCTGGAAGAAGAACATCCTTCTTGCGTTATAACAGAGTATGTTTCATGAATGAGAACACTGGTCTGAATTTTCCTTCAGAAACGGAGTTAAACCAAAGTCTCTGTGTCTTCCTACAAGCAAGAGTTCATATCCGGTAAACCCAGTGATTTTTCGGGTCAAATGAATTTACACAGTTTTGAAACCAACATGTTTTTCACTATTAACTAAAGAGCATCTATATAACACATTCTGTGGTTTGTTACAGTTTCATGAGCAGAGTTCAACTAGATATGGTCCGGATGAGTAGGTAACACAGTTTTTTCTGGGCATGCTCATGTTTCTTGCTGTATTGCAGACTCTGGAAAGAAGAGGAAGCTTCTTGCGTTAAAACAGAGGGTGTTTCATGGATGAGAACACTGGTCTGAATTTCCTTTCATAAACGGAGTTAAACCAAAGTCTCTGTGTCTTCCTACAAGCAAGAGTTCATTTCCGGTAAACCCAGTGAATTTTCGGCTCAAATGAATTTACACAGTTCACGAACCCAACACGTTTTTCACTATTAACTAAAGAGCATCTATGTAACACTTGCTGTGGTTTGTTACAGTTTCATAAGCAGAGTTCAACTAGATATGGTTCGTAAGAGTAGGTAACACAGTTGTTTTTTTCTGAGCATGCTCATGTTTCTTGCTGTATTGTAGACTCTGGAAAGAAGAGGAAGCTTCTTGCATTAAAACAGAGGGTGATTCATGGATGAGAACACTGGCCTGAATTTCCCTTCACAAACAGAGTTAAACCAAAGCCTCTGTGTCTTCCTACAAGCAAGAGTTGTTTTCCGGTAAACCCAGTGATTTTTCGGCTCAAATGAATTTACACAGTTCACGAACCCAACACGTTTTCCACTATAAATGAAACACCATACATGTAAGAGATGCTGTGGTATGTTACAGTTTCATAAGCAGAGTTTAACTACATATGGTCCATATGAGTAAGAAACACAGTTCTGATATTCTGGGCATGCTCATGTTTCTTGCTGTATTGGAGACGCTTGAAGAAGAGCATGCTTCTTGCGTTATAACAGAGTATGTTTCTTGGATGAGAACACTGGTCTGAATTTTCCTTCAGAAACGGAGTTAAACCAAAGTCTCTGTGTCTTCCTACAAGCAAGAGTTCATATCCCGTAAACCCAGTGGTTTTTCAGGTCAAATGAATTTACACAGTTTTGAAACCAACATGTTTTTCACTATTAACTAAAGAGCATCTATGTAACACATGCTGTGGTTTGTTACAGTTTCATGAGCAGAGTTCAACTAGATATGGTCCGTATGAGTAGGTAACACAGTTCTTTTTTTCTGGGCATGCTCATGTTTCTTGCTGTATTGCAGACTCTGGAAAGAAGAGGAATCTTCTTGCGTTAAAACAGAGGGTGTTTCATGGATGAGAACACTGGTCTGAATTTCCCTTCACAAACGGAGTTAAACCAAAGGCTCTGTGTCTTCCTACAAACAAGAGTTGTTTTCCGGTAAACCCAGTGATTTTTCGGCTCAAATGAATTTACACAGTTCACGAACCCAACACGTTTTTCACTATAAACGAAAGACCATATATGTAAGAGATGCTGTGGTTTGTTACAGTTTCATAAGCAGAGTTCAACTATATATGGTCCGTATGAGTAGGAAACACAGTTCTTTTTTTCTGGGCATGCTCATGTTTCTTGCTGTATTGGAGACGCTTGAAGAAGAGCATGTTTCTTGCGTTATAACAGAGTATGTTTCTTGGATGAGAGCACTGGTCTGAATTTTCCTTCAGAAACGGAGTTAAACCAAAGTCTCTGTGTCTTCCTACAAGCAAGAGTTCATATCCAGTAAACCCAGTGATTTTTCGGGTCAAATGAATTTACACAGTTTTGAAACCAACATGTTTTTCACTATTAACTAAAGAGCATCTATGTAACACATGCTGTGGTTTGTTACAGTTTCATAAGCAGAGTTCAACTAGATATGGTCCGTATGAGTAGGTAACAGAGTTCTTTTTTTCTGAGCATGCTCATGTTTCTTGCTGTATTGTAGACTCTGGAAAGAAGTGGAAGCTTCTTGCATTAAAACAGAGGGTGTTTCATGGATGAGAACAGTGGTTTGAATTTCCCTTCACAAACAGAGTTAAACCAAAGCCTCTGTGTCTTCCTACAAGCAAGAGTTGTTTTCCGGTAAACCCAGTGATTTTTTTGGCTCAAATGAATTTACACAGTTCACGAACCCAACACGTTTTTCACTATAAATGAAAGACCATATATGTAAGAGATGCTGTGGTTTGTTACAGTTTCATAAGCAGAGTTTAACTATATATGGTCCATATGAGTAAGAAACACAGTTCTTTTTTTCTGGGCATGCTCATGTTTCTTGCTGTATTGGAGACGCTTGAAGAAGAGCATGCTTCTTGCGTTATAACAGAGTATGTTTCATGGATGAGAACTCTGGTGTGAATTTCCCTTCACAAACGGAGTTAAACCAATGCTGCTGTGTCTTCCTACAATCAAGAGTTCCATTCCAGTAAACCCAGTGAATTTTCGGCTCAAATGAATTTGCAGAGTTCACGAACCCAACACGATTTTCACTATTAACTAAAGAGCATTTATGCAACACATGCTGTGGTTTGTTACAGTTTCATAAGCAGAGTTCAACTAGATATGGTCCGTATGAGTAGGAAACTCAGTTCTTTTTTTCTGGACATGCTCATATTTCTTGCTGTATTGCCGACTCTGGAAAGAAGAGGATGCTACTTGCGTTAAAACAGAGGGTGTTTCATGGATGAGCACACTGGTCTGAATTTCCCTTCACAAACGGAGTTAAACCAGAGACTCTGTGTCTCCCTACAAGCAAGAGTTCATTTCCGGTGAACCCAGTGATTTTTCGGCTCAAATGAATTTACACAGTTCACGAACCGAACAGGATTTTCACTATTAACTAAAGGGCACCTATGTCAGAGATGCTGTGGTTTGTTACAGTTTCATAAGCAGAGGTCAACTAGATATGGTCCTAATGAGTAGGAAACACAGTTCTTTTTTTCTGTGCATGCTCATGTTTCTTGCTGTATTAGAGACATGGAAAGAAGAGCATGCTCTTTGCGCTAAATCAGAGTGTGTTTCATGGATGAGAACTCTGGTCTGAATTTCCCTTCACAATCGGAGAGAATCCCAAGCCTCTGTGGTATCCTACAAGCAACAGGTCATTTCCGGCAAACCCAGTGAATTTCGGCTCAAATGAATTTATACAGTTCATGATCCCAGCACGATTTTCACTATTAACTAAAGTGCATCTATGTAATAGATGCTGTGGTTTGTTACAATTTCATGAGCAGAGTTTAACTAGATATGGTCCGTATGAGTAAGAAACACAGTTCTTTGTTTCTCTGCATGCTCATGTTTCTTGCTGTATTGGAGACGCTTGAAGAAGAGCATGCTTCTTGCGTTATAACAGAGTATGTTTCTTGGATGAGAACACTGGTCTGAATTTTCCTTCAGAAACGGAGTTAAACCAAAGTCTCTGTGTCTTCCTACAAGCAAGAGTTCATATCTGGTAAACCCAGTGATTTTTCGGCTCAAAAGAATTTAAACAGTTCTTGAAACCAACAGGTTTTTCACTATTAACTAAAGAGCATCTATGTAACACATGCTGTGGTTTGTTACAGTTTCATAAGCAGAGTTCAACTAGATATTGTCGGTATGAGTAGGAAACACAGCTCTTTTTTTCTGGGCATGCTCATGTGTCTTGCTATATTGCTGACTCGGGAAAGAAGAGGAAGCTTCTTGCGTTAAAACAGAGGGTGTTTCATGGATGACAACACTGGTCTGAATTTCCCTTCACAAACGGAGTTAAACCACAGCCTCTGTGTCTTCCTGCAAGCAAGAGTTCATTTCCGGTAAACCCAGTGATTTTTCGGCTCAAATGAATTTACACAGTTCTTGAACCCAACAGGATTTTCACTACTAACTAAAGAGCATCTATGTAAGAGATGCTGTGCTTTGTTACAGTTTCATAAGCAGAGTTTAAGTAGATATGGTCCGTATGAGTAAGAAACACAGTTCTTTTTTTCTGGGCATGCTCATGTTTCTTGCTGTATGGGAGACGCTGGAAAGAAGATCATGCTTCTTACGTTAAAACAGAGTATGTTTCTTGGATGAGAACACTGGTCTGAATTTTCCTTCAGAAATGGAATTAAACCAAAGTCTCTGTGTCTTCCTACAAGCAAGAGGTCATTTCCGGTAAACCCAGTGATATTTCGGCTCAAATGAATTTATACAGTTCATGATCCCAACACGATTTTCACTATTAACTAAAGAGCATCTATGTAAGATATGCTGTGGTTTGTTACAGTTTCATAAGCAGAGTTTAACTAGATATGGTCCGTATGAGTAAGAAACACAGTTCTTTTTTTCTGGGCATGCTCATGTTTCTTGCTGTATTGGAGACGCTGGAAGAAGAGCATGTTTCTTGCGTTATAACAGAGTATGTTTCATGGATGAGAACTCTGGTGTGAATTTCCCTTCACAAACGGAGTTAAACCAAAGCTGCTGTGTCTTCCTAGAAGCAAGAGTTCCTTTCCGGTAAACCCAGTGAATTTTCGGCTCAAATGAATTTGCACAGTTCACGAACCCAACACGATTTTCACTATTAACTAAAGAGCATTTATGCAACACATGCTGTGGTTTGTTAGAGTTTCATAAGCAGAGTTCAACTAGATATGGTCCGTATGAGTAGGAAACACAGTTCTTTTTTTCTGGACATGCTCATATTTCTTGCTGTATTGCCGACTCTGGAAAGAATAGGATGCTACTTGCGTTAAAACAGTGGGTGTTTCATGGATGAGCACACTGGTCTGAATTTCCCTTCACAAACGGAGTTAAACCAGAGCCTCTGTGTCTCCCTACAAGCAAGAGTTCATTTCCAGTGAACCCAGTGATTTTTCGGCTCAAATGAATTTACACAGTTCACGAACCCAACAGGTTTTTCACTATAAACTAAAGACCATATTTGTAAGAGATGCTCTGGTTTGTTACAGTTTCATAAGCAGAGTTCAACTATATATGGTCCATATGAGTAAGAAACACAGTTCTTTTTTTCTGGGCATGCTCATTTTTCTTGCTGTATTGGAGACGCTGGAAAGAAGAGCATGCTTCTTACGTTAAAACAGAGTATGTTTCATGGATGAGAACACTGGTCTGAATTTTCGTTCAGAAACGGAGTTAAACCAAAGTCTCTGTGTCTTCCTACAAGCAAGAGTTCATATCCGTAAAACCCAGTGATTTTTCGGGTCAAATGAATTTACAAAGTTTTGAAACCAACATGTTTTTCACTATTAACTAAAGAGCATCTATGTAACACATGCTGTGGTTTGTTACAGTTTCATAAGCCGAGTTCAACTAGATATGGTCCATATGCATAGGTAACAGAGTTCTTTTTTTCTGAGCATGCTCATGTTTCTTGCTGTATTGTAGACTCTGGAAAGAAGAGGAAGCTTCTTGCGTTAAAACAGAGGGTGTTTCATGGATGAGAACACTGGTCTGAATTTCCCTTCACAAACGGAGTTAAACCAAAGCCTCTGTGTCTTCCTACAAACAAGAGTTGTTTTCCGGTAAACCCAGTGATTTTTCGGCTCAAATGAATTTACACAGTTCACGAACCCAACACGTTTTTCACTATAAACGAAAGACCATATATGTAAGAGATGCTGTGGTTTGTTACAGTTTCATAAGCAGAGTTTAACTATATATGGTCCATATGAGTAAGAAACACAGTTCTTTTTTTCTGGACATGCTCATATTTCTTGCTGTATTGCAGACTCTGGAAAGAAGAGGATTGTACTTGCGTTAAAACAGTGGGTGTTTCATGGATGAGCACACTGGTCTGAATTTCCCTTCACAAACGGAGTTAAACCAGAGCCTCTGTGTCTCCCTACAAGCAAGAGTTCATTTCCAGTGAACCCAGTGATTTTTCGGCTCAAATGAATTTACACAGTTCACGAACCCAACAGGTTTTTCACTATAAACTAAAGACCATATATGTAAGAGATGCTCTGGTTTGTTACAGTTTCATAAGCAGAGTTCAACTATATATGGTCCATATGAGTAAGAAACACAGTTCTTTTTTTCTGGGCATGCTCATTTTTCTTGCTGTATTGGAGACGCTGGAAAGAAGAGCATGCTTCTTACGTTAAAACAGAGTATGTTTCATGGATGAGAACACTGGTCTGAATTTTCGTTCAGAAACGGAGTTAAACCAAAGTCTCTGTGTCTTCCTACAAGCAAGAGTTCATATCCGTAAAACCCAGTGATTTTTCGGGTCAAATGAATTTACAAAGTTTTGAAACCAACAGGTTTTTCACTATTAACTAAAGAGCATCTATGTAACACATGCTGTGGTTTGTTACAGTTTCATAAGCCGAGTTCAACTAGATATGGTCCATATGCATAGGTAACACAGTTCTTTTTTTCTGAGCATGCTCATGTTTCTTGCTGTATTGTAGACTCTGGAAAGAAGAGGAAGCTTCTTGCGTTAAAACAGAGGGTGTTTCATGGATGAGAACACTGGTCTGAATTTCCCTTCACAAACGGAGTTAAACCAAAGCCTCTGTGTCTTCCTACAAACAAGAGTTGTTTTCCGGTAAACCCAGTGATTTTTCGGCTCAAATGAATTTACACAGTTCACGAACCCAACACGTTTTTCACTATAAACGAAAGACCATATATGTAAGAGATGCTGTGGTTTGTTACAGTTTCATAAGCAGAGTTTAACTATATATGGTCCATATGAGTAAGAAACACAGTTCTTTTTTTCTGGGCATGCTCATGTTTCTTGCTGTATTGGAGACGCTGGAAGAAGAGCATGTTTCTTGCGTTATAACAGAGTATGTTTCATGGATGAGAACTCTGGTGTGAATTTCCCTTCACAAACGGAGTTAAACCAAAGCTGCTGTGTCTTCCTAGAAGCAAGAGTTCCTTTCCGGTAAACCCAGTGAATTTTCGGCTCAAATGAATTTGCACAGTTCACGAACCCAACAGGATTTTCACTATTAACTAAAGAGCACCTATGTCAGAGATGCTGTGGTTTGTTACAGTTTCATAAGCAGAGTTCAACTATATATGGTCCGTATGAGTAGGAAACACAGTTCTTTTTTTCTGGGCATGCTCATGTTTCTTGCTGTATTGGAGACGCTTGAAGAAGAGCATGTTTCTTGCGTTATAACAGAGTATGTTTCTTGGATGAGAGCACTGGTCTGAATTTTCCTTCAGAAACGGAGTTAAACCAAAGTCTCTGTGTCTTCCTACAAGCAAGAGTTCATATCCAGTAAACCCAGTGATTTTTCGGGTCAAATGAATTTACACAGTTTTGAAACCAACATGTTTTTCACTATTAACTAAAGAGCATCTATGTAACACATGCTGTGGTTTGTTACAGTTTCATAAGCAGAGTTCAACTAGATATCGTCCGTATGAGTAGGTAACAGAGTTCTTTTTTTCTGAGCATGATCATGTTTCTTGCTGTATTGTAGACTCTGGAAAGAAGAGGAAGCTTCTTGCATTAAAACAGAGGGTGATTCATGGATGAGAACACTGGCCTGAATTTCCCTTCACAAACAGAGTTAAACCAAAGCCTCTGTGTCTTCCTACAAGCAAGAGTTGTTTTCCGGTAAATCCAGTGATTTTTCGGCTCAAATGAATTTACACAGTTCACGAACCCAACACGTTTTCCACTATAAATGAAACACCATACATGTAAGAGATGCTGTGGTATGTTACAGTTTCATAAGCAGAGTTTAACTACATATGGTCCATATGAGTAAGAAACACAGTTCTGATATTCTGGGCATGCTCATGTTTCTTGCTGTATTGGAGACGCTTGAAGAAGAGCATGCTTCTTGCGTTATAACAGAGTATGTTTCTTGGATGAGAACACTGGTCTGAATTTTCCTTCAGAAACGGAGTTAAACCAAAGTCTCTGTGTCTTCCTACAAGCAAGAGTTCATATCCCGTAAACCCAGTGATTTTTCAGGTCAAATGAATTTACACAGTTTTGAAACCAACATGTTTTTCACTATTAACTAAAGAGCATCTATGTAACACATGCTGTGGTTTGTTACAGTTTCATGAGCAGAGTTCAACTAGATATGGTCCGTATGAGTAGGTAACACAGTTCTTTTTTTCTGGGCATGCTCATGTTTCTTGCTGTATTGCAGACTCTGGAAAGAAGAGGAAGCTTCTTGCGTTAAAACAGAGGGTGTTTCATGGATGAGAACACTGGTCTGAATTTCCCTTCACAAACGGAGTTAAACCAAAGCCTCTGTGTCTTCCTACAAACAAGAGTTGTTTTCCGGTAAACCCAGTGATTTTTCGGCTCAAATGAATTTACACAGTTCACGAACCCAACACGTTTTTCACTATAAACGAAAGACCATATATGTAAGAGATGCTGTGGTTTGTTACAGTTTCATAAGCAGAGTTCAACTATATATGGTCCGTATGAGTAGGAAACACAGTTCTTTTTTTCTGGGCATGCTCATGTTTCTTGCTGTATTGGAGACGCTTGAAGAAGAGCATGTTTCTTGCGTTATAACAGAGTATGTTTCTTGGATGAGAGCACTGGTCTGAATTTTCCTTCAGAAACGGAGTTAAACCAAAGTCTCTGTGTCTTCCTACAAGCAAGAGTTCATATCCAGTAAACCCAGTGATTTTTCGGGTCAAATGAATTTACACAGTTTTGAAACCAACATGTTTTTCACTATTAACTAAAGAGCATCTATGTAACACATGCTGTGGTTTGTTACAGTTTCATAAGCAGAGTTCAACTAGATATGGTCCGTATGAGTAGGTAACAGAGTTCTTTTTTTCTGAGCATGCTCATGTTTCTTGCTGTATTGTAGACTCTGGAAAGAAGTGGAAGCTTCTTGCATTAAAACAGAGGGTGTTTCATGGATGAGAACAGTGGTTTGAATTTCCCTTCACAAACAGAGTTAAACCAAAGCCTCTGTGTCTTCCTACAAGCAAGAGTTGTTTTCCGGTAAACCCAGTGATTTTTTGGCTCAAATGAATTTACACAGTTCACGAACCCAACACGTTTTTCACTATAAATGAAAGACCATATATGTAAGAGATGCTGTGGTTTGTTACAGTTTCATAAGCAGAGTTTAACTATATATGGTCCATATGAGTAAGAAACACAGTTCTTTTTTTCTGGGCATGCTCATGTTTCTTGCTGTATTGGAGACGCTTGAAGAAGAGCATGCTTCTTGCGTTATAACAGAGTATGTTTCATGGATGAGAACTCTGGTGTGAATTTCCCTTCACAAACGGAGTTAAACCAATGCTGCTGTGTCTTCCTACAATCAAGAGTTCCATTCCAGTAAACCCAGTGAATTTTCGGCTCAAATGAATTTGCAGAATTCACGAACCCAACACGATTTTCACTATTAACTAAAGAGCATTTATGCAACACATGCTGTGGTTTGTTACAGTTTCATAAGCAGAGTTCAACTAGATATGGTCCGTATGAGTAGGAAACACAGCTCTTTTTTTCTGGACATGCTCATATTTCTTGCTGTATTGCAGACTCTGGAAAGAAGAGGATGCTACTTGCGTTAAAACAGTGGGTGTTTCATGGATGAGCACACTGGTCTGAATTTCCCTTCAAAAACGGAGTTAAACCAGGGCCTCTGTGTCTCCCTAAAAGCAAGAGTTCATTTTCGGTGAACCCAGTGATTTTTCGGCTCAAATGAATTTACACAGTTCACGAACCCAACAGGATTTTCACTATTAACTAAAGAGCACCTATGTCAGAGATGCTGTGGTTTGTTACAGTTTCATAAGCAGAGTTCAACTAGATATGGTCCTAATGGGTAGGAAACACAGTTCTTTTTTTCTGTGCATGCTCATGTTTCTTGCTGTATTAGAGACATGGAAAGAAGAGCATGCTCTTTGCGCTAAAACAGAGTGTGTTTCATGGATGAGAACTCTGGTCTGAATTTCCCTTCACAAACGGAGAGAATCCCAAGCCTCTGTGGTATCCTACAAGGAAGAGGTCATTTCCGGTAAACCCAGTGAATTTCGGCTCAAATGAATTTATACAGTTCATGATCCCAGCAGGATTTTCACTATTAACTAAAGAGCATCTATGTAATAGATGCTGTGGTTTGTTACAATTTCATGAGCAGAGTTTAACTAGATATGGTCCCTATGAGTAATTAACACAGTTCTTTGTTTCTCTGCATGCTCATGTTTCTTGCTGTATTGGAGACGCTTGAAGAAGAGCATGCTTCTTGCGTTATAATAGAGTATGTTTCTTGGATGAGAACAGTGGTCTGAATTTTCCTTCAGAAACGGAGTTAAACCAAAGTCTCTGTGTCTTCCTACAAGCAAGAGTTCATATCTGGTAAACCCAGTGATTTTTCGGCTCAAAAGAATTTAAACAGTTCTTGAAACCAACAGGTTTTTCACTATTAACTAAAGACCATCTATGTAACACATGCTGTGGTTTGTTACAGTTTCATAAGCAGAGTTCAACTAGATATTGTCGGTATGAGTAGGAAACACAGCTCTTTTTTTCTGGGCATGCTCATGTTTCTTGCTATATTGCTGACTCGGGAAAGAAGAGGAAGCTTCTTGCGTTAAAACAGAGCATGTTTCATGGATGAGAACACTGGTCTGAATTTCCCTTCACAAACGGAGTGAATCCAAAGCTTCTGTGGTATCCTACAAGCAAGAGGTCATTTCCGGTAAACCCAGTGATATTTCGGCTCAAATGAATTTATACAGTTCATGATCCCAGCACGATTTTCACTATTAACTAAAGAGCATCTATGTAATAGATGCTGTGGTTTGTTACAGTTTCATTAGCAGAGTTTAACTAGATATGGTCCGTATGAGTAAGAAACACAGTTCTTTTTTTCTGGGCATGCTCATGTTTCTTGCTGTATTGGAGACGCTGGAAAGAAGAGGATGCTACTTGCGTTAAAACAGTGGGTGTTTCATGGATGAGCACACTGGTCTGAATTTCCATTCACAAATGGAGTAAAACCAGAGCCTCTGTGTCTCCCTACAAGCAAGAGTTCATTTCCGGTGAACCGAGTGATTTTTCGGCTCAAATGAATTTACACAGTTCACGAACCCAACAGGATTTTCACTATTAAATAAAGAGCACCTATGTCAGAGATGCTGTGGTTTGTTACAGTTTCATAAGCAGAGTTCAACTATATATGGTCCGTATGAGTAGGAAACACAGTTCTTTTTTTCTGGGCATGCTCATGTTACTTGCTGTATTAGAGACATGGAAAGAAGAGCATGCTCTTTGTGATAAAACAGAGTGTGTTTCATGGATGAGAACACTGGTCTGAATTTTCCTTCAGAAACGGAGGTAAACCAAAGTCTCTGTTTATTCCTACAAGCAAGAGTTCATTTCCGGTAAACCCAGTGAATTTTCAGCTCAATTGAATTTACACAGTTCACGAACCCAACACGTTTTTCACTATTAACTAAAGAGCATCTATGTAACACATGCTGTGGTTTGTTACAGTTTCATAAGCAGAGTTCAACTATATATGGTCCTAATGAGTAGGAAACACAGTTCTTTTTTTCTGGGCATGCTCATGTTTCTTGCTGTATTAGAGACCTGGAAAGAAGAGCATGCTCTTTGTGCTAAAACAGAGTGTGTTTCATGGGTGAGAACTCTGGTCTGAATTTCCCTTCACAAACAGAGTGAAACCAAAGCCTCTGTGTTTTCCTATGAGCAAGAGTTCATTTCCGGTAAACCCAGGGGTTTTTCTGCTCAAATGAATTTACACAGTTCATGAAACCAAAACGTTTTTTACTATTAACTAAAGAGCATCTATGTAAAACATGCTGTGGTTTGTTACAGTTTCATAAGCAGAGTTTAACTACATATGGTCCGTATGAGTAGGAAACACAGTTCTTTTTTTCTGGGCATGCTCATGTTTCTTGCTGTATTGCAGACTCTGGAAAAAAGACGATGCTACTTGTGTTAAAACAGAGGTTGTTTCATGGATGAGCACACTGGTCTGAATTTCCCGTAACAAACGGATTTAAACCAAAGCCTCTGTGTCTCCCTACAAGCAAGAGTTCATTTCCGGTGAAACCAGTGATTTTTCGGCTCAAATGAATTTACACAGTTCACAAACCCAACACGATTTTCACTATTAACTAAAGAGCACCTATGTCACAGATGCTGTGGTTTGTTAAAGTTTCATAACCAGAGTTCAACTGTATATGGTCCGTATGAGTAGGAAACACAGTTCTTTTTTTCTGGGCATCCTCATGTTTCTTGCTGTATTGGAGACGCTTGAAGAAGAGCATGCTTCTTGCGTTATAACAGAGTATGTTTCTTGGATGAGAACACTGGTCTGAATTATCCTTCAGAAACAGAGTTAAACCAAAGTCTCTGTGTCTTCCTACAAGCAAGAGTTCATTTCCGGTAAACCCAGGGGTTTTTCTGCTCAAATGAACTTATACACTTCATGAACCCAACACGTTTTTCACTAATGACTAAAGAGCATCTACGTAACACATGCTGGGGTTTTTTTACAGTTTCATAAGCACAGTTTAACTAGATATGGTCCGTATGAGTAAGAAACACAGTTCTTCTTTTCTGGGCATGCTCATGTTTCTTGCTGTATTGGAGACGCTGGAAGAAGAGCATGCTTCTTGCGTTATAACAGAGTATGTTTCATGGATGAGAACACTGGTCTGAATTTTCCTTCAGAAACAGAGTTAAACCAAATTCTCTGTGTCTTCCTACAAGCAAGAGTTCATATCCGGTAAACCCAGTGATTTTTCGGCTCAAATGAATTTACACAGTTCTTGAAACCAACAGGTTTTTCACTATTAACTAAAGAGCATCTATGTAACAAATGCTGTGGTTTGTTACAGTTTCATAAGCAGAGTTCAACTAGATATGGTCCTTATGAGTAGGAAACACAGCTCTTTTTTTCTGGGCATGCTCATGTTTCTTGCTATATTGCAGACTCGTTAAAGAAGAGGAAGCTTCTTGCGTTAAAACAGAGGGTGTTACATGGATGAGAACACTGGTCTGAATTTCCCTTCACAAACGGAGTTAAACCACAGACTCTGTGTCTTCCTACAAGCAAGAGTTCATTTCCGGTAAACCCAGTGATTTTTCGGATCAAATGAATTTACACAGTTCTTGAACCAAACAGGATTTTCACTATTACCTTAAGAGCATGTATGTAAGAGATGCTGTGATTTGTTACATTTTCATAAGCAGAGTTCAACTAGATATGGTCCGTATGAGTAGGAAAAACAGTTCTTTTTTTCTGGACATGCTCATATTTCTTGCTATATTGCAGACTCTGGAAAGAAGAGGATGCTACTTGCGTTAAAACACAGGGTGTTTCATGGATGAGGACACTGGTCTGAATTTCCCTTCACAAACGGAGTTAAACCAAAGCCTCTGTGTCTCCCTACAAGCAAGAGTTCATTTCCGGTGAACACAGTGATTTTTCGGCTCAAATGAATTTACACAGTTCACGAACCCAACACGATTTTCACTATTAACTAAAGAGCACCTATGTCAGAGATGCTGTGGTTTGTTACACTTTCATAAGCAGAGTTTAACTAAATATGGTCCGTATGAGTAGGAAACACAGTTCTTTTTTTCTGGGAATGCTCATATTTCTTGCTGTATTGGAGACGCTTGAAGAAGAACATGCTTCTTGCATTATAACAGAGTATGTTTCTTGGATGAGAACACTGGTCTGAATTTTCCTTCAGAAACGGAGTTAAACCAAAATCTCTGTGTTTTCCTACAAGCACGAGTTCATTTCCGGTGAACACAGTGATTTTTCGGCTCAAATGAATTTACACAGTCCACGAACCCAAAAGGATTTTCACTATTAACTAAAGAGCACCTATGTCAGAGATGCTGTGTTTTGTTACAGTTTCATAAGCAGAGTTCAACTATATATGGTCGGTATGAGTAGGAAACACAGTTCTTTTTTTCTGGGCATGCTCATGTTTCTTGCTGTATTGGAGACGCTTGAAGAAGAGCATGCTTCTTGCATTATCACAGAGTATGTTTCTTGGATGAGAACACTGGTCTGAATTTTCCTTCAGAAACGGAGTTAAACCAAAGTCTCTGTGTCTTCCTACAAGCAAGAGTTCATATCCTGTAAACCCAGTGATTTTTCGGCTCAAAAGAATTTACACAGTTCTTGAAACCTACAGGTTTTTCACTATTAACTAAAGAGCATCTATGTAACACATGCTGGGGTTTGTTACAGTTTCATAAGCACAGTTTAAATAGATATGGTCCGTATGAGTAAGAAACTCAGTTCTTTTTTTCTGGGCATGCTCATATTTCTTGCTATATTGCAGACTCAGGAAAGAAGAGGAAGCTTCTTGCGTTAAAACAGAGGGTGTTTCATGGATGAGAACACTGGTCTGAATTTCCCTTCACAAACGGAGTTAAACCACAGCCTCTGTGTCTTCCTACAAGCAAGAGTTCATTTCCGGATAACCCAGTGATTTTTCGGATCAAATGAATTTACACAGTTCTTGAACCCAACAGGATTTTCACTATTAACTAAAGAGCATCTATGTAAGAGATGCTGTGCTTTGTTACAGTTTCATAAGCAGAGTTTAACCAGATATGGTCCGAATGAGTAAGAAACACAGTTCTTTTTTTCTGGGCATGCTCATGTTTCTTGCTGTATTGGAGACGCTGGAAAGAAGAGCATGCTTCTTGCGTTAAACAAAGTATGTTTCTTGAATGAGAACACTGGTCTGAATTTTCCTTCAGAAACGGAGTTAAACCAAAGTCTCTGTGTCTTCCTACAAGCAAGAGTTCATTTCCGGTGAACACAGTGATTTTTCGGCTCAAATGAATTTACACAGTTCAGAAACCCAACAGGATTTTCACTGTTAACTAAAGATCACCTATGTCAGAGATGCTGTGCTTTGTTACAGTTTCATAAGCAGAGTTCAACTAGACATGGTACGTATGAGTAGGAAACACAGTTCTTTTTTTCTGGGCATGCTCATGTTTCTTGCTGTATTGGAGACGCTGGAAAGAAGTGCATGCTTCTTGCGTTAAACAGAGTATGTTTCTTGAATGACAACACTGGACTGAATTTTCCTTTAGAGACGGAGTTAAACCAAAGTCTCTGTGCCTTCCTATAAGCAATAGTACCTTTCCGGTAAACCCAGTGAATTTTCGGCTCAAATGAATTTACACAGTTCACGAACCCAACACGTTTTTCAGTATTAACTAAAGAGCATCTATGTAAGAGATGCTGTGGTTTGTTACAGTTTCATAAGCAGAGTTTAACTAGATAAGGTCCGTATGAGTAGGAAGCACAGTTCTTTTTTTCTGGGCATGCTCATGTTTCTTGCTGTATTGGAGACGCTTGAAGAAGTGCATGCTTCTTGCGTTATAACAGAGTATGTTTCTTGGATGAGAACAATGGTCTGAATTTTCCTTCAGAAACGGAGTTAAACCAAAGTCTCTGTGTCTTCCTACGAGCAAGAGTTCATTTCCGGTGAACCCAGTGATTTTCGGCTCAAATGAATTTACACAGTTCACAAACCCTACAGGATTTTCACTGTTAACTAAAGAGCACCTATGTCAGACATGCTGTGGTTTGTTACAGTTTCAAAAGCAGAGTTCACCTATATATGGTCCAAATGAGTAGGAAACACAGTTCTTTTTTTCTGGGCATGCTGATATTTCTTGCTGTATTGGAGACGCTTGAAGAAGAGCATACTTCTTGATTTATAACAGAGTATGTTTCTTGGATGAGAACACTGGTCTGAATTTTCCTTCAGAAACGGAGTTAAACCAAAGTCTCTGTGTCTTCCTACAAGCAAGAGTTCATATCCGGTAAACCCAGTGATTTTTCGGCTCAAAAGAATTTCCACAGTTCTTGAAACCAACACGTTTTTCACTATTAACTAAAGAGCATCTATGTAACACATGCTGTGGTTTGTTACAGTTTCATAAGCAGAGTTCAACTAGATATGGTCCATATGAGTAGGAAACACAGCTCTTTTTTTCTGGGCATGCTCATGTTTCTTGATATATTGCATACTCGGGAAAGAAGAGGAAGCTTCTTGCGTTAAAACAGAGGGTGTTTCATGGATGAGAACACTGGTCTGAATTTCCCTTCACAAACGGAGTTAAACCACAGCCTCTGTGTCTTCCTACAAGCAAGAGTTCATTTCTGGTGAACCCAGTGATTTTTCGGATCAAATGAATTTACACAGTTCTTGAACCCAACAGGATATTCACTATTTACTTAAGAGCATCTATGTAAGAGATGCTGTGGTTTGTTACAGTTTCATAAGCAGAGTTCAACTAGATATGGTCCGTATGAGTAGGAAGCACAGTTCTTTTTTTCTGGACATGCTCATATTTCTTGCTGTATTGCAGACTCTGGAAAGAAGAGGATGCTACTTGCGTTAAAACAGAGGGTGTTTCATGGATGAGCACACTGGTCTGAATTTCCCTTCACAAACGGAGTTAAACCAAAGCCTCTGTGTCTCCCTACAAGCAAGAGTTCATTTCCGGTGAACCCAGTGATTTTTCGGCTCAAATGAATTTACACAGTTCACGAACCCAACAGGATTTTCACTATTAACTAAAGAGCAACTATGTCAGAGATGCTGTGGTTTGTTACAGTTTCATAAGCAGAGTTTAACTAGATATGGTCCTTATGAGTAGGAAACACAGTTCTTTTTTTCTGGGCATGCTCATGTTTCTTGCTGTATTGGAGACGCTTGAAAAGAGCATGCTTCTTGCATTATCACAGAGTATGTTTCTTGGATGAGAACACTGTTCTGAATTTTCCTTTAGAAACGGAGTTAAACCAAAGTCTCTGTGTCTTCCTACAAGCAAGAGTTCATATCCTGTAAACCCAGTGATTTTTCGGCTCAAAAGAATTTACACAGTTCTTGAAACCTACAGGTTTTTCACTATTAACTAAAGAGCATCTATGTAACTCATGCTGGGGTTTGTTACAGTTTCATAAGCACAGTTTAAATAGATATGGTCCGTATGAGTAAGAAACTCAGTTCTTTTTTTCTGGGCATGCTCATGTTTCTTGCTATATTGCAGACTCGGGAAAGAAGAGGAAGCTTCTTGCGTTAAAACAGAGGGTGTTTCATGGATGAGAACACTGGTCTGAATTTCCCTTCACAAACGGAGTTAAACCACAGCCTCTGTGTCTTCCTACAAGCAAGAGTTCATTTCCGGTAAACCCAGTGATTTTTCGGATCAAATGAATTTACACAGTTCTTGAACCCAACATGATTTTCACTACTAACTAAAGAGCATCTATGTAAGAGATGCTGTGCTTTGTTACAGTTTCATAAGCAGAGTTTAACCAGATATGGTCCGAATGAGTAAGAAACACAGTTCTTTTTTTCTGGGCATGCTCATGTTTCTTGCTGTATTGGAGACGCTGGAAAGAAGAGCATGCTTCTTGCGTTAAACAAAGTATGTTTCTTGAATGAGAACACTGGTCTGAATTTTCCTTCAGAAACGGAGTTAAACCAAAGTCTCTGTGTCTTCCTACAAGCAAGAGTTCATTTCCGGTGAACCCAGTGATTTTTCGGCTCAAATGAATTTACACAGTTCAGAAACCCAACAGGATTTTCACTGTTAACTAAAGATCACCTATGTCAGAGATGCTGTGCTTTGTTACAGTTTCATAAGCAGAGTTCAACTATATATGGTTCGTATGAGTAGGAAACACAGTTCTTTTTTCTGGGCATGCTCATGTTTCTTCCTTTATTGGAGACACTTGAAGAAGAGCATGCTTCTTACGTTATCACAGAGTATGTTTCTTGGATGAGAACACTGGTCTGAATTTTCCTTCAGAAACGGAGTTAAACCAAAGTCTCTGTTTCTTCCTACAAGCAAGAGTTCATATCCGGTAAACCAAGTGATTTTTCGGCTCAAAAGAATTTACACAGTTCTTGAAACCTACAGGTTTTTCACTATTAACTAAAGAGCATCTATGTAACACATGCTGTGGTTTGTTACAGTTTCATAAGCAGTGTTTAACTAGATATGGTCCGCATGAGTAGGAAACACAGCTCTTTTTTTCTGGGCATGCTCATGCTTCTTGCTATATTGCTGACTCGGGAAAGAAGAGGAAGCTTCTTGCGTTAAAACAGAGGGTGTTCAATGGATGAGAACACTGGTCTGAATTTCCCTTCACAAACGGAGTTAAACCACAGCCTCTGTGTCTTCCTACAAGCAAGAGTTCCTTTCCGATAAACCCAGTGATTTTTCGGATCAAATGAATTTACACAGTTCTTGAACCCAACAGGATTTTCACTATTAACTAAAGAGCATCTATGTAAGAGATGCTGTGCTTCTTTACAGTTTCATAAGCAGAGTTTAACCAGATATGGTCCGAATGAGTAAGAAACACAGTTCTTTTTTTCTGGGCATGCTCATGTTTCTTGCTGTATTGGAGACGCTGGAAAGAAGAGCATGCTTTTTACGTTAAAACAGACTATGTTTCTTGGATGAGAACACTGGTCTGAATTTTCCTTCAGAAATGGAATTAAACCAAAGTCTCTGTGTCTTCCTACAAGCAAGAGTTCATTTCCGGTAAACCCAAGGGTTTTTCTGCTCAAATGAATTTATACAGTTCATGAACCCAACACGTTTTTCACTATTAACTAAAGAGCATCTATGTAACACATGCTGTGGTTTGTTACAGTTTCATAAGCAGAGTTCAACTAGACATGGTACGTATGAGTAGGAAACACAGTTCTTTTTTTCTGGGCATGCTCATGTTTCTTGCTGTATTGGAGACGCTGGAAAGAAGTGCATGCTTCTTGCGTTAAACAGAGTATGTTTCTTGAATGAGAACACTGGAGTGAATTTTCCTTTAGAAAGGGAGTTAAACCAAAGTCTCTGTGCCTTCCTACAAGCAATAGTACCTTTCCGGTAAACCCAGTGAATTTTCGGCTCAAATGAATTTACACAGTTCACGAACCCAACACGTTTTTCAGTATTAACTAAAGAGCATCTATGTAAGAGATGCTGTGGTTTGTTACAGTTTCATAAGCAGAGTTTAACTAGATATGGTCCATATGAGTAGGAAGCACAGTTCTTTTTTTCTGGGCATGCTCATGTTTCTTGCTGTATTGGAGACGCTTGAAGAAGTGCATGCTTCTTGCGTTATAACAGAGTATGTTTCTTGGATGAGAACAATGGTCTGAATTTTCCTTCAGAAACGGAGTTAAACCAAAGTCTCTGTGTCTTCCTACGAGCAAGAGTTCATTTCCGGTAAACCCAGTGATTTTCGGCTCAAATGAATTTACACAGTTCACAAACCCAACAGGATTTTCACTGTTAACTAAAGAGCACCTATGTCAGACATGCTGTGGTTTGTTACAGTTTCATAAGCAGAGTTCAACTAGATATGGTCCGTATGAGTAGGAAACACAGCTCTTTTTTTCTGGGCATGCTCATGCTTCTTGCTATATTGCTGACTCGGGAAAGAAGAGGAAGCTTCTTGCGTTAAAACAGAGGGTGTTCAATGGATGAGAACACTGGTCTGAATTTCCCTTCACAAACGGAGTTAAACCACAGCCTCTGTGTCTTCCTACAAGCAAGAGTTCCTTTCCGATAAACCCAGTGATTTTTCGGATCAAATGAATTTACACAGTTCTTGAACCCAACAGGATTTTCACTATTAACTAAAGAGCATCTATGTAAGAGATGCTGTGCTTCTTTACAGTTTCATAAGCAGAGTTTAACCAGATATGGTCCGAATGAGTAAGAAACACAGTTCTTTTTTTCTGGGCATGCTCATGTTTCCTGCTGTATTGGAGACGCTGGAAAGAAGAGCATGCTTTTTACGTTAAAACAGAGTATGTTTCTTGGATGAGAACACTGGTCTGAATTTTCCTTCAGAAATGGAATTAAACCAAAGTCTCTGTGTCTTCCTACAAGCAAGAGTTCATTTCCGGTAAACCCAAGGGTTTTTCTGCTCAAATGAATTTATACAGTTCATGAACCCAACACGTTTTTCACTATTAACTAAAGAGCATCTATGTAACACATGCTGTGGTTTGTTACAGTTTCATAAGCAGAGTTCAACTAGACATGGTACGTATGAGTAGGAAACACAGTTCTTTTTTTCTGGGCATGCTCATGTTTCTTGCTGTATTGGAGACGCTGGAAAGAAGTGCATGCTTCTTGCGTTAAACAGAGTATGTTTCTTGAATGAGAACACTGGAGTGAATTTTCCTTTAGAAAGGGAGTTAAACCAAAGTCTCTGTGCCTTCCTACAAGCAATAGTACCTTTCCGGTAAACCCAGTGAATTTTCGGCTCAAATGAATTTACACAGTTCACGAACCCAACACGTTTTTCAGTATTAACTAAAGAGCGTCTATGTAAGAGATGCTGTGGTTTGTTACAGTTTCATAAGCAGAGTTTAACTAGATATGGTCCGTATGAGTAGGAAGCACAGTTCTTTTTTTCTGGACATGCTCATATTTCTTGCTGTACTGCAGACTCTGGAAAGAAGCGGATGCTACTTGCATTAAAACAGAGGGTGTTTCATGGATGAGCACACTGGACTGAATTTCCCTTCACAAACGGAGTTAAACCAAAGCCTCTGTTTCTCCCTACAAGCAAGAGTTCATTTCCGGTGAACCCAGTGATTTTTCGGCTCAAATGAACTTACACAGTTCACGAACCCAACAGGATTTTCACTATTAACTAAAGAGCACCTATGTCAGAGATGCTGTGGTTTGTTACAGTTTCATAAGCAGAGTTTAACTAGATATGGTCCTTATGAGTAGGAAACAAAGTTCTTTTTTTCTGGGCATGCTCATGTTTCTTGCTGTATTGGAGACGCTTGAAAAGAGCATGCTTCTTGCGTTATAACAGAGTATGTTTCTTGGATGAGAACACTGGTCTGAATTTTCCTTCAGAAACGGAGTTAAACCAAAGTCTCTGTGTCTTCCTACAAGCACGAGTTCATTTCCGGTGAACACAGTGATTTTTCGGCTCAAATGAATTTCCACAGTCCACGAACCCAAAAGGATTTTCACTATTAACTAAAGAGCACCAATGTCAGAGATGCTGTGGTTTGTTACAGTTTCATAAGCAGAGTTCAACTATATATGGTCCGTATAAGTAGGAAACACAGTTCTTTTTTTCTGGGCATGCTCATGTTTCTTGCTGTATTGGAGACGCTTGAAGAAGAGCATGCTTCTTGCATTATCACAGAGTATGTTTCTTGGATGAGAACACTGGTCTGAATTTTCCTTCAGAAACGGAGTTAAACCAAAGTCTCTGTGTCTTCCTACAAGCAAGAGTTCATATCCTGTAAACCCAGTGATTTTTCGGCTCAAAAGAATTTACACAGTTCTTGAAACCTACAGGTTTTTCACTATTAACTAAAGAGCATCTATGTAACACATGCTGGGGTTTGTTACAGTTTCATAAGCAGAGTTTAACCAGATATGGTCCAAATGAGTAAGAAACACAGTTCTTTTTTTCTGGGCATGCTCATGTTTCTTGCTGTATTGGAGACGCTGGAAAGAAGAGCATGCTTCTTGCGTTAAACAAAGTATGTTTCTTGAATGAGAACACTGGTCTGAATTTTCCTTCAGAAACGGAGTTAAACCAAAGCCTCTGTGTCTCCCTACAAGCAAGAGTTCATTTCCGGTGAACCCAGTGATTTTTCGGCTCAAATGAATTTACACAGTTCACGAACCCAACACGATTTTCACTATTAACTAAAGAGCACCTATGTCAGAGATGCTGTGGTTTGTTACAGTTTCATAAGCAGAGTTTAAATAGATATGGTCCGTATGAGTAGGAAACACAGTTCTTTTTTTCTGTGCATGCTCATGTTTCTTGCTGTATTGGAGACGCTTGAAAAGAGCATGCTTCTTGCGTTATAACAGAGTATGTTTCTTAGATGAGAACACTGGTCTGAATTTTCCTTCAGAAACGGGGTTAAACCAAAGTCTCTGTGTCTTCCTACAAGCACGAGTTCATTTTCGGTGAACACTGTGATTTTTGGCTCAAATGAATTTACACAGTTCACAAACCCAACAGGATTTTCAGTGTTAACTAAAGAGCACCTATGTCAGACATGCTGTGGTTTGTTACAGTTTCATAAGCAGAGTTCACCTATATATGGTCCATATGAGTAGGAAACACAGTTCATTTTTCCTGGGCATGCTGATGTTTCTTGCTGTATTGGAGACGCTTGAAGAAGAGCATGCTTCTTGATTTATAACAGAGTATGTTTCTTGGATGAGAACACTGGTCTGAATTTTCCTTCAGAAACGGAGTTAAACCAAAGTCTCTGTGTCTTCCTACAAGCAAGAGTTCATATCCTGTAAACCCAGTGATTTTTCGGCTCAAAAGAATTTACACAGTTCTCGAAACCTACAGGTTTTTCACTATTAACTAAAGAGCATCTATGTAACACATGCTGGGGTTTGTTACAGTTTCATAAGCACAGTTTAAATAGATATGGTCCGTATGAGTAAGAAACTCAGTTCTTTTTTTCTGGGCATGCTCATGTTTCTTGCTATATTGCAGACTCGGGAAAGAAGAGGAAGCTTCTTGCGTTAAAACAGAGGGTGTTTCATGGATGAGAACACTGGTCTGAATTTCCCTTCACAAACGGAGTTAAACCACAGCCTCTGTGTCTTCCTACAAGCAAGAGTTCATTTCTGGTAAACTCAGTGATTTTTCGGATCAAATGAATTTACACAGTTCTTGAACCCAACAGGATTTCCACTATTAACTAAAGAGCATCTATGTAAGAGATGCTGTGCTTTGTTACAGTTTCATAAGCAGAGTTTAACCAGATATGGTCCGAATGAGTAAGAAACACAGTTCTTTTTTTCTGGGCATGCTCATGTTTCTTGCTGTATTGGAGACGCTGGAAAGAAGAGCATGCTTCTTGCGTTAAACAAAGTATGTATCTTGAATGAGAACACTGGTCTGAATTTTCCTTCAGAAACGGAGTTAAACCAAAGCCTCTGTGTCTCCCTACAAGCAAGAGTTCATTTCCGGTGAACCCAGTGATTTTTCGGCTCAAATGAATTTACACAGTTCACGAACCCAACACGATTTTCACTATTAAATAAAGAGCACCTATGTCAGAGATGCTGTGGTTTGTTACAGTTTCATAAGCAGAGTTTAACTAGATATGGTCCGTATGAGTATGAAACACTGTTCTTTTTTTCTGTGCATGCTCATGTTTCTTGCTGTATTGGAGACGCTTGAAAAGAGCATGCTTCTTGCGTTATAACAGAGTATGTTTCTTGGATGAGAACACTGGTCTGAATTTTCCTTCAGAAACGGGGTTAAACCAAAGTCTCTGTGTCTTCCTACAAGCACGAGTTCATTTTCGGTGAACACTGTGATTTTTGGCTCAAATGAATTTACACAGTTCACAAACCCAACAGGATTTTCACTGTTAACTATAGAGCACCTATGTCAGACATGCTGTGGTTTGTTACAGTTTCATAAGCAGAGTTCACCTATATATGGTCCGTATGAGTAGGGAACACAGTTCTTTTTCTCTGGGCATGCTGATGTTTCTTGCTGTATTGGAGACGCTTGAAGAAGAGCATGCTTCTTGATTTATCACAGAGTATGTTTCTTGGATGAGAACACTGGTCTGAATTTTCCTTCAGAAACGGAGTTAAACCAAAGTCTCTGTGTCTTCCTACAAGCACGAGTTCATATCCGGTAAACCCAGTGATTTTTCGGCTCAAAAGAATTTCCACAGTTCTTGAAACCAACACGTTTTTCACTATTAACTAAAGAGCATCTATGTAACACATGCTGTGGTTTGTTACAGTTTCATAAGCAGAGTTCAACTAGATATGGTCTGTATGAGTAGGAAACACAGCTCTTTTTTTCTGGGCATGCTCATGTTTCTTGATATATTGCATACTCGGGAAAGAAGAGGAAGCTTCTTGCGTTAAAACAGAGGGTGTTTCATGGATGAGAACACTGGTCTAAATTTCCCTTCACAAACGGAGTTAAACCACAGCGTCTGTGTCTTCCTACAAGCAAGAATTCATTTCTGGTGAACCCAGTGATTTTTCGCATCAAATGAATTTACACAGTTCTTGAACCCAACAGGATATTCACTATTTACTTAAGAGCATCTATGTAAGAGATGCTGTGGTTTGTTACAGTTTCATAAGCAGAGTTCAACTAGATATGGTCCGTATGAGTAGGAAGCACAGTTCTTTTTTTCTGGACATGCTCATATTTCTTGGTGTACTGCAGACTCTGGAAAGAAGAGGATGCTACTTGCATTAAAACAGAGGGTGTTTCATGTATGAGCACACTGGTATGAATTTCCCTTCACAAACGGAGTTAAACCAAAGCCTCTGTGTCTCCCTACAAGCAAGAGTTCATTTCCGGTGAACCCAGTGATTTTTCGGCTCAAATGAATTTACACAGTTCACGAACCCAACAGGATTTTCACTATTAACTAAAGAGCACCTATGTCAGAGATGCTGTGGTTTGTTACAGTTTCATAAGCAGAGTTTAACTAGATATGGTCCTTATGAGTAGGAAACACAGTTCTTTTTTTCTGGGCATGCTCATGTTTCTTGCTGTATTGGAGATGCTTGAAAAGAGCATGCTTCTTGCGTTATAACAGAGTATGTTTCTTGGATGAGAACACTGGTCTGAATTTTCCTTCAGAAACGGAGTTAAACCAAAGTCTCTGTGTCTTCCTACAAAAACGAGTTCATTTCCGGTGAACACAGTGATTTTTCGGCTCAAATGAATTTACACAGTCCACGAACCCAAAAGGATTTTCACTATTAACTAAAGAGCACCTATGTCAGAGATGCTGTGGTTTGTTACAGTTTCATAAGCAGAGTTCAACTATATATGGTCCGTATGAGTAGGAAACAAAGTTCTTTTTTCTGGGCATGCTCATGTTTCTTCCTTTATTGGAGACACTTGAAGAAGAGCATGCTTCTTACGTTATCACAGAGTATGTTTCTTGGATGAGAACACTGGTCTGAATTTTCCTTCAGAAACGGAGTTAAACCAAAGTCTCTGTTTCTTCCTACAAGCAAGAGTTCATATCCGGTAAATCCAGTGATTTTTCGGCTCAAAAGAATTTACACAGTTCTTGAAACCTACAGGTTTTTCACTATTAACTAAAGAGCATCTATGTAACACATGCTGTGGTTTGTTACAGTTTCATAAGCAGAGTTCAACTAGATATGGTCCGTATGAGTAGGAAACACAGCTCTTTGTTTCTGGGCATGCTCAAGCTTCTTGCTATATTGCTGACTCGGGAAAGAAGAGGAAGCTTCTTGCGTTAAAACAGAGGGTGTTCAATGGATGAGAACACTGGTCTGAATTTCCCTTCATAAACGGAGTTAAAACACAGCCTCTGTGTTTCCTACAAGCAAGAGTTCATTTCCGGTAAACCCAGTGATTTTTCGTATCAAATGAATTTACATAGTTGTTGAACCCAACATGATTTTCACTATTAACTAAAGAGCATCTATGTAAGAGATGCTGTGCTTTGTTACAGTTTCATAAGCAGAGTTTAACCAGATATGGTCCGTATGAGTAAGAAACACAGTTCTTTTTTTCTGGGCCTGCTCATGTTTCTTGCTGTATTGGAGACGCAGGAAAGAAGAGCATGCTTCTTGCGTTAAACAGAGTATGTTTCTTGAATGAGAACACTGGTCTGAATTTTCCTTCAGAAATGGAATTAAACCAAAGTCTCTGTGCCTTCCTACAAGCAATAGTACCTTTCCGGTAAACCCAGTGAATTTTCGGCTCAAATGAATTTACACAGTTCACGAACCCAACCCGTTTTTCAGTATTAACTAAAGAGCGTCTATGTAAGAGATGCTGTGGTTTGTTACAGTTTCATAAGCAGAGTTTAACTAGATATGGTCCATATGAGTAGGAAGCACAGTTCTTTTTTTCTGGGCATGCTCATGTTTCTTGCTGTATTGGAGACGCTTGAAGAAGTGCATGCTTCTTGCGTTATAACAGAGTATGTTTCTTGGATGAGAACAATGGTCTGAATTTTCCTTCAGAAACGGAGTTAAACCAAAGTCTCTGTGTCTTCCTACGAGCAAGAGTTCATTTCCGGTAAACCCAGTGATTTTCGGCTCAAATGAATTTACACAGTTCACAAACCCAACAGGATTTTCACTGTTAACTAAAGAGCACCTATGTCAGACATGCTGTGGTTTGTTACAGTTTCATAAGCAGAGTTCAACTAGATATGGTCCGTATGAGTAGGAAACACAGCTCTTTTTTTCTGGGCATGCTCATGCTTCTTGCTATATTGCTGACTCGGGAAAGAAGAGGAAGCTTCTTGCGTTAAAACAGAGGGTGTTCAATGGATGAGAACACTGGTCTGAATTTCCCTTCACAAACGGAGTTAAACCACAGCCTCTGTGTCTTCCTACAAGCAAGAGTTCCTTTCCGATAAACCCAGTGATTTTTCGGATCAAATGAATTTACACAGTTCTTGAACCCAACAGGATTTTCACTATTAACTAAAGAGCATCTATGTAAGAGATGCTGTGCTTCTTTACAGTTTCATAAGCAGAGTTTAACCAGATATGGTCCGAATGAGTAAGAAACACAGTTCTTTTTTTCTGGGCATGCTCATGTTTCCTGCTGTATTGGAGACGCTGGAAAGAAGAGCATGCTTTTTACGTTAAAACAGAGTATGTTTCTTGGATGAGAACACTGGTCTGAATTTTCCTTCAGAAATGGAATTAAACCAAAGTCTCTGTGTCTTCCTACAAGCAAGAGTTCATTTCCGGTAAACCCAAGGGTTTTTCTGCTCAAATGAATTTATACAGTTCATGAACCCAACACGTTTTTCACTATTAACTAAAGAGCATCTATGTAACACATGCTGTGGTTTGTTACAGTTTCATAAGCAGAGTTCAACTAGACATGGTACGTATGAGTAGGAAACACAGTTCTTTTTTTCTGGGCATGCTCATGTTTCTTGCTGTATTGGAGACGCTGGAAAGAAGTGCATGCTTCTTGCGTTAAACAGAGTATGTTTCTTGAATGAGAACACTGGAGTGAATTTTCCTTTAGAAAGGGAGTTAAACCAAAGTCTCTGTGCCTTCCTACAAGCAATAGTACCTTTCCGGTAAACCCAGTGAATTTTCGGCTCAAATGAATTTACACAGTTCACGAACCCAACACGTTTTTCAGTATTAACTAAAGAGCGTCTATGTAAGAGATGCTGTGGTTTGTTACAGTTTCATAAGCAGAGTTTAACTAGATATGGTCCGTATGAGTAGGAAGCACAGTTCTTTTTTTCTGGACATGCTCATATTTCTTGCTGTACTGCAGACTCTGGAAAGAAGCGGATGCTACTTGCATTAAAACAGAGGGTGTTTCATGGATGAGCACACTGGACTGAATTTCCCTTCACAAACGGAGTTAAACCAAAGCCTCTGTTTCTCCCTACAAGCAAGAGTTCATTTCCGGTGAACCCAGTGATTTTTCGGCTCAAATGAACTTACACAGTTCACGAACCCAACAGGATTTTCACTATTAACTAAAGAGCACCTATGTCAGAGATGCTGTGGTTTGTTACAGTTTCATAAGCAGAGTTTAACTAGATATGGTCCTTATGAGTAGGAAACAAAGTTCTTTTTTTCTGGGCATGCTCATGTTTCTTGCTGTATTGGAGACGCTTGAAAAGAGCATGCTTCTTGCGTTATAACAGAGTATGTTTCTTGGATGAGAACACTGGTCTGAATTTTCCTTCAGAAACGGAGTTAAACCAAAGTCTCTGTGTCTTCCTACAAGCACGAGTTCATTTCCGGTGAACACAGTGATTTTTCGGCTCAAATGAATTTCCACAGTCCACGAACCCAAAAGGATTTTCACTATTAACTAAAGAGCACCAATGTCAGAGATGCTGTGGTTTGTTACAGTTTCATAAGCAGAGTTCAACTATATATGGTCCGTATAAGTAGGAAACACAGTTCTTTTTTTCTGGGCATGCTCATGTTTCTTGCTGTATTGGAGACGCTTGAAGAAGAGCATGCTTCTTGCATTATCACAGAGTATGTTTCTTGGATGAGAACACTGGTCTGAATTTTCCTTCAGAAACGGAGTTAAACCAAAGTCTCTGTGTCTTCCTACAAGCAAGAGTTCATATCCTGTAAACCCAGTGATTTTTCGGCTCAAAAGAATTTACACAGTTCTTGAAACCTACAGGTTTTTCACTATTAACTAAAGAGCATCTATGTAACACATGCTGGGGTTTGTTACAGTTTCATAAGCAGAGTTTAACCAGATATGGTCCAAATGAGTAAGAAACACAGTTCTTTTTTTCTGGGCATGCTCATGTTTCTTGCTGTATTGGAGACGCTGGAAAGAAGAGCATGCTTCTTGCGTTAAACAAAGTATGTTTCTTGAATGAGAACACTGGTCTGAATTTTCCTTCAGAAACGGAGTTAAACCAAAGCCTCTGTGTCTCCCTACAAGCAAGAGTTCATTTCCGGTGAACCCAGTGATTTTTCGGCTCAAATGAATTTACACAGTTCACGAACCCAACACGATTTTCACTATTAACTAAAGAGCACCTATGTCAGAGATGCTGTGGTTTGTTACAGTTTCATAAGCAGAGTTTAAATAGATATGGTCCGTATGAGTAGGAAACACAGTTCTTTTTTTCTGTGCATGCTCATGTTTCTTGCTGTATTGGAGACGCTTGAAAAGAGCATGCTTCTTGCGTTATAACAGAGTATGTTTCTTAGATGAGAACACTGGTCTGAATTTTCCTTCAGAAACGGGGTTAAACCAAAGTCTCTGTGTCTTCCTACAAGCACGAGTTCATTTTCGGTGAACACTGTGATTTTTGGCTCAAATGAATTTACACAGTTCACAAACCCAACAGGATTTTCAGTGTTAACTAAAGAGCACCTATGTCAGACATGCTGTGGTTTGTTACAGTTTCATAAGCAGAGTTCACCTATATATGGTCCATATGAGTAGGAAACACAGTTCATTTTTCCTGGGCATGCTGATGTTTCTTGCTGTATTGGAGACGCTTGAAGAAGAGCATGCTTCTTGATTTATAACAGAGTATGTTTCTTGGATGAGAACACTGGTCTGAATTTTCCTTCAGAAACGGAGTTAAACCAAAGTCTCTGTGTCTTCCTACAAGCAAGAGTTCATATCCTGTAAACCCAGTGATTTTTCGGCTCAAAAGAATTTACACAGTTCTCGAAACCTACAGGTTTTTCACTATTAACTAAAGAGCATCTATGTAACACATGCTGGGGTTTGTTACAGTTTCATAAGCACAGTTTAAATAGATATGGTCCGTATGAGTAAGAAACTCAGTTCTTTTTTTCTGGGCATGCTCATGTTTCTTGCTATATTGCAGACTCGGGAAAGAAGAGGAAGCTTCTTGCGTTAAAACAGAGGGTGTTTCATGGATGAGAACACTGGTCTGAATTTCCCTTCACAAACGGAGTTAAACCACAGCCTCTGTGTCTTCCTACAAGCAAGAGTTCATTTCTGGTAAACTCAGTGATTTTTCGGATCAAATGAATTTACACAGTTCTTGAACCCAACAGGATTTCCACTATTAACTAAAGAGCATCTATGTAAGAGATGCTGTGCTTTGTTACAGTTTCATAAGCAGAGTTTAACCAGATATGGTCCGAATGAGTAAGAAACACAGTTCTTTTTTTCTGGGCATGCTCATGTTTCTTGCTGTATTGGAGACGCTGGAAAGAAGAGCATGCTTCTTGCGTTAAACAAAGTATGTATCTTGAATGAGAACACTGGTCTGAATTTTCCTTCAGAAACGGAGTTAAACCAAAGCCTCTGTGTCTCCCTACAAGCAAGAGTTCATTTCCGGTGAACCCAGTGATTTTTCGGCTCAAATGAATTTACACAGTTCACGAACCCAACACGATTTTCACTATTAAATAAAGAGCACCTATGTCAGAGATGCTGTGGTTTGTTACAGTTTCATAAGCAGAGTTTAACTAGATATGGTCCGTATGAGTATGAAACACTGTTCTTTTTTTCTGTGCATGCTCATGTTTCTTGCTGTATTGGAGACGCTTGAAAAGAGCATGCTTCTTGCGTTATAACAGAGTATGTTTCTTGGATGAGAACACTGGTCTGAATTTTCCTTCAGAAACGGGGTTAAACCAAAGTCTCTGTGTCTTCCTACAAGCACGAGTTCATTTTCGGTGAACACTGTGATTTTTGGCTCAAATGAATTTACACAGTTCACAAACCCAACAGGATTTTCACTGTTAACTATAGAGCACCTATGTCAGACATGCTGTGGTTTGTTACAGTTTCATAAGCAGAGTTCACCTATATATGGTCCGTATGAGTAGGGAACACAGTTCTTTTTCTCTGGGCATGCTGATGTTTCTTGCTGTATTGGAGACGCTTGAAGAAGAGCATGCTTCTTGATTTATCACAGAGTATGTTTCTTGGATGAGAACACTGGTCTGAATTTTCCTTCAGAAACGGAGTTAAACCAAAGTCTCTGTGTCTTCCTACAAGCACGAGTTCATATCCGGTAAACCCAGTGATTTTTCGGCTCAAAAGAATTTCCACAGTTCTTGAAACCAACACGTTTTTCACTATTAACTAAAGAGCATCTATGTAACACATGCTGTGGTTTGTTACAGTTTCATAAGCAGAGTTCAACTAGATATGGTCTGTATGAGTAGGAAACACAGCTCTTTTTTTCTGGGCATGCTCATGTTTCTTGATATATTGCATACTCGGGAAAGAAGAGGAAGCTTCTTGCGTTAAAACAGAGGGTGTTTCATGGATGAGAACACTGGTCTAAATTTCCCTTCACAAACGGAGTTAAACCACAGCGTCTGTGTCTTCCTACAAGCAAGAATTCATTTCTGGTGAACCCAGTGATTTTTCGCATCAAATGAATTTACACAGTTCTTGAACCCAACAGGATATTCACTATTTACTTAAGAGCATCTATGTAAGAGATGCTGTGGTTTGTTACAGTTTCATAAGCAGAGTTCAACTAGATATGGTCCGTATGAGTAGGAAGCACAGTTCTTTTTTTCTGGACATGCTCATATTTCTTGGTGTACTGCAGACTCTGGAAAGAAGAGGATGCTACTTGCATTAAAACAGAGGGTGTTTCATGTATGAGCACACTGGTATGAATTTCCCTTCACAAACGGAGTTAAACCAAAGCCTCTGTGTCTCCCTACAAGCAAGAGTTCATTTCCGGTGAACCCAGTGATTTTTCGGCTCAAATGAATTTACACAGTTCACGAACCCAACAGGATTTTCACTATTAACTAAAGAGCACCTATGTCAGAGATGCTGTGGTTTGTTACAGTTTCATAAGCAGAGTTTAACTAGATATGGTCCTTATGAGTAGGAAACACAGTTCTTTTTTTCTGGGCATGCTCATGTTTCTTGCTGTATTGGAGATGCTTGAAAAGAGCATGCTTCTTGCGTTATAACAGAGTATGTTTCTTGGATGAGAACACTGGTCTGAATTTTCCTTCAGAAACGGAGTTAAACCAAAGTCTCTGTGTCTTCCTACAAAAACGAGTTCATTTCCGGTGAACACAGTGATTTTTCGGCTCAAATGAATTTACACAGTCCACGAACCCAAAAGGATTTTCACTATTAACTAAAGAGCACCTATGTCAGAGATGCTGTGGTTTGTTACAGTTTCATAAGCAGAGTTCAACTATATATGGTCCGTATGAGTAGGAAACAAAGTTCTTTTTTCTGGGCATGCTCATGTTTCTTCCTTTATTGGAGACACTTGAAGAAGAGCATGCTTCTTACGTTATCACAGAGTATGTTTCTTGGATGAGAACACTGGTCTGAATTTTCCTTCAGAAACGGAGTTAAACCAAAGTCTCTGTTTCTTCCTACAAGCAAGAGTTCATATCCGGTAAATCCAGTGATTTTTCGGCTCAAAAGAATTTACACAGTTCTTGAAACCTACAGGTTTTTCACTATTAACTAAAGAGCATCTATGTAACACATGCTGTGGTTTGTTACAGTTTCATAAGCAGAGTTCAACTAGATATGGTCCGTATGAGTAGGAAACACAGCTCTTTGTTTCTGGGCATGCTCAAGCTTCTTGCTATATTGCTGACTCGGGAAAGAAGAGGAAGCTTCTTGCGTTAAAACAGAGGGTGTTCAATGGATGAGAACACTGGTCTGAATTTCCCTTCATAAACGGAGTTAAAACACAGCCTCTGTGTTTCCTACAAGCAAGAGTTCATTTCCGGTAAACCCAGTGATTTTTCGTATCAAATGAATTTACATAGTTGTTGAACCCAACATGATTTTCACTATTAACTAAAGAGCATCTATGTAAGAGATGCTGTGCTTTGTTACAGTTTCATAAGCAGAGTTTAACCAGATATGGTCCGTATGAGTAAGAAACACAGTTCTTTTTTTCTGGGCCTGCTCATGTTTCTTGCTGTATTGGAGACGCAGGAAAGAAGAGCATGCTTCTTGCGTTAAACAGAGTATGTTTCTTGAATGAGAACACTGGTCTGAATTTTCCTTCAGAAATGGAATTAAACCAAAGTCTCTGTGCCTTCCTACAAGCAATAGTACCTTTCCGGTAAACCCAGTGAATTTTCGGCTCAAATGAATTTACACAGTTCACGAACCCAACCCGTTTTTCAGTATTAACTAAAGAGCATCTATGTAAGAGATGCTGTGGTTTGTTACAGTTTCATAAGCAGAGTTTAACTAGATATGTTCCGTATGAGTAGGAAACACAGTTCTTTTTTTCTGGGCATGCTCATGTTTCTTGCTGTATTGGAGACGCTTGAAGAAGTGCATGCTTCTTGCGTTATAACAGAGTATGTTTCTTGGATGAGAACACTGGTCTGAATTTCCCTTCACAAACGGAGTTATACCACAGCCTCTGTGTCTTCCTACAAGCAAGAGTTCATTTCTGGTAAACCCAGTGATTTTTCGGATCAAATGATTTTACACAGTTCTTGAACCCAACAGGATATTCACTATTTACTTAAGAGCATCTATGTAAGAGATGCTGTGGTTTGTTACAGTTTCATAAGCAGAGTTCAACTAGATATGGTCCGTATGAGTAGGAAACACAGTTCTTTCTTTCTGGGCATGCTCATGTTTCTTGCTGTATTGGAGATGCTTGAAAAGAGCATGCTTCTTGCGTTATAACAGAGTATGTTTCTTGGATGAGAACACTGGTCTGAATTTTCCTTCAGAAACGGAGTTAAACCAAAGTCTCTGTGTCTTCCTACAAGCACGAGTTCATTTCCGGTGAACACAGTGATTTTTCGGCTCAAATGAATTTACTCACTTCACGAACCCAAAAGGATTTTCACTATTAACTAAAGAGCATCTAAGTAAAAAATGCTGTGGTTTGTTACAGTTTCATAAGCAGAGTTCAACTAGATATGGTGCATATGAGTAGGAAACACAGCTCTTTTTTTCTGGGCATGCTCATGTTTCTTGCTATATTGAGGCTCAGGAAAGAAGAGGAAGCTTCTTGCGTTAAAACAGAGGGTGTTTCATGGATGAGAACACTGGTCTCAATTTCCCTTCCCAAACGGAGTTAAACCACAGCCTCTGTGTCTTCCTACAAGCAAGAGTTCATTTCCGGTAAACCCAGTGATTTTTCGGCTCAAATGAATTTACACAGTACACGAACTCAACACTTTTTTCACTATTAACTAAAGAGCATCTATGTAAGAGATGCTGTGCTTTGTTACAGTTTCATAAGCAGAGTTTAACCAGATATGGTCCGTATGAGTAAGAAACACAGTTCTTTTTTTCTGGGCCTGCTCATGTTTCTTGCTGTATTGGAGACGCTGGAAAGAAGAGCATGCTTCTTGCGTTAAACAGAGTATGTTTCTTGAATGAGAACACTGGTCTGAATTTTCCTTCAGAAATGGAATTAAACCAAAGTCTCTGTGCCTTCCTACAAGCAATAGTACCTTTCCGGTAAACCCAGTGAATTTTCGGCTCAAATGAATTTACACAGTTCACGAACCCAACCCGTTTTTCAGTATTAACTAAAGAGCATCTATGTAAGAGATGCTGTGGTTTGTTACAGTTTCATAAGCAGAGTTTAACTAGATATGGTCCGTATGAGTAGGAAACACAGTTCTTTTTTTCTGGGCATGCTCATGTTTCTTGCTGTATTGGAGACGCTTGAAGAAGTGCATGCTTCTTGCGTTATAACAGAGTATGTTTCTTGGATGAGAACACTGGTCTGAATTTCCCTTCACAAACGGAGTTAAACCACAGCCTCTGTGTCTTCCTACAAGCAAGAGTTCATTTCTGGTAAACCCAGTGATTTTTCGGATCAAATGATTTTACACAGTTCTTGAACCCAACAGGATATTCACTATTTACTTAAGAGCATCTATGTAAGAGATGCTGTGGTTTGTTACAGTTTCATAAGCAGAGTTCAACTAGATATGGTCCGTATGAGTAGGAAACACAGTTCTTTCTTTCTGGGCATGCTCATGTTTCTTGCTGTATTGGAGATGCTTGAAAAGAGCATGCTTCTTGCGTTATAACAGAGTATGTTTCTTGGATGAGAACACTGGTCTGAATTTTCCTTCAGAAACGGAGTTAAACCAAAGTCTCTGTGTCTTCCTACAAGCACGAGTTCATTTCCGGTGAACACAGTGATTTTTCGGCTCAAATGAATTTACTCACTTCACGAACCCAAAAGGATTTTCACTATTAACTAAAGAGCATCTAAGTAAAAAATGCTGTGGTTTGTTACAGTTTCATAAGCAGAGTTCAACTAGATATGGTGCATATGAGTAGGAAACACAGCTCTTTTTTTCTGGGCATGCTCATGTTTCTTGCTATATTGAGGCTCAGGAAAGAAGAGGAAGCTTCTTGCGTTAAAACAGAGGGTGTTTCATGGATGAGAACACTGGTCTCAATTTCCCTTCCCAAACGGAGTTAAACCACAGCCTCTGTGTCTTCCTACAAGCAAGAGTTCATTTCCGGTAACCCCAGTGATTTTTCGGCTCAAATGAATTTACACAGTACACGAACTCAACACTTTTTTCACTATTAACTAAAGAGCATCTATGTAAGAGATGCTGTGCTTTGTTACAGTTTCATAAGCAGAGTTTAACCAGATATGGTCCGTATGAGTAAGAAACACAGTTCTTTTTTCTGGGCATGCTCATATTTCTTGCTGTATTGGAGACGCTGGAAAGAAGAGCATGCTTCTTGCGTTAAACAGAGTATGTTTCTTAAATGAGAACAGTGGTCTGAATTTTCCTTCAGAAATGGAATTAAACCAAATTCTCTGTGACTTCCTACAAGCAAGAGTTCCTTTCCGGTAAACCCAGTGAATTTTCGGCTCAAATGAATTTACACAGTTCACGAACCCAACACGTTTTTCAGTATTATCTAAAGAGTATCTATGTAAGAGATGCTATGGTTTGTTACAGTTTCATAAGCAGAGTTTAACTAGATATGGTCCTTTTGAGTAAGAAACACAGTTCTTCTTTTCTGGGCATGCTCATGTTTCTTGCTGTATTGGAGACGCTGGAAGAAGAGCATGCTTCTTGCGTTATAAAAGAGTATGTTTCAAGGATGAGAACACTGGTCTGAATTTTCCTTCAGAAACGGAGTTTAACCAAAGTCTCTGTGTCTTCCTACAAGCAAGAGTTCATATCCGGTAAACCCAGTGATTTTTTGGCTCAAATGAATTTACACAGTTCTTGAAACCAACACGTTTTTCACTATTAACTAAAGAGCATCTATGTAACACATGCTGTGGTTTCTTACAGTTTCATAAGCAGAGTTCAACTAGATATGGTCCGTATGAGTAGGAAACACAGTTCTTTTTTTCTGGGCATGCTCATATGTCTTGCTGTATTGCAGACTCTGGAAAGAAGAGGAAGCTTCTTGCGTTAAAACAGAGGGTGTTTCATGGATGAGAACACTGGTCTGAATTTCCCTTCATAAACGGAGTTAAACCACAGCCTCTGTGTCTTCCTATAAGCAATAGTTCATTTCCGGTAAACCCAGTGATTTTTCGGATCAAATGAATATACACAGTTCTTGATCCCAACAGGATTTTCACTATTAACTAAAGAGCATCTATGTAAGAGATGCTGTGCTTTGTTACACTTTCATAAGCAGAGTTTAACTAGATATGGTCCGTATGAGTAAGAAACACAGTTCTTTTTTTCTGGGCATGCTCATGTTTCTTGCTGTATTGGAGACGCTGGAAGAAGAGCATGCTTCTTGCGTTATAACAGAGTATGTTTCTTGGATGAGAACACTGGTCTGAATTTTCCTTCAGAAACGGAGATAAACCACAGCCTCTGTGTCTTCCTACAAGAAAGAGTTCATTTCCGGTAAACCCAGTGAATTTTCGGCTCAAATGAATTTACACATTTACGAACCCATCACGTTTTTCACTATTAACTAAAGAGCATCTATGTAAGAGATGCTGTGCTTTGTTACAGTTTCATAAGCAGAGTTCAACTAGATATGGTCCTAATGAGTAGGAAACTCAGTTCTTTTTTTCTGGGCATGCTCATGTTTCTTGCTGTATTAGAGATCCGGGAAGAAGGGCATGCTTCTTGCGTTATAACAGAGTATGTTTCATGGATGAGAACCGTGGTCTGAATTTTCCTTCAGAAACGAAGTTTAACCAAAGTCTCTGTGTCTTCCTACAAGCAAGAGTTCATATCCGGTAAACCCAGTGATTTTTCGGCTCAAATGAATTTACACAGTTCTTGAAACCAACACGTTTTTCACTATTAACTAAAGAGCTTCTATGTAACACATGCTGTGGTTTGTTACAGTTTCATAAGCAGAGTTCAACTAGTTATGGTCCGTATGAGTGGAAACACAGTTCTTTTTTTCTGGGCATGCTCATATTTCTTGCTGTATTGCAGACTCTGGAAAGAAGAGGAAGCTTCTTGCGTTAAAACAGAGGGTGTTTCATGGATGAGAACACTGGTCTGAATTTCCCTTCATAAACGGAGTTAAAACACAGCCTCTGTGTCTTCCTACAAGCAAGAGTTCATTTCTGGTAAACCCAGTGATTTTTCGGATCAAATGATTTTACACAGTTCTTGAACCCAACAAGATATTCACTATTTACTTAAGAGCATCTATGTAAGAGATGCTGTGGTTCGTTACAGTTTCATAAGCAGAGTTCAACTAGATTTGGTCCGTATGAGTAGGAAACACAGTTCTTTCTTTCTGGGCATGCTCATGTTTCTTGCTGTATTGGAGATGCTTGAAAAGAGCATGCTTCTTGCGTTATAACAGAGTATGTTTCTTGGATGAGAACACTGGTCTGAATTTTCCTTCAGAAACGGAGTTAAACCAAAGTCTCTGTGTCTTCCTACAAGCACGAGTTCATTTCCGGTGAACACAGTGATTTTTCGGCTCAAATGAATTTACTCACTTCACGAACCCAAAAGGATTTTCACTATTAACTAAAGAGCATCTAAGTAAAAAATGCTGTGGTTTGTTACAGTTTCATAAGCAGAGTTCAACTAGATATGGTGCATATGAGAAGGAAACACAGCTCTTTTTTTCTGGGCATGCTCATGTTTCTTGCTATATTGAGGCTCAGGAAAGAAGAGGAAGCTTCTTGCGTTAAAACAGAGGGTGTTTCATGGATGAGAACACTGGTCTCAATTTCCCTTCCCAAACGGAGTTAAACCACAGCCTCTGTGTCTTCCTACAAGCAAGAGTTCATTTCCGGTAAACCCAGTGATTTTTCGGCTCAAATGAATTTACACAGTACACGAACTCAACACTTTTTTCACTATTAACTAAAGAGCATCTATGTAAGAGATGCTGTGCTTTGTTACAGTTTCATGAGCAGAGTTTAACCAGATATGGTCCGTATGAGTAAGAAACACAGTTCTTTTTTTCTGGGCATGCTCATGTTTCTTGCTGTATTGGAGATGCTGGAAAGAAGAGCATGCTTCTTGGGTTAAACAGAGTATGTTTCTTGAATGAGAACACTGGTCTGAATTTTCCTTCAGAAATGGAATTAAACCAAATTCTCTGTGACTTCCTACAAGCAAGAGTTCCTTTCTGGTAAACCCAGTGAATTTTCGGCTCAAATGAATTTACACAGTTCACGAACCCAACCCGTTTTTCAGTATTAACTAAAGAGCATCTATGTAAGAGATGCTGTGCTTTGTTACAGTTTCATAAGCAGAGTTCAACTAGATATGGTACGTATGAGTAAGAAACACAGTTCTTTTTTTCTGGGCATGCTCATGTTTCTTGCTATATTGCAGACTCGGGAAAGAAGAGGAAGCTTCTTGCGTTAAAACAGAGGGTGTTTCATGGATGAGAACACTGGTCTGAATTTCCCTTCACAAACGGAGTTAAACCACAGCCTCTGTGTCTTCCTACAAGCAAGAGTTCATTTCCGGTAAACCCAGTCATTTTTCGGATCAAATGAATTTACACAGTTCTTGAACCCAAAAGGATTTTCACTATTAACTTAAGAGCATCTATGTAAGAGATGCTGGGCTTTGTTACAGTTTCATGAGCAGAGTTTAACCAGATATGGTCCGAATGAGTAAGAAACACAGTTCTTTTTTTCTGGGCATGCTCATGTTTCTTGCTGTATTGGAGACGCTGGAAAGAAGAGCATGCTTCTTGCGTTAAACAAAGTATGTTTCTTGAATGAGAACACTGGTCTGAATTTTCCTTCAGAAACGGAGTTAAACCAAAGTCTCTGTGTCTTCCTACAAGCAAGAGTTCATTTCCGGTGAACCCAGTGATTTTTCAGCTCAAATGAATTTACACAGTTCAGAAACCCAACAGGATTTTCACTGTTAACTAAAGATCACCTATGTCAGAGATGCTGTGCTTTGTTACAGTTTCATAAGCAGAGTTCAACTATATATGGTCCGTATGAGTAGGAAACAAAGTTCTTTTCTCTGGGCATGCTCATGTTTCTTGCTTTATTGGAGAAGCTTGAAGAAGAGCATGCTTCTTGCGTTATCACAGAGTATGTTTCTTGGATGAGAACACTGGTCTGAATTTTCCTTCAGAAACGGAGTTAAACAAAAGTCTCTGTTTCTTCCTACAAGCAAGAGTTCATATCCGGTAAATCCAGTGATTTTTCGGCTCAAAAGTATTTACACAGTTCTTGAAACCTACAGGTTTTTCACTATTAACTAAAGAGCATCTATGTAACACATGCTGTGGTTTGTTACAGTTTCATAAGCAGAGTTCAACTAGATATGGTCCGTATGAGTAGGAAACACAGTTCTTTCTTTCTGGGCATGCTCATGTTTCTTGCTGTATTGGAGATGCTTGAAAAGAGCATGCTTCTTGCGTTATAACAGAGTATGTTTCTTGGATGAGAACACTGGTCTGAATTTTCCTTCAGAAACGGAGTTAAACCAAAGTCTCTGTGTCTTCCTACAAGCACGAGTTCATTTCCGGTGAACACAGTGATTTTTCGGCTCAAATGAATTTACTCACTTCACGAACCCAAAAGGATTTTCACTATTAACTAAAGAGCATCTAAGTAAAAAATGCTGTGGTTTGTTACAGTTTCATAAGCAGAGTTCAACTAGATATGGTGCATATGAGTAGGAAACACAGCTCTTTTTTTCTGGGCATGCTCATGTTTCTTGCTATATTGAGGCTCAGGAAAGAAGAGGAAGCTTCTTGCGTTAAAACAGAGGGTGTTTCATGGATGAGAACACTGGTCTCAATTTCCCTTCCCAAACGGAGTTAAACCACAGCCTCTGTGTCTTCCTACAAGCAAGAGTTCATTTCCGGTAAACCCAGTGATTTTTCGGCTCAAATGAATTTACACAGTACACGAACTCAACACTTTTTTCACTATTAACTAAAGAGCATCTATGTAAGAGATGCTGTGCTTTGTTACAGTTTCATAAGCAGAGTTTAACCAGATATGGTCCGTATGAGTAAGAAACACAGTTCTTTTTTTCTGGGCCTGCTCATGTTTCTTGCTGTATTGGAGACGCTGGAAAGAAGAGCATGCTTCTTGCGTTAAACAGAGTATGTTTCTTGAATGAGAACACTGGTCTGAATTTTCCTTCAGAAATGGAATTAAACCAAAGTCTCTGTGCCTTCCTACAAGCAATAGTACCTTTCCGGTAAACCCAGTGAATTTTCGGCTCAAATGAATTTACACAGTTCACGAACCCAACCCGTTTTTCAGTATTAACTAAAGAGCATCTATGTAAGAGATGCTGTGGTTTGTTACAGTTTCATAAGCAGAGTTTAACTAGATATGGTCCGTATGAGTAGGAAACACAGTTCTTTTTTTCTGGGCATGCTCATGTTTCTTGCTGTATTGGAGACGCTTGAAGAAGTGCATGCTTCTTGCGTTATAACAGAGTATGTTTCTTGGATGAGAACACTGGTCTGAATTTCCCTTCACAAACGGAGTTAAACCACAGCCTCTGTGTCTTCCTACAAGCAAGAGTTCATTTCTGGTAAACCCAGTGATTTTTCGGATCAAATGATTTTACACAGTTCTTGAACCCAACAGGATATTCACTATTTACTTAAGAGCATCTATGTAAGAGATGCTGTGGTTTGTTACAGTTTCATAAGCAGAGTTCAACTAGATATGGTCCGTATGAGTAGGAAACACAGTTCTTTCTTTCTGGGCATGCTCATGTTTCTTGCTGTATTGGAGATGCTTGAAAAGAGCATGCTTCTTGCGTTATAACAGAGTATGTTTCTTGGATGAGAACACTGGTCTGAATTTTCCTTCAGAAACGGAGTTAAACCAAAGTCTCTGTGTCTTCCTACAAGCACGAGTTCATTTCCGGTGAACACAGTGATTTTTCGGCTCAAATGAATTTACTCACTTCACGAACCCAAAAGGATTTTCACTATTAACTAAAGAGCATCTAAGTAAAAAATGCTGTGGTTTGTTACAGTTTCATAAGCAGAGTTCAACTAGATATGGTGCATATGAGAAGGAAACACAGCTCTTTTTTTCTGGGCATGCTCATGTTTCTTGCTATATTGAGGCTCAGGAAAGAAGAGGAAGCTTCTTGCGTTAAAACAGAGGGTGTTTCATGGATGAGAACACTGGTCTCAATTTCCCTTCCCAAACGGAGTTAAACCACAGCCTCTGTGTCTTCCTACAAGCAAGAGTTCATTTCCGGTAACCCCAGTGATTTTTCGGCTCAAATGAATTTACACAGTACACGAACTCAACACTTTTTTCACTATTAACTAAAGAGCATCTATGTAAGAGATGCTGTGCTTTGTTACAGTTTCATAAGCAGAGTTTAACCAGATATGGTCCGTATGAGTAAGAAACACAGTTCTTTTTTCTGGGCATGCTCATATTTCTTGCTGTATTGGAGACGCTGGAAAGAAGAGCATGCTTCTTGCGTTAAACAGAGTATGTTTCTTAAATGAGAACAGTGGTCTGAATTTTCCTTCAGAAATGGAATTAAACCAAATTCTCTGTGACTTCCTACAAGCAAGAGTTCCTTTCCGGTAAACCCAGTGAATTTTCGGCTCAAATGAATTTACACAGTTCACGAACCCAACACGTTTTTCAGTATTATCTAAAGAGTATCTATGTAAGAGATGCTATGGTTTGTTACAGTTTCATAAGCAGAGTTTAACTAGATATGGTCCTTTTGAGTAAGAAACACAGTTCTTCTTTTCTGGGCATGCTCATGTTTCTTGCTGTATTGGAGACGCTGGAAGAAGAGCATGCTTCTTGCGTTATAAAAGAGTATGTTTCAAGGATGAGAACACTGGTCTGAATTTTCCTTCAGAAACGGAGTTTAACCAAAGTCTCTGTGTCTTCCTACAAGCAAGAGTTCATATCCGGTAAACCCAGTGATTTTTTGGCTCAAATGAATTTACACAGTTCTTGAAACCAACACGTTTTTCACTATTAACTAAAGAGCATCTATGTAACACATGCTGTGGTTTCTTACAGTTTCATAAGCAGAGTTCAACTAGATATGGTCCGTATGAGTAGGAAACACAGTTCTTTTTTTCTGGGCATGCTCATATGTCTTGCTGTATTGCAGACTCTGGAAAGAAGAGGAAGCTTCTTGCGTTAAAACAGAGGGTGTTTCATGGATGAGAACACTGGTCTGAATTTCCCTTCATAAACGGAGTTAAACCACAGCCTCTGTGTCTTCCTATAAGCAATAGTTCATTTCCGGTAAATCCAGTGATTTTTCGGATCAAATGAATATACACAGTTCTTGATCCCAACAGGATTTTCACTATTAACTAAAGAGCATCTATGTAAGAGATGCTGTGCTTTGTTACACTTTCATAAGCAGAGTTTAACTAGATATGGTCCGTATGAGTAAGAAACACAGTTCTTTTTTTCTGGGCATGCTCATGTTTCTTGCTGTATTGGAGACGCTGGAAGAAGAGCATGCTTCTTGCGTTATAACAGAGTATGTTTCTTGGATGAGAACACTGGTCTGAATTTTCCTTCAGAAACGGAGATAAACCACAGCCTCTGTGTCTTCCTACAAGAAAGAGTTCATTTCCGGTAAACCCAGTGAATTTTCGGCTCAAATGAATTTACACATTTACGAACCCATCACGTTTTTCACTATTAACTAAAGAGCATCTATGTAAGAGATGCTGTGCTTTGTTACAGTTTCATAAGCAGAGTTCAACTAGATATGGTCCTAATGAGTAGGAAACTCAGTTCTTTTTTTCTGGGCATGCTCATGTTTCTTGCTGTATTAGAGATCCGGGAAGAAGGGCATGCTTCTTGCGTTATAACAGAGTATGTTTCATGGATGAGAACCGTGGTCTGAATTTTCCTTCAGAAACGAAGTTTAACCAAAGTCTCTGTGTCTTCCTACAAGCAAGAGTTCATATCCGGTAAACCCAGTGATTTTTCGGCTCAAATGAATTTACACAGTTCTTGAAACCAACACGTTTTTCACTATTAACTAAAGAGCTTCTATGTAACACATGCTGTGGTTTGTTACAGTTTCATAAGCAGAGTTCAACTAGTTATGGTCCGTATGAGTGGAAACACAGTTCTTTTTTTCTGGGCATGCTCATATTTCTTGCTGTATTGCAGACTCTGGAAAGAAGAGGAAGCTTCTTGCGTTAAAACAGAGGGTGTTTCATGGATGAGAACACTGGTCTGAATTTCCCTTCATAAACGGAGTTAAAACACAGCCTCTGTGTCTTCCTACAAGCAAGAGTTCATTTCTGGTAAACCCAGTGATTTTTCGGATCAAATGATTTTACACAGTTCTTGAACCCAACAAGATATTCACTATTTACTTAAGAGCATCTATGTAAGAGATGCTGTGGTTCGTTACAGTTTCATAAGCAGAGTTCAACTAGATTTGGTCCGTATGAGTAGGAAACACAGTTCTTTCTTTCTGGGCATGCTCATGTTTCTTGCTGTATTGGAGATGCTTGAAAAGAGCATGCTTCTTGCGTTATAACAGAGTATGTTTCTTGGATGAGAACACTGGTCTGAATTTTCCTTCAGAAACGGAGTTAAACCAAAGTCTCTGTGTCTTCCTACAAGCACGAGTTCATTTCCGGTGAACACAGTGATTTTTCGGCTCAAATGAATTTACTCACTTCACGAACCCAAAAGGATTTTCACTATTAACTAAAGAGCATCTAAGTAAAAAATGCTGTGGTTTGTTACAGTTTCATAAGCAGAGTTCAACTAGATATGGTGCATATGAGAAGGAAACACAGCTCTTTTTTTCTGGGCATGCTCATGTTTCTTGCTATATTGAGGCTCAGGAAAGAAGAGGAAGCTTCTTGCGTTAAAACAGAGGGTGTTTCATGGATGAGAACACTGGTCTCAATTTCCCTTCCCAAACGGAGTTAAACCACAGCCTCTGTGTCTTCCTACAAGCAAGAGTTCATTTCCGGTAAACCCAGTGATTTTTCGGCTCAAATGAATTTACACAGTACACGAACTCAACACTTTTTTCACTATTAACTAAAGAGCATCTATGTAAGAGATGCTGTGCTTTGTTACAGTTTCATGAGCAGAGTTTAACCAGATATGGTCCGTATGAGTAAGAAACACAGTTCTTTTTTTCTGGGCATGCTCATGTTTCTTGCTGTATTGGAGATGCTGGAAAGAAGAGCATGCTTCTTGGGTTAAACAGAGTATGTTTCTTAAATGAGAACAGTGGTCTGAATTTTCCTTCAGAAATGGAATTAAACCAAATTCTCTGTGACTTCCTACAAGCAAGAGTTCCTTTCTGGTAAACCCAGTGAATTTTCGGCTCAAATGAATTTACACAGTTCACGAACCCAACCCGTTTTTCAGTATTAACTAAAGAGCATCTATGTAAGAGATGCTGTGCTTTGTTACAGTTTCATAAGCAGAGTTCAACTAGATATGGTACGTATGAGTAAGAAACACAGTTCTTTTTTTCTGGGCATGCTCATGTTTCTTGCTATATTGCAGACTCGGGAAAGAAGAGGAAGCTTCTTGCGTTAAAACAGAGGGTGTTTCATGGATGAGAACACTGGTCTGAATTTCCCTTCACAAACGGAGTTAAACCACAGCCTCTGTGTCTTCCTACAAGCAAGAGTTCATTTCCGGTAAACCCAGTCATTTTTCGGATCAAATGAATTTACACAGTTCTTGAACCCAAAAGGATTTTCACTATTAACTTAAGAGCATCTATGTAAGAGATGCTGGGCTTTGTTACAGTTTCATGAGCAGAGTTTAACCAGATATGGTCCGAATGAGTAAGAAACACAGTTCTTTTTTTCTGGGCATGCTCATGTTTCTTGCTGTATTGGAGACGCTGGAAAGAAGAGCATGCTTCTTGCGTTAAACAAAGTATGTTTCTTGAATGAGAACACTGGTCTGAATTTTCCTTCAGAAACGGAGTTAAACCAAAGTCTCTGTGTCTTCCTACAAGCAAGAGTTCATTTCCGGTGAACCCAGTGATTTTTCAGCTCAAATGAATTTACACAGTTCAGAAACCCAACAGGATTTTCACTGTTAACTAAAGATCACCTATGTCAGAGATGCTGTGCTTTGTTACAGTTTCATAAGCAGAGTTCAACTATATATGGTCCGTATGAGTAGGAAACAAAGTTCTTTTCTCTGGGCATGCTCATGTTTCTTGCTTTATTGGAGAAGCTTGAAGAAGAGCATGCTTCTTGCGTTATCACAGAGTATGTTTCTTGGATGAGAACACTGGTCTGAATTTTCCTTCAGAAACGGAGTTAAACAAAAGTCTCTGTTTCTTCCTACAAGCAAGAGTTCATATCCGGTAAATCCAGTGATTTTTCGGCTCAAAAGTATTTACACAGTTCTTGAAACCTACAGGTTTTTCACTATTAACTAAAGAGCATCTATGTAACACATGCTGTGGTTTGTTACAGTTTCATAAGCAGAGTTCAACTAGATATGGTCCATATGAGTAGGAAACACAGTTCTTTCTTTCTGGGCATGCTCATGTTTCTTGCTGTATTGGAGATGCTTGAAAAGAGCATGCTTCTTGCGTTATAACAGAGTATGTTTCTTGGATGAGAACACTGGTCTGAATTTTCCTTCAGAAACGGAGTTAAACCAAAGTCTCTGTGTCTTCCTACAAGCACGAGTTCATTTCCGGTGAACACAGTGATTTTTCGGCTCAAATGAATTTACTCACTTCACGAACCCAAAAGGATTTTCACTATTAACTAAAGAGCATCTAAGTAAAAAATGCTGTGGTTTGTTACAGTTTCATAAGCAGAGTTCAACTAGATATGGTGCATATGAGTAGGAAACACAGCTCTTTTTTTCTGGGCATGCTCATGTTTCTTGCTATATTGAGGCTCAGGAAAGAAGAGGAAGCTTCTTGCGTTAAAACAGAGGGTGTTTCATGGATGAGAACACTGGTCTCAATTTCCCTTCCCAAACGGAGTTAAACCACAGCCTCTGTGTCTTCCTACAAGCAAGAGTTCATTTCCGGTAAACCCAGTGATTTTTCGGCTCAAATGAATTTACACAGTACACGAACTCAACACTTTTTTCACTATTAACTAAAGAGCATCTATGTAAGAGATGCTGTGCTTTGTTACAGTTTCATAAGCAGAGTTTAACCAGATATGGTCCGTATGAGTAAGAAACACAGTTCTTTTTTTCTGGGCCTGCTCATGTTTCTTGCTGTATTGGAGACGCTGGAAAGAAGAGCATGCTTCTTGCGTTAAACAGAGTATGTTTCTTGAATGAGAACACTGGTCTGAATTTTCCTTCAGAAATGGAATTAAACCAAAGTCTCTGTGCCTTCCTACAAGCAATAGTACCTTTCCGGTAAACCCAGTGAATTTTCGGCTCAAATGAATTTACACAGTTCACGAACCCAACCCGTTTTTCAGTATTAACTAAAGAGCATCTATGTAAGAGATGCTGTGGTTTGTTACAGTTTCATAAGCAGAGTTTAACTAGATATGGTCCGTATGAGTAGGAAACACAGTTCTTTTTTTCTGGGCATGCTCATGTTTCTTGCTGTATTGGAGACGCTTGAAGAAGTGCATGCTTCTTGCGTTATAACAGAGTATGTTTCTTGGATGAGAACACTGGTCTGAATTTCCCTTCACAAACGGAGTTAAACCACAGCCTCTGTGTCTTCCTACAAGCAAGAGTTCATTTCTGGTAAACCCAGTGATTTTTCGGATCAAATGATTTTACACAGTTCTTGAACCCAACAGGATATTCACTATTTACTTAAGAGCATCTATGTAAGAGATGCTGTGGTTTGTTACAGTTTCATAAGCAGAGTTCAACTAGATATGGTCCGTATGAGTAGGAAACACAGTTCTTTCTTTCTGGGCATGCTCATGTTTCTTGCTGTATTGGAGATGCTTGAAAAGAGCATGCTTCTTGCGTTATAACAGAGTATGTTTCTTGGATGAGAACACTGGTCTGAATTTTCCTTCAGAAACGGAGTTAAACCAAAGTCTCTGTGTCTTCCTACAAGCACGAGTTCATTTCCGGTGAACACAGTGATTTTTCGGCTCAAATGAATTTACTCACTTCACGAACCCAAAAGGATTTTCACTATTAACTAAAGAGCATCTAAGTAAAAAATGCTGTGGTTTGTTACAGTTTCATAAGCAGAGTTCAACTAGATATGGTGCATATGAGTAGGAAACACAGCTCTTTTTTTCTGGGCATGCTCATGTTTCTTGCTATATTGAGGCTCAGGAAAGAAGAGGAAGCTTCTTGCGTTAAAACAGAGGGTGTTTCATGGATGAGAACACTGGTCTCAATTTCCCTTCCCAAACGGAGTTAAACCACAGCCTCTGTGTCTTCCTACAAGCAAGAGTTCATTTCCGGTAAACCCAGTGATTTTTCGGCTCAAATGAATTTACACAGTACACGAACTCAACACTTTTTTCACTATTAACTAAAGAGCATCTATGTAAGAGATGCTGTGCTTTGTTACAGTTTCATAAGCAGAGTTTAACCAGATATGGTCCGTATGAGTAAGAAACACAGTTCTTTTTTTCTGGGCCTGCTCATGTTTCTTGCTGTATTGGAGACGCTGGAAAGAAGAGCATGCTTCTTGCGTTAAACAGAGTATGTTTCTTGAATGAGAACACTGGTCTGAATTTTCCTTCAGAAATGGAATTAAACCAAAGTCTCTGTGCCTTCCTACAAGCAATAGTACCTTTCCGGTAAACCCAGTGAATTTTCGGCTCAAATGAATTTACACAGTTCACGAACCCAACCCGTTTTTCAGTATTAACTAAAGAGCATCTATGTAAGAGATGCTGTGGTTTGTTACAGTTTCATAAGCAGAGTTTAACTAGATATGGTCCGTATGAGTAGGAAACACAGTTCTTTTTTTCTGGGCATGCTCATGTTTCTTGCTGTATTGGAGACGCTTGAAGAAGTGCATGCTTCTTGCGTTATAACAGAGTATGTTTCTTGGATGAGAACACTGGTCTGAATTTCCCTTCACAAACGGAGTTAAACCACAGCCTCTGTGTCTTCCTACAAGCAAGAGTTCATTTCTGGTAAACCCAGTGATTTTTCGGATCAAATGATTTTACACAGTTCTTGAACCCAACAGGATATTCACTATTTACTTAAGAGCATCTATGTAAGAGATGCTGTGGTTTGTTACAGTTTCATAAGCAGAGTTCAACTAGATATGGTCCGTATGAGTAGGAAACACAGTTCTTTCTTTCTGGGCATGCTCATGTTTCTTGCTGTATTGGAGATGCTTGAAAAGAGCATGCTTCTTGCGTTATAACAGAGTATGTTTCTTGGATGAGAACACTGGTCTGAATTTTCCTTCAGAAACGGAGTTAAACCAAAGTCTCTGTGTCTTCCTACAAGCACGAGTTCATTTCCGGTGAACACAGTGATTTTTCGGCTCAAATGAATTTACTCACTTCACGAACCCAAAAGGATTTTCACTATTAACTAAAGAGCATCTAAGTAAAAAATGCTGTGGTTTGTTACAGTTTCATAAGCAGAGTTCAACTAGATATGGTGCATATGAGTAGGAAACACAGCTCTTTTTTTCTGGGCATGCTCATGTTTCTTGCTATATTGAGGCTCAGGAAAGAAGAGGAAGCTTCTTGCGTTAAAACAGAGGGTGTTTCATGGATGAGAACACTGGTCTCAATTTCCCTTCCCAAACGGAGTTAAACCACAGCCTCTGTGTCTTCCTACAAGCAAGAGTTCATTTCCGGTAACCCCAGTGATTTTTCGGCTCAAATGAATTTACACAGTACACGAACTCAACACTTTTTTCACTATTAACTAAAGAGCATCTATGTAAGAGATGCTGTGCTTTGTTACAGTTTCATAAGCAGAGTTTAACCAGATATGGTCCGTATGAGTAAGAAACACAGTTCTTTTTTCTGGGCATGCTCATATTTCTTGCTGTATTGGAGACGCTGGAAAGAAGAGCATGCTTCTTGCGTTAAACAGAGTATGTTTCTTAAATGAGAACAGTGGTCTGAATTTTCCTTCAGAAATGGAATTAAACCAAATTCTCTGTGACTTCCTACAAGCAAGAGTTCCTTTCCGGTAAACCCAGTGAATTTTCGGCTCAAATGAATTTACACAGTTCACGAACCCAACACGTTTTTCAGTATTATCTAAAGAGTATCTATGTAAGAGATGCTATGGTTTGTTACAGTTTCATAAGCAGAGTTTAACTAGATATGGTCCTTTTGAGTAAGAAACACAGTTCTTCTTTTCTGGGCATGCTCATGTTTCTTGCTGTATTGGAGACGCTGGAAGAAGAGCATGCTTCTTGCGTTATAAAAGAGTATGTTTCAAGGATGAGAACACTGGTCTGAATTTTCCTTCAGAAACGGAGTTTAACCAAAGTCTCTGTGTCTTCCTACAAGCAAGAGTTCATATCCGGTAAACCCAGTGATTTTTTGGCTCAAATGAATTTACACAGTTCTTGAAACCAACACGTTTTTCACTATTAACTAAAGAGCATCTATGTAACACATGCTGTGGTTTCTTACAGTTTCATAAGCAGAGTTCAACTAGATATGGTCCGTATGAGTAGGAAACACAGTTCTTTTTTTCTGGGCATGCTCATATGTCTTGCTGTATTGCAGACTCTGGAAAGAAGAGGAAGCTTCTTGCGTTAAAACAGAGGGTGTTTCATGGATGAGAACACTGGTCTGAATTTCCCTTCATAAACGGAGTTAAACCACAGCCTCTGTGTCTTCCTATAAGCAATAGTTCATTTCCGGTAAACCCAGTGATTTTTCGGATCAAATGAATATACACAGTTCTTGATCCCAACAGGATTTTCACTATTAACTAAAGAGCATCTATGTAAGAGATGCTGTGCTTTGTTACACTTTCATAAGCAGAGTTTAACTAGATATGGTCCGTATGAGTAAGAAACACAGTTCTTTTTTTCTGGGCATGCTCATGTTTCTTGCTGTATTGGAGACGCTGGAAGAAGAGCATGCTTCTTGCGTTATAACAGAGTATGTTTCTTGGATGAGAACACTGGTCTGAATTTTCCTTCAGAAACGGAGATAAACCACAGCCTCTGTGTCTTCCTACAAGAAAGAGTTCATTTCCGGTAAACCCAGTGAATTTTCGGCTCAAATGAATTTACACATTTACGAACCCATCACGTTTTTCACTATTAACTAAAGAGCATCTATGTAAGAGATGCTGTGCTTTGTTACAGTTTCATAAGCAGAGTTCAACTAGATATGGTCCTAATGAGTAGGAAACTCAGTTCTTTTTTTCTGGGCATGCTCATGTTTCTTGCTGTATTAGAGATCCGGGAAGAAGGGCATGCTTCTTGCGTTATAACAGAGTATGTTTCATGGATGAGAACCGTGGTCTGAATTTTCCTTCAGAAACGAAGTTTAACCAAAGTCTCTGTGTCTTCCTACAAGCAAGAGTTCATATCCGGTAAACCCAGTGATTTTTCGGCTCAAATGAATTTACACAGTTCTTGAAACCAACACGTTTTTCACTATTAACTAAAGAGCTTCTATGTAACACATGCTGTGGTTTGTTACAGTTTCATAAGCAGAGTTCAACTAGTTATGGTCCGTATGAGTGGAAACACAGTTCTTTTTTTCTGGGCATGCTCATATTTCTTGCTGTATTGCAGACTCTGGAAAGAAGAGGAAGCTTCTTGCGTTAAAACAGAGGGTGTTTCATGGATGAGAACACTGGTCTGAATTTCCCTTCATAAACGGAGTTAAAACACAGCCTCTGTGTCTTCCTACAAGCAAGAGTTCATTTCTGGTAAACCCAGTGATTTTTCGGATCAAATGATTTTACACAGTTCTTGAACCCAACAAGATATTCACTATTTACTTAAGAGCATCTATGTAAGAGATGCTGTGGTTCGTTACAGTTTCATAAGCAGAGTTCAACTAGATTTGGTCCGTATGAGTAGGAAACACAGTTCTTTCTTTCTGGGCATGCTCATGTTTCTTGCTGTATTGGAGATGCTTGAAAAGAGCATGCTTCTTGCGTTATAACAGAGTATGTTTCTTGGATGAGAACACTGGTCTGAATTTTCCTTCAGAAACGGAGTTAAACCAAAGTCTCTGTGTCTTCCTACAAGCACGAGTTCATTTCCGGTGAACACAGTGATTTTTCGGCTCAAATGAATTTACTCACTTCACGAACCCAAAAGGATTTTCACTATTAACTAAAGAGCATCTAAGTAAAAAATGCTGTGGTTTGTTACAGTTTCATAAGCAGAGTTCAACTAGATATGGTGCATATGAGAAGGAAACACAGCTCTTTTTTTCTGGGCATGCTCATGTTTCTTGCTATATTGAGGCTCAGGAAAGAAGAGGAAGCTTCTTGCGTTAAAACAGAGGGTGTTTCATGGATGAGAACACTGGTCTCAATTTCCCTTCCCAAACGGAGTTAAACCACAGCCTCTGTGTCTTCCTACAAGCAAGAGTTCATTTCCGGTAAACCCAGTGATTTTTCGGCTCAAATGAATTTACACAGTACACGAACTCAACACTTTTTTCACTATTAACTAAAGAGCATCTATGTAAGAGATGCTGTGCTTTGTTACAGTTTCATGAGCAGAGTTTAACCAGATATGGTCCGTATGAGTAAGAAACACAGTTCTTTTTTTCTGGGCATGCTCATGTTTCTTGCTGTATTGGAGATGCTGGAAAGAAGAGCATGCTTCTTGGGTTAAACAGAGTATGTTTCTTGAATGAGAACACTGGTCTGAATTTTCCTTCAGAAATGGAATTAAACCAAATTCTCTGTGACTTCCTACAAGCAAGAGTTCCTTTCTGGTAAACCCAGTGAATTTTCGGCTCAAATGAATTTACACAGTTCACGAACCCAACCCGTTTTTCAGTATTAACTAAAGAGCATCTATGTAAGAGATGCTGTGCTTTGTTACAGTTTCATAAGCAGAGTTCAACTAGATATGGTACGTATGAGTAAGAAACACAGTTCTTTTTTTCTGGGCATGCTCATGTTTCTTGCTATATTGCAGACTCGGGAAAGAAGAGGAAGCTTCTTGCGTTAAAACAGAGGGTGTTTCATGGATGAGAACACTGGTCTGAATTTCCCTTCACAAACGGAGTTAAACCACAGCCTCTGTGTCTTCCTACAAGCAAGAGTTCATTTCCGGTAAACCCAGTCATTTTTCGGATCAAATGAATTTACACAGTTCTTGAACCCAAAAGGATTTTCACTATTAACTTAAGAGCATCTATGTAAGAGATGCTGGGCTTTGTTACAGTTTCATGAGCAGAGTTTAACCAGATATGGTCCGAATGAGTAAGAAACACAGTTCTTTTTTTCTGGGCATGCTCATGTTTCTTGCTGTATTGGAGACGCTGGAAAGAAGAGCATGCTTCTTGCGTTAAACAAAGTATGTTTCTTGAATGAGAACACTGGTCTGAATTTTCCTTCAGAAACGGAGTTAAACCAAAGTCTCTGTGTCTTCCTACAAGCAAGAGTTCATTTCCGGTGAACCCAGTGATTTTTCAGCTCAAATGAATTTACACAGTTCAGAAACCCAACAGGATTTTCACTGTTAACTAAAGATCACCTATGTCAGAGATGCTGTGCTTTGTTACAGTTTCATAAGCAGAGTTCAACTATATATGGTCCGTATGAGTAGGAAACAAAGTTCTTTTCTCTGGGCATGCTCATGTTTCTTGCTTTATTGGAGAAGCTTGAAGAAGAGCATGCTTCTTGCGTTATCACAGAGTATGTTTCTTGGATGAGAACACTGGTCTGAATTTTCCTTCAGAAACGGAGTTAAACAAAAGTCTCTGTTTCTTCCTACAAGCAAGAGTTCATATCCGGTAAATCCAGTGATTTTTCGGCTCAAAAGTATTTACACAGTTCTTGAAACCTACAGGTTTTTCACTATTAACTAAAGAGCATCTATGTAACACATGCTGTGGTTTGTTACAGTTTCATAAGCAGAGTTCAACTAGATATGGTCCGTATGAGTAGGAAACACAGTTCTTTCTTTCTGGGCATGCTCATGTTTCTTGCTGTATTGGAGATGCTTGAAAAGAGCATGCTTCTTGCGTTATAACAGAGTATGTTTCTTGGATGAGAACACTGGTCTGAATTTTCCTTCAGAAACGGAGTTAAACCAAAGTCTCTGTGTCTTCCTACAAGCACGAGTTCATTTCCGGTGAACACAGTGATTTTTCGGCTCAAATGAATTTACTCACTTCACGAACCCAAAAGGATTTTCACTATTAACTAAAGAGCATCTAAGTAAAAAATGCTGTGGTTTGTTACAGTTTCATAAGCAGAGTTCAACTAGATATGGTGCATATGAGTAGGAAACACAGCTCTTTTTTTCTGGGCATGCTCATGTTTCTTGCTATATTGAGGCTCAGGAAAGAAGAGGAAGCTTCTTGCGTTAAAACAGAGGGTGTTTCATGGATGAGAACACTGGTCTCAATTTCCCTTCCCAAACGGAGTTAAACCACAGCCTCTGTGTCTTCCTACAAGCAAGAGTTCATTTCCGGTAAACCCAGTGATTTTTCGGCTCAAATGAATTTACACAGTACACGAACTCAACACTTTTTTCACTATTAACTAAAGAGCATCTATGTAAGAGATGCTGTGCTTTGTTACAGTTTCATAAGCAGAGTTTAACCAGATATGGTCCGTATGAGTAAGAAACACAGTTCTTTTTTTCTGGGCCTGCTCATGTTTCTTGCTGTATTGGAGACGCTGGAAAGAAGAGCATGCTTCTTGCGTTAAACAGAGTATGTTTCTTGAATGAGAACACTGGTCTGAATTTTCCTTCAGAAATGGAATTAAACCAAAGTCTCTGTGCCTTCCTACAAGCAATAGTACCTTTCCGGTAAACCCAGTGAATTTTCGGCTCAAATGAATTTACACAGTTCACGAACCCAACCCGTTTTTCAGTATTAACTAAAGAGCATCTATGTAAGAGATGCTGTGGTTTGTTACAGTTTCATAAGCAGAGTTTAACTAGATATGGTCCGTATGAGTAGGAAACACAGTTCTTTTTTTCTGGGCATGCTCATGTTTCTTGCTGTATTGGAGACGCTTGAAGAAGTGCATGCTTCTTGCGTTATAACAGAGTATGTTTCTTGGATGAGAACACTGGTCTGAATTTCCCTTCACAAACGGAGTTAAACCACAGCCTCTGTGTCTTCCTACAAGCAAGAGTTCATTTCTGGTAAACCCAGTGATTTTTCGGATCAAATGATTTTACACAGTTCTTGAACCCAACAGGATATTCACTATTTACTTAAGAGCATCTATGTAAGAGATGCTGTGGTTTGTTACAGTTTCATAAGCAGAGTTCAACTAGATATGGTCCGTATGAGTAGGAAACACAGTTCTTTCTTTCTGGGCATGCTCATGTTTCTTGCTGTATTGGAGATGCTTGAAAAGAGCATGCTTCTTGCGTTATAACAGAGTATGTTTCTTGGATGAGAACACTGGTCTGAATTTTCCTTCAGAAACGGAGTTAAACCAAAGTCTCTGTGTCTTCCTACAAGCACGAGTTCATTTCCGGTGAACACAGTGATTTTTCGGCTCAAATGAATTTACTCACTTCACGAACCCAAAAGGATTTTCACTATTAACTAAAGAGCATCTAAGTAAAAAATGCTGTGGTTTGTTACAGTTTCATAAGCAGAGTTCAACTAGATATGGTGCATATGAGAAGGAAACACAGCTCTTTTTTTCTGGGCATGCTCATGTTTCTTGCTATATTGAGGCTCAGGAAAGAAGAGGAAGCTTCTTGCGTTAAAACAGAGGGTGTTTCATGGATGAGAACACTGGTCTCAATTTCCCTTCCCAAACGGAGTTAAACCACAGCCTCTGTGTCTTCCTACAAGCAAGAGTTCATTTCCGGTAACCCCAGTGATTTTTCGGCTCAAATGAATTTACACAGTACACGAACTCAACACTTTTTTCACTATTAACTAAAGAGCATCTATGTAAGAGATGCTGTGCTTTGTTACAGTTTCATAAGCAGAGTTTAACCAGATATGGTCCGTATGAGTAAGAAACACAGTTCTTTTTTCTGGGCATGCTCATATTTCTTGCTGTATTGGAGACGCTGGAAAGAAGAGCATGCTTCTTGCGTTAAACAGAGTATGTTTCTTAAATGAGAACAGTGGTCTGAATTTTCCTTCAGAAATGGAATTAAACCAAATTCTCTGTGACTTCCTACAAGCAAGAGTTCCTTTCCGGTAAACCCAGTGAATTTTCGGCTCAAATGAATTTACACAGTTCACGAACCCAACACGTTTTTCAGTATTATCTAAAGAGTATCTATGTAAGAGATGCTATGGTTTGTTACAGTTTCATAAGCAGAGTTTAACTAGATATGGTCCTTTTGAGTAAGAAACACAGTTCTTCTTTTCTGGGCATGCTCATGTTTCTTGCTGTATTGGAGACGCTGGAAGAAGAGCATGCTTCTTGCGTTATAAAAGAGTATGTTTCAAGGATGAGAACACTGGTCTGAATTTTCCTTCAGAAACGGAGTTTAACCAAAGTCTCTGTGTCTTCCTACAAGCAAGAGTTCATATCCGGTAAACCCAGTGATTTTTTGGCTCAAATGAATTTACACAGTTCTTGAAACCAACACGTTTTTCACTATTAACTAAAGAGCATCTATGTAACACATGCTGTGGTTTCTTACAGTTTCATAAGCAGAGTTCAACTAGATATGGTCCGTATGAGTAGGAAACACAGTTCTTTTTTTCTGGGCATGCTCATATGTCTTGCTGTATTGCAGACTCTGGAAAGAAGAGGAAGCTTCTTGCGTTAAAACAGAGGGTGTTTCATGGATGAGAACACTGGTCTGAATTTCCCTTCATAAACGGAGTTAAACCACAGCCTCTGTGTCTTCCTATAAGCAATAGTTCATTTCCGGTAAACCCAGTGATTTTTCGGATCAAATGAATATACACAGTTCTTGATCCCAACAGGATTTTCACTATTAACTAAAGAGCATCTATGTAAGAGATGCTGTGCTTTGTTACACTTTCATAAGCAGAGTTTAACTAGATATGGTCCGTATGAGTAAGAAACACAGTTCTTTTTTTCTGGGCATGCTCATGTTTCTTGCTGTATTGGAGACGCTGGAAGAAGAGCATGCTTCTTGCGTTATAACAGAGTATGTTTCTTGGATGAGAACACTGGTCTGAATTTTCCTTCAGAAACGGAGATAAACCACAGCCTCTGTGTCTTCCTACAAGAAAGAGTTCATTTCCGGTAAACCCAGTGAATTTTCGGCTCAAATGAATTTACACATTTACGAACCCATCACGTTTTTCACTATTAACTAAAGAGCATCTATGTAAGAGATGCTGTGCTTTGTTACAGTTTCATAAGCAGAGTTCAACTAGATATGGTCCTAATGAGTAGGAAACTCAGTTCTTTTTTTCTGGGCATGCTCATGTTTCTTGCTGTATTAGAGATCCGGGAAGAAGGGCATGCTTCTTGCGTTATAACAGAGTATGTTTCATGGATGAGAACCGTGGTCTGAATTTTCCTTCAGAAACGAAGTTTAACCAAAGTCTCTGTGTCTTCCTACAAGCAAGAGTTCATATCCGGTAAACCCAGTGATTTTTCGGCTCAAATGAATTTACACAGTTCTTGAAACCAACACGTTTTTCACTATTAACTAAAGAGCTTCTATGTAACACATGCTGTGGTTTGTTACAGTTTCATAAGCAGAGTTCAACTAGTTATGGTCCGTATGAGTGGAAACACAGTTCTTTTTTTCTGGGCATGCTCATATTTCTTGCTGTATTGCAGACTCTGGAAAGAAGAGGAAGCTTCTTGCGTTAAAACAGAGGGTGTTTCATGGATGAGAACACTGGTCTGAATTTCCCTTCATAAACGGAGTTAAAACACAGCCTCTGTGTCTTCCTACAAGCAAGAGTTCATTTCTGGTAAACCCAGTGATTTTTCGGATCAAATGATTTTACACAGTTCTTGAACCCAACAAGATATTCACTATTTACTTAAGAGCATCTATGTAAGAGATGCTGTGGTTCGTTACAGTTTCATAAGCAGAGTTCAACTAGATTTGGTCCGTATGAGTAGGAAACACAGTTCTTTCTTTCTGGGCATGCTCATGTTTCTTGCTGTATTGGAGATGCTTGAAAAGAGCATGCTTCTTGCGTTATAACAGAGTATGTTTCTTGGATGAGAACACTGGTCTGAATTTTCCTTCAGAAACGGAGTTAAACCAAAGTCTCTGTGTCTTCCTACAAGCACGAGTTCATTTCCGGTGAACACAGTGATTTTTCGGCTCAAATGAATTTACTCACTTCACGAACCCAAAAGGATTTTCACTATTAACTAAAGAGCATCTAAGTAAAAAATGCTGTGGTTTGTTACAGTTTCATAAGCAGAGTTCAACTAGATATGGTGCATATGAGAAGGAAACACAGCTCTTTTTTTCTGGGCATGCTCATGTTTCTTGATATATTGAGGCTCAGGAAAGAAGAGGAAGCTTCTTGCGTTAAAACAGAGGGTGTTTCATGGATGAGAACACTGGTCTCAATTTCCCTTCCCAAACGGAGTTAAACCACAGCCTCTGTGTCTTCCTACAAGCAAGAGTTCATTTCCGGTAAACCCAGTGATTTTTCGGCTCAAATGAATTTACACAGTACACGAACTCAACACTTTTTTCACTATTAACTAAAGAGCATCTATGTAAGAGATGCTGTGCTTTGTTACAGTTTCATGAGCAGAGTTTAACCAGATATGGTCCGTATGAGTAAGAAACACAGTTCTTTTTTTCTGGGCATGCTCATGTTTCTTGCTGTATTGGAGATGCTGGAAAGAAGAGCATGCTTCTTGGGTTAAACAGAGTATGTTTCTTAAATGAGAACAGTGGTCTGAATTTTCCTTCAGAAATGGAATTAAACCAAATTCTCTGTGACTTCCTACAAGCAAGAGTTCCTTTCTGGTAAACCCAGTGAATTTTCGGCTCAAATGAATTTACACAGTTCACGAACCCAACCCGTTTTTCAGTATTAACTAAAGAGCATCTATGTAAGAGATGCTGTGCTTTGTTACAGTTTCATAAGCAGAGTTCAACTAGATATGGTACGTATGAGTAAGAAACACAGTTCTTTTTTTCTGGGCATGCTCATGTTTCTTGCTATATTGCAGACTCGGGAAAGAAGAGGAAGCTTCTTGCGTTAAAACAGAGGGTGTTTCATGGATGAGAACACTGGTCTGAATTTCCCTTCACAAACGGAGTTAAACCACAGCCTCTGTGTCTTCCTACAAGCAAGAGTTCATTTCCGGTAAACCCAGTCATTTTTCGGATCAAATGAATTTACACAGTTCTTGAACCCAAAAGGATTTTCACTATTAACTTAAGAGCATCTATGTAAGAGATGCTGGGCTTTGTTACAGTTTCATGAGCAGAGTTTAACCAGATATGGTCCGAATGAGTAAGAAACACAGTTCTTTTTTTCTGGGCATGCTCATGTTTCTTGCTGTATTGGAGACGCTGGAAAGAAGAGCATGCTTCTTGCGTTAAACAAAGTATGTTTCTTGAATGAGAACACTGGTCTGAATTTTCCTTCAGAAACGGAGTTAAACCAAAGTCTCTGTGTCTTCCTACAAGCAAGAGTTCATTTCCGGTGAACCCAGTGATTTTTCAGCTCAAATGAATTTACACAGTTCAGAAACCCAACAGGATTTTCACTGTTAACTAAAGATCACCTATGTCAGAGATGCTGTGCTTTGTTACAGTTTCATAAGCAGAGTTCAACTATATATGGTCCGTATGAGTAGGAAACAAAGTTCTTTTCTCTGGGCATGCTCATGTTTCTTGCTTTATTGGAGAAGCTTGAAGAAGAGCATGCTTCTTGCGTTATCACAGAGTATGTTTCTTGGATGAGAACACTGGTCTGAATTTTCCTTCAGAAACGGAGTTAAACAAAAGTCTCTGTTTCTTCCTACAAGCAAGAGTTCATATCCGGTAAATCCAGTGATTTTTCGGCTCAAAAGTATTTACACAGTTCTTGAAACCTACAGGTTTTTCACTATTAACTAAAGAGCATCTATGTAACACATGCTGTGGTTTGTTACAGTTTCATAAGCAGAGTTCAACTAGATATGGTCCATATGAGTAGGAAACACAGTTCTTTCTTTCTGGGCATGCTCATGTTTCTTGCTGTATTGGAGATGCTTGAAAAGAGCATGCTTCTTGCGTTATAACAGAGTATGTTTCTTGGATGAGAACACTGGTCTGAATTTTCCTTCAGAAACGGAGTTAAACCAAAGTCTCTGTGTCTTCCTACAAGCACGAGTTCATTTCCGGTGAACACAGTGATTTTTCGGCTCAAATGAATTTACTCACTTCACGAACCCAAAAGGATTTTCACTATTAACTAAAGAGCATCTAAGTAAAAAATGCTGTGGTTTGTTACAGTTTCATAAGCAGAGTTCAACTAGATATGGTGCATATGAGTAGGAAACACAGCTCTTTTTTTCTGGGCATGCTCATGTTTCTTGCTATATTGAGGCTCAGGAAAGAAGAGGAAGCTTCTTGCGTTAAAACAGAGGGTGTTTCATGGATGAGAACACTGGTCTCAATTTCCCTTCCCAAACGGAGTTAAACCACAGCCTCTGTGTCTTCCTACAAGCAAGAGTTCATTTCCGGTAAACCCAGTGATTTTTCGGCTCAAATGAATTTACACAGTACACGAACTCAACACTTTTTTCACTATTAACTAAAGAGCATCTATGTAAGAGATGCTGTGCTTTGTTACAGTTTCATAAGCAGAGTTTAACCAGATATGGTCCGTATGAGTAAGAAACACAGTTCTTTTTTCTGGGCATGCTCATGTTTCTTGCTGTATTGGAGACGCTGGAAAGAAGAGCATGCTTCTTGCGTTAAACAGAGTATGTTTCTTAAATGAGAACAGTGGTCTGAATTTTCCTTCAGAAATGGAATTAAACCAAATTCTCTGTGACTTCCTACAAGCAAGAGTTCCTTTCCAGTAAACCCAGTGAATTTTCGGCTCAAATGAATTTACACAGTTCACGAACCCAACACGTTTTTCAGTATTATCTAAAGAGTATCTATGTAAGAGATGCTATGGTTTGTTACAGTTTCATAAGCAGAGTTTAACTAGATATGGTCCTTTTGAGTAAGAAACACAGTTCTTCTTTTCTGGGCATGCTCATGTTTCTTGCTGTATTGGAGACGCTGGAAGAAGAGCATGCTTCTTGCGTTATAAAAGAGTATGTTTCAAGGATGAGAACACTGGTCTGAATTTTCCTTCAGAAACGGAGTTTAACCAAAGTCTCTGTGTCTTCCTACAAGCAAGAGTTCATATCCGGTAAACCCAGTGATTTTTTGGCTCAAATGAATTTACACAGTTCTTGAAACCAACACGTTTTTCACTATTAACTAAAGAGCATCTATGTAACACATGCTGTGGTTTCTTACAGTTTCATAAGCAGAGTTCAACTAGATATGGTCCGTATGAGTAGGAAACACAGTTCTTTTTTTCTGGGCATGCTCATATTTCTTGCTGTATTGCAGACTCTGGAAAGAAGAGGAAGCTTCTTGCGTTAAAACAGAGGGTGTTTCATGGATGAGAACACTGGTCTGAATTTCCCTTCATAAACGGAGTTAAACCACAGCCTCTGTGTCTTCCTACAAGCAATAGTTCATTTCCGGTAAACCCAGTGATTTTTCGGATCAAATGAATATACACAGTTCTTGATCCCAACAGGATTTTCACTATTAACTAAAGAGCATCTATGTAAGAGATGCTGTGCTTTGTTACACTTTCATAAGCAGAGTTTAACTAGATATGGTCCGTATGAGTAAGAAACACAGTTCTTTTTTTCTGGGCATGCTCATGTTTCTTGCTGTATTGGAGACGCTGGAAGAAGAGCATGCTTCTTGCGTTATAACAGAGTATGTTTCTTATATGAGAACACTGGTCTGAATTTTCCTTCAGAAACGGAGATAAACCACAGCCTCTGTGTCTTCCTACAAGAAAGAGTTCATTTCCGGTAAACCCAGTGAATTTTCGGCTCAAATGAATTTACACATTTACGAACCCATCACGTTTTTCACTATTAACTAAAGAGCATCTATGTAAGAGATGCTGTGCTTTGTTACAGTTTCATAAGCAGAGTTCAACTAGATATGGTCCTAATGAGTAGGAAACTCAGTTCTTTTTTTCTGGGCATGCTCATGTTTCTTGCTATATTGAGGCTCAGGAAAGAAGAGGAAGCTTCTTGCGTTAAAACAGAGGGTGTTTCATGGATGAGAACACTGGTCTCAATTTCCCTTCCCAAACGGAGTTAAACCACAGCCTCTGTGTCTTCCTACAAGCAAGAGTTCATTTCCGGTAAACCCAGTGATTTTTCGGATCAAATGATTTTACACAGTTCTTGAACCCAACAGGATATTCACTATTTACTTAAGAGCATCTATGTAAGAGATGCTGTGGTTTGTTACAGTTTCATAAGCAGAGTTCAACTAGATATGGTCCGTATGAGTAGGAAACACAGTTCTTTCTTTCTGGGCATGCTCATGTTTCTTGCTGTATTGGAGATGCTTGAAAAGAGCATGCTTCTTGCGTTATAACAGAGTATGTTTCTTGGATGAGAACACTGGTCTGAATTTTCCTTCAGAAACGGAGTTAAACCAAAGTCTCTGTGTCTTCCTACAAGCACGAGTTCATTTCCGGTGAACACAGTGATTTTTCGGCTCAAATGAATTTACTCACTTCACGAACCCAAAAGGATTTTCACTATTAACTAAAGAGCATCTAAGTAAAAAATGCTGTGGTTTGTTACAGTTTCATAAGCAGAGTTCAACTAGATATGGTGCATATGAGTAGGAAACACAGCTCTTTTTTTCTGGGCATGCTCATGTTTCTTGCTATATTGAGGCTCAGGAAAGAAGAGGAAGCTTCTTGCGTTAAAACAGAGGGTGTTTCATGGATGAGAACACTGGTCTCAATTTCCCTTCCCAAACGGAGTTAAACCACAGCCTCTGTGTCTTCCTACAAGCAAGAGTTCATTTCCGGTAAACCCAGTGATTTTTCGGCTCAAATGAATTTACACAGTACACGAACTCAACACTTTTTTCACTATTAACTAAAGAGCATCTATGTAAGAGATGCTGTGCTTTGTTACAGTTTCATAAGCAGAGTTTAACCAGATATGGTCCGTATGAGTAAGAAACACAGTTCTTTTTTTCTGGGCCTGCTCATGTTTCTTGCTGTATTGGAGACGCTGGAAAGAAGAGCATGCTTCTTGCGTTAAACAGAGTATGTTTCTTGAATGAGAACACTGGTCTGAATTTTCCTTCAGAAATGGAATTAAACCAAAGTCTCTGTGCCTTCCTACAAGCAATAGTACCTTTCCGGTAAACCCAGTGAATTTTCGGCTCAAATGAATTTACACAGTTCACGAACCCAACCCGTTTTTCAGTATTAACTAAAGAGCATCTATGTAAGAGATGCTGTGGTTTGTTACAGTTTCATAAGCAGAGTTTAACTAGATATGGTCCGTATGAGTAGGAAACACAGTTCTTTTTTTCTGGGCATGCTCATGTTTCTTGCTGTATTGGAGACGCTTGAAGAAGTGCATGCTTCTTGCGTTATAACAGAGTATGTTTCTTGGATGAGAACACTGGTCTGAATTTCCCTTCACAAACGGAGTTAAACCACAGCCTCTGTGTCTTCCTACAAGCAAGAGTTCATTTCTGGTAAACCCAGTGATTTTTCGGATCAAATGATTTTACACAGTTCTTGAACCCAACAGGATATTCACTATTTACTTAAGAGCATCTATGTAAGAGATGCTGTGGTTTGTTACAGTTTCATAAGCAGAGTTCAACTAGATATGGTCCGTATGAGTAGGAAACACAGTTCTTTCTTTCTGGGCATGCTCATGTTTCTTGCTGTATTGGAGATGCTTGAAAAGAGCATGCTTCTTGCGTTATAACAGAGTATGTTTCTTGGATGAGAACACTGGTCTGAATTTTCCTTCAGAAACGGAGTTAAACCAAAGTCTCTGTGTCTTCCTACAAGCACGAGTTCATTTCCGGTGAACACAGTGATTTTTCGGCTCAAATGAATTTACTCACTTCACGAACCCAAAAGGATTTTCACTATTAACTAAAGAGCATCTAAGTAAAAAATGCTGTGGTTTGTTACAGTTTCATAAGCAGAGTTCAACTAGATATGGTGCATATGAGTAGGAAACACAGCTCTTTTTTTCTGGGCATGCTCATGTTTCTTGCTATATTGAGGCTCAGGAAAGAAGAGGAAGCTTCTTGCGTTAAAACAGAGGGTGTTTCATGGATGAGAACACTGGTCTCAATTTCCCTTCCCAAACGGAGTTAAACCACAGCCTCTGTGTCTTCCTACAAGCAAGAGTTCATTTCCGGTAAACCCAGTGATTTTTCGGCTCAAATGAATTTACACAGTACACGAACTCAACACTTTTTTCACTATTAACTAAAGAGCATCTATGTAAGAGATGCTGTGCTTTGTTACAGTTTCATAAGCAGAGTTTAACCAGATATGGTCCGTATGAGTAAGAAACACAGTTCTTTTTTCTGGGCATGCTCATATTTCTTGCTGTATTGGAGACGCTGGAAAGAAGAGCATGCTTCTTGCGTTAAACAGAGTATGTTTCTTAAATGAGAACAGTGGTCTCAATTTTCCTTCAGAAATGGAATTAAACCAAATTCTCTGTGACTTCCTACAAGCAAGAGTTCCTTTCCGGTAAACCCAGTGAATTTTCGGCTCAAATGAATTTACACAGTTCACGAACCCAACACGTTTTTCAGTATTATCTAAAGAGTATCTATGTAAGAGATGCTATGGTTTGTTACAGTTTCATAAGCAGAGTTTAACTAGATATGGTCCTTTTGAGTAAGAAACACAGTTCTTCTTTTCTGGGCATGCTCATGTTTCTTGCTGTATTGGAGACGCTGGAAGAAGAGCATGCTTCTTGCGTTATAAAAGAGTATGTTTCAAGGATGAGAACACTGGTCTGAATTTTCCTTCAGAAACGGAGTTTAACCAAAGTCTCTGTGTCTTCCTACAAGCAAGAGTTCATATCCGGTAAACCCAGTGATTTTTTGGCTCAAATGAATTTACACAGTTCTTGAAACCAACACGTTTTTCACTATTAACTAAAGAGCATCTATGTAACACATGCTGTGGTTTCTTACAGTTTCATAAGCAGAGTTCAACTAGATATGGTCCGTATGAGTAGGAAACACAGTTCTTTTTTTCTGGGCATGCTCATATGTCTTGCTGTATTGCAGACTCTGGAAAGAAGAGGAAGCTTCTTGCGTTAAAACAGAGGGTGTTTCATGGATGAGAACACTGGTCTGAATTTCCCTTCATAAACGGAGTTAAACCACAGCCTCTGTGTCTTCCTATAAGCAATAGTTCATTTCTGGTAAACCCAGTGATTTTTCGGATCAAATGAATATACACAGTTCTTGATCCCAACAGGATTTTCACTATTAACTAAAGAGCATCTATGTAAGAGATGCTGTGCTTTGTTACACTTTCATAAGCAGAGTTTAACTAGATATGGTCCGTATGAGTAAGAAACACAGTTCTTTTTTTCTGGGCATGCTCATGTTTCTTGCTGTATTGGAGACGCTGGAAGAAGAGCATGCTTCTTGCGTTATAACAGAGTATGTTTCTTGGATGAGAACACTGGTCTGAATTTTCCTTCAGAAACGGAGATAAACCACAGCCTCTGTGTCTTCCTACAAGAAAGAGTTCATTTCCGGTAAACCCAGTGAATTTTCGGCTCAAATGAATTTACACATTTACGAACCCATCACGTTTTTCACTATTAACTAAAGAGCATCTATGTAAGAGATGCTGTGCTTTGTTACAGTTTCATAAGCAGAGTTCAACTAGATATGGTCCTAATGAGTAGGAAACTCAGTTCTTTTTTTCTGGGCATGCTCATGTTTCTTGCTGTATTAGAGATCCGGGAAGAAGGGCATGCTTCTTGCGTTATAACAGAGTATGTTTCATGGATGAGAACCGTGGTCTGAATTTTCCTTCAGAAACGAAGTTTAACCAAAGTCTCTGTGTCTTCCTACAAGCAAGAGTTCATATCCGGTAAACCCAGTGATTTTTCGGCTCAAATGAATTTACACAGTTCTTGAACCCAACAAGATATTCACTATTTACTTAAGAGCATCTATGTAAGAGATGCTGTGGTTCGTTAGAGTTTCATAAGCAGAGTTCAACTAGATTTGGTCCGTATGAGTAGGAAACACAGTTCTTTCTTTCTGGGCATGCTCATGTTTCTTGCTGTATTGGAGATGCTTGAAAAGAGCATGCTTCTTGCGTTATAACAGAGTATGTTTCTTGGATGAGAACACTGGTCTGAATTTTCCTTCAGAAACGGAGTTAAACCAAAGTCTCTGTGTCTTCCTACAAGCACGAGTTCATTTCCGGTGAACACAGTGATTTTTCGGCTCAAATGAATTTACTCACTTCACGAACCCAAAAGGATTTTCACTATTAACTAAAGAGCATCTAAGTAAAAAATGCTGTGGTTTGTTACAGTTTCATAAGCGGAGTTCAACTAGATATGGTGCATATGAGAAGGAAACACAGCTCTTTTTTTCTGGGCATGCTCATGTTTCTTGCTATATTGAGGCTCAGGAAAGAAGAGGAAGCTTCTTGCGTTAAAACAGAGGGTGTTTCATGGATGAGAACACTGGTCTCAATTTCCCTTCCCAAACGGAGTTAAACCACAGCCTCTGTGTCTTCCTACAAGCAAGAGTTCATTTCCGGTAAACCCAGTGATTTTTCCGCTCAAATGAATTTACACAGTACACGAACTCAACACTTTTTTCACTATTAACTAAAGAGCATCTATGTAAGAGATGCTGTGCTTTGTTACAGTTTCATGAGCAGAGTTTAACCAGATATGGTCCGTATGAGTAAGAAACACAGTTCTTTTTTTCTGGGCATGCTCATGTTTCTTGCTGTATTGGAGATGCTGGAAAGAAGAGCATGCTTCCTGGGTTAAACAGAGTATGTTTCTTAAATGAGAACAGTGGTCTGAATTTTCCTTCAGAAATGGAATTAAACCAAATTCTCTGTGACTTCCTACAAGCAAGAGTTCCTTTCCGGTAAACCCAGTGAATTTTCGGCTCAAATGAATTTACACAGTTCACGAACCCAACCCGTTTTTCAGTATTAACTAAAGAGCATCTATGTAAGAGATGCTGTGGTTTGTTACAGTTTCATAAGCAGAGTTTAACTAGATATGGTCCGTATGAGTAGGAAACACAGTTCTTTTTTTCTGGGCATGCTCATGTTTCTTGCTGTATTGGAGACGCTTGAAGAAGTGCATGCTTCTTGCGTTATAACAGAGTATGTTTCTTGGATGAGAACACTGGTCTGAATTTTCCTTCAGAAACGGAGTTAAACCAAAGTCTCTGTGTCTTCCTACAAGCAAGAGTTCATATCCGGTAAACCCAGTGATTTTTCGGCTCAAAAGAATTTACACAGTTCTTGAAACCAACACGTTTTTCACTATTAACTAAAGAGCATCTATGTAACACATGCTGGGGTTTGTTACAGTTTCATAAGCAGAGTTCAACTAGATATGGTACGTATGAGTAAGAAACACAGTTCTTTTTTTCTGGGCATGCTCATGTTTCTTGCTATATTGCAGACTCGGGAAAGAAGAGGAAGCTTCTTACGTTAAAACAGAGGGTGTTTCATGGATGAGAACACTGGTCTGAATTTCCCTTCACAAACGGAGTTAAACCACAGCCTCTGTGTCTTCCTACAAGCAAGAGTTCATTTCCGGTAAACCCAGTCATTTTTCGGATCAAATGAATTTACACAGTTCTTGAACCCAAAAGGATTTTCACTATTAACTTAAGAGCATCTATGTAAGAGATGCTGGGCTTTGTTACAGTTTCATTAGCAGAGTTTAACCAGATATGGTCCGAATGAGTAAGAAACACAGTTCTTTTTTTCTGGGCCTGCTCATGTTTCTTGCTGTATTGGAGACGCTGGAAAGAAGAGCATGCTTCTTGCGTTAAACAAAGTATGTTTCTTGAATGAGAACACTGGTCTGAATTTTCCTTCAGAAACGGAGTTAAACCAAAGTCTCTGTGTCTTCCTACAAGCAAGAGTTCATTTCCGGTGAACCCAGTGATTTTTCAGCTCAAATGAATTTACACAGTTCAGAAACCCAACAGGATTTTCACTGTTAACTAAAGATCACCTATGTCAGAGATGCTGAGCTTTGTTACAGTTTCATAAGCAGAGTTCAACTATATATGGTCCGTATGAGTAGGAAACAAAGTTCTTTTCTCTGGGCATGCTCATGTTTCTTGCTTTATTGGAGAAGCTTGAAGAAGAGCATGCTTCTTGCGTTATCACAGAGTATGTTTCTTGGATGAGAACACTGGTCTGAATTTTCCTTCAGAAACGGAGTTAAACCAAAGTCTCTGTTTCTTCCTACAAGCAAGAGTTCATATCCGGTAAATCCAGTGATTTTTCGGCTCAAAAGTATTTACACAGTTCTTGAAACCTACAGGTTTTTCACTATTAACTAAAGAGCATCTATGTAACACATGCTGTGGTTTGTTACAGTTTCATAAGCAGAGTTCAACTAGATATGGTCCGTATGAGTAGGAAACACAGCTCTTTTTTTCTGGGCATGATCATGCTTCTTGCTATATTGCAGACTCGGGAAAGAAGAGGAAGCTTCTTGCGTTAAAACAGAGGGTGTTCAATGGATGAGAACACTGGTCTGAATTTCCCTTCACAAACGGAGTTAAACCACAGCCTCTGTGTCTTCCTACAAGCCAGAGTTCATTTCCGATAAACCCAGTGATTTTTCGGATCAAATGAATTTACACAGTTCTTGAACCCAACAGGATTTTCACTATTAACTAAAGAGCATCTATGTAAGAGATGCTGTGCTTTGTTACAGTTTCATAAGCAGAGTTTAACCAGATATGGTCCGAATGAGTAAGAAACACAGTTCTTTTTTTCTGGGCATGCTCATGTTTCTTGCTGTATTGGAGACGCTGGAAAGAAGAGCATGCTTTTTACGTTAAAACAGAGTATGTTTCTTGGATGAGAACACTGGTCTGAATTTTCCTTCAGAAATGGAATTAAACCAAAGTCTCTATGTCTTCCTACAAGCAAGAGTTCATTTCCGGTAAACCTAGTGAATTTTCGGTTCAAATGAATTTACACAGTTCACAAATCCCAAAACGTTTTTCACTATTAACTAAAGAGCATCTATGTAAAACATGCTGTTGTTTGTTACAGTTTCATGAGCAGAGTTCAACTAGATATGGTCCTAATGAGTAGGAAACACAGTTCTTTCTTTCTGGGCATGCTCATGTTTCTTGCTGTATTAGAGACCTGGAAAGAAGAGCATGCTCTTTGCGCTAAAACAGAGTGCATTTCATGGGTGAGAACTCTGGTCTGAATTTCCCTTCACAATCGGAGTGAAACCAAAGCCTCTGTGTTTTCCTATGAGCAAGAGTTCATTTCCGGTAAACCCAGTGGTTTTTCTGCTCAAATGAATTTACACAGTTCATGGACCCAACACGTTTTTCACTATTAACTAAAGAGCATCTATGTAACACATGCTGTGGTTTGTTACCGTTTCATAAGAAGAGTTCAACTAGATATGGTCCTAATCAGTAGGAAACACAGTTCTTTATTTCTGGGCATGCTCATGTTTCTTGCTGTATTGGAGACGCTTGAAGACGAGCATGCTTCCTGCGTTATAACAGAGTATGTTTCTTGGATGAGAACACTGGTTTGAATTTTCCTTCAGAAACGGAGTTAAACCAAAGTCTCTGTGTCTTCCTACAAGCAAGAGTTCATATCCGGTGAACCCAGTGATTTTTCGGCTCAAATGAATTTACACAGTTCACGAACCCAACAGGATTTTCACTATTAACTAAAGAGCACCTATGTAAGAGATGCTGTGGTTTGTTACAGTTTCATAAGCAGAGTTCAACAATATATGGTCTGTATGAGTAGGAAACACAGTTCTTATTTCTGGGTATGCTCATGTTTCTTGCTGTATTAGAGACGCTGGAAAGAACAGCATGATCTTTGCTTTAAAACAGAGTGTGTTTCATGGATGAGAACTCTGGTCTGAATTTTCCTTCAGAAACGGAGTTAAACCACAGCCTCTGTGTCTTCCTACAAGCAACAGTTCATTTCCGGTAAACCCAGTGATTTTTCGGATCAAATGAATTTACACAGTTGTTGAACCCAACAGGATTTTCACTATTAACTAAAGAGCATCTATGTAAGAGATGCTGTGCTTTGTTACAGTTTCATAAGCAGAGTTTAACCAGATATGGTCCGTATGAGTAAGAAACACAGTTCTTTTTTTCTGGGCCTGCTCATGTTTCTTGCTGTATTGGAGACGCTGGAAAGAAGAGCATGCTTCTTGCGTTAAACAGAGTATGTTTCTTAAATGAGAACAGTGGTCTGAATTTTCCTTCAGAAATGGAATTAAACCAAATTCTCTGTGACTTCCTACAAGCAAGAGTTCCTTTCTGGGAAACCCAGTGAATTTTCGGCTCAAATGAATTTACACAGTTCACGAACCCAACCCGTTTTTCAGTATTAACTAAAGAGCATCTATGTAAGAGATGCTGTGCTTTGTTACAGTTTCATAAGCAGAGTTCAACTAGATATGGTACGTATGAGTAAGAAACACAGTTCTTTTTTTCTGGGCATGCTCATGTTTCTTGCTATATTGCAGACTCGGGAAAGAAGAGGAAGCTTCTTGCGTTAAAACAGAGGGTGTTTCATGGATGAGAACACTGGTCTGAATTTCCCTTCACAAACGGAGTTAAACCACAGCCTCTGTGTCTTCCTACAAGCAAGAGTTCATTTCCGGTAAACCCAGTCATTTTTCGGATCAAATGAATTTACACAGTTCTTGAACCCAAAAGGATTTTCACTATTAACTTAAGAGCATCTATGTAAGAGATGCTGGGCTTTGTTACAGTTTCATGAGCAGAGTTTAACCAGATATGGTCCGAATGAGTAAGAAACACAGTTCTTTTTTTCTGGGCATGCTCATGTTTCTTGCTGTATTGGAGACGCTGGAAAGAAGAGCATGCTTCTTGCGTTAAACAAAGTATGTTTCTTGAATGAGAACACTGGTCTGAATTTTCCTTCAGAAACGGAGTTAAACCAAAGTCTCTGTGTCTTCCTACAAGCAAGAGTTCATTTCCGGTGAACCCAGTGATTTTTCAGCTCAAATGAATTTACACAGTTCAGAAACCCAACAGGATTTTCACTGTTAACTAAAGATCACCTATGTCAGACATGCTGTGCTTTGTTACAGTTTCATAAGCAGAGTTCAACTATATATGGTCCGTATGAGTAGGAAACAAAGTTCTTTTCTCTGGGCATGCTCATGTTTCTTGCTTTATTGGAGAAGCTTGAAGAAGAGCATGCTTCTTGCGTTATCACAGAGTATGTTTCTTGGATGAGAACACTGGTCTGAATTTTCCTTCAGAAACGGAGTTAAACAAAAGTCTCTGTTTCTTCCTACAAGCAAGAGTTCATATCCGGTAAATCCAGTGATTTTTCGGCTCAAAAGTATTTACACAGTTCTTGAAACCTCAAGGTTTTTCACTATTAACTAAAGAGCATCTATGTAACACATGCTGTGGTTTGTTACAGTTTCATAAGCAGAGTTCAACTAGATATGGTCCGTATGAGTAGGAAACACAGTTCTTTCTTTCTGGGCATGCTCATGTTTCTTGCTGTATTGGAGATGCTTGAAAAGAGCATGCTTCTTGCGTTATAACAGAGTATGTTTCTTGGATGAGAACACTGGTCTGAATTTTCCTTCAGAAACGGAGTTAAACCAAAGTCTCTGTGTCTTCCTACAAGCACGAGTTCATTTCCGGTGAACACAGTGATTTTTCGGCTCAAATGAATTTACTCACTTCACGAACCCAAAAGGATTTTCACTATTAACTAAAGAGCATCTAAGTAAAAAATGCTGTGGTTTGTTACAGTTTCATAAGCAGAGTTCAACTAGATATGGTGCATATGAGTAGGAAACACAGCTCTTTTTTTCTGGGCATGCTCATGTTTCTTGCTATATTGAGGCTCAGGAAAGAAGAGGAAGCTTCTTGCGTTAAAACAGAGGGTGTTTCATGGATGAGAACACTGGTCTCAATTTCCCTTCCCAAACGGAGTTAAACCACAGCCTCTGTGTCTTCCTACAAGCAAGAGTTCATTTCCGGTAAACCCAGTGATTTTTCGGCTCAAATGAATTTACACAGTACACGAACTCAACACTTTTTTCACTATTAACTAAAGAGCATCTATGTAAGAGATGCTGTGCTTTGTTACAGTTTCATAAGCAGAGTTTAACCAGATATGGTCCGTATGAGTAAGAAACACAGTTCTTTTTTCTGGGCATGCTCATGTTTCTTGCTGTATTGGAGACGCTGGAAAGAAGAGCATGCTTCTTGCGTTAAACAGAGTATGTTTCTTAAATGAGAACAGTGGTCTGAATTTTCCTTCAGAAATGGAATTAAACCAAATTCTCTGTGACTTCCTACAAGCAAGAGTTCCTTTCCAGTAAACCCAGTGAATTTTCGGCTCAAATGAATTTACACAGTTCACGAACCCAACACGTTTTTCAGTATTATCTAAAGAGTATCTATGTAAGAGATGCTATGGTTTGTTACAGTTTCATAAGCAGAGTTTAACTAGATATGGTCCTTTTGAGTAAGAAACACAGTTCTTCTTTTCTGGGCATGCTCATGTTTCTTGCTGTATTGGAGACGCTGGAAGAAGAGCATGCTTCTTGCGTTATAAAAGAGTATGTTTCAAGGATGAGAACACTGGTCTGAATTTTCCTTCAGAAACGGAGTTTAACCAAAGTCTCTGTGTCTTCCTACAAGCAAGAGTTCATATCCGGTAAACCCAGTGATTTTTTGGCTCAAATGAATTTACACAGTTCTTGAAACCAACACGTTTTTCACTATTAACTAAAGAGCATCTATGTAACACATGCTGTGGTTTCTTACAGTTTCATAAGCAGAGTTCAACTAGATATGGTCCGTATGAGTAGGAAACACAGTTCTTTTTTTCTGGGCATGCTCATATTTCTTGCTGTATTGCAGACTCTGGAAAGAAGAGGAAGCTTCTTGCGTTAAAACAGAGGGTGTTTCATGGATGAGAACACTGGTCTGAATTTCCCTTCATAAACGGAGTTAAACCACAGCCTCTGTGTCTTCCTACAAGCAATAGTTCATTTCCGGTAAACCCAGTGATTTTTCGGATCAAATGAATATACACAGTTCTTGATCCCAACAGGATTTTCACTATTAACTAAAGAGCATCTATGTAAGAGATGCTGTGCTTTGTTACACTTTCATAAGCAGAGTTTAACTAGATATGGTCCGTATGAGTAAGAAACACAGTTCTTTTTTTCTGGGCATGCTCATGTTTCTTGCTGTATTGGAGACGCTGGAAGAAGAGCATGCTTCTTGCGTTATAACAGAGTATGTTTCTTATATGAGAACACTGGTCTGAATTTTCCTTCAGAAACGGAGATAAACCACAGCCTCTGTGTCTTCCTACAAGAAAGAGTTCATTTCCGGTAAACCCAGTGAATTTTCGGCTCAAATGAATTTACACATTTACGAACCCATCACGTTTTTCACTATTAACTAAAGAGCATCTATGTAGGAGATGCTGTGCTTTGTTACAGTTTCATAAGCAGAGTTCAACTAGATATGGTCCTAATGAGTAGGAAACTCAGTTCTTTTTTTCTGGGCATGCTCATGTTTCTTGCTGTATTGGAGATCCGGGAAGAAGGGCATGCTTCTTGCGTTATAACAGAGTATGTTTCATGGATGAGAACCGTGGTCTGAATTTTCCTTCAGAAACGAAGTTTAACCAAAGTCTCTGTGTCTTCCTACAAGCAAGAGTTCATATCCGGTAAACCCAGTGATTTTTCGGCTCAAATGAAATTACACAGTTCTTGAAACCAACACGTTTTTCACTATTAACTAAAGAGCTTCTATGTAACACATGCTGTGGTTTGTTACAGTTTCATAAGCAGAGTTCAACTAGTTATGGTCCGTATGAGTAGGAAACACAGTTCTTTTTTTCTGGGCATGCTCATATTTCTTGCTGTATTGCAGACTCTGGAAAGAAGAGGAAGCTTCTTGCGTTAAAACAGAGGGTGTTTCATGGATGAGAACACTGGTCTGAATTTCCCTTCATAAACGGAGTTAAAACACAGCCTCTGTGTCTTCCTACAAGCAAGAGTTCATTTCTGGTAAACCCAGTGATTTTTCGGATCAAATGATTTTACACAGTTCTTGAACCCAACAAGATATTCACTATTTACTTAAGAGCATCTATGTAAGAGATGCTGTGGTTCGTTACAGTTTCATAAGCAGAGTTCAACTAGATTTGGTCCGTATGAGTAGGAAACACAGTTCTTTCTTTCTGGGCATGCTCATGTTTCTTGCTGTATTGGAGACGCTTGAAAAGAGCATGCTTCTTGCGTTATAACAGAGTATGTTTCTTGGATGAGAACACTGGTCTGAATTTTCCTTCAGAAACGGAGTTAAACCAAAGTCTCTGTGTCTTCCTACAAGCACGAGTTCATTTCCGGTGAACACAGTGATTTTTCGGCTCAAATGAATTTACTCACTTCACGAACCCAAAAGGATTTTCACTATTAACTAAAGAGCATCTAAGTAAAAAATGCTGTGGTTTGTTACAGTTTCATAAGCAGAGTTCAACTAGATATGGTGCATATGAGAAGGAAACACAGCTCTTTTTTTCTGGGCATGCTCATGTTTCTTGCTATATTGAGGCTCAGGAAAGAAGAGGAAGCTTCTTGCGTTAAAACAGAGGGTGTTTCATGGATGAGAACACTGGTCTCAATTTCCCTTCCCAAACGGAGTTAAACCACAGCCTCTGTGTCTTCCTACAAGCAAGAGTTCATTTCCGGTAAACCCAGTGATTTTTCGGCTCAAATGAATTTACACAGTACACGAACTCAACACTTTTTTCACTATTAACTAAAGAGCATCTATGTAAGAGATGCTGTGCTTTGTTACAGTTTCATGAGCAGAGTTTAACCAGATATGGTCCGTATGAGTAAGAAACACAGTTCTTTTTTTCTGGGCATGCTCATGTTTCTTGCTGTATTGGAGATGCTGGAAAGAAGAGCATGCTTCTTGGGTTAAACAGAGTATGTTTCTTAAATGAGAACAGTGGTCTGAATTTTCCTTCAGAAATGGAATTAAACCAAATTCTCTGTGACTTCCTACAAGCAAGAGTTCCTTTCCGGTAAACCCAGTGAATTTTCGGCTCAAATGAATTTACACAGTTCACGAACCCAACCCGTTTTTCAGTATTAACTAAAGAGCATCTATGTAAGAGATGCTGTGGTTTGTTACAGTTTCATAAGCAGAGTTTAACTAGATATGGTCCGTATGAGTAGGAAACACAGTTCTTTTTTTCTGGGCATGCTCATGTTTCTTGCTGTATTGGAGACGCTTGAAGAAGTGCATGCTTCTTGCGTTATAACAGAGTATGTTTCTTGGATGAGAACACTGGTCTGAATTTTCCTTCAGAAACGGAGTTAAACCAAAGTCTCTGTGTCTTCCTACAAGCAAGAGTTCATATCCGGTAAACCCAGTGATTTTTCGGCTCAAAAGAATTTACACAGTTCTTGAAACCAACACGTTTTTCACTATTAACTAAAGAGCATCTATGTAACACATGCTGGGGTTTGTTACAGTTTCATAAGCAGAGTTCAACTAGATATGGTACGTATGAGTAAGAAACACAGTTCTTTTTTTCTGGGCATGCTCATGTTTCTTGCTATATTGCAGACTCGGGAAAGAAGAGGAAGCTTCTTACGTTAAAACAGAGGGTGTTTCATGGATGAGAACACTGGTCTGAATTTCCCTTCACAAACGGAGTTAAACCACAGCCTCTGTGTCTTCCTACAAGCAAGAGTTCATTTCCGGTAAACCCAGTCATTTTTCGGATCATATGAATTTACACAGTTCTTGAACCCAAAAGGATTTTCACTATTAACTAAAGAGCATCTATGTAAGAGATGCTGTGCTTTGTTACAGTTTCATAAGCAGAGTTTAACCAGATATGGTCCGTATGAGTAAGAAACACAGTTCTTTTTTTCTGGGCCTGCTCATGTTTCTTGCTGTATTGGAGACGCAGGAAAGAAGAGCATGCTTCTTGCGTTAAACAGAGTATGTTTCTTGAATGAGAACACTGGTCTGAATTTTCCTTCAGAAATGGAATTAAACCAAAGTCTCTGTGCCTTCCTACAAGCAATAGTACCTTTCCGGTAAACCCAGTGAATTTTCGGCTCAAATGAATTTACACAGTTCACGAACCCAACCCGTTTTTCAGTATTAACTAAAGAGCATCTATGTAAGAGATGCTGTGGTTTGTTACAGTTTCATAAGCAGAGTTTAACTAGATATGGTCCGTATGAGTAGGAAACACAGTTCTTTTTTTCTGGGCATGCTCATGTTTCTTGCTGTATTGGAGACGCTTGAAGAAGTGCATGCTTCTTGCGTTATAACAGAGTATGTTTCTTGGATGAGAACACTGGTCTGAATTTCCCTTCACAAACGGAGTTAAACCACAGCCTCTGTGTCTTCCTACAAGCAAGAGTTCATTTCTGGTAAACCCAGTGATTTTTCGGATCAAATGATTTTACACAGTTCTTGAACCCAACAGGATATTCACTATTTACTTAAGAGCATCTATGTAAGAGATGCTGTGTTTTGTTACAGTTTCATAAGCAGAGTTCAACTAGATATGGTCCGTATGAGTAGGAAACACAGTTCTTTCTTTCTGGGCATGCTCATGTTTCTTGCTGTATTGGAGATGCTTGAAAAGAGCATGCTTCTTGCGTTATAACAGAGTATGTTTCTTGGATGAGAACACTGGTCTGAATTTTCCTTCAGAAACGGAGTTAAACCAAAGTCTCTGTGTCTTCCTACAAGCACGAGTTCATTTCCGGTGAACACAGTGATTTTTCGGCTCAAATGAATTTACTCACTTCACGAACCCAAAAGGATTTTCACTATTAACTAAAGAGCATCTAAGTAAAAAATGCTGTGGTTTGTTACAGTTTCATAAGCAGAGTTCAACTAGATATGGTGCATATGAGTAGGAAACACAGCTCTTTTTTTCTGGGCATGCTCATGTTTCTTGCTATATTGAGGCTCAGGAAAGAAGAGGAAGCTTCTTGCGTTAAAACAGAGGGTGTTTCATGGATGAGAACACTGGTCTCAATTTCCCTTCCCAAACGGAGTTAAACCACAGCCTCTGTGTCTTCCTACAAGCAAGAGTTCATTTCCGGTAAACCCAGTGATTTTTCGGCTCAAATGAATTTACACAGTACACGATCTCAACACTTTTTTCACTATTAACTAAAGAGCATCTATGTAAGAGATGCTGTGCTTTGTTACAGTTTCATAAGCAGAGTTTAACCAGATATGGTCCGTATGAGTAAGAAACACAGTTCTTTTTTTCTGGGCCTGCTCATGTTTCTTGCTGTATTGGAGACGCTGGAAAGAAGAGCATGCTTCTTGCGTTAAACAGAGTATGTTTCTTGAATGAGAACACTGGTCTGAATTTTCCTTCAGAAATGGAATTAAACCAAAGTCTCTGTGCCTTCCTACAAGCAATAGTACCTTTCCGGTAAACCCAGTGAATTTTCGGCTCAAATGAATTTACACAGTTCACGAACCCAACCCGTTTTTCAGTATTAACTAAAGAGCATCTATGTAAGAGATGCTGTGGTTTGTTACAGTTTCATAAGCAGAGTTTAACTAGATATGGTCCGTATGAGTAGGAAACACAGTTCTTTTTTTCTGGGCATGCTCATGTTTCTTGCTGTATTGGAGACGCTTGAAGAAGTGCATGCTTCTTGCGTTATAACAGAGTATGTTTCTTGGATGAGAACACTGGTCTGAATTTCCCTTCACAAACGGAGTTAAACCACAGCCTCTGTGTCTTCCTACAAGCAAGAGTTCATTTCTGGTAAACCCAGTGATTTTTCGGATCAAATGATTTTACACAGTTCTTGAACCCAACAGGATATTCACTATTTACTTAAGAGCATCTATGTAAGAGATGCTGTGGTTTGTTACAGTTTCATAAGCAGAGTTCAACTAGATATGGTCCGTATGAGTAGGAAACACAGTTCTTTCTTTCTGGGCATGCTCATGTTTCTTGCTGTATTGGAGATGCTTGAAAAGAGCATGCTTCTTGCGTTATAACAGAGTATGTTTCTTGGATGAGAACACTGGTCTGAATTTTCCTTCAGAAACGGAGTTAAACCAAAGTCTCTGTGTCTTCCTACAAGCACGAGTTCATTTCCGGTGAACACAGTGATTTTTCGGCTCAAATGAATTTACTCACTTCACGAACCCAAAAGGATTTTCACTATTAACTAAAGAGCATCTAAGTAAAAAATGCTGTGGTTTGTTACAGTTTCATAAGCAGAGTTCAACTAGATATGGTGCATATGAGTAGGAAACACAGCTCTTTTTTTCTGGGCATGCTCATGTTTCTTGCTATATTGAGGCTCAGGAAAGAAGAGGAAGCTTCTTGCGTTAAAACAGAGGGTGTTTCATGGATGAGAACACTGGTCTCAATTTCCCTTCCCAAACGGAGTTAAACCACAGCCTCTGTGTCTTCCTACAAGCAAGAGTTCATTTCCGGTAAACCCAGTGATTTTTCGGCTCAAATGAATTTACACAGTACACGAACTCAACACTTTTTTCACTATTAACTAAAGAGCATCTATGTAAGAGATGCTGTGCTTTGTTACAGTTTCATAAGCAGAGTTTAACCAGATATGGTCCGTATGAGTAAGAAACACAGTTCTTTTTTCTGGGCATGCTCATATTTCTTGCTGTATTGGAGACGCTGGAAAGAAGAGCATGCTTCTTGCGTTAAACAGAGTATGTTTCTTAAATGAGAACAGTGGTCTCAATTTTCCTTCAGAAATGGAATTAAACCAAATTCTCTGTGACTTCCTACAAGCAAGAGTTCCTTTCCGGTAAACCCAGTGAATTTTCGGCTCAAATGAATTTACACAGTTCACGAACCCAACACGTTTTTCAGTATTATCTAAAGAGTATCTATGTAAGAGATGCTATGGTTTGTTACAGTTTCATAAGCAGAGTTTAACTAGATATGGTCCTTTTGAGTAAGAAACACAGTTCTTCTTTTCTGGGCATGCTCATGTTTCTTGCTGTATTGGAGACGCTGGAAGAAGAGCATGCTTCTTGCGTTATAAAAGAGTATGTTTCAAGGATGAGAACACTGGTCTGAATTTTCCTTCAGAAACGGAGTTTAACCAAAGTCTCTGTGTCTTCCTACAAGCAAGAGTTCATATCCGGTAAACCCAGTGATTTTTTGGCTCAAATGAATTTACACAGTTCTTGAAACCAACACGTTTTTCACTATTAACTAAAGAGCATCTATGTAACACATGCTGTGGTTTCTTACAGTTTCATAAGCAGAGTTCAACTAGATATGGTCCGTATGAGTAGGAAACACAGTTCTTTTTTTCTGGGCATGCTCATATGTCTTGCTGTATTGCAGACTCTGGAAAGAAGAGGAAGCTTCTTGCGTTAAAACAGAGGGTGTTTCATGGATGAGAACACTGGTCTGAATTTCCCTTCATAAACGGAGTTAAACCACAGCCTCTGTGTCTTCCTATAAGCAATAGTTCATTTCCGGTAAACCCAGTGATTTTTCGGATCAAATGAATATACACAGTTCTTGATCCCAACAGGATTTTCACTATTAACTAAAGAGCATCTATGTAAGAGATGCTGTGCTTTGTTACACTTTCATAAGCAGAGTTTAACTAGATATGGTCCGTATGAGTAAGAAACACAGTTCTTTTTTTCTGGGCATGCTCATGTTTCTTGCTGTATTGGAGACGCTGGAAGAAGAGCATGCTTCTTGCGTTATAACAGAGTATGTTTCTTGGATGAGAACACTGGTCTGAATTTTCCTTCAGAAACGGAGATAAACCACAGCCTCTGTGTCTTCCTACAAGAAAGAGTTCATTTCCGGTAAACCCAGTGAATTTTCGGCTCAAATGAATTTACACATTTACGAACCCATCACGTTTTTCACTATTAACTAAAGAGCATCTATGTAAGAGATGCTGTGCTTTGTTACAGTTTCATAAGCAGAGTTCAACTAGATATGGTCCTAATGAGTAGGAAACTCAGTTCTTTTTTTCTGGGCATGCTCATGTTTCTTGCTGTATTAGAGATCCGGGAAGAAGGGCATGCTTCTTGCGTTATAACAGAGTATGTTTCATGGATGAGAACCGTGGTCTGAATTTTCCTTCAGAAACGAAGTTTAACCAAAGTCTCTGTGTCTTCCTACAAGCAAGAGTTCATATCCGGTAAACCCAGTGATTTTTCGGCTCAAATGAATTTACACAGTTCTTGAACCCAACAAGATATTCACTATTTACTTAAGAGCATCTATGTAAGAGATGCTGTGGTTCGTTACAGTTTCATAAGCAGAGTTCAACTAGATTTGGTCCGTATGAGTAGGAAACACAGTTCTTTCTTTCTGGGCATGCTCATGTTTCTTGCTGTATTGGAGATGCTTGAAAAGAGCATGCTTCTTGCGTTATAACAGAGTATGTTTCTTGGATGAGAACACTGGTCTGAATTTTCCTTCAGAAACGGAGTTAAACCAAAGTCTCTGTGTCTTCCTACAAGCACGAGTTCATTTCCGGTGAACACAGTGATTTTTCGGCTCAAATGAATTTTCTCACTTCACGAACCCAAAAGGATTTTCACTATTAACTAAAGAGCATCTAAGTAAAAAATGCTGTGGTTTGTTACAGTTTCATAAGCAGAGTTCAACTAGATATGGTGCATATGAGAAGGAAACACAGCTCTTTTTTTCTGGGCATGCTCATGTTTCTTGCTATATTGAGGCTCAGGAAAGAAGAGGAAGCTTCTTGCGTTAAAACAGAGGGTGTTTCATGGATGAGAACACTGGTCTCAATTTCCCTTCCCAAACGGAGTTAAACCACAGCCTCTGTGTCTTCCTACAAGCAAGAGTTCATTTCCGGTAAACCCAGTGATTTTTCGGCTCAAATGAATTTACACAGTACACGAACTCAACACTTTTTTCACTATTAACTAAAGAGCATCTATGTAAGAGATGCTGTGCTTTGTTACAGTTTCATGAGAAGAGTTTAACCAGATATGGTCCGTATGAGTAAGAAACACAGTTCTTTTTTTCTGGGCATGCTCATGTTTCTTGCTGTATTGGAGATGCTGGAAAGAAGAGCATGCTTCTTGGGTTAAACAGAGTATGTTTCTTAAATGAGAACAGTGGTCTGAATTTTCCTTCAGAAATGGAATTAAACCAAATTCTCTGTGACTTCCTACAAGCAAGAGTTCCTTTCCGGTAAACCCAGTGAATTTTTGGCTCAAATGAATTTACACAGTTCACGAACCCAACCCGTTTTTCAGTATTAACTAAAGAGCATCTATGTAAGAGATGCTGTGGTTTGTTACAGTTTCATAAGCAGAGTTCAACTAGATATGGTACGTATGAGTAAGAAACACAGTTCTTTTTTTCTGGGCATGCTCATGTTTCTTGCTATATTGCAGACTCGGGAAAGAAGAGGAAGCTTCTTGCGTTAAAACAGAGGGTGTTTCATGGATGAGAACACTGGTCTGAATTTCCCTTCACAAACGGAGTTAAACCACAGCCTCTGTGTCTTCCTACAAGCAAGAGTTCATTTCCGGTAAACCCAGTCATTTTTCGGATCAAATGAATTTACACAGTTCTTGAACCCAAAAGGATTTTCACTATTAACTTAAGAGCATCTATGTAAGAGATGCTGGGCTTTGTTACAGTTTCATAAGCAGAGTTTAACCAGATATGGTCCGAATGAGTAAGAAACACAGTTCTTTTTTTCTGGGCATGCTCATGTTTCTTGCTGTATTGGAGACGCTGGAAAGAAGAGCATGCTTCTTGCGTTAAACAAAGTATGTTTCTTCAATGAGAACACTGGTCTGAATTTTCCTTCAGAAACGGAGTTAAACCAAAGTCTCTGTGTCTTCCTACAAGCAAGAGTTCATTTCCGGTGAACCCAGTGATTTTTCAGCTCAAATGAATTTACACAGTTCAGAAACCCAACAGGATTTTCACTGTTAACTAAAGATCACCTATGTCAGAGATGCTGTGCTTTGTTACAGTTTCATAAGCAGCGTTCAACTATATATGGTCCGTATGAGTAGGAAACAAAGTTCTTTTCTCTGGGCATGCTCATGTTTCTTGCTTTATTGGAGAAGCTTGAAGAAGAGCATGCTTCTTGCGTTATCACAGAGTATGTTTCTTGGATGAGAACACTGGTCTGAATTTTCCTTCAGAAACGGAGTTAAACAAAAGTCTCTGTTTCTTCCTACAAGCAAGAGTTCATATCCGGTAAATCCAGTGATTTTTCGGCTCAAAAGTATTTACACAGTTCTTGAAACCTACAGGTTTTTCACTATTAACTAAAGAGCATCTATGTAACACATGCTGTGGTTTGTTACAGTTTCATAAGCAGAGTTCAACTAGATATGGTCCGTATGAGTAGGAAACACAGTTCTTTCTTTCTGGGCATGCTCATGTTTCTTGCTGTATTGGAGATGCTTGAAAAGAGCATGCTTCTTGCGTTATAACAGAGTATGTTTCTTGGATGAGAACACTGGTCTGAATTTTCCTTCAGAAACGGAGTTAAACCAAAGTCTCTGTGTCTTCCTACAAGCACGAGTTCATTTCCGGTGAACACAGTGATTTTTCGGCTCAAATGAATTTACTCACTTCACGAACCCAAAAGGATTTTCACTATTAACTAAAGAGCATCTAAGTAAAAAATGCTGTGGTTTGTTACAGTTTCATAAGCAGAGTTCAACTAGATATGGTGCATATGAGTAGGAAACACAGCTCTTTTTTTCTGGGCATGCTCATGTTTCTTGCTATATTGAGGCTCAGGAAAGAAGAGGAAGCTTCTTGCGTTAAAACAGAGGGTGTTTCATGGATGAGAACACTGGTCTCAATTTCCCTTCCCAAACGGAGTTAAACCACAGCCTCTGTGTCTTCCTACAAGCAAGAGTTCATTTCCGGTAAACCCAGTGATTTTTCGGCTCAAATGAATTTACACAGTACACGAACTCAACACTTTTTTCACTATTAACTAAAGAGCATCTATGTAAGAGATGCTGTGCTTTGTTACAGTTTCATAAGCAGAGTTTAACCAGATATGGTCCGTATGAGTAAGAAACACAGTTCTTTTTTCTGGGCATGCTCATGTTTCTTGCTGTATTGGAGACGCTGGAAAGAAGAGCATGCTTCTTGCGTTAAACAGAGTATGTTTCTTAAATGAGAACAGTGGTCTGAATTTTCCTTCAGAAATGGAATTAAACCAAATTCTCTGTGACTTCCTACAAGCAAGAGTTCCTTTCCAGTAAACCCAGTGAATTTTCGGCTCAAATGAATTTACACAGTTCACGAACCCAACACGTTTTTCAGTATTATCTAAAGAGTATCTATGTAAGAGATGCTATGGTTTGTTACAGTTTCATAAGCAGAGTTTAACTAGATATGGTCCTTTTGAGTAAGAAACACAGTTCTTCTTTTCTGGGCATGCTCATGTTTCTTGCTGTATTGGAGACGCTGGAAGAAGAGCATGCTTCTTGCGTTATAAAAGAGTATGTTTCAAGGATGAGAACACTGGTCTGAATTTTCCTTCAGAAACGGAGTTTAACCAAAGTCTCTGTGTCTTCCTACAAGCAAGAGTTCATATCCGGTAAACCCAGTGATTTTTTGGCTCAAATGAATTTACACAGTTCTTGAAACCAACACGTTTTTCACTATTAACTAAAGAGCATCTATGTAACACATGCTGTGGTTTCTTACAGTTTCATAAGCAGAGTTCAACTAGATATGGTCCGTATGAGTAGGAAACACAGTTCTTTTTTTCTGGGCATGCTCATATTTCTTGCTGTATTGCAGACTCTGGAAAGAAGAGGAAGCTTCTTGCGTTAAAACAGAGGGTGTTTCATGGATGAGAACACTGGTCTGAATTTCCCTTCATAAACGGAGTTAAACCACAGCCTCTGTGTCTTCCTACAAGCAATAGTTCATTTCCGGTAAACCCAGTGATTTTTCGGATCAAATGAATATACACAGTTCTTGATCCCAACAGGATTTTCACTATTAACTAAAGAGCATCTATGTAAGAGATGCTGTGCTTTGTTACACTTTCATAAGCAGAGTTTAACTAGATATGGTCCGTATGAGTAAGAAACACAGTTCTTTTTTTCTGGGCATGCTCATGTTTCTTGCTGTATTGGAGACGCTGGAAGAAGAGCATGCTTCTTGCGTTATAACAGAGTATGTTTCTTGGATGAGAACACTGGTCTGAATTTTCCTTCAGAAACGGAGATAAACCACAGCCTCTGTGTCTTCCTACAAGAAAGAGTTCATTTCCGGTAAACCCAGTGAATTTTCGGCTCAAATGAATTTACACATTTACGAACCCATCACGTTTTTCACTATTAACTAAAGAGCATCTATGTAAGAGATGCTGTGCTTTGTTACAGTTTCATAAGCAGAGTTCAACTAGATATGGTCCTAATGAGTAGGAAACTCAGTTCTTTTTTTCTGGGCATGCTCATGTTTCTTGCTGTATTGGAGATCCGGGAAGAAGGGCATGCTTCTTGCGTTATAACAGAGTATGTTTCATGGATGAGAACCGTGGTCTGAATTTTCCTTCAGAAACGAAGTTTAACCAAAGTCTCTGTGTCTTCCTACAAGCAAGAGTTCATATCCGGTAAACCCAGTGATTTTTCGGCTCAAATGAATTTACACAGTTCTTGAAACCAACACGTTTTTCACTATTAACTAAAGAGCTTCTATGTAACACATGCTGTGGTTTGTTACAGTTTCATAAGCAGAGTTCAACTAGTTATGGTCCGTATGAGTAGGAAACACAGTTCTTTTTTTCTGGGCATGCTCATATTTCTTGCTGTATTGCAGACTCTGGAAAGAAGAGGAAGCTTCTTGCGTTAAAACAGAGGGTGTTTCATGGATGAGAACACTGGTCTGAATTTCCCTTCATAAACGGAGTTAAAACACAGCCTCTGTGTCTTCCTACAAGCAAGAGTTCATTTCTGGTAAACCCAGTGATTTTTCGGATCAAATGATTTTACACAGTTCTTGAACCCAACAAGATATTCACTATTTACTTAAGAGCATCTATGTAAGAGATGCTGTGGTTCGTTACAGTTTCATAAGCAGAGTTCAACTAGATTTGGTCCGTATGAGTAGGAAACACAGTTCTTTCTTTCTGGGCATGCTCATGTTTCTTGCTGTATTGGAGATGCTTGAAAAGAGCATGCTTCTTGCGTTATAACAGAGTATGTTTCTTGGATGAGAACACTGGTCTGAATTTTCCTTCAGAAACGGAGTTAAACCAAAGTCTCTGTGTCTTCCTACAAGCACGAGTTCATTTCCGGTGAACACAGTGATTTTTCGGCTCAAATGAATTTACTCACTTCACGAACCCAAAAGGATTTTCACTATTAACTAAAGAGCATCTAAGTAAAAAATGCTGTGGTTTGTTACAGTTTCATAAGCAGAGTTCAACTAGATATGGTGCATATGAGAAGGAAACACAGCTCTTTTTTTCTGGGCATGCTCATGTTTCTTGCTATATTGAGGCTCAGGAAAGAAGAGGAAGCTTCTTGCGTTAAAACAGAGGGTGTTTCATGGATGAGAACACTGGTCTCAATTTCCCTTCCCAAACGGAGTTAAACCACAGCCTCTGTGTCTTCCTACAAGCAAGAGTTCATTTCCGGTAAACCCAGTGATTTTTCGGCTCAAATGAATTTACACAGTACACGAACTCAACACTTTTTTCACTATTAACTAAAGAGCATCTATGTAAGAGATGCTGTGCTTTGTTACAGTTTCATGAGCAGAGTTTAACCAGATATGGTCCGTATGAGTAAGAAACACAGTTCTTTTTTTCTGGGCATGCTCATGTTTCTTGCTGTATTGGAGATGCTGGAAAGAAGAGCATGCTTCTTGGGTTAAACAGAGTATGTTTCTTAAATGAGAACAGTGGTCTGAATTTTCCTTCAGAAATGGAATTAAACCAAATTCTCTGTGACTTCCTACAAGCAAGAGTTCCTTTCCGGTAAACCCAGTGAATTTTCGGCTCAAATGAATTTACACAGTTCACGAACCCAACCCGTTTTTCAGTATTAACTAAAGAGCATCTATGTAAGAGATGCTGTGGTTTGTTACAGTTTCATAAGCAGAGTTTAACTAGATATGGTCCGTATGAGTAGGAAACACAGTTCTTTTTTTCTGGGCATGCTCATGTTTCTTGCTGTATTGGAGACGCTTGAAGAAGTGCATGCTTCTTGCGTTATAACAGAGTATGTTTCTTGGATGAGAACACTGGTCTGAATTTTCCTTCAGAAACGGAGTTAAACCAAAGTCTCTGTGTCTTCCTACAAGCAAGAGTTCATATCCGGTAAACCCAGTGATTTTTCGGCTCAAAAGAATTTACACAGTTCTTGAAACCAACACGTTTTTCACTATTAACTAAAGAGCATCTATGTAACACATGCTGGGGTTTGTTACAGTTTCATAAGCAGAGTTCAACTAGATATGGTACGTATGAGTAAGAAACACAGTTCTTTTTTTCTGGGCATGCTCATGTTTCTTGCTATATTGCAGACTCGGGAAAGAAGAGGAAGCTTCTTACGTTAAAACAGAGGGTGTTTCATGGATGAGAACACTGGTCTGAATTTCCCTTCACAAACGGAGTTAAACCACAGCCTCTGTGTCTTCCTACAAGCAAGAGTTCATTTCCGGTAAACCCAGTCATTTTTCGGATCAAATGAATTTACACAGTTCTTGAACCCAAAAGGATTTTCACTATTAACTTAAGAGCATCTATGTAAGAGATGCTGGGCTTTGTTACAGTTTCATTAGCAGAGTTTAACCAGATATGGTCCGAATGAGTAAGAAACACAGTTCTTTTTTTCTGGGCATGCTCATGTTTCTTGCTGTATTGGAGACGCTGGAAAGAAGAGCATGCTTCTTGCGTTAAACAAAGTATGTTTCTTGAATGAGAACACTGGTCTGAATTTTCCTTCAGAAACGGAGTTAAACCAAAGTCTCTGTGTCTTCCTACAAGCAAGAGTTCATTTCCGGTGAACCCAGTGATTTTTCAGCTCAAATGAATTTACACAGTTCAGAAACCCAACAGGATTTTCACTGTTAACTAAAGATCACCTATGTCAGAGATGCTGTGCTTTGTTACAGTTTCATAAGCAGAGTTCAACTATATATGGTCCGTATGAGTAGGAAACAAAGTTCTTTTCTCTGGGCATGCTCATGTTTCTTGCTTTATTGGAGAAGCTTGAAGAAGAGCATGCTTCTTGCGTTATCACAGAGTATGTTTCTTGGATGAGAACACTGGTCTGAATTTTCCTTCAGAAACGGAGTTAAACCAAAGTCTCTGTTTCTTCCTACAAGCAAGAGTTCATATCCGGTAAATCCAGTGATTTTTCGGCTCAAAAGTATTTACACAGTTCTTGAAACCTACAGGTTTTTCACTATTAACTAAAGAGCATCTATGTAACACATGCTGTGGTTTGTTACAGTTTCATAAGCAGAGTTCAACTAGATATGGTCCGTATGAGTAGGAAACACAGCTCTTTTTTTCTGGGCATGATCATGCTTCTTGCTATATTGCAGACTCGGGAAAGAAGAGGAAGCTTCTTGCGTTAAAACAGAGGGTGTTCAATGGATGAGAACACTGGTCTGAATTTCCCTTCACAAACGGAGTTAAACCACAGCCTCTGTGTCTTCCTACAAGCCAGAGTTCATTTCCGATAAACCCAGTGATTTTTCGGATCAAATGAATTTACACAGTTCTTGAACCCAACAGGATTTTCACTATTAACTAAAGAGCATCTATGTAAGAGATGCTGTGCTTTGTTACAGTTTCATAAGCAGAGTTTAACCAGATATGGTCCGAATGAGTAAGAAACACAGTTCTTTTTTTCTGGGCATGCTCATGTTTCTTGCTGTATTGGAGACGCTGGAAAGAAGAGCATGCTTTTTACGTTAAAACAGAGTATGTTTCTTGGATGAGAACACTGGTCTGAATTTTCCTTCAGAAATGGAATTAAACCAAAGTCTCTATGTCTTCCTACAAGCAAGAGTTCATTTCCGGTAAACCTAGTGAATTTTCGGTTCAAATGAATTTACACAGTTCACAAATCCCAAAACGTTTTTCACTATTAACTAAAGAGCATCTATGTAAAACATGCTGTTGTTTGTTACAGGTTCATGAGCAGAGTTCAACTAGATATGGTCCTAATGAGTAGGAAACACAGTTCTTTCTTTCTGGGCATGCTCATGTTTCTTGCTGTATTAGAGACCTGGAAAGAAGAGCATGCTCTTTGCGCTAAAACAGAGTGCATTTCATGGGTGAGAACTCTGGTCTGAATTTCCCTTCACAATCGGAGTGAAACCAAAGCCTCTGTGTTTTCCTATGAGCAAGAGTTCATTTCCGGTAAACCCAGTGGTTTTTCTGCTGAAATGAATTTACACAATTCATGGACCCAACACGTTTTTCACTATTAACTAAAGAGCATCTATGTAACACATGCTGTGGTTTGTTACCGTTTCATAAGAAGAGTTCAACTAGATATGGTCCTAATCAGTAGGAAACACAGTTCTTTATTTCTGGGCATGCTCATGTTTCTTGCTGTATTGGAGACGCTTGAAGACGAGCATGCTTCCTGCGTTATAACAGAGTATGTTTCTTGGATGAGAACACTGGTTTGAATTTTCCTTCAGAAACGGAGTTAAACCAAAGTCTCTGTGTCTTCCTACAAGCAAGAGTTCATATCCGGTGAACCCAGTGATTTTTCGGCTCAAATGAATTTACACAGTTCACGAACCCAACAGGATTTTCACTATTAACTAAAGAGCACCTATGTAAGAGATGCTGTGGTTTGTTACAGTTTCATAAGCAGAGTTCAACAATATATGGTCTGTATGAGTAGGAAACACAGTTCTTATTTCTGGGTATGCTCATGTTTCTTGCTGTATTAGAGACGCTGGAAAGAACAGCATGATCTTTGCTTTAAAACAGAGTGTGTTTCATGGATGAGAACTCTGGTCTGAATTTTCCTTCAGAAACGGAGTAAAACCACAGCCTCTGTGTCTTCCTACAAGCAAGAGTTCATTTCCGGTAAACCCAGTGATTTTTCGGATCAAATGAATTTACACAGTTGTTGAACCCAACAGGATTTTCACTATTAACTAAAGAGCATCTATGTAAGAGATGCTGTGCTTTGTTACAGTTTCATAAGCAGAGTTTAACCAGATATGGTCCGTATGAGTAAGAAACACAGTTCTTTTTTTCTGGGCCTGCTCATGTTTCTTGCTGTATTGGAGACGCTGGAAAGAAGAGCATGCTTCTTGCGTTAAACAGAGTATGTTTCTTGAATGAGAACACTGGTCTGAATTTTCCTTCAGAAATGGAATTAAACCAAAGTCTCTGTGCCTTCCTACAAGCAATAGTACCTTTCTGGTAAACCCAGTGAATTTTCGGCTCAAATGAATTTACACAGTTCACGAACCCAACCCGTTTTTCAGTATTAACTAAAGAGCATCTATGTAAGAGATGCTGTGGTTTGTTACAGTTTCATAAGCAGAGTTTAAATAGATATGGTCCGTATGAGTAGGAAACACAGTTCTTTTTTTCTGGGCATGCTCATGTTTCTTGCTGTATTGGAGACGCTTGAAGAAGTGCATGCTTCTTGCGTTATAACAGAGTATGTTTCTTGGATGAGAACACTGGTCTGAATTTCCCTTCACAAACGGAGTTAAACCACAGCCTCTGTGTCTTCCTACAAGCAAGAGTTCATTTCCGGTAAACCCAGTGATTTTTCGGATCAAATGATTTTACAGAGTTCTTGAACCCAACAGGATATTCACTATTTACTTAAGAGCATCTATGTAAGAGATGCTGTGGTTTGTTACAGTTTCATAAGCAGAGTTCAACTAGATATGATCCGTATGAGTAGGAAACACAGTTCTTTCTTTCTGGGCATGCTCATGTTTCTTGCTGTATTGGAGATGCTTGAAAAGAGCATGCTTCTTGCGTTATAACAGAGTACATTTCTTGGATGAGAACACTGGTCTGAATTTTCCTTCAGAAACGGAGTTAAACCAAAGTCTCTGTGTCTTCCTACAAGCACGAGTTCATTTCCGGTGAACACAGTGATTTTTCGGCTCAAATGAATTTACTCACTTCACGAACCCAAAAGGATTTTCACTATTAACTAAAGAGCATCTAAGTAAAAAATGCTGTGGTTTGTTACAGTTTCATAAGCAGAGTTCAACTACATATGGTGCATATGAGTAGGAAACACAGCTCTTTTTTTCTGGGCATGCTCATGTTTCTTGCTATATTGAGGCTCAGGAAAGAAGAGGAAGCTTCTTGCGTTAAAACAGAGGGTGTTTCATGGATGAGAACACTGGTCTCAATTTCCCTTCCCAAACGGAGTTAAACCACAGCCTCTGTGTCTTCCTACAAGCAAGAGTTCATTTCCGGTAAACCCAGTGATTTTTCGGCTCAAATGAATTTACACAGTACACGAACTCAACACTTTTTTCACTATTAACTAAAGAGCATCTATGTAAGAGATGCTGTGCTTTGTTACAGTTTCATAAGCAGAGTTTAACCAGATATGGTCCGTATGAGTAAGAAACACAGTTCTTTTTTTCTGGGCATGCTCATGTTTCTTGCTGTATTGGAGACGCTGGAAAGAAGAGCATGCTTCTTGCGTTAAACAGAGTATGTTTCTTAAATGAGAACAGTGGTCTGAATTTTCCTTCAGAAATGGAATTAAACCAAATTCTCTGTGACTTCCTACAAGCAAGAGTTCCTTTCCGGTAAACCCAGTGAATTTTCGGCTCAAATGAATTTACACAGTTCACGAACCCAACACGTTTTTCAGTATTATCTAAAGAGTATCTATGTAAGAGATGCTGTGGTTTGTTACAGTTTCATAAGCAGAGTTTAACTAGATATGGTCCTTATGAGTAAGAAACACAGTTCTTCTTTTCTGGGCATGCTCATGTTTCTTGCTGTATTGGAGACGCTGGAAGAAGAGCATGCTTCTTGCGTTATAAAAGAGTATGTTTCAAGGATGAGAACACTGGTCTGAATTTTCCTTCAGAAACGGAGTTTAACCAAAGTCTCTGTGTCTTCCTACAAGCAAGAGTTCATATCCGGTAAACCCAGTGATTTTTTGGCTCAAATGAATTTACACAGTTCTTGAAACCAACCCGTTTTTCACTATTAACTAAAGAGCATCTATGTAACACATGCTGTGGTTTCTTACAGTTTCATAAGCAGAGTTCAACTAGATATGGTCCGTATGAGTAGGAAACACAGTTCTTTTTTTCTGGGCATGCTCATATTTCTGGCTGTATTGCAGACTCTGGAAAGAAGAGGAAGCTTCTTGCGTTAAAACAGAGGGTTTTTCATGGATGAGAACACTGGTCTGAATTTCCCTTCATAAACGGAGTTAAACCACAGCCTCTGTGTCTTCCTACAAGCAATAGTTCATTTCCGGTAAACCCAGTGATTTTTCGGATCAAATGAATATACACAGTTCTTGATCCCAACAGGATTTTCACTATTAACTAAAGAGCATCTATGTAAGAGATGCTGTGCTTTGTTACACTTTCATAAGCAGAGTTTAACTAGATATGGTCCGTATGAGTAAGAAACACAGTTCTTTTTTTCTGGGCATGCTCATGTTTCTTGCTGTATTGGAGACGCTGGAAGAAGAGCATGCTTCTTGCGTTATAACAGAGTATGTTTCTTGGATGAGAACACTGGTCTGAATTTTCCTTCAGAAACGGACATAAACCACAGCCTCTGTGTCTTCCTACAAGAAAGAGTTCATTTCCGGTAAACCCAGTGAATTTTCGGCTCAAATGAATTTACACATTTACGAACCCATCACGTTTTTCACTATTAACTAAAGAGCATCTATGTAAGAGATGCTGTGGTTTGTTACAGTTTCATAAGCAGAGTTCAACTAGATATGGTCCTAATGAGTAGGAAACTCAGTTCTTTTTTTCTGGGCATGCTCATGTTTCTTGCTGTATTAGAGATCCGGGAAGAAGGGCATGCTTCTTGCGTTATAACAGAGTATATTTCATGGATGAGAACCGTGGTCTGAATTTTCCTTCAGAAACGAAGTTTAACCAAAGTCTCTGTGTCTTCCTACAAGCAAGAGTTCATATCCGCTAAACCCAGTGATTTTTCGGCTCAAATGAATTTACACAGTTCTTGAAACCAACACGTTTTTCACTATTAACTAAAGAGCTTCTATGTAACACATGCTGTGGTTTGTTACAGTTTCATAAGCAGAGTTCAACTAGTTATGGTCCGTATGAGTAGGAAACACAGTTCTTTTTTTCTGGGCATGCTCATATTTCTTGCTGTATTGCAGACTCTGGAAAGAAGAGGAAGCTTCTTGCGTTAAAACAGAGGGTGTTTCATGGATGAGAACACTGGTCTGAATTTCCCTTCATAAACGGAGTTAAACCACAGTCTCTGTGTCTTCCTACAAGCACGAGTTCATTTCCGGTGAACACAGTGATTTTTCGGCTCAAATGAATTTACACAGTTCACGAACCCAACAGGATTTTCACTATTAACTAAAGAGAACCTATGTCAGAGATGCTGTGGTTTGTTACAGTTTCATAAGCAGAGTTCAACAATATATGGTCTGTATGAGTAGGAAACAGAGTTCTTTTTTTCTGGGTATGCTCATGTTTCTTGCTGTATTAGAGACGCTGGAAAGAACAGCATGATCTTTGGTTTAAAACAGAGTGTGTTTCATGGATGAGAACTCTGGTCTGAATTTCCCTTCATAAACGGAGTTAAACCACAGCCTCTCTGTCTTCCTACAAGCAATAGTTCATTTCCGGTATACCCAGTGATTTTTCGGATCAAATGAATATACACAGTTCTTGATCCCAACAGGATTTTCACTATTAACTAAAGAGCATCTATGTAAGAGATGCTGTGTTTTGTTACACTTTCATAAGCAGAGTTTAACTAGATATGGTCCGTATGAGTAAGAAACACAGTTCTTTTTTTCTGGGCATGCTCATGTTTATTGCTGTATTGGAGACGCTGGAAGAAGAGCATGCTTCTTGCGTTATAACAGAGTATGTTTCTTGGATGAGAACACTGGTCTGAATTTTCCTTCAGAAACGGAGATAAACCACAGCCTCTGTGTCTTCCTACAAGAAAGAGTTCATTTCCGGTAAACCCAGTGAATTTTCGGCTCAAATGAATTTACACATTTACGAACCCATCACGTTTTTCACTATTAACTAAAGAGCATCTATGTAAGAGATGCTGTGGTTTGTTACAGTTTCATAAGCAGAGTTCAACTAGATATGGTCCTAATGAGTAGGAAACTCAGTTCTTTTTTTCTGGGCATGCTCCATGTTTCTTGCTGTATTAGAGATCCGGGAAGAAGGGCATGCTTCTTGCGTTATAACAGAGTATGTTTCATGGATGAGGACCGTGGTCTGAATTTTCCTTCAGAAACGAAGTTTAACCAAAGTCTCTGTGTCTTCCTACAAGCAAGAGTTCATATCCGGTAAACCCAGTGATTTTTCGGCTCAAATGAATTTACACATTCTTGAAACCAACACGTTTTTCACTATTAACTAAAGAGCTTCTATGTAACACATGCTCGGGTTTGTTACAGTTTCATAATCAGAGTTCAACTAGTTATGGTCCGTATGAGTAGGAAACACAGTTCTTTTTTTCTGGGCATGCTCATATTTCTTGCTGTATTGCAGACTCTGGAAAGAAGAGGAAGCTTCTTGCGTTAAAACAGAGGGTGTTTCATGGATGAGAACACTGGTCTGAATTTCCCTTCATAAACGGAGTTAAACCACAGTCTCTGTGTCTTCCTACAAGCACGAGTTCATTTCCGGTGAACACAGTGATTTTTCGGCTCAAATGAATTTACACAGTTCACGAACCCAACAGGATTTTCACTATTAACTAAAGAGCACCTATGTCAGAGATGCTGTGGTTTGTTACAGTTTCATAAGCAGAGTTCAACAATATATGGTCTGTATGAGTAGGAAACACAGTTCTTTTTTTCTGGGTATGCTCATGTTTCTTGCTGTATTAGAGACGCTGGAAAGAACAGCATGATCTTTGGTTTAAAACAGAGTGTGTTTCATGGATGAGAACTCTGGTCTGAATTTTCCTTCAGAAACGGAGTTAAACCACAGCCTCTCTGTCTTCCTACAAGCAAGAGTTCATTTCCGGTAAACCCAGTGATTTTTCGGATCAAATGAATTTACACAGTTGTTGAACCCAACAGGATTTTCACTATTAACTAAAGAGCATCTATGTAAGAGATGCTGTGCTTTGTAACAGTTTCATAAGCAGAGTTTAACCAGATATGGTCGGTATGAGTAAGAAACACAGTTCTTTTTTTCTGGGCCTGCTCATGTTTCTTGCTGTATTGGAGACGCTGGAAAGAAGAGCATGTTTCTTGCGATAAACAGAGTATGTTTCTTGAATGAGAACACTGGTCTGAATTTTCCTTCAGAAATGGAATTAAACCAAAGTCTCTGTGCCTTCCTACAAGCAATAGTACCTTTCCGGTAAACCCAGTGAATTTTCGGCTCAAATGAATTTACACAGTTCACGAACCCAACCCGTTTTTCAGTATTAACTAAAGAGCATCTATGTAAGAGATGCTGTGGTTTGTTACAGTTTCATAAGCAGAGTTTAACTAGATATGGTCCGTATGAGTAAGAAACACAGTTCTTTTTTTCTGGGCATGCTCATGTTTCTTGCTGTATTGGAGACGCTTGAAGAAGTGCATGCTTCTTGCGTTATAACAGAGTATGTTTCTTGGATGAGAACACTGGTCTGAATTTCCCTTCACAAACGGAGTTAAACCACAGCCTCTGTGTCTTCCTACAAGCAAGAGTTCATTTCTGGTAAACCCAGTGATTTTTTGGATCAAATGAATTTACACAGTTCTTGAACCAAACAGGATATTCACTATTTACTTAAGAACATCTATGTAAGAGATGCTGTGGTTTGTTACAGTTTCATAAGCAGAGTTCAACTAGATATGGTCCGTATGAGTAGGAAACACAGTTCTTCCTTTCTGGGCATGCTCATGTTTCTTGCTGTATTGGAGATGCTTGAAAAGAGCATGCTTCTTGCGTTATAACAGAGTATGTTTCTTGGATGAGAACACTGGTCTGAATTTTCCTTCAGAAACGGAGTTAAACCAAAGTCTCTGTGTCTTCCTACAAGCACGAGTTCATTTCCGGTGAACACAGTGATTTTTCGGCTCAAATGAATTTACTCACTTCACGAACCCAAAAGGATTTTCACTATTAACTAAAGAGCATCTAAGTAAAAAATGCTGTGGTTTGTTACAGTTTCATAAGCAGAGTTCAACTAGATATGGTGCATATGAGTAGGAAACACAGCTCTTTTTTTCTGGGCATGCTCATGTTTCTTGCTATATTGCAGGCTCAGGAAAGAAGAGGAAGCTTCTTGCGTTAAAACAGAGGGTGTTTCATGGATGAGAACACTGGTCTCAATTTCCCTTCCCAAACGGAGTTAAACCACAGCCTCTGTGTCTTCCTACAAACAAGAGTTCAGTTCCGGTAAACCCAGTGATTTTTCGGCTCAAATGAATTTACACAGTTCACGAACTCAACACGTTTTTCACTATTAACTAAAGAGCATCTATGTAAGAGATGCTGTGCTTTGTTACAGTTTCATAAGCAGAGTTTAACCAGATATGGTCCGTATGAGTAAGAAACACAGTTCTTTTTTTCTGGGCATGCTCATGTTTCTTGCTGTATTGGAGACGCTGGAAAGAAGAGCATGCTTCTTGCGTTAAACAGAGTATGTTTCTTGAATGAGAACAGTGGTCTGAATTTTCCTTCAGAAATGGAATTAAACCAAATTCTCTGTGACTTCCTACAAGCAACAGTTCCTTTCCGGTAAACCCAGTGAATTTTCGGCTCAAATGAATTTACACAGTTCACGAACCCAACACGTTTTTCAGTATTATCTAAAGAGCATCTATGTAAGAGATGCTGTGGTTTGTTACAGTTTCATAAGCAGAGTTTAACTAGATATGGTCCGTATGAGTAAGAAACACAGTTCTTCTTTTCTGGGCATGCTCATGTTTCTTGCTGTATTGGAGACGCTGGAAGAAGAGCATGCTTCTTGCGGTATAAAAGAGTATGTTTCAAGGATGAGAACACTGGTCTGAATTTTCCTTCAGAAACGGAGTTTAACCAAAGTCTCTGTGTCTTCCTACAAGCAAGAGTTCATATCTGGAAAACCCAGTGATTTTTTGGCTCAAATGAATTTACACAGTTCTTGAAACCAACCCGTTTTTCACTATTAACTAAAGAGCATCTATGTAACACATGCTGTGGTTTCTTACAGTTTAATAAGCAGAGTTCAACTAGATATGGTCCGTATGAGTAGAAAACACAGTTCTTTTTTTCTGGGCATGCTCATATTTCTTGCTGTATTGCAGACTCTGGAAAGAAGAGGAAGCTTCTTGCGTTAAAACAGAGGGTTTTTCATGGATGAGAACACTGGTCTGAATTTCCCTTCATAAACGGAGTTAAACCACAGCCTCTGTGTCTTCCTACAAGCAATAGTTCATTTCCGGTAAACCCAGTGATTTTTCGGATCAAATGAATATACACAGTTCTTGATCCCAACAGGATTTTCACTATTAACTAAAGAGCATCTATGTAAGAGATGCTGTGCTTTGTTACACTTTCATAAGCAGAGTTTAACTAGATATGGTCCGTATGAGTAAGAAACACAGTTCTTCTTTTCTGGGCATGCTCATGTTTCTTGCTGTATTGGAGACACTGGAAGAAGAGCATGCTTCTTGCGTTAAAACAGAGTATGTTTCAAGGATGAGAACACTGGTCTGAATTTTCCTTCAGAAATGGAATTAAACCAAAGTCTCTGTGTCTTCCTACAAGCAAGAGTTCCTTTCCCGTAAACCCAGTGAATTTTCGGCTCAAATGAATTTACACATACACGAAGCCATCACGTTTTTCACTATTAACTAAAGAGCATCTATGTAAGAGATGCTGTGGTTTGTTACAGTTTCATAAGCAGAGTTCAACTAGATATGGTCCTAATGAGTAGGAAACTCAGTTCTTTTTTTCTGGGCATGCTCATGTTTCTTGCTGTATTAGAGATCCTGGAAGAAGGGCATGCTTCTTGCGTTATAACAGAGTATGTTTCATGGATGAGAACACTGGTCTGAATTTTCCTTCAGAAACGGAGTTTAACCAAAGTCTCTGTGTCATCCTACAAGCAAGAGTTCATATCGGGTAAACCCAGTGATTTTTCGGCTCAAATTAGTTTACACAGTTCTTGAAACCAACACGTTTTTCATTATTAACTAAAGAGCATCTATGTAAGATATGCTGTGCTTTGTTACAGTTTCATAAGCAGAGTTCAACTAGATATGGTCCGTATGAGTAAGAAACTCAGTTCCTTTTTTCTGGGCATGCTCATGTTTCTTGCTGTATTGGAGATGCTGGAAGAAGAGCATGCTTCTTGCGTTATAACAGAGTATGTTTCAGGGATGAGAACACTGGTCTGAATTTTCCTTCAGAAGCGGGGTTAAACCAAAGTCTCTGTGTCTTCCTACAAGCAAGATTTCATATCCAGTAAACCCAGGGATTTTTCGGCTCAAATGAATTTACACAGTTCCTGAAACCAACACGTTTTTCACTATTAACTTAAGAGCATCTATGTAAAAAATGCTGTGGTTTGTTACAGTTTCATAAGCAGAGTTCAACTAGATATGGTCCGTATGAGTAGGAAACACAGCTCTTTTTTTTCTGGGCATGCTCATGTTTCTTGCTATATTGAAGGCCCTAAGGAAAGAAGAGGAAGCTTCTTGCGTTAAAACAGAGGGTGTTTCATGGATGAGAACACTCGTCTCAATTTCCCTTCCCAAACGAGTTAAACCACATCCTCTGTGTCTTCCTACAAGCAAGAGTTCATTTCCGGTAAACCCAGGAGTTTTTCGGCTCAAATGAATTTACACAGTTCATGAACCCAACACGTTTTTCACTATTAACTAAAGAGCATCTATGTAACAAATGCTGTGGTTTGTTACAGATTCATAAGCAGAGTTCAACTAGATATGGTCCGTATGAGTAGGAAACACAGCTCTTTTTTTCTGGGCATGCTCATGTTTCTTGCTATATTGCAGACTCGGGAAAGAAGAGGAAGCTTCTTGCATACAAACAGAGGGTGTTTCAAGGATGAGAACACTGGTCTGAATTTCCCTTCACAAACGGAGTTAAACCACAGCCTCTGTGTCTCCCTACAAGCAAGAGTTCATTTCCGGTAAACCCAGTGATTTTTCGGCTCAAATGAATTTACACAGTTCACGAACCCAACACGTTTTTCACTATTAACTAAAGAGCACCTATGTAACACATGCTGGGGTTTGTTACAGTTTCATAAGCACAGTTTAACTAGATATGGTCCGTATGAGTAAGAAACACAGTTCTTCTTTTCTGGGCATGCTCATGTTTCTTGCTGTATTGGAGATGCTGGAAGAAGAGCATGCTTCTTGCGTTATAACAGAGTATGTTTCATGGATGAGAACACTGGTCTCAATTTCCCTTCCCAAACGGAGTTAAACCACAGCCTCTGTGTCTTCCTACAAGCAAGAGTTCATTTCCGGTAAACCCAGTGATTTTTCGGCTAAAATGAATTTACACAGTTCTTGAAACAAACACGTTTTTCACTATTAACTAAAGAGCATCTATGTAACACATGCTGTGGTTTGTTACAGTTTCATAAGCTGAGTTCAACTAGATATGGTCCGTATGAGTAGGAAACACAGTTCTTTTTTTCTTGGCATGCTCATGTTTCTTGCTGTATTATAGATCCTGGAAGAAGGGCATGCTTCTTGCGTTAAAACAGAGTATGTTTCTTGGATGAGAACACTGGTCTGAATTTTCCTTCAGAAATGGAATTAAACCAAAGTCTCTGTGTCTTCCTACAAGCAAGAGTTCCTTTCTGGTAAACCCAGTGAATTTTCGGCTCAAATGAATTTACACATTTACGAACCCATCACGTTTTTCACTATTAACTAAAGAGCATCTATGTAAGAGATGCTGTGGTTTCTTACAGTTTCATAAGCAGAGTTCAACTAGATATGGTCCTAATGAGTAGGAAACTCAGTTCTTTTTTTCTGGGCATGCTCATGTTTCTTGCTGTATTGGAGATGCTGGAAGAAGAGCATGCTTCTTGCGTTATAACAGAGTATGTTTCAGGGATGAGAACACTGGTCTGAATTTTCCTTCAGAAGCGGGGTTAAACCAAAGTCTCTGTGTCTTCCTACAAGCAAGATTTCATATCCAGTAAACCCAGGGATTTTTCGGCTCAAATGAATTTACACAGTTCCTGAAACCAACACGTTTTAAACTATTAACTTAAGAGCATCTATGTAAAAAATGCTGTGGTTTGTTACAGTTTCATAAGCAGAGTTCAACTAGATATGTTCCGTATGAGTAGGAAACACAGCTCTTTTTTTTCTGGGCATGCTCATGTTTCTTGCTATATTGAAGGCCCTAAGGAAAGAAGAGGAAGCTTCTTGCGTTAAAACAGAGGGTGTTTCATGGATGAGAACACTCGTCTCAATTTCCCTTCCCAAACGAGTTAAACCACATCCTCTGTGTCTTCCTACAAGGAAGAGTTCATTTCCGGTAAAGCCACTGATTTTTCGGCTCAAATGAATTTACACAGTTCACGAACCCAACACGTTTTTCACTATTAACTAAAGAGCATCTATGTAACACATGCTGTGGTTTGTTACAGTTTCATAAGCAGAGTTCAACTAGATTTGGTCCGTATGAGTAGGAAACACAGTTCTTTTTTTCTGGGCATGCTCATGTTTCTTGCTGTATTGGAGACGCTGGAAGAAGAGCATGCTTGTTGCATTAAAACAGAGTATGTTTCTTGGATGAGAACACTGGTCTGAATTTTCCTTCAGAAAAGGCGTTCAACCAAAGCCTCTGTGTCTTACTACAAGCAAGAGTTCATTTCCGGTAAACCCAGGAGTTTTTCGGCTCAAATGAATTTACACAGTTCATGAACCCAACACGTTTTTCACTATTAACTAAAGAGCATCTATGTAACAAATGCTGTGGTTTGTTACAGATTCATAAGCAGAGTTCAACTAGATATGGTCCGTATGAGTAGGAAACACAGCTCTTTTTTTCTGGGCATGCTCATGTTTCTTGCTATATTGCAGACTCGGGAAAGAAGAGGAAGCTTCTTGCATAAAAACAGAGGGTGTTTCATGGATGATAACACTGGTCTGAATTTCACTTCACAAACGGAGTTAAACCATAGCCTCTGTGTCTCCCTACAAGCAAGAGTTCATTTCCGGTAAACCCAGTGATTTTTCAGCTCAAATGAATTTACACAGTTCATGAACCCAACACGTTTTTCACTATTAACTAAAGAGCATCTATGTAACACATGCTGGGGTTTGTTACAGTTTCATAAGCACAGTTTAACTAGATATGGTCCGTATGAGTAAGAAACACAGTTCTTCTTTTCTGGGCATGCTCATGTTTCTTGCTGTATTGGAGATGCTGGAAGAAGAGCATGCTTCTTGCGTTATAACAGAGTATGTTTCATGGATGAGAACACTGGTCTGAATTTTCCTTCAGAAACGGGGTTAAACCAAAGTCTCTGTGTCTTCCTACAAGCAAGAGTTCATATCCGGTAAACCCAGTGATTTTTCGGCTCAAATGAATTTACACAGTTCCTGAAACCAACACGTTTTTCACTATTAACTAAAGAGCATCTATGTAAGAGATGCTGTGGTTTGTTACAGTTTCATAAGCAGAGTTCAACTAGATATGGTCCGTATGAGTAGGAAACACAGTTCTTTTTTTCTGGGCATGCTCATATTTCTTGCTGTATTGCAGACTCTGGAAAGAAGAGGAAGCTTCTTGCATTAAAACAGAGGTTGTTTCATGGATGAGAACACTGGTCTGAATTTTCCTTCACAAACGGAGTTAAACCAAAGACTCTGTGTCTTCCTACAAACAAGAGTTCATTTCCTGTAAACCCAGTGATTTTTCGGCTCAAATGAATTTACACTGTTCTTGAACCCAACAGGATTTTCACTATTAACTAAAGAGCATCTATGTAAGAGATGCTGTGCTTTGTTACAGTTTCATAAGCAGAGTTTAACTAGATATGGTCCGTATGAGTAAGAAACCCAGTTCTTGTTTTCTGGGCATGCTCATATCTTGCTGTATTGGGGACGCTTGAAGAAGAGCATGCTTCTTGCGTTATAACAGAGTATGTTTCAAGGATGAGAACACTGGTCTGAATTTTCCTTCAGAAACGGAGTTTAACCAAAGTCTCTGTGTCTTCCTACAAGCAAGAGTTCATATCTGGTAAACCCAGTGATTTTTTGGCTCAAATGAATTTACACAGTTCTTGAAACCAACCCGTTTTTCACTATTAACTAAAGAGCATCTATGTAACACATGCTGTGGTTTCTTACAGTTTCATAAGCAGAGTTCAACTAGATTTGGTCCGTATGAGTAGGAAACACAGCTCTTTTTTTCTGGGCATGCTCATGTTTCTTGCTATATTGCAGACTTGGGAAAGAAGAGGAAGCTTCTTGCATACAAACAGAGGGTGTTTCAAGGATGAGAACACTGGTCTGAATTTCCCTTCACAAACGGAGTTAAACCACAGCCTCTGTGTCTCCCTACAAGCAAGAGTTCATTTCCGGTAAACCCAGTGATTTTTCGGCTCAAATGAATTTACACAGTTCACGAACCCAACACGTTTTTCACTATTAACTAAAGAGCATCTATGTAACACATGCTGGGGTTTGTTACAGTTTCATAAGCACAGTTTAACTAGATATGGTCCGTATGAGTAAGAAACACAGTTCTTCTTTTCTGGGCATGCTCATGTTTCTTGCTGTATTGGAGACACTGGAAGAAGAGCATGCTTCTTGCGTTATAACAGAGTATGTTTCAAGGATGAGAACACTGGTCTGAATTTTCCTTCAGAAATGGAATTAAACCAAATTCTCTGTGACTTCCTACAAGCAACAGTTCCTTTCCGGTAAACCCAGTGAATTTTCGGCTCAAATGAATTTACACAGTTCACGAACCCAACACGTTTTTCAGTATTATCTAAAGAGCATCTATGTAAGAGATGCTGTGGTTTGTTACAGTTTCATAAGCAGAGTTTAACTAGATATGGTCCGTATGAGTAAGAAACACAGTTCTTCTTTTCTGGGCATGCTCATGTTTCTTGCTGTATTGGAGACGCTGGAAGAAGAGCATGCTTCTTGCGGTATAAAAGAGTATGTTTCAAGGATGAGAACACTGGTCTGAATTTTCCTTCAGAAACGGAGTTTAACCAAAGTCTCTGTGTCTTCCTACAAGCAAGAGTTCATATCTGGAAAACCCAGTGATTTTTTGGCTCAAATGAATTTACACAGTTCTTGAAACCAACCCGTTTTTCACTATTAACTAAAGAGCATCTATGTAACACATGCTGTGGTTTCTTACAGTTTAATAAGCAGAGTTCAACTAGATATGGTCCGTATGAGTAGAAAACACAGTTCTTTTTTTCTGGGCATGCTCATATTTCTTGCTGTATTGCAGACTCTGGAAAGAAGAGGAAGCTTCTTGCGTTAAAACAGAGGGTTTTTCATGGATGAGAACACTGGTCTGAATTTCCCTTCATAAACGGAGTTAAACCACAGCCTCTGTGTCTTCCTACAAGCAATAGTTCATTTCCGGTAAACCCAGTGATTTTTCGGATCAAATGAATATACACAGTTCTTGATCCCAACAGGATTTTCACTATTAACTAAAGAGCATCTATGTAAGAGATGCTGTGCTTTGTTACACTTTCATAAGCAGAGTTTAACTAGATATGGTCCGTATGAGTAAGAAACACAGTTCTTCTTTTCTGGGCATGCTCATGTTTCTTGCTGTATTGGAGACACTGGAAGAAGAGCATGCTTCTTGCGTTAAAACAGAGTATGTTTCAAGGATGAGAACACTGGTCTGAATTTTCCTTCAGAAATGGAATTAAACCAAAGTCTCTGTGTCTTCCTACAAGCAAGAGTTCCTTTCCCGTAAACCCAGTGAATTTTCGGCTCAAATGAATTTACACATACACGAAGCCATCACGTTTTTCACTATTAACTAAAGAGCATCTATGTAAGAGATGCTGTGGTTTGTTACAGTTTCATAAGCAGAGTTCAACTAGATATGGTCCTAATGAGTAGGAAACTCAGTTCTTTTTTTCTGGGCATGCTCATGTTTCTTGCTGTATTAGAGATCCTGGAAGAAGGGCATGCTTCTTGCGTTATAACAGAGTATGTTTCATGGATGAGAACACTGGTCTGAATTTTCCTTCAGAAACGGAGTTTAACCAAAGTCTCTGTGTCATCCTACAAGCAAGAGTTCATATCGGGTAAACCCAGTGATTTTTCGGCTCAAATTAGTTTACACAGTTCTTGAAACCAACACGTTTTTCATTATTAACTAAAGAGCATCTATGTAAGATATGCTGTGCTTTGTTACAGTTTCATAAGCAGAGTTCAACTAGATATGGTCCGTATGAGTAAGAAACTCAGTTCCTTTTTTCTGGGCATGCTCATGTTTCTTGCTGTATTGGAGATGCTGGAAGAAGAGCATGCTTCTTGCGTTATAACAGAGTATGTTTCAGGGATGAGAACACTGGTCTGAATTTTCCTTCAGAAGCGGGGTTAAACCAAAGTCTCTGTGTCTTCCTACAAGCAAGATTTCATATCCAGTAAACCCAGGGATTTTTCGGCTCAAATGAATTTACACAGTTCCTGAAACCAACACGTTTTTCACTATTAACTTAAGAGCATCTATGTAAAAAATGCTGTGGTTTGTTACAGTTTCATAAGCAGAGTTCAACTAGATATGGTCCGTATGAGTAGGAAACACAGCTCTTTTTTTTCTGGGCATGCTCATGTTTCTTGCTATATTGAAGGCCCTAAGGAAAGAAGAGGAAGCTTCTTGCGTTAAAACAGAGGGTGTTTCATGGATGAGAACACTCGTCTCAATTTCCCTTCCCAAACGAGTTAAACCACATCCTCTGTGTCTTCCTACAAGCAAGAGTTCATTTCCGGTAAACCCAGGAGTTTTTCGGCTCAAATGAATTTACACAGTTCATGAACCCAACACGTTTTTCACTATTAACTAAAGAGCATCTATGTAACAAATGCTGTGGTTTGTTACAGATTCATAAGCAGAGTTCAACTAGATATGGTCCGTATGAGTAGGAAACACAGCTCTTTTTTTCTGGGCATGCTCATGTTTCTTGCTATATTGCAGACTCGGGAAAGAAGAGGAAGCTTCTTGCATACAAACAGAGGGTGTTTCAAGGATGAGAACACTGGTCTGAATTTCCCTTCACAAACGGAGTTAAACCACAGCCTCTGTGTCTCCCTACAAGCAAGAGTTCATTTCCGGTAAACCCAGTGATTTTTCGGCTCAAATGAATTTACACAGTTCACGAACCCAACACGTTTTTCACTATTAACTAAAGAGCACCTATGTAACACATGCTGGGGTTTGTTACAGTTTCATAAGCACAGTTTAACTAGATATGGTCCGTATGAGTAAGAAACACAGTTCTTCTTTTCTGGGCATGCTCATGTTTCTTGCTGTATTGGAGATGCTGGAAGAAGAGCATGCTTCTTGCGTTATAACAGAGTATGTTTCATGGATGAGAACACTGGTCTCAATTTCCCTTCCCAAACGGAGTTAAACCACAGCCTCTGTGTCTTCCTACAAGCAAGAGTTCATTTCCGGTAAACCCAGTGATTTTTCGGCTAAAATGAATTTACACAGTTCTTGAAACAAACACGTTTTTCACTATTAACTAAAGAGCATCTATGTAACACATGCTGTGGTTTGTTACAGTTTCATAAGCTGAGTTCAACTAGATATGGTCCGTATGAGTAGGAAACACAGTTCTTTTTTTCTTGGCATGCTCATGTTTCTTGCTGTATTATAGATCCTGGAAGAAGGGCATGCTTCTTGCGTTAAAACAGAGTATGTTTCTTGGATGAGAACACTGGTCTGAATTTTCCTTCAGAAATGGAATTAAACCAAAGTCTCTGTGTCTTCCTACAAGCAAGAGTTCCTTTCTGGTAAACCCAGTGAATTTTCGGCTCAAATGAATTTACACATTTACGAACCCATCACGTTTTTCACTATTAACTAAAGAGCATCTATGTAAGAGATGCTGTGGTTTCTTACAGTTTCATAAGCAGAGTTCAACTAGATATGGTCCTAATGAGTAGGAAACTCAGTTCTTTTTTTCTGGGCATGCTCATGTTTCTTGCTGTATTGGAGATGCTGGAAGAAGAGCATGCTTCTTGCGTTATAACAGAGTATGTTTCAGGGATGAGAACACTGGTCTGAATTTTCCTTCAGAAGCGGGGTTAAACCAAAGTCTCTGTGTCTTCCTACAAGCAAGATTTCATATCCAGTAAACCCAGGGATTTTTCGGCTCAAATGAATTTACACAGTTCCTGAAACCAACACGTTTTAAACTATTAACTTAAGAGCATCTATGTAAAAAATGCTGTGGTTTGTTACAGTTTCATAAGCAGAGTTCAACTAGATATGTTCCGTATGAGTAGGAAACACAGCTCTTTTTTTTCTGGGCATGCTCATGTTTCTTGCTATATTGAAGGCCCTAAGGAAAGAAGAGGAAGCTTCTTGCGTTAAAACAGAGGGTGTTTCATGGATGAGAACACTCGTCTCAATTTCCCTTCCCAAACGAGTTAAACCACATCCTCTGTGTCTTCCTACAAGGAAGAGTTCATTTCCGGTAAAGCCACTGATTTTTCGGCTCAAATGAATTTACACAGTTCACGAACCCAACACGTTTTTCACTATTAACTAAAGAGCATCTATGTAACACATGCTGTGGTTTGTTACAGTTTCATAAGCAGAGTTCAACTAGATTTGGTCCGTATGAGTAGGAAACACAGTTCTTTTTTTCTGGGCATGCTCATGTTTCTTGCTGTATTGGAGACGCTGGAAGAAGAGCATGCTTGTTGCATTAAAACAGAGTATGTTTCTTGGATGAGAACACTGGTCTGAATTTTCCTTCAGAAAAGGCGTTCAACCAAAGCCTCTGTGTCTTACTACAAGCAAGAGTTCATTTCCGGTAAACCCAGGAGTTTTTCGGCTCAAATGAATTTACACAGTTCATGAACCCAACACGTTTTTCACTATTAACTAAAGAGCATCTATGTAACAAATGCTGTGGTTTGTTACAGATTCATAAGCAGAGTTCAACTAGATATGGTCCGTATGAGTAGGAAACACAGCTCTTTTTTTCTGGGCATGCTCATGTTTCTTGCTATATTGCAGACTCGGGAAAGAAGAGGAAGCTTCTTGCATAAAAACAGAGGGTGTTTCATGGATGATAACACTGGTCTGAATTTCACTTCACAAACGGAGTTAAACCATAGCCTCTGTGTCTCCCTACAAGCAAGAGTTCATTTCCGGTAAACCCAGTGATTTTTCAGCTCAAATGAATTTACACAGTTCATGAACCCAACACGTTTTTCACTATTAACTAAAGAGCATCTATGTAACACATGCTGGGGTTTGTTACAGTTTCATAAGCACAGTTTAACTAGATATGGTCCGTATGAGTAAGAAACACAGTTCTTCTTTTCTGGGCATGCTCATGTTTCTTGCTGTATTGGAGATGCTGGAAGAAGAGCATGCTTCTTGCGTTATAACAGAGTATGTTTCATGGATGAGAACACTGGTCTGAATTTTCCTTCAGAAACGGGGTTAAACCAAAGTCTCTGTGTCTTCCTACAAGCAAGAGTTCATATCCGGTAAACCCAGTGATTTTTCGGCTCAAATGAATTTACACAGTTCCTGAAACCAACACGTTTTTCACTATTAACTAAAGAGCATCTATGTAAGAGATGCTGTGGTTTGTTACAGTTTCATAAGCAGAGTTCAACTAGATATGGTCCGTATGAGTAGGAAACACAGTTCTTTTTTTCTGGGCATGCTCATATTTCTTGCTGTATTGCAGACTCTGGAAAGAAGAGGAAGCTTCTTGCATTAAAACAGAGGTTGTTTCATGGATGAGAACACTGGTCTGAATTTTCCTTCACAAACGGAGTTAAACCAAAGACTCTGTGTCTTCCTACAAACAAGAGTTCATTTCCTGTAAACCCAGTGATTTTTCGGCTCAAATGAATTTACACTGTTCTTGAACCCAACAGGATTTTCACTATTAACTAAAGAGCATCTATGTAAGAGATGCTGTGCTTTGTTACAGTTTCATAAGCAGAGTTTAACTAGATATGGTCCGTATGAGTAAGAAACCCAGTTCTTGTTTTCTGGGCATGCTCATATCTTGCTGTATTGGGGACGCTTGAAGAAGAGCATGCTTCTTGCGTTATAACAGAGTATGTTTCAAGGATGAGAACACTGGTCTGAATTTTCCTTCAGAAACGGAGTTTAACCAAAGTCTCTGTGTCTTCCTACAAGCAAGAGTTCATATCTGGTAAACCCAGTGATTTTTTGGCTCAAATGAATTTACACAGTTCTTGAAACCAACCCGTTTTTCACTATTAACTAAAGAGCATCTATGTAACACATGCTGTGGTTTCTTACAGTTTCATAAGCAGAGTTCAACTAGATTTGGTCCGTATGAGTAGGAAACACAGCTCTTTTTTTCTGGGCATGCTCATGTTTCTTGCTATATTGCAGACTTGGGAAAGAAGAGGAAGCTTCTTGCATACAAACAGAGGGTGTTTCAAGGATGAGAACACTGGTCTGAATTTCCCTTCACAAACGGAGTTAAACCACAGCCTCTGTGTCTCCCTACAAGCAAGAGTTCATTTCCGGTAAACCCAGTGATTTTTCGGCTCAAATGAATTTACACAGTTCACGAACCCAACACGTTTTTCACTATTAACTAAAGAGCATCTATGTAACACATGCTGGGGTTTGTTACAGTTTCATAAGCACAGTTTAACTAGATATGGTCCGTATGAGTAAGAAACACAGTTCTTCTTTTCTGGGCATGCTCATGTTTCTTGCTGTATTGGAGATGCTGGAAGAAGAGCATGCTTCTTGCGTTATAACAGAGTATGTTTCATGGATGAGAACACTGGTCTCAATTTCCCTTCCCAAACGGAGTTAAACCACAGCCTCTGTGTCTTCCTACAAGCAAGAGTTCATTTCCTGTAAACCCAGTGATTTTTCGGCTAAAATGAATTTACACAGTTCTTGAAACAAACACGTTTTACACTATTAACTAAAGAGCATCTATGTAACACATGCTGTGGTTTGTTACAGTTTCATAAGCTGAGTTCAACTAGATATGGTCCGTATGAGTAGGAAACACAGTTCTTTTTTTCTTGGCATGCTCATATTTCTTGCTGTATTGCAGACCATGGAAAGAAGAGGAAGCTTCTTGCATTAAAACAGAGGTTTTTTCAAGGATGAGAACACTGGTCTGAATTTTCCTTCAGAAACGGAGTTTAACCAAAGTCTCTGTGTCTTCCTACAAGCAAGAGTTCATATCCGGTAAACCCAGTGATTTTTTGGCTCAAATGAATTTACACAGTTCTTGAAACCAACCCGTTTTTCACTATTAACTAAAGAGCATCTATGTAACACATGCTGTGGTTTCTTACAGTTTCATAAGCAGAGTTCAACTAGATTTGGTCCGTATGAGTAGGAAACACAGCTCTTTTTTTCTGGGCATGCTCATGTTTCTTGCTATATTGCAGACTCGGGAAAGAAGAGGAAGCTTCTTGCATACAAACAGAGGGTGTTTCAAGGATGAGAACACTGGTCTGAATTTCCCTTCACAAACGGAGTTAAACCACAGCCTCTGTGTCTGCCTACAAGCAAGAGTTCATTTCCGGTAAACCCAGTGATTTTTCGGCTCAAATGAATTTACACAGTTCACGAACCCAACACGTTTTTCACTATTAACTAAAGAGCATCTATGTAACACATGCTGGGGTTTGTTACAGTTTCATAAGCACAGTTTAACTAGATATGGTCCGTATGAGTAAGAAACACAGTTCTTCTTTTCTGGGCATGCTCATGTTTCTTGCTGTATTGGAGACACTGGAAGAAGAGCATGCTTCTTGCGTTATAACAGAGTATGTTTCAAGGATGAGAACACTGGTCTGAATTTTCCTTCAGAAATGGAATTAAACCAAAGTCTCTGTGTCTTCCTACAAGCAAGAGTTCCTTTCCCGTAAACCCAGTGAATTTTCGGCTCAAATGAATTTACACATTTACGAACCCATCACGTTTTTCACTATTAACTAAAGAGCATCTATGTAAGAGATGCTGTGGTTTGTTACAGTTTCATAAGCAGAGTTCAACTAGATATGGTCCTAATGAGTAGGAAACTCAGTTCTTTTTTTCTGGGCATGCTCATGTTTCTTGCTGTATTAGAGATCCTGGAAGAAGGGCATGCTTCTTGCGTTATAACAGAGTATGTTTCATGGATGAGAACACTGGTCTGAATTTTCCTTCAGAAACGGAGTTTAACCAAAGTCTCTGTGTCATCCTACAAGCAAGAGTTCATATCGGGTAAACCCAGTGATTTTTCGGCTCAAATTAGTTTACACAGTTCTTGAAACCAACACGTTTTTCATTATTAACTAAAGAGCATCTATGTAAGATATGCTGTGCTTTGTTACAGTTTCATAAGCAGAGTTCAACTAGATATGGTCCGTATGAGTAAGAAACTCAGTTCCTTTTTTCTGGGCATGCTCATGTTTCTTGCTGTATTGGAGATGCTGGAAGAAGAGCATGCTTCTTGCGTTATAACAGAGTATGTTTCAGGGATGAGAACACTGGTCTGAATTTTCCTTCAGAAGCGGGGTTAAACCAAAGTCTCTGTGTCTTCCTACAAGCAAGATTTCATGTCCAGTAAACCCAGGGATTTTTCGGCTCAAATGAATTTACACAGTTCCTGAAACCAACACGTTTTTCACTATTAACTTAAGAGCATCTAAGTAAAAAATGCTGTGGTTTGTTACAGTTTCATAAGCAGAGTTCAACTAGATATGGTCCATATGAGTAGGAAACACAGCTCTTTTTTTTCTGGGCATGCTCATGTTTCTTGCTATATTGAAGGCCCTAAGGAAAGAAGAGGAAGCTTCTTGCGTTAAAACAGAGGGTGTTTCATGGATGAGAACACTCGTCTCAATTTCCCTTCCCAAACGAGTTAAACCACATCCTCTGTGTCTTCCTACAAGCAAGAGTTCATTTCCGGTAAAGCCACTAATTTTTCGGCTCAAATGAATTTACACAGTTCACGAACCCAACACGTTTTTCACTATTAACTAAAGAGCATCTATGTAACACATGCTGTGGTTTGTTACAGTTTCATAAGCAGAGTTCAACTAGATTTGGTCCGTATGAGTAGGAAACACAGTTCTTTTTTTCTGGGCATGCTCATGTTTCTTGCTGTATTGGAGACGCTGGAAGAAGAGCATGCTTGTTGCATTAAAACAGAGTATGTTTCTTGGATGAGAACACTGGTCTGAATTTTCCTTCAGAAAAGGCGTTCAACCAAAGCCTCTGTGTCTTACTACAAGCAAGAGTTCATTTCCGGTAAACCCAGGAGTTTTTCGGCTCAAATGAATTTACACAGTTCATGAACCCAACACGTTTTTCACTATTAACTAAAGAGCATCTATGTAACAAATGCTGTGGTTTGTTACAGATTCATAAGCAGAGTTCAACTAGATATGGTCCGTATGAGTAGGAAACACAGTTCTTCTTTTCTGGGCATGCTCATGTTTCTTGCTGTATTGGAGATGCTGGAAGAAGAGCATGCTTCTTGCGTTATAACAGAGTATGTTTCATGGATGAGAACACTGGTCTGAATTTTCCTTCAGAAACGGGGTTAAACCAAAGTCTCTGTGTCTTCCTACAAGCAAGAGTTCATATCCGGTAAACCCAGTGATTTTTCGGCTCAAATGAATTTACACAGTTCCTGAAACCAACACGTTTTTCACTATTAACTAAAGAGCATCTATGTAAGAGATGCTGTGGTTTGTTACAGTTTCATAAGCAGAGTTCAACTAGATATGGTCCGTATGAGTAGGAAACACAGTTCTTTTTTTCTGGGCATGCTCATATTTCTTGCTGTATTGCAGACTCTGGAAAGAAGAGGAAGCTTCTTGCATTAAAACAGAGGTTGTTTCATGGATGAGAACACTGGTCTGAATTTTCCTTCACAAACGGAGTTAAACCAAAGACTCTGTGTCTTCCTACAAACAAGAGTTCATTTCCTGTAAACCCAGTGATTTTTCGGCTCAAATGAATTTACACTGTTCTTGAACCCAACAGGATTTTCACTATTAACTAAAGAGCATCTATGTAAGAGATGCTGTGCTTTGTTACAGTTTCATAAGCAAAGTTTAACTAGATATGGTACGTATGAGTAAGAAACCCAGTTCTTGTTTTCTGGGCATGCTCATATCTTGCTGTATTGGAGACGCTTGAAGAAGAGCATGCTTCTTGCGTTATAACAGAGTATGTTTCAAGGATGAGAACACTGGTCTGAATTTTCCTTCAGAAACGGAGTTTAACCAAAGTCTCTGTGTCTTCCTACAAGCAAGAGTTCATATCCGGTAAACCCAGTGATTTTTTGGCTCAAATGAATTTACACAGTTCTTGAAACCAACCCGTTTTTCACTATTAACTAAAGAGCATCTATGTAACACATGCTGTGGTTTCTTACAGTTTCATAAGCAGAGTTCAACTAGATTTGGTCCGTATGAGTAGGAAACACAGCTCTTTTTTTCTGGGCATGCTCATGTTTCTTGCTATATTGCAGACTCGGGAAAGAAGAGGAAGCTTCTTGCATACAAACAGAGGGTGTTTCAAGGATGAGAACACTGGTCTGAATTTCCCTTCACAAACGGAGTTAAACCACAGCCTCTGTGTCTCCCTACAAGCAAGAGTTCATTTCCGGTAAACCCAGTGATTTTTCGGCTCAAATGAATTTACACAGTTCACGAACCCAACACGTTTTTCACTATTAACTAAAGAGCATCTATGTAACACATGCTGGGGTTTGTTACAGTTTCATAAGCACAGTTTAACTAGATATGGTCCGTATGAGTAAGAAACACAGTTCTTCTTTTCTGGGCATGCTCATGTTTCTTGCTGTATTGGAGATGCTGGAAGAAGAGCATGCTTCTTGCGTTATAACAGAGTATGTTTCATGGATGAGAACACTGGTCTCAATTTCCCTTCCCAAACGGAGTTAAACCACAGCCTCTGTGTCTTCCTACAAGCAAGAGTTCATTTCCGGTAAACCCAGTGATTTTTCGGCTAAAATGAATTTACACAGTTCTTGAAACAAACACGTTTTTCACTATTAACTAAAGAGCATCTATGTAACACATGCTGTGGTTTGTTACAGTTTCATAAGCTGAGTTCAACTAGATATGGTCCGTATGAGTAGGAAACACAGTTCTTTTTTTCTTGGCATGCTCATATTTCTTGCTGTATTGCAGACCATGGAAAGAAGAGGAAGCTTCTTGCATTAAAACAGAGGTTTTTTCATGGATGAGAACACTGGTCTGAATTTTCCTTCACAAACGGAGTTAAACCAAAGACTCTGTGTCTTCCTACAAGCAAGAGGTCATTTCCTGTAAACCCAGTGATTTTTCGGCTCAAATGAATTTACACTGTTCTTGAACCCAACAGGATTTTAACTATTAACTAAAGAGCATCTATGTAAGAGATGCTGTGCTTTGTTACAGTTTCATAAGCAGAGTTTAACTAGATATGGTCCGTATGAGTAAGAAACCCAGTTCTTCTTTTCTGGGCATGCTCATGTCTTGCTGTATTGGAGACGCTGGAAGAAGAGCATGCTTCTTACGTTATAACAGAGTATGTTTCAAGGATGAGAACACTGGTCTGAATTTTCCTTCAGAAACGGAGTTTAACCAAAGTCTCTGTGTCTTCCTACAAGCAAGAGTTCATATCCGGTAAACCCAGTGATTTTTTGGCTCAAATGAATTTACACAGTTCTTGAAACCAACCCGTTTTTCACTATTAACTAAAGAGCATCTATGTAACACATGCTGTGGTTTCTTACAGTTTCATAAGCAGAGTTCAACTAGATATGGTCCGTATGTGTAGGAAACACAGTTCTTTTTTTCTGGGCATGCTCATATTTCTTGCTGTATTGCAGACTCTGGAAAGAAGAGGAAGCTTCTTGCGTTAAAACAGAGGGTGTTTCATGGATGAGAACACTGGTCTGAATTTCCCTTCATAAACGGAGTTAAACCACAGCCTCTGTGTCTTCCTACAAGCGATTGCTCATTTCCGGTAAACCCAGTGATTTTTCGGATCAAATGAATATACACAGTTCTTGATCCCAACGGGATTTTCACTATTAACTAAAGAGCATCCTTGTAAGAGATGCTGTGCTTTGTTACACTTTCATAAGCAGAGTTTAACTAGATATGGTCCGTATGAGTAAGAAACACAGTTCTTTTTTTCTGGGCATGCTCATGTTTCTTGCTGTATTGGAGATGCTGGAAAGAAGAGCATGCTTCTTGCGTTAAAACACAGTATGTTTCTTGGATGAGAACACTGGTCTGAATTTTCCTTCAGAAATGGAATTAAACCAAAGTCTCTGTGTCTTCCTACAAGCAAGAGTTCCTTTCCCGTAAACCCAGTGAATTTTCGGCTCAAATGAATTTACACATTTACGAACCCAGCACGTTTTTCACTATTAACTAAAGAGCATATATGTAAGAGATGCTGTGGTTTGTTACAGTTTCATAAGCAGAGTTCAACTAGATATGGTCCTAATGAGTAGGAAACTCAGTTCTTTTTTTCTGGGCATGCTCATGTTTCTTGCTGCATTAGAGATCCTGGAAGAAGGGCATGCTTCTTGCGTTATAACAGAGTATGTTTCATGGATGAGAACACTGGTCTGAATTTTCCTTCTGAAACGGAGTTTAACCAAAGTCTCTGAGTCTTCCTACAAGCAAGAGTTCATATCCGGTAAACCCAGTGATTTTTCGGCTCAAATGAATTTACACAGTTCTTGAAACCAACACGTTTTTCACTATTAACTAAAGAGCATCTATGTAACACATGCTGTAGTTTGTTACAGTTTCATAAGCAGAGTTCAACTAGATATGGTCCGTATGAGTAGGAAACGCAGTTCTTTTTTTCTTGGCATGCTCATATTTCTTGCTGTATTGCAGACTCTGGAAAGAAGAGGAAGCTTCTTGCGTTAAAACAGAGGGTGTTTCATGGATGAGAACACTGGTCTGAAGTTTCCTTCACAAACGGAGTTAAACCAAAGCCTCTGTGTCTTCCTACAAGCAAGAGTTCATTTCCGGTAAACCCAGTGATTTTTCAGCTAAAATGAATTTACACTGTTCTTGAACCCAACAGGATTTTCACTATTAACTAAAGAGCATCTATGTAAGAGATGCTGTGCTTTGTTACATTTTCATAAGCAGAGTTTAACTAGATATGGTCCGTATGAGTAAGAAACCCAGTTCCTTTTTTTGGGCATGCTCATGTTTCTTGGTGTATTGGAGACTCTGGAAAGAAGAGCATGCTTCTTGCGTTTAAACAGAGTATGTTTCTTGGATGAGAACACTGGTCTGAATTTTCCTTCAGAAACGGAATTAAACCAAAGCCTCTCTGTCTTCCTACAAGCAAGAGTTCATATCCGGTAAATCCAGGTATTTTTTGGCTCAAATGAATTTACACAGTTCACGAACCCAACACGTTTATCACTATTAACTAAAGAGCATCTATGTAACACATGCTGGGGTTTGTTACAGTTTCATAAGCATAGTTTAACTAGATATGGTCCGTATGAGTAAGAAACACAGTTCTTCTTTTCTGGGCATGCTCATGTTTCTTGCTGTATTGGAGATGCTGGAAGAAGAGCATGCTTCTTGCGTTATAACAGAGTATGTTTCAGGGATGAGAACACTGGTCTGAATTTTCCTTCAGAAGCGGGGTTAAACCAAAGTCTCTGTGTCTTCCTACAAGCAAGAGTTCATATCCGGTAAACCCAGTGATTTTTCGGCTCAAATGAATTTACACAGTTCCTGAAACCAACACGTTTTTCACTATTAACTAAAGAGCATCTATGTAAAAAATGCTGTGGTTTGTTACAGTTTCATAAGCAGAGTTCAACTAGATATGGTCCGTATGAGTAGGAAACACAGCTCTTTTTTTCTGGGCATGCTCATGTTTCTTGCTATATTGCAGGCTCAGGAAAGAAGAGGAAGCTTCTTGCGTTAAAACAGAGGGTGTTTCATGGATGAGAACACTGGTCTCAATTTCCCTTCCCAAACGGAGTTAAACCACAACCTCTGTGTCTTCCTACAAGCAAGAGTTCATTTCTGGTAAAGCCACTGATTTTTCGGCTCAAATGAATTTACACAGTTCACGAACGCAACACGTTTTTCACTATTAACTAAAGAGCATCTATGTAAGAGATGCTGTGGTTTGTTACAGTTTCATAATCAGAGTTCAACTAGATATGGTCCGTATGAGTAGGAACCACACTTATTTTTTTCTGGGCATGCTCATGTTTCTTGCTGTATTAGAGACTGGAAAGAAGAGCATGCTCTTTGCGCTAAAACAGAGTGTGTTTCATGGATGAGAACTCTGGTCTGAATTTCCCTTCAGAAAAGGAGTGAAACCAATGCCTCTGTGCTTTCCTATTAGCAAGGGTTCATTTCCGGTAAACCCAGTGATTTTTCTGCTCAAATGAATTTACACAGTTCATGAACCCAACACGTTTTCAACTATTAAGTAAAGAGCATCTATGTAACACATGCTGTGGTTTGTTACAGTTTCAGAAGCAGAGTTTAACTAGATATGGTCCATATGAGTAAGAAACACAGTTCTTCTTTTCTGGGCATGCTCATGTTTCTTGCTGTATTGGAGACGCAGGAAGAAGAGCATGCTTCTTGCGTTATAACAGAGTATGTTTCAAGGATGAGAACACTGGTCTGAATTTTCCTTCAGATACGGAGTTAAACTAAAGTCTCTGTGTCTTCCTACAAGCAAGAGTTCATATCTGGTAAACCCAGTGATTTTTCGGATCAAATGAATTTACACAGTTCTTGAAACCGAAACGTTTGTCACTATTAACTAAAGAGCATCTATGTAACACATGCTGTGGTTTGTTACAGTTTCATAAGCAGAGTTCAACTAGATTTGGTCCGTATGAGTAGGAAACACAGTTCTTTTTTTCTGGGCATGCTCATGTTTCTTGCTGTATTGGAGACGCTGGAAGAAGAGCATGCTTGTTTCGTTAAAACAGAGTATGTTTCTTGGATGAGAACACTGGTCTGAATTTTCCTTCAGAAAAGGCGTTGAATCAAAGCCTCTGTGTCTTTCTACAAGCAAGAGTTCATTTCCGGTAAACCCAGGAGTTTTTCGGCTCAAATGAATTTACACAGTTCATGAACCCAACACGTTTTTCACTATTAACTAAAGAGCATCTATGTAACACATGCTGTGGTTAGTTACAGATTCATAAGCAGAGTTCAACTAGATATGGTCCGTATGAGTAGGAAACACAGCTCTTTTTTTCTGGGCATGCTCATGTTTCTTGCTATATTGCAGACTCGGGAAAGAAGAGGAAGCTTCTTGCGTAAAAACAGAGGGTGTTTCATGGATGAGAACACTGGTCTGAATTTCCCTCACAAACGGAGTTAAACCACAGCCTCTGTGTCTCCCTACAAGCAAGAGTTCATTTCCGGTAAACCCAGTGATTTTTCGGCTCAAATGAATTTACACAGTTCACGAACCCAACACGTTTTTCACTATTAACTAAAGAGCATCTATGTAACACATGCTGGGGTTTGTTACAGTTTCATAAGCACACTTTAACTAGATATGGTCCGTATGAATAAGAAACACAGTTCTTCTTTTCTGGGCATGCTCATGTTTCTTGCTGTATTGGAGATGCTGGAAGAAGAGCATGCTTCTTGCGTTATAACAGAGTATGTTTCATGGATGAGAGCACTGGTCTGAATTTTCCTTCAGAAACGGGGTTAAACCAAAGTTTCTGTGTCTTCCTACAAGCAAGAGTTCATATCCGGTAAACCCAGTGATTTTTCGGCTCAAATGAATTTACACAGTTCCTGAAACCAACACGTTTTTCACTATTAACTAAAGAGCATCTATGTAACATATGCTGTGGTTTGTTACAGTTTCATAAGCAGAGTTCAACTAGATATGGTCCGTATGAGTAGGAAACACAGCTCTTTTTTTCTGGGCATGCTCATGTTTCTTGCTATATTGCAGGCTCAGGAAAGAAGAGGAAGCTTCTTGCGTTAAAACAGAGGGTGTTTCATGGATGAGAACATTGTTCTCAATTTCCCTTCCCAAACGGAGTTAAACCACAGCCTCTGTGTCTTCCTACAAGCAAGAGTTCATTTCCGGTAAACCCAGTGATTTTTCGGCTCAAATGAATTTACACAGTTCACGAACTCAACACGTTTTTCACTATTAACTAAAGAGCATCTATGTAACACATGCTGTGGTTTGTTACAGTTTCATAAGCAGAGTTTAACTAGATATGGTCCGTATGAGTAGGAAACACAGTTCTTTTTTTCTGGGCATGCTCATGTTTCTTGCTGTATTGGAGACGCTTGAAGAAGTGCATGCTTCTTGCGTTATAACAGAGTATGTTTCTTGGATGAGAACACTGGTCTGAATTTTCCTTCAGAAACAGAGTTAAACCAAAGTCTCTGTGTCTTCCTACAAGCAAGAGTTCCTTTCCCGTAAACCCAGTGAATTTTCGGCTCAAATGAATTTACACATTTACGAACCCATCACGTTTTTCACTATTAACTAAAGAGCATATATGTAAGAGATGCTGTGGTTTGTTACAGTTTCATAAGCAGAGTTCAACTAGATATGGTCCTAATGAGTAGGAAACTCAGTTCTTTTTTTCTGGGCATGCTCATGTTTCTTGCTGCATTAGAGATCCTGGAAGAAGGGCATGCTTCTTGCGTTATAACAGAGTATGTTTCATGGATGAGAACACTGGTCTGAATTTTCCTTCTGAAACGGAGTTTAACCAAAGTCTCTGAGTCTTCCTACAAGCAAGAGTTCATATCCGGTAAACCCAGTGATTTTTCGGCTCAAATGAATTTACACAGTTCTTGAAACCAACACGTTTTTCACTATTAACTAAAGAGCATCTATGTAACACATGCTGTGGTTTGTTACAGTTTCATAAGCAGAGTTCAACTAGATATGGTCCGTATGAGTAGGAAACGCAGTTCTTATTTTCTTGGCATGCTCATATTTCTTGCTGTATTGCAGACTCTGGAAAGAAGAGGAAGCTTCTTGCGTTAAAACAGAGGGTGTTTCATGGATGAGAACACTGGTCTGAAATTTCCTTCACAAACGGAGTTAAACCAAAGCCTCTGTGTCTTCCTACAAGCAAGAGTTCATTTCCGGTAAACCCAGTGATTTTTCGGCTAAAATGAATTTACACTGTTCTTGAACCCAACAGGATTTTCACTATTAACTAAAGAGCATCTATGTAAGAGATGCTGTGCTTTGTTACAGTTTCATAAGCAGAGTTTAACTAGATATGGTCCGTATGAGTAAGAAACCCAGTTCCTTTTTTTGGGCATGCTCATGTTTCTTGGTGTATTGGAGACTCTGGAAAGAAGAGCATGCTTCTTGCGTTTAAACAGAGTATGTTTCTTGGATGAGAACACTGGTCTGAATTTTCCTTCAGAAACGGAATTAAACCAAAGCCTCTCTGTCTTCCTACAAGCAAGAGTTCATATCCGGTAAATCCAGGTATTTTTTGGCTCAAATGAATTTACACAGTTCACGAACCCAACACGTTTATCACTATTAACTAAAGAGCATCTATGTAACACATGCTGGGGTTTGTTACAGTTTCATAAGCATAGTTTAACTAGATATGGTCCGTATGAGTAAGAAACACAGTTCTTCTTTTCTGGGCATGCTCATGTTTCTTGCTGTATTGGAGATGCTGGAAGAAGAGCATGCTTCTTGCGTTATAACAGAGTATGTTTCAGGGATGAGAACACTGGTCTGAATTTTCCTTCAGAAGCGGGGTTAAACCAAAGTCTCTGTGTCTTCCTACAAGCAAGAGTTCATATCCGGTAAACCCAGTGATTTTTCGGCTCAAATGAATTTACACAGTTCCTGAAACCAACACGTTTTTCACTATTAACTAAAGAGCATCTATGTAAAAAATGCTGTGGTTTGTTACAGTTTCATAAGCAGAGTTCAACTAGATATGGTCCGTATGAGTAGGAAACACAGCTCTTTTTTTCTGGGCATGCTCATGTTTCTTGCCATATTGCAGGCTCAGGAAATAAGAGGAAGCTTCTTGCGTTAAAACAGAGGGTGTTTCATGGATGAGAACACTGGTCTCAATTTCCCTTCCCAAACGGAGTTAAACCACAACCTCTGTGTCTTCCTACAAGCAAGAGTTCATTTCTGGTAAAGCCACTGATTTTTCGGCTCAAATGAATTTACACAGTTCACGAACCCAACACGTTTTTCACTATTAACTAAAGAGCATCTATGTAAGAGATGCTGTGGTTTGTTACAGTTTCATAATCAGAGTTCAACTAGATATGGTCCGTATGAGTAGGAACCACACTTATTTTTTTCTGGGCATGCTCATGTTTCTTGCTGTATTAGAGACTGGAAAGAAGAGCATGCTCTTTGCGCTAAAACAGAGTGTGTTTCATGGATGAGAACTCTGGTCTGAATTTCCCTTCAGAAAAGGAGTGAAACCAATGCCTCTGTGCTTTCCTATTAGCAAGGGTTCATTTCCGGTAAACCCAGTGATTTTTCTGCTCAAATGAATTTACACAGTTCATGAACCCAACACGTTTTCAACTATTAAGTAAAGAGCATCTATGTAACACATGCTGTGGTTTGTTACAGTTTCAGAAGCAGAGTTTAACTAGATATGGTCCATATGAGTAAGAAACACAGTTCTTCTTTTCTGGGCATGCTCATGTTTCTTGCTGTATTGGAGACGCTGGAAGAAGAGCATGCTTCTTGTGTTATAACAGAGTATGTTTCAAGGATGAGAACACTGGTCTGAATTTTCCTTCAGATACGGAGTTAAACTAAAGTCTCTGTGTCTTCCTACAAGCAAGAGTTCATATCTGGTAAACCCAGTGATTTTTCGGATCAAATGAATTTACACAGTTCTTGAAACCGAAACGTTTGTCACTATTAACTAAAGAGCATCTATGTAACACATGCTGTGGTTTGTTACAGTTTCATAAGCAGAGTTCAACTAGATTTGGTCCGTATGAGTAGGAAACACAGTTCTTTTTTTCTGGGCATGCTCATGTTTCTTGCTGTATTGGAGACGCTGGAAGAAGAGCATGCTTGTTTCGTTAAAACAGAGTATGTTTCTTGGATGAGAACACTGGTCTGAATTTTCCTTCAGAAAAGGCGTTGAATCAAAGCCTCTGTGTCTTTCTACAAGCAAGAGTTCATTTCCGGTAAACCCAGGTGTTTTTCGGCTCAAATGAATTTACACAGTTCATGAACCCAACACGTTTTTCACTATTAACTAAAGAGCATCTATGTAACACATGCTGTGGTTAGTTACAGATTCATAAGCAGAGTTCAACTAGATATGGTCCGTATGAGTAGGAAACACAGCTCTTTTTTTCTGGGCATGCTCATGTTTCTTGCTATATTGCAGACTCGGGAAAGAAGAGGAAGCTTCTTGCGTAAAAACAGAGGGTGTTTCATGGATGAGAACACTGGTCTGAATTTCCCTCACAAACGGAGTTAAACCACAGCCTCTGTGTCTCCCTACAAGCAAGAGTTCATTTCCGGTAAACCCAGTGATTTTTCGGCTCAAATGAATTTACACAGTTCACGAACCCAACACGTTTTTCACTATTAACTAAAGAGCATCTATGTAACACATGCTGGGGTTTGTTACAGTTTCATAAGCACACTTTAACTAGATATGGTCCGTATGAGTAAGAAACACAGTTCTTCTTTTCTGGGCATGCTCATGTTTCTTGCTGTATTGGAGATGCTGGAAGAAGAGCATGCTTCTTGCATTATAACAGAGTATGTTTCATGGATGAGAACACTGGTCTGAATTTTCCTTCAGAAACGGGGTTAAACCAAAGTCTCTGTGTCTTCCTACAAGCAAGAGTTCATATCCGGTAAACCCAGTGATTTTTCGGCTCAAATGAATTTACACAGTTCCTGAAACCAACACGTTTTTCACTATTAACTAAAGAGCATCTATGTAACAAATGCTGTGGTTTGTTACAGTTTCATAAGCAGAGTTCAACTAGATATGGTCCGTATGAGTAGGAAACACAGCTCTTTTTTTCTGGGCATGCTCATGTTTCTTGCTATATTGCAGGCTCAGGAAAGAAGAGGAAGCTTCTTGCGTTAAAACAGAGGGTGTTTCATGGATGAGAACATTGTTCTCAATTTCCCTTCCCAAACAGAGTTAAACCACAGCCTCTGTGTCTTCCTACAAGCAAGAGTTCATTTCCGGTAAACCCAGTGATTTTTCGGCTCAAATGAATTTACACAGTTCACGAACTCAACACGTTTTTCACTATTAACTAAAGAGCATCTATGTAACACATGCTGTGGTTTGTTACAGTTTCATAAGCAGAGTTTAACTAGATATGGTCCGTATGAGTAGGAAACACAGTTCTTTTTTTCTGGGCATGCTCATGTTTCTTGCTGTATTGGAGACGCTTGAAGAAGTGCATGCTTCTTGCGTTATAACAGAGTATGTTTCTTGGATGAGAACACTGGTCTGAATTTTCCTTCAGAAACAGAGTTAAACCAAAGTCTCTGTGTCTTCCTACAAGCAAGAGTTCCTTTCCCGTAAACCCAGTGAATTTTCGGCTCAAATGAATTTACACATTTACGAACCCATCACGTTTTTCACTATTAACTAAAGAGCATATATGTAAGAGATGCTGTGGTTTGTTACAGTTTCATAAGCAGAGTTCAACTAGATATGGTCCTAATGAGTAGGAAACTCAGTTCTTTTTTTCTGGGCATGCTCATGTTTCTTGCTGCATTAGAGATCCTGGAAGAAGGGCATGCTTCTTGCGTTATAACAGAGTATGTTTCATGGATGAGAACACTGGTCTGAATTTTCCTTCTGAAACGGAGTTTAACCAAAGTCTCTGAGTCTTCCTACAAGCAAGAGTTCATATCCGGTAAACCCAGTGATTTTTCGGATCAAATGAATTTACACAGTTCTTGAAACCAACACGTTTTTCACTATTAACTAAAGAGCATCTATGTAACACATGCTGTGGTTTGTTACAGTTTCATAAGCAGAGTTCAACTAGATATGGTCCGTATGAGTAGGAAACGCAGTTCTTTTTTTCTTGGCATGCTCATATTTCTTGCTGTATTGCAGACTCTGGAAAGAAGAGGAAGCTTCTTGCGTTAAAACAGAGGGTGTTTCATGGATGAGAACACTGGTCTGAAATTTCCTTCACAAACGGAGTTAAACCAAAGCCTCTGTGTCTTCCTACAAGCAAGAGTTCATTTCCGGTAAACCCAGTGATTTTTCGGCTAAAATGAATTTACACTGTTCTTGAACCCAACAGGATTTTCACTATTAACTAAAGAGCATCTATGTAAGAGATGCTGTGCTTTGTTACAGTTTCATAAGCAGAGTTTAACTAGATATGGTCCGTATGATTAAGAAACCCAGTTCCTTTTTTTGGGCATGCTCATGTTTCTTGGTGTATTGGAGACTCTGGAAAGAAGAGCATGCTTCTTGCGTTTAAACAGAGTATGTTTCTTGGATGAGAACACTGGTCTGAATTTTCCTTCAGAAACGGAATTAAACCAAAGCCTCTCTGTCTTCCTACAAGCAAGAGTTCATATCCGGTAAATCCAGGTATTTTTTGGCTCAAATGAATTTACACAGTTCACGAACCCAACACGTTTATCACTATTAACTAAAGAGCATCTATGTAACACATGCTGGGGTTTGTTACAGTTTCATAAGCATAGTTTAACTAGATATGGTCCGTATGAGTAAGAAACACAGTTCTTCTTTTCTGGGCATGCTCATGTTTCTTGCTGTATTGGAGATGCTGGAAGAAGAGCATGCTTCTTGCGTTATAACAGAGTATGTTTCAGGGATGAGAACACTGGTCTGAATTTTCCTTCAGAAGCGGGGTTAAACCAAAGTCTCTGTGTCTTCCTACAAGCAAGAGTTCATATCCGGTAAACCCAGTGATTTTTCGGCTCAAATGAATTTACACAGTTCCTGAAACCAACACGTTTTTCACTATTAACTAAAGAGCATCTATGTAAAAAATGCTGTGGTTTTTTACAGTTTCATAAGCAGAGTTCAACTAGATATGGTCCGTATGAGTAGGAAACACAGCTCTTTTTTTCTGGGCATGCTCATGTTTCTTGCTATATTGCAGGCTCAGGAAAGAAGAGGAAGCTTCTTGCGTTAAAACAGAGGGTGTTTCATGGATGAGAACACTGGTCTCAATTTCCCTTCCCAAACGGAGTTAAACCACAACCTCTGTGTCTTCCTACAAGCAAGAGTTCATTTCTGGTAAAGCCACTGATTTTTCGGCTCAAATGAATTTACACAGTTCACGAACCCAACACGTTTTTCACTATTAACTAAAGAGCATCTATGTAAGAGATGCTGTGGTTTGTTATAGTTTCATAATCAGAGTTCAACTAGATATGGTCCGTATGAGTAGGAACCACACTTATTTTTTTCTGGGCATGCTCATGTTTCTTGCTGTATTAGTGACTGGAAAGAAGAGCATGCTCTTTGCGCTAAAACAGAGTGTGTTTCATGGATGAGAACTCTGGTCTGAATTTCCCTTCAGAAAAGGAGTGAAACCAATGCCTCTGTGCTTTCCTATTAGCAAGGGTTCATTTCCGGTAAACCCAGTGATTTTTCTGCTCAAATGAATTTACACAGTTCATGAACCCAACATGTTTTCAACTATTAAGTAAAGAGCATCTATGTAACACATGCTGTGGTTTGTTACAGTTTCAGAAGCAGAGTTTAACTAGATATGGTCCATATGAGTAAGAAACACAGTTCTTCTTTTCTGGGCATGCTCATGTTTCTTGCTGTATTGGAGACGCTGGAAGAAGAGCATGCTTCTTGCGTTATAACAGAGTATGTTTCAAGGATGAGAACACTGGTCTGAATTTTCCTTCAGATACGGAGTTAAACTAAAGTCTCTGTGTCTTCCTACAAGCAAGAGTTCATATCTGGTAAACCCAGTGATTTTTCGGATCAAATGAATTTACACAGTTCTTGAAACCGAAACGTTTGTCACTATTAACTAAAGAGCATCTATGTAACACATGCTGTGGTTTGTTACAGTTTCATAAGCAGAGTTCAACTAGATTTGGTCCGTATGAGTAGGAAACACAGTTCTTTTTTTCTGGGCATGCTCATGTTTCTTGCTGTATTGGAGACGCTGGAAGAAGAGCATGCTTGTTTCGTTAAAACAGAGTATGTTTCTTGGATGAGAACACTGGTCTGAATTTTCCTTCAGAATAGGCGTTGAATCAAAGCCTCTGTGTCTTTCTACAAGCAAGAGTTCATTTCCGGTAAACCCAGGAGTTTTTCGGCTCAAATGAATTTACACAGTTCATGAACCCAACACGTTTTTCACTATTAACTAAAGAGCATCTATGTAACACATGCTGTGGTTAGTTACAGATTCATAAGCAGAGTTCAACTAGATATGGTCCGTATGAGTAGGAAACACAGCTCTTTTTTCCTGGGCATGCTCATGTTTCTTGCTATATTGCAGACTCGGGAAAGAAGAGGAAGCTTCTTGCGTAAAAACAGAGGGTGTTTCATGGATGAGAACACTGGTCTGAATTTCCCTCACAAACGGAGTTAAACCACAGCCTCTGTGTCTCCCTACCAGCAAGAGTTCATTTCCGGTAAACCCAGTGATTTTTCGGCTCAAATGAATTTACACAGTTCACGAACCCAACACGTTTTTCACTATTACCTAAAGAGCATCTATGTAACACATGCTTGGGTTTGTTACAGTTTCATAAGCACACTTTAACTAGATATGGTCCGTATGAGTAAGAAACACAGTTCTTCTTTTCTGGGCATGCTCATGTTTCTTGCTGTATTGGAGATGCTGGAAGAAGAGCATGCTTCTTGCGTTATAACAGAGTATGTTTCATGGATGAGAACACTGGTCTGAATTTTCCTTCAGAAACGGGGTTAAACCAAAGTCTCTGTGTCTTCCTACAAGCAAGAGTTCATATCCGGTAAACCCAGTGATTTTTCGGCTCAAATGAATTTACACAGTTCCTGAAACCAACACGTTTTTCACTATTAACTAAAGAGCATCTATGTAACAAATGCTGTGGTTTGTTACAGTTTCATAAGCAGAGTTCAACTAGATATGGTCCGTATGAGTAGGAAACACAGCTCTTTTTTTCTGGGCATGCTCATGTTTCTTGCTATATTGCAGGCTCAGGAAAGAAGAGGAAGCTTCTTGCGTTAAAACAGAGGGTGTTTCATGGATGAGAACATTGTTCTCAATTTCCCTTCCCAAACGGAGTTAAACCACAGCCTCTGTGTCTTCCTACAAGCAAGAGTTCATTTCCGGTAAACCCAGTGATTTTTCGGCTCAAATGAATTTACACAGTTCACGAACTCAACACGTTTTTCACTATTAACTAAAGAGCATCTATGTAACACATGCTGTGGTTTGTTACAGTTTCATAAGCAGAGTTTAACTAGATATGGTCCGTATGAGTAGGAAACACAGTTCTTTTTTTCTGGGCATGCTCATGTTTCTTGCTGTATTGGAGACGCTTGAAGAAGTGCATGCTTCTTGCGTTATAACAGAGTATGTTTCTTGGATGAGAACACTGGTCTGAATTTTCCTTCAGAAACAGAGTTAAACCAAAGTCTCTGTGTCTTCCTACAAGCAAGAGTTCCTTTCCCGTAAACCCAGTGAATTTTCGGCTCAAATGAATTTACACATTTACGAACCCATCACGTTTTTCACTATTAACTAAAGAGCATATATGTAAGAGATGCTGTGGTTTGTTACAGTTTCATAAGCAGAGTTCAACTAGATATGGTCCTAATGAGTAGGAAACTCAGTTCTTTTTTTCTGGGCATGCTCATGTTTCTTGCTGCATTAGAGATCCTGGAAGAAGGGCATGCTTCTTGCGTTATAACAGAGTATGTTTCATGGATGAGAACACTGGTCTGAATTTTCCTTCTGAAACGGAGTTTAACCAAAGTCTCTGAGTCTTCCTACAAGCAAGAGTTCATATCCGGTAAACCCAGTGATTTTTCGGCTCAAATGAATTTACACAGTTCTTGAAACCAACACGTTTTTCACTATTAACTAAAGAGCATCTATGTAACACATGCTGTGGTTTGTTACAGTTTCATAAGCAGAGTTCAACTAGATATGGTCCGTATGAGTAGGAAACGCAGTTCTTTTTTTCTTGGCATGCTCATATTTCTTGCTGTATTGCAGACTCTGGAAAGAAGAGGAAGCTTCTTGCGTTAAAACAGAGGGTGTTTCATGGATGAGAACACTGGTCTGAAATTTCCTTCACAAACGGAGTTAAACCAAAGCCTCTGTGTCTTCCTACAAGCAAGAGTTCATTTCCGGTAAACCCAGTGATTTTTCGGCTAAAATGAATTTACACTGTTCTTGAACCCAACAGGATTTTCACTATTAACTAAAGAGCATCTATGTAAGAGATGCTGTGCTTTGTTACAGTTTCATAAGCAGAGTTTAACTAGATATGGTCCGTATGATTAAGAAACCCAGTTCCTTTTTTTGGGCATGCTCATGTTTCTTGGTGTATTGGAGACTCTGGAAAGAAGAGCATGCTTCTTGCGTTTAAACAGAGTATGTTTCTTGGATGAGAACACTGGTCTGAATTTTCCTTCAGAAACGGAATTAAACCAAAGCCTCTCTGTCTTCCTACAAGCAAGAGTTCATATCCGGTAAATCCAGGTATTTTTTGGCTCAAATGAATTTACACAGTTCACGAACCCAACACGTTTATCACTATTAACTAAAGAGCATCTATGTAACACATGCTGGGGTTTGTTACAGTTTCATAAGCATAGTTTAACTAGATATGGTCCGTATGAGTAAGAAACACAGTTCTTCTTTTCTGGGCATGCTCATGTTTCTTGCTGTATTGGAGATGCTGGAAGAAGAGCATGCTTCTTGCGTTATAACAGAGTATGTTTCAGGGATGAGAACACTGGTCTGAATTTTCCTTCAGAAGCGGGGTTAAACCAAAGTCTCTGTGTCTTCCTACAAGCAAGAGTTCATATCCGGTAAACCCAGTGATTTTTCGGCTCAAATGAATTTACACAGTTCCTGAAACCAACACGTTTTTCACTATTAACTAAAGAGCATCTATGTAAAAAATGCTGTGGTTTTTTACAGTTTCATAAGCAGAGTTCAACTAGATATGGTCCGTATGAGTAGGAAACACAGCTCTTTTTTTCTGGGCATGCTCATGTTTCTTGCTATATTGCAGGCTCAGGAAAGAAGAGGAAGCTTCTTGCGTTAAAACAGAGGGTGTTTCATGGATGAGAACACTGGTCTCAATTTCCCTTCCCAAACGGAGTTAAACCACAACCTCTGTGTCTTCCTACAAGCAAGAGTTCATTTCTGGTAAAGCCACTGATTTTTCGGCTCAAATGAATTTACACAGTTCACGAACCCAACACGTTTTTCACTATTAACTAAAGAGCATCTATGTAAGAGATGCTGTGGTTTGTTATAGTTTCATAATCAGAGTTCAACTAGATATGGTCCGTATGAGTAGGAACCACACTTATTTTTTTCTGGGCATGCTCATGTTTCTTGCTGTATTAGTGACTGGAAAGAAGAGCATGCTCTTTGCGCTAAAACAGAGTGTGTTTCATGGATGAGAACTCTGGTCTGAATTTCCCTTCAGAAAAGGAGTGAAACCAATGCCTCTGTGCTTTCCTATTAGCAAGGGTTCATTTCCGGTAAACCCAGTGATTTTTCTGCTCAAATGAATTTACACAGTTCATGAACCCAACATGTTTTCAACTATTAAGTAAAGAGCATCTATGTAACACATGCTGTGGTTTGTTACAGTTTCAGAAGCAGAGTTTAACTAGATATGGTCCATATGAGTAAGAAACACAGTTCTTCTTTTCTGGGCATGCTCATGTTTCTTGCTGTATTGGAGACGCTGGAAGAAGAGCATGCTTCTTGCGTTATAACAGAGTATGTTTCAAGGATGAGAACACTGGTCTGAATTTTCCTTCAGATACGGAGTTAAACTAAAGTCTCTGTGTCTTCCTACAAGCAAGAGTTCATATCTGGTAAACCCAGTGATTTTTCGGATCAAATGAATTTACACAGTTCTTGAAACCGAAACGTTTGTCACTATTAACTAAAGAGCATCTATGTAACACATGCTGTGGTTTGTTACAGTTTCATAAGCAGAGTTCAACTAGATTTGGTCCGTATGAGTAGGAAACACAGTTCTTTTTTTCTGGGCATGCTCATGTTTCTTGCTGTATTGGAGACGCTGGAAGAAGAGCATGCTTGTTTCGTTAAAACAGAGTATGTTTCTTGGATGAGAACACTGGTCTGAATTTTCCTTCAGAATAGGCGTTGAATCAAAGCCTCTGTGTCTTTCTACAAGCAAGAGTTCATTTCCGGTAAACCCAGGAGTTTTTCGGCTCAAATGAATTTACACAGTTCATGAACCCAACACGTTTTTCACTATTAACTAAAGAGCATCTATGTAACACATGCTGTGGTTAGTTACAGATTCATAAGCAGAGTTCAACTAGATATGGTCCGTATGAGTAGGAAACACAGCTCTTTTTTCCTGGGCATGCTCATGTTTCTTGCTATATTGCAGACTCGGGAAAGAAGAGGAAGCTTCTTGCGTAAAAACAGAGGGTGTTTCATGGATGAGAACACTGGTCTGAATTTCCCTCACAAACGGAGTTAAACCACAGCCTCTGTGTCTCCCTACCAGCAAGAGTTCATTTCCGGTAAACCCAGTGATTTTTCGGCTCAAATGAATTTACACAGTTCACGAACCCAACACGTTTTTCACTATTACCTAAAGAGCATCTATGTAACACATGCTTGGGTTTGTTACAGTTTCATAAGCACACTTTAACTAGATATGGTCCGTATGAGTAAGAAACACAGTTCTTCTTTTCTGGGCATGCTCATGTTTCTTGCTGTATTGGAGATGCTGGAAGAAGAGCATGCTTCTTGCGTTATAACAGAGTATGTTTCATGGATGAGAACACTGGTCTGAATTTTCCTTCAGAAACGGGGTTAAACCAAAGTCTCTGTGTCTTCCTACAAGCAAGAGTTCATATCCGGTAAACCCAGTGATTTTTCGGCTCAAATGAATTTACACAGTTCCTGAAACCAACACGTTTTTCACTATTAACTAAAGAGCATCTATGTAACAAATGCTGTGGTTTGTTACAGTTTCATAAGCAGAGTTCAACTAGATATGGTCCGTATGAGTAGGAAACACAGCTCTTTTTTTCTGGGCATGCTCATGTTTCTTGCTATATTGCAGGCTCAGGAAAGAAGAGGAAGCTTCTTGCGTTAAAACAGAGGGTGTTTCATGGATGAGAACATTGTTCTCAATTTCCCTTCCCAAACGGAGTTAAACCACAGCCTCTGTGTCTTCCTACAAGCAAGAGTTCATTTCCGGTAAACCCAGTGATTTTTCGGCTCAAATGAATTTACACAGTTCACGAACTCAACACGTTTTTCACTATTAACTAAAGAGCATCTATGTAACACATGCTGTGGTTTGTTACAGTTTCATAAGCAGAGTTTAACTAGATATGGTCCGTATGAGTAGGAAACACAGTTCTTTTTTTCTGGGCATGCTCATGTTTCTTGCTGTATTGGAGACGCTTGAAGAAGTGCATGCTTCTTGCGTTATAACAGAGTATGTTTCTTGGATGAGAACACTGGTCTGAATTTTCCTTCAGAAACAGAGTTAAACCAAAGTCTCTGTGTCTTCCTACAAGCAAGAGTTCCTTTCCCGTAAACCCAGTGAATTTTCGGCTCAAATGAATTTACACATTTACGAACCCATCACGTTTTTCACTATTAACTAAAGAGCATATATGTAAGAGATGCTGTGGTTTGTTACAGTTTCATAAGCAGAGTTCAACTAGATATGGTCCTAATGAGTAGGAAACTCAGTTCTTTTTTTCTGGGCATGCTCATGTTTCTTGCTGCATTAGAGATCCTGGAAGAAGGGCATGCTTCTTGCGTTATAACAGAGTATGTTTCATGGATGAGAACACTGGTCTGAATTTTCCTTCTGAAACGGAGTTTAACCAAAGTCTCTGAGTCTTCCTACAAGCAAGAGTTCATATCCGGTAAACCCAGTGATTTTTCGGATCAAATGAATTTACACAGTTCTTGAAACCAACACGTTTTTCACTATTAACTAAAGAGCATCTATGTAACACATGCTGTGGTTTGTTACAGTTTCATAAGCAGAGTTCAACTAGATATGGTCCGTATGAGTAGGAAACGCAGTTCTTTTTTTCTTGGCATGCTCATATTTCTTGCTGTATTGCAGACTCTGGAAAGAAGAGGAAGCTTCTTGCGTTAAAACAGAGGGTGTTTCATGGATGAGAACACTGGTCTGAAATTTCCTTCACAAACGGAGTTAAACCAAAGCCTCTGTGTCTTCCTACAAGCAAGAGTTCATTTCCGGTAAACCCAGTGATTTTTCGGCTAAAATGAATTTACACTGTTCTTGAACCCAACAGGATTTTCACTATTAACTAAAGAGCATCTATGTAAGAGATGCTGTGCTTTGTTACAGTTTCATAAGCAGAGTTTAACTAGATATGGTCCGTATGATTAAGAAACCCAGTTCCTTTTTTTGGGCATGCTCATGTTTCTTGGTGTATTGGAGACTCTGGAAAGAAGAGCATGCTTCTTGCGTTTAAACAGAGTATGTTTCTTGGATGAGAACACTGGTCTGAATTTTCCTTCAGAAACGGAATTAAACCAAAGCCTCTCTGTCTTCCTACAAGCAAGAGTTCATATCCGGTAAATCCAGGTATTTTTTGGCTCAAATGAATTTACACAGTTCACGAACCCAACACGTTTATCACTATTAACTAAAGAGCATCTATGTAACACATGCTGGGGTTTGTTACAGTTTCATAAGCATAGTTTAACTAGATATGGTCCGTATGAGTAAGAAACACAGTTCTTCTTTTCTGGGCATGCTCATGTTTCTTGCTGTATTGGAGATGCTGGAAGAAGAGCATGCTTCTTGCGTTATAACAGAGTATGTTTCAGGGATGAGAACACTGGTCTGAATTTTCCTTCAGAAGCGGGGTTAAACCAAAGTCTCTGTGTCTTCCTACAAGCAAGAGTTCATATCCGGTAAACCCAGTGATTTTTCGGCTCAAATGAATTTACACAGTTCCTGAAACCAACACGTTTTTCACTATTAACTAAAGAGCATCTATGTAAAAAATGCTGTGGTTTTTTACAGTTTCATAAGCAGAGTTCAACTAGATATGGTCCGTATGAGTAGGAAACACAGCTCTTTTTTTCTGGGCATGCTCATGTTTCTTGCTATATTGCAGGCTCAGGAAAGAAGAGGAAGCTTCTTGCGTTAAAACAGAGGGTGTTTCATGGATGAGAACACTGGTCTCAATTTCCCTTCCCAAACGGAGTTAAACCACAACCTCTGTGTCTTCCTACAAGCAAGAGTTCATTTCTGGTAAAGCCACTGATTTTTCGGCTCAAATGAATTTACACAGTTCACGAACCCAACACGTTTTTCACTATTAACTAAAGAGCATCTATGTAAGAGATGCTGTGGTTTGTTATAGTTTCATAATCAGAGTTCAACTAGATATGGTCCGTATGAGTAGGAACCACACTTATTTTTTTCTGGGCATGCTCATGTTTCTTGCTGTATTAGTGACTGGAAAGAAGAGCATGCTCTTTGCGCTAAAACAGAGTGTGTTTCATGGATGAGAACTCTGGTCTGAATTTCCCTTCAGAAAAGGAGTGAAACCAATGCCTCTGTGCTTTCCTATTAGCAAGGGTTCATTTCCGGTAAACCCAGTGATTTTTCTGCTCAAATGAATTTACACAGTTCATGAACCCAACATGTTTTCAACTATTAAGTAAAGAGCATCTATGTAACACATGCTGTGGTTTGTTACAGTTTCAGAAGCAGAGTTTAACTAGATATGGTCCATATGAGTAAGAAACACAGTTCTTCTTTTCTGGGCATGCTCATGTTTCTTGCTGTATTGGAGACGCTGGAAGAAGAGCATGCTTCTTGCGTTATAACAGAGTATGTTTCAAGGATGAGAACACTGGTCTGAATTTTCCTTCAGATACGGAGTTAAACTAAAGTCTCTGTGTCTTCCTACAAGCAAGAGTTCATATCTGGTAAACCCAGTGATTTTTCGGATCAAATGAATTTACACAGTTCTTGAAACCGAAACGTTTGTCACTATTAACTAAAGAGCATCTATGTAACACATGCTGTGGTTTGTTACAGTTTCATAAGCAGAGTTCAACTAGATTTGGTCCGTATGAGTAGGAAACACAGTTCTTTTTTTCTGGGCATGCTCATGTTTCTTGCTGTATTGGAGACGCTGGAAGAAGAGCATGCTTGTTTCGTTAAAACAGAGTATGTTTCTTGGATGAGAACACTGGTCTGAATTTTCCTTCAGAATAGGCGTTGAATCAAAGCCTCTGTGTCTTTCTACAAGCAAGAGTTCATTTCCGGTAAACCCAGGAGTTTTTCGGCTCAAATGAATTTACACAGTTCATGAACCCAACACGTTTTTCACTATTAACTAAAGAGCATCTATGTAACACATGCTGTGGTTAGTTACAGATTCATAAGCAGAGTTCAACTAGATATGGTCCGTATGAGTAGGAAACACAGCTCTTTTTTCCTGGGCATGCTCATGTTTCTTGCTATATTGCAGACTCGGGAAAGAAGAGGAAGCTTCTTGCGTAAAAACAGAGGGTGTTTCATGGATGAGAACACTGGTCTGAATTTCCCTCACAAACGGAGTTAAACCACAGCCTCTGTGTCTCCCTACCAGCAAGAGTTCATTTCCGGTAAACCCAGTGATTTTTCGGCTCAAATGAATTTACACAGTTCACGAACCCAACACGTTTTTCACTATTACCTAAAGAGCATCTATGTAACACATGCTTGGGTTTGTTACAGTTTCATAAGCACACTTTAACTAGATATGGTCCGTATGAGTAAGAAACACAGTTCTTCTTTTCTGGGCATGCTCATGTTTCTTGCTGTATTGGAGATGCTGGAAGAAGAGCATGCTTCTTGCGTTATAACAGAGTATGTTTCATGGATGAGAACACTGGTCTGAATTTTCCTTCAGAAACGGGGTTAAACCAAAGTCTCTGTGTCTTCCTACAAGCAAGAGTTCATATCCGGTAAACCCAGTGATTTTTCGGCTCAAATGAATTTACACAGTTCCTGAAACCAACACGTTTTTCACTATTAACTAAAGAGCATCTATGTAACAAATGCTGTGGTTTGTTACAGTTTCATAAGCAGAGTTCAACTAGATATGGTCCGTATGAGTAGGAAACACAGCTCTTTTTTTCTGGGCATGCTCATGTTTCTTGCTATATTGCAGGCTCAGGAAAGAAGAGGAAGCTTCTTGCGTTAAAACAGAGGGTGTTTCATGGATGAGAACATTGTTCTCAATTTCCCTTCCCAAACGGAGTTAAACCACAGCCTCTGTGTCTTCCTACAAGCAAGAGTTCATTTCCGGTAAACCCAGTGATTTTTCGGCTCAAATGAATTTACACAGTTCACGAACTCAACACGTTTTTCACTATTAACTAAAGAGCATCTATGTAACACATGCTGTGGTTTGTTACAGTTTCATAAGCAGAGTTTAACTAGATATGGTCCGTATGAGTAGGAAACACAGTTCTTTTTTTCTGGGCATGCTCATGTTTCTTGCTGTATTGGAGACGCTTGAAGAAGTGCATGCTTCTTGCGTTATAACAGAGTATGTTTCTTGGATGAGAACACTGGTCTGAATTTTCCTTCAGAAACAGAGTTAAACCAAAGTCTCTGTGTCTTCCTACAAGCAAGAGTTCCTTTCCCGTAAACCCAGTGAATTTTCGGCTCAAATGAATTTACACATTTACGAACCCATCACGTTTTTCACTATTAACTAAAGAGCATATATGTAAGAGATGCTGTGGTTTGTTACAGTTTCATAAGCAGAGTTCAACTAGATATGGTCCTAATGAGTAGGAAACTCAGTTCTTTTTTTCTGGGCATGCTCATGTTTCTTGCTGCATTAGAGATCCTGGAAGAAGGGCATGCTTCTTGCGTTATAACAGAGTATGTTTCATGGATGAGAACACTGGTCTGAATTTTCCTTCTGAAACGGAGTTTAACCAAAGTCTCTGAGTCTTCCTACAAGCAAGAGTTCATATCCGGTAAACCCAGTGATTTTTCGGCTCAAATGAATTTACACAGTTCTTGAAACCAACACGTTTTTCACTATTAACTAAAGAGCATCTATGTAACACATGCTGTGGTTTGTTACAGTTTCATAAGCAGAGTTCAACTAGATATGGTCCGTATGAGTAGGAAACGCAGTTCTTTTTTTCTTGGCATGCTCATATTTCTTGCTGTATTGCAGACTCTGGAAAGAAGAGGAAGCTTCTTGCGTTAAAACAGAGGGTGTTTCATGGATGAGAACACTGGTCTGAAATTTCCTTCACAAACGGAGTTAAACCAAAGCCTCTGTGTCTTCCTACAAGCAAGAGTTCATTTCCGGTAAACCCAGTGATTTTTCGGCTAAAATGAATTTACACTGTTCTTGAACCCAACAGGATTTTCACTATTAACTAAAGAGCATCTATGTAAGAGATGCTGTGCTTTGTTACAGTTTCATAAGCAGAGTTTAACTAGATATGGTCCGTATGAGTAAGAAACCCAGTTCCTTTTTTTGGGCATGCTCATGTTTCTTGGTGTATTGGAGACTCTGGAAAGAAGAGCATGCTTCTTGCGTTTAAACAGAGTATGTTTCTTGGATGAGAACACTGGTCTGAATTTTCCTTCAGAAACGGAATTAAACCAAAGCCTCTCTGTCTTCCTACAAGCAAGAGTTCATATCCGGTAAATCCAGGTATTTTTTGGCTCAAATGAATTTACACAGTTCACGAACCCAACACGTTTATCACTATTAACTAAAGAGCATCTATGTAACACATGCTGGGGTTTGTTACAGTTTCATAAGCATAGTTTAACTAGATATGGTCCGTATGAGTAAGAAACACAGTTCTTCTTTTCTGGGCATGCTCATGTTTCTTGCTGTATTGGAGATGCTGGAAGAAGAGCATGCTTCTTGCGTTATAACAGAGTATGTTTCAGGGATGAGAACACTGGTCTGAATTTTCCTTCAGAAGCGGGGTTAAACCAAAGTCTCTGTGTCTTCCTACAAGCAAGAGTTCATATCCGGTAAACCCAGTGATTTTTCGGCTCAAATGAATTTACACAGTTCCTGAAACCAACACGTTTTTCACTATTAACTAAAGAGCATCTATGTAAAAAATGCTGTGGTTTGTTACAGTTTCATAAGCAGAGTTCAACTAGATATGGTCCGTATGAGTAGGAAACACAGCTCTTTTTTTCTGGGCATGCTCATGTTTCTTGCTATATTGCAGGCTCAGGAAAGAAGAGGAAGCTTCTTGCGTTAAAACAGAGGGTGTTTCATGGATGAGAACACTGGTCTCAATTTCCCTTCCCAAACGGAGTTAAACCACAGCCTCTGTGTCTTCCTACAAGCAAGAGTTCATTTCCGGTACACCCAGTGATTTTTCGGCTCAAATGAATTTACACAGTTCACGAACTCAACACGTTTTTCACTATTAACTAAAGAGCATCTATCTAACACATGCTGTGGTTTGTTACAGTTTCATAAGCAGAGTTTAACTAGATATGGTCCGTATGAGTAGGAAACACAGTTCTTTTTTTCTGGGCATGCTCATGTTTCTTGCTGTATTGGAGACGCTTGAAGAAGTGCATGCTTCTTGCGTTATAACAGAGTATGTTTCTTGGATGAGAACACTGGTCTGAATTTTCCTTCAGAAACAGAGTTAAACCAAAGTCTCTGTGTCTTCCTACAAGCAAGAGTTCCTTTCCCGTAAACCCAGTGAATTTTCGGCTCAAATGAATTTACACATTTACGAACCCATCACGTTTTTCACTATTAACTAAAGAGCATATATGTAAGAGATGCTGTGGTTTGTTACAGTTTCATAAGCAGAGTTCAACTAGATATGGTCCTAATGAGTAGGAAACTCAGTTCTTTTTTTCTGGGCATGCTCATGTTTCTTGCTGCATTAGAGATCCTGGAAGAAGGGCATGCTTCTTGCGTTATAACAGAGTATGTTTCATGGATGAGAACACTGGTCTGAATTTTCCTTCTGAAACGGAGTTTAACCAAAGTCTCTGAGTCTTCCTACAAGCAAGAGTTCATATCCGGTAAACCCAGTGATTTTTCGGCTCAAATGAATTTACACAGTTCTTGAAACCAACACGTTTTTCACTATTAACTAAAGAGCATCTATGTAACACATGCTGTGGTTTGTTACAGTTTCATAAGCAGAGTTCAACTAGATATGGTCCGTATGAGTAGGAAACGCAGTTCTTTTTTTCTTGGCATGCTCATATTTCTTGCTGTATTGCAGACTCTGGAAAGAAGAGGAAGCTTCTTGCGTTAAAACAGAGGGTGTTTCATGGATGAGAACACTGGTCTGAAATTTCCTTCACAAACGGAGTTAAACCAAAGCCTCTGTGTCTTCCTACAAGCAAGAGTTCATTTCCGGTAAACCCAGTGATTTTTCGGCTAAAATGAATTTACACTGTTCTTGAACCCAACAGGATTTTCACTATTAACTAAAGAGCATCTATGTAAGAGATGCTGTGCTTTGTTACAGTTTCATAAGCAGAGTTTAACTAGATATGGTCCGTATGAGTAAGAAACCCAGTTCCTTTTTTTGGGCATGCTCATGTTTCTTGGTGTATTGGAGACTCTGGAAAGAAGAGCATGCTTCTTGCGTTTAAACAGAGTATGTTTCTTGGATGAGAACACTGGTCTGAATTTTCCTTCAGAAACGGAATTAAACCAAAGCCTCTCTGTCTTCCTACAAGCAAGAGTTCATATCCGGTAAATCCAGGTATTTTTTGGCTCAAATGAATTTACACAGTTCACGAACCCAACACGTTTATCACTATTAACTAAAGAGCATCTATGTAACACATGCTGGGGTTTGTTACAGTTTCATAAGCATAGTTTAACTAGATATGGTCCGTATGAGTAAGAAACACAGTTCTTCTTTTCTGGGCATGCTCATGTTTCTTGCTGTATTGGAGATGCTGGAAGAAGAGCATGCTTCTTGCGTTATAACAGAGTATGTTTCAGGGATGAGAACACTGGTCTGAATTTTCCTTCAGAAGCGGGGTTAAACCAAAGTCTCTGTGTCTTCCTACAAGCAAGAGTTCATATCCGGTAAACCCAGTGATTTTTCAGCTCAAATGAATTTACACAGTTCCTGAAACCAACACGTTTTTCACTATTAACTAAAGAGCATCTATGTAAAAAATGCTGTGGTTTGTTACAGTTTCATAAGCAGAGTTCAACTAGATATGGTCCGTATGAGTAGGAAACACAGCTCTTTTTTTCTGGGCATGCTCATGTTTCTTGCTATATTGCAGGCTCAGGAAAGAAGAGGAAGCTTCTTGCGTTAAAACAGAGGGTGTTTCATGGATGAGAACATTGTTCTCAATTTCCCTTCCCAAACAGAGTTAAACCACAGCCTCTGTGTCTTCCTACAAGCAAGAGTTCATTTCCGGTAAACCCAGTGATTTTTCGGCTCAAATGAATTTACACAGTTCACGAACTCAACACGTTTTTCACTATTAACTAAAGAGCATCTATGTAACACATGCTGTGGTTTGTTACAGTTTCATAAGCAGAGTTTAACTAGATATGGTCCGTATGAGTAGGAAACACAGTTCTTTTTTTCTGGGCATGCTCATGTTTCTTGCTGTATTGGAGACGCTTGAAGAAGTGCATGCTTCTTGCGTTATAACAGAGTATGTTTCTTGGATGAGAACACTGGTCTGAATTTTCCTTCAGAAACAGAGTTAAACCAAAGTCTCTGTGTCTTCCTACAAGCAAGAGTTCCTTTCCCGTAAACCCAGTGAATTTTCGGCTCAAATGAATTTACACATTTACGAACCCATCACGTTTTTCACTATTAACTAAAGAGCATATATGTAAGAGATGCTGTGGTTTGTTACAGTTTCATAAGCAGAGTTCAACTAGATATGGTCCTAATGAGTAGGAAACTCAGTTCTTTTTTTCTGGGCATGCTCATGTTTCTTGCTGCATTAGAGATCCTGGAAGAAGGGCATGCTTCTTGCGTTATAACAGAGTATGTTTCATGGATGAGAACACTGGTCTGAATTTTCCTTCTGAAACGGAGTTTAACCAAAGTCTCTGAGTCTTCCTACAAGCAAGAGTTCATATCCGGTAAACCCAGTGATTTTTCGGCTCAAATGAATTTACACAGTTCTTGAAACCAACACGTTTTTCACTATTAACTAAAGAGCATCTATGTAACACATGCTGTGGTTTGTTACAGTTTCATAAGCAGAGTTCAACTAGATATGGTCCGTATGAGTAGGAAACGCAGTTCTTTTTTTCTTGGCATGCTCATATTTCTTGCTGTATTGCAGACTCTGGAAAGAAGAGGAAGCTTCTTGCGTTAAAACAGAGGGTGTTTCATGGATGAGAACACTGGTCTGAAATTTCCTTCACAAACGGAGTTAAACCAAAGCCTCTGTGTCTTCCTACAAGCAAGAGTTCATTTCCGGTAAACCCAGTGATTTTTCGGCTAAAATGAATTTACACTGTTCTTGAACCCAACAGGATTTTCACTATTAACTAAAGAGCATCTATGTAAGAGATGCTGTGCTTTGTTACAGTTTCATAAGCAGAGTTTAACTAGATATGGTCCGTATGAGTAAGAAACCCAGTTCCTTTTTTTGGGCATGCTCATGTTTCTTGGTGTATTGGAGACTCTGGAAAGAAGAGCATGCTTCTTGCGTTTAAACAGAGTATGTTTCTTGGATGAGAACACTGGTCTGAATTTTCCTTCAGAAACGGAATTAAACCAAAGCCTCTCTGTCTTCCTACAAGCAAGAGTTCATATCCGGTAAATCCAGGTATTTTTTGGCTCAAATGAATTTACACAGTTCACGAACCCAACACGTTTATCACTATTAACTAAAGAGCATCTATGTAACACATGCTGGGGTTTGTTACAGTTTCATAAGCATAGTTTAACTAGATATGGTCCGTATGAGTAAGAAACACAGTTCTTCTTTTCTGGGCATGCTCATGTTTCTTGCTGTATTGGAGATGCTGGAAGAAGAGCATGCTTCTTGCGTTATAACAGAGTATGTTTCAGGGATGAGAACACTGGTCTGAATTTTCCTTCAGAAGCGGGGTTAAACCAAAGTCTCTGTGTCTTCCTACAAGCAAGAGTTCATATCCGGTAAACCCAGTGATTTTTCGGCTCAAATGAATTTACACAGTTCCTGAAACCAACACGTTTTTCACTATTAACTAAAGAGCATCTATGTAAAAAATGCTGTGGTTTGTTACAGTTTCATAAGCAGAGTTCAACTAGATATGGTCCGTATGAGTAGGAAACACAGCTCTTTTTTTCTGGGCATGCTCATGTTTCTTGCTATATTGCAGGCTCAGGAAAGAAGAGGAAGCTTCTTGCGTTAAAACAGAGGGTGTTTCATGGATGAGAACACTGGTCTCAATTTCCCTTCCCAAACGGAGTTAAACCACAACCTCTGTGTCTTCCTACAAGCAAGAGTTCATTTCTGGTAAAGCCACTGATTTTTCGGCTCAAATGAATTTACACAGTTCACGAACCCAACACGTTTTTCACTATTAACTAAAGAGCATCTATGTAAGAGATGCTGTGGTTTGTTATAGTTTCATAATCAGAGTTCAACTAGATATGGTCCGTATGAGTAGGAACCACACTTATTTTTTTCTGGGCATGCTCATGTTTCTTGCTGTATTAGTGACTGGAAAGAAGAGCATGCTCTTTGCGCTAAAACAGAGTGTGTTTCATGGATGAGAACTCTGGTCTGAATTTCCCTTCAGAAAAGGAGTGAAACCAATGCCTCTGTGCTTTCCTATTAGCAAGGGTTCATTTCCGGTAAACCCAGTGATTTTTCTGCTCAAATGAATTTACACAGTTCATGAACCCAACATGTTTTCAACTATTAAGTAAAGAGCATCTATGTAACACATGCTGTGGTTTGTTACAGTTTCAGAAGCAGAGTTTAACTAGATATGGTCCATATGAGTAAGAAACACAGTTCTTCTTTTCTGGGCATGCTCATGTTTCTTGCTGTATTGGAGACGCTGGAAGAAGAGCATGCTTCTTGCGTTATAACAGAGTATGTTTCAAGGATGAGAACACTGGTCTGAATTTTCCTTCAGATACGGAGTTAAACTAAAGTCTCTGTGTCTTCCTACAAGCAAGAGTTCATATCTGGTAAACCCAGTGATTTTTCGGATCAAATGAATTTACACAGTTCTTGAAACCGAAACGTTTGTCACTATTAACTAAAGAGCATCTATGTAACACATGCTGTGGTTTGTTACAGTTTCATAAGCAGAGTTCAACTAGATTTTGTCCGTATGAGTAGGAAACACAGTTCTTTTTTTCTGGGCATGCTCATGTTTCTTGCTGTATTGGAGACGCTGGAAGAAGAGCATGCTTGTTTCGTTAAAACAGAGTATGTTTCTTGGATGAGAACACTGGTCTGAATTTTCCTTCAGAAAAGGCGTTGAATCAAAGCCTCTGTGTCTTTCTACAAGCAAGAGTTCATTTCCGGTAAACCCAGGAGTTTTTCGGCTCAAATGAATTTACACAGTTCATGAACCCAACACGTTTTTCACTATTAACTAAAGAGCATCTATGTAACACATGCTGTGGTTAGTTACAGATTCATAAGCAGAGTTCAACTAGATATGGTCCGTATGAGTAGGAAACACAGCTCTTTTTTCCTGGGCATGCTCATGTTTCTTGCTATATTGCAGACTCGGGAAAGAAGAGGAAGCTTCTTGCGTAAAAACAGAGGGTGTTTCATGGATGAGAACACTGGTCTGAATTTCCCTCACAAACGGAGTTAAACCACAGCCTCTGTGTCTCCCTACAAGCAAGAGTTCATTTCCGGTAAACCCAGTGATTTTTCGGCTCAAATGAATTTACACAGTTCACGAACCCAACACGTTTTTCACTATTACCTAAAGAGCATCTATGTAACACATGCTTGGGTTTGTTACAGTTTCATAAGCACACTTTAACTAGATATGGTCCGTATGAGTAAGAAACACAGTTCTTCTTTTCTGGGCATGCTCATGTTTCTTGCTGTATTGGAGATGCTGGAAGAAGAGCATGCTTCTTGCGTTATAACAGAGTATGTTTCATGGATGAGAACACTGGTCTGAATTTTCCTTCAGAAACGGGGTTAAACCAAAGTCTCTGTGTCTTCCTACAAGCAAGAGTTCATATCCGGTAAACCCAGTGATTTTTCGGCTCAAATGAATTTACACAGTTCCTGAAACCAACACGTTTTTCACTATTAACTAAAGAGCATCTATGTAACAAATGCTGTGGTTTGTTACAGTTTCATAAGCAGAGTTCAACTAGATATGGTCCGTATGAGTAGGAAACACAGCTCTTTTTTTCTGGGCATGCTCATGTTTCTTGCTATATTGCAGGCTCAGGAAAGAAGAGGAAGCTTCTTGCGTTAAAACAGAGGGTGTTTCATGGATGAGAACATTGTTCTCAATTTCCCTTCCCAAACGGAGTTAAACCACAGCCTCTGTGTCTTCCTACAAGCAAGAGTTCATTTCCGGTAAACCCAGTGATTTTTCGGCTCAAATGAATTTACACAGTTCACGAACTCAACACATTTTTCACTATTAACTAAAGAGCATCTATGTAACACATGCTGTGGTTTGTTACAGTTTCATAAGCAGAGTTTAACTAGATATGGTCCGTATGAGTAGGAAACACAGTTCTTTTTTTCTGGGCATGCTCATGTTTCTTGCTGTATTGGAGACGCGTGAAGAAGTGCATGCTTCTTGCGTTATAACAGAGTATGTTTCTTGGATGAGAACACTGGTCTGAATTTTCCTTCAGAAACAGAGTTAAACCAAAGTCTCTGTGTCTTCCTACAAGCAAGAGTTCCTTTCCCGTAAACCCAGTGAATTTTCGGCTCAAATGAATTTACACATTTACGAACCCATCACGTTTTTCACTATTAACTAAAGAGCATATATGTAAGAGATGCTGTGGTTTGTTACAGTTTCATAAGCAGAGTTCAACTAGATATGGTCCTAATGAGTAGGAAACTCAGTTCTTTTTTTCTGGGCATGCTCATGTTTCTTGCTGCATTAGAGATCCTGGAAGAAGGGCATGCTTCTTGCGTTATAACAGAGTATGTTTCATGGATGAGAACACTGGTCTGAATTTTCCTTCTGAAACGGAGTTTAACCAAAGTCTCTGAGTCTTCCTACAAGCAAGAGTTCATATCCGGTAAACCCAGTGATTTTTCGGCTCAAATGAATTTACACAGTTCTTGAAACCAACACGTTTTTCACTATTAACTAAAGAGCATCTATGTAACACATGCTGTGGTTTGTTACAGTTTCATAAGCAGAGTTCAACTAGATATGGTCCGTATGAGTAGGAAACGCAGTTCTTTTTTTCTTGGCATGCTCATATTTCTTGCTGTATTGCAGACTCTGGAAAGAAGAGGAAGCTTCTTGCGTTAAAACAGAGGGTGTTTCATGGATGAGAACACTGGTCTGAAATTTCCTTCACAAACGGAGTTAAACCAAAGCCTCTGTGTCTTCCTACAAGCAAGAGTTCATTTCCGGTAAACCCAGTGATTTTTCGGCTAAAATGAATTTACACTGTTCTTGAACCCAACAGGATTTTCACTATTAACTAAAGAGCATCTATGTAAGAGATGCTGTGCTTTGTTACAGTTTCATAAGCAGAGTTTAACTAGATATGGTCCGTATGAGTAAGAAACCCAGTTCCTTTTTTTGGGCATGCTCATGTTTCTTGGTGTATTGGAGACTCTGGAAAGAAGAGCATGCTTCTTGCGTTTAAACAGAGTATGTTTCTTGGATGAGAACACTGGTCTGAATTTTCCTTCAGAAACGGAATTAAACCAAAGCCTCTCTGTCTTCCTACAAGCAAGAGTTCATATCCGGTAAATCCAGGTATTTTTTGGCTCAAATGAATTTACACAGTTCACGAACCCAACACGTTTATCACTATTAACTAAAGAGCATCTATGTAACACATGCTGGGGTTTGTTACAGTTTCATAAGCATAGTTTAACTAGATATGGTCCGTATGAGTAAGAAACACAGTTCTTCTTTTCTGGGCATGCTCATGTTTCTTGCTGTATTGGAGATGCTGGAAGAAGAGCATGCTTCTTGCGTTATAACAGAGTATGTTTCAGGGATGAGAACACTGGTCTGAATTTTCCTTCAGAAGCGGGGTTAAACCAAAGTCTCTGTGTCTTCCTACAAGCAAGAGTTCATATCCGGTAAACCCAGTGATTTTTCGGCTCAAATGAATTTACACAGTTCCTGAAACCAACACGTTTTTCACTATTAACTAAAGAGCATCTATGTAAAAAATGCTGTGGTTTGTTACAGTTTCATAAGCAGAGTTCAACTAGATATGGTCCGTATGAGTAGGAAACACAGCTCTTTTTTTCTGGGCATGCTCATGTTTCTTGCTATATTGCAGGCTCAGGAAAGAAGAGGAAGCTTCTTGCGTTAAAACAGAGGGTGTTTCATGGATGAGAACACTGGTCTCAATTTCCCTTCCCAAACGGAGTTAAACCACAGCCTCTGTGTCTTCCTACAAGCAAGAGTTCATTTCCGGTACACCCAGTGATTTTTCGGCTCAAATGAATTTACACAGTTCACGAACTCAACACGTTTTTCACTATTAACTAAAGAGCATCTATGTAACACATGCTGTGGTTTGTTACAGTTTCATAAGCAGAGTTTAACTAGATATGGTCCGTATGAGTAGGAAACACAGTTCTTTTTTTCTGGGCATGCTCATGTTTCTTGCTGTATTGGAGACGCTTGAAGAAGTGCATGCTTCTTGCGTTATAACAGAGTATGTTTCTTGGATGAGAACACTGGTCTGAATTTTCCTTCAGAAACAGAGTTAAACCAAAGTCTCTGTGTCTTCCTACAAGCAAGAGTTCCTTTCCCGTAAACCCAGTGAATTTTCGGCTCAAATGAATTTACACATTTACGAACCCATCACGTTTTTCACTATTAACTAAAGAGCATATATGTAAGAGATGCTGTGGTTTGTTACAGTTTCATAAGCAGAGTTCAACTAGATATGGTCCTAATGAGTAGGAAACTCAGTTCTTTTTTTCTGGGCATGCTCATGTTTCTTGCTGCATTAGAGATCCTGGAAGAAGGGCATGCTTCTTGCGTTATAACAGAGTATGTTTCATGGATGAGAACACTGGTCTGAATTTTCCTTCTGAAACGGAGTTTAACCAAAGTCTCTGAGTCTTCCTACAAGCAAGAGTTCATATCCGGTAAACCCAGTGATTTTTCGGCTCAAATGAATTTACACAGTTCTTGAAACCAACACGTTTTTCACTATTAACTAAAGAGCATCTATGTAACACATGCTGTGGTTTGTTACAGTTTCATAAGCAGAGTTCAACTAGATATGGTCCGTATGAGTAGGAAACGCAGTTCTTTTTTTCTTGGCATGCTCATATTTCTTGCTGTATTGCAGACTCTGGAAAGAAGAGGAAGCTTCTTGCGTTAAAACAGAGGGTGTTTCATGGATGAGAACACTGGTCTGAAATTTCCTTCACAAACGGAGTTAAACCAAAGCCTCTGTGTCTTCCTACAAGCAAGAGTTCATTTCCGGTAAACCCAGTGATTTTTCGGCTAAAATGAATTTACACTGTTCTTGAACCCAACAGGATTTTCACTATTAACTAAAGAGCATCTATGTAAGAGATGCTGTGCTTTGTTACAGTTTCATAAGCAGAGTTTAACTAGATATGGTCCGTATGAGTAAGAAACCCAGTTCCTTTTTTTGGGCATGCTCATGTTTCTTGGTGTATTGGAGACTCTGGAAAGAAGAGCATGCTTCTTGCGTTTAAACAGAGTATGTTTCTTGGATGAGAACACTGGTCTGAATTTTCCTTCAGAAACGGAATTAAACCAAAGCCTCTCTGTCTTCCTACAAGCAAGAGTTCATATCCGGTAAATCCAGGTATTTTTTGGCTCAAATGAATTTACACAGTTCACGAACCCAACACGTTTATCACTATTAACTAAAGAGCATCTATGTAACACATGCTGGGGTTTGTTACAGTTTCATAAGCATAGTTTAACTAGATATGGTCCGTATGAGTAAGAAACACAGTTCTTCTTTTCTGGGCATGCTCATGTTTCTTGCTGTATTGGAGATGCTGGAAGAAGAGCATGCTTCTTGCGTTATAACAGAGTATGTTTCAGGGATGAGAACACTGGTCTGAATTTTCCTTCAGAAGCGGGGTTAAACCAAAGTCTCTGTGTCTTCCTACAAGCAAGAGTTCATATCCGGTAAACCCAGTGATTTTTCGGCTCAAATGAATTTACACAGTTCCTGAAACCAACACGTTTTTCACTATTAACTAAAGAGCATCTATGTAAAAAATGCTGTGGTTTGTTACAGTTTCATAAGCAGAGTTCAACTAGATATGGTCCGTATGAGTAGGAAACACAGCTCTTTTTTTCTGGGCATGCTCATGTTTCTTGCTATATTGCAGGCTCAGGAAAGAAGAGGAAGCTTCTTGCGTTAAAACAGAGGGTGTTTCATGGATGAGAACACTGGTCTCAATTTCCCTTCCCAAACGGAGTTAAACCACAGCCTCTGTGTCTTCCTACAAGCAAGAGTTCATTTCCGGTACACCCAGTGATTTTTCGGCTCAAATGAATTTACACAGTTCACGAACTCAACACGTTTTTCACTATTAACTAAAGAGCATCTATGTAACACATGCTGTGGTTTGTTACAGTTTCATAAGCAGAGTTTAACTAGATATGGTCCGTATGAGTAGGAAACACAGTTCTTTTTTTCTGGGCATGCTCATGTTTCTTGCTGTATTGGAGACGCTTGAAGAAGTGCATGCTTCTTGCGTTATAACAGAGTATGTTTCTTGGATGAGAACACTGGTCTGAATTTTCCTTCAGAAACAGAGTTAAACCAAAGTCTCTGTGTCTTCCTACAAGCAAGAGTTCCTTTCCCGTAAACCCAGTGAATTTTCGGCTCAAATGAATTTACACATTTACGAACCCATCACGTTTTTCACTATTAACTAAAGAGCATATATGTAAGAGATGCTGTGGTTTGTTACAGTTTCATAAGCAGAGTTCAACTAGATATGGTCCTAATGAGTAGGAAACTCAGTTCTTTTTTTCTGGGCATGCTCATGTTTCTTGCTGCATTAGAGATCCTGGAAGAAGGGCATGCTTCTTGCGTTATAACAGAGTATGTTTCATGGATGAGAACACTGGTCTGAATTTTCCTTCTGAAACGGAGTTTAAACAAAGTCTCTGAGTCTTCCTACAAGCAAGAGTTCATATCCGGTAAACCCAGTGATTTTTCGGCTCAAATGAATTTACACAGTTCTTGAAACCAACACGTTTTTCACTATTAACTAAAGAGCATCTATGTAACACATGCTGTGGTTTGTAACAGTTTCATAAGCAGAGTTCAACTAGATATGGTCCGTATGAGTAGGAAACGCAGTTCTTTTTTTCTTGGCATGCTCATATTTCTTGCTGTATTGCAGACTCTGGAAAGAAGAGGAAGCTTCTTGCGTTAAAACAGAGGGTGTTTCATGGATGAGAACACTGGTCTGAAATTTCCTTCACAAACGGAGTTAAACCAAAGCCTCTGTGTCTTCCTACAAGCAAGAGTTCATTTCCGATAAACTCAGTGATTTTTCGGCTAAAATGAATTTACACTGTTCTTGAACCCAACAGGATTTTCACTATTAACTAAAGAGCATCTATGTAAGAGATGCTGTGCTTTGTTACAGTTTCATAAGCAGAGTTTAACTAGATATGGTCCGTGTGAGTAAGAAACCCAGTTCCTTTTTTTGGGCATGCTCATGTTTCTTGGTGTATTGGAGACTCTGGAAAGAAGAGCATGCTTCTTGCGTTTAAACAGAGTATGTTTCTTGGATGAGAACACTGGTCTGAATTTTCCTTCAGAAACGGAATTAAACCAAAGCCTCTCTGTCTTCCTACAAGCAAGAGTTCATATCCGGTAAATCCAGGTATTTTTTGGCTCAAATGAATTTACACAGTTCACGAACCCAACACGTTTATCACTATTAACTAAAGAGCATCTATGTAACACATGCTGGGGTTTGTTACAGTTTCATAAGCATAGTTTAACTAGATATGGTCCGTATGAGTAAGAAACACAGTTCTTCTTTTCTGGGCATGCTCATGTTTCTTGCTGTATTGGAGATGCTGGAAGAAGAGCATGCTTCTTGCGTTATAACAGAGTATGTTTCAGGGATGAGAACACTGGTCTGAATTTTCCTTCAGAAGCGGGGTTAAACCAAAGTCTCTGTGTCTTCCTACAAGCAAGAGTTCATATCCGGTAAACCCAGTGATTTTTCGGCTCAAATGAATTTACACAGTTCCTGAAACCAACACGTTTTTCACTATTAACTAAAGAGCATCTATGTAAAAAATGCTGTGGTTTGTTACAGTTTCATAAGCAGAGTTCAACTAGATATGGTCCGTATGAGTAGGAAACACAGCTCTTTTTTTCTGGGCATGCTCATGTTTCTTGCTATATTGCAGGCTCAGGAAAGAAGAGGAAGCTTCTTGCGTTAAAACAGAGGGTGTTTCATGGATGAGAACACTGGTCTCAATTTCCCTTCCCAAACGGAGTTAAACCACAGCCTCTGTGTCTTCCTACAAGCAAGAGTTCATTTCCGGTACACCCAGTGATTTTTCGGCTCAAATGAATTTACACAGTTCACGAACTCAACACGTTTTTCACTATTAACTAAAGAGCATCTATGTAACACATGCTGTGGTTTGTTACAGTTTCATAAGCAGAGTTTAACTAGATATGGTCCGTATGAGTAGGAAACACAGTTCTTTTTTTCTGGGAATGCTCATGTTTCTTGCTGTATTGGAGATGCTGGAAGAAGAGCATGCTTCTTGCGTTATAACAGAGTATGTTTCAGGGATGAGAACACTGGTCTGAATTTTCCTTCAGAAGCGGGGTTAAACCAAAGTCTCTGTGTCTTCCTACAAGCAAGAGTTCATATCCGGTAAACCCAGTGATTTTTCGGCTCAAATGAATTTACACAGTTCCTGAAACCAACACGTTTTTCACTATTAACTAAAGAGCATCTATGTAAAAAATGCTGTGGTTTGTTACAGTTTCATAAGCAGAGTTCAACTAGATATGGTCCGTATGAGTAGGAAACACAGCTCTTTTTTTCTGGGCATGCTCATGTTTCTTGCTATATTGCAGGCTCAGGAAAGAAGAGGAAGCTTCTTGCGTTAAAACAGAGGGTGTTTCATGGATGAGAACACTGGTCTCAATTTCCCTTCCCAAACGGAGTTAAACCACAGCCTCTGTGTCTTCCTACAAGCAAGAGTTCATTTCCGGTAAACCCAGTGATTTTTCGGCTCAAATGAATTTACACAGTTCACGAACCCAACACGTTTTTCACTATTAACTAAAGAGCATCTATGTAACACATGCTTGGGTTTGTTACAGTTTCATAAGCACACTTTAACTAGATATGGTCCGTATGAGTAAGAAACACAGTTCTTCTTTTCTGGGCATGCTCATGTTTCTTGCTGTATTGGAGATGCTGGAAGAAGAGCATGCTTCTTGCGTTATAACAGAGTATGTTTCATGGATGAGAACACTGGTCTGAATTTTCCTTCAGAAACGGGGTTAAACCAAAGTCTCTGTGTCTTCCTACAAGCAAGAGTTCATATCCGGTAAACCCAGTGATTTTTCGGCTCAAATGAATTTACACAGTTCCTGAAACCAACACGTTTTTCACTATTAACTAAAGAGCATCTATGTAACAAATGCTGTGGTTTGTTACAGTTTCATAAGCAGAGTTCAACTAGATATGGTCCGTATGAGTAGGAAACACAGCTCTTTTTTTCTGGGCATGCTCATGTTTCTTGCTATATTGCAGGCTCAGGAAAGAAGAGGAAGCTTCTTGCGTTAAAACAGAGGGTGTTTCATGGATGAGAACATTGTTCTCAATTTCCCTTCCCAAACGGAGTTAAACCACAGCCTCTGTGTCTTCCTACAAGCAAGAGTTCATTTCCGGTAAACCCAGTTATTTTTCGGCTCAAATGAATTTACACAGTTCACGAACTCAACACGTTTTTCACTATTAACTAAAGAGCATCTATGTAACACATGCTGTGGTTTGTTACAGTTTCATAAGCAGAGTTTAACTAGATATGGTCCGTATGAGTAGGAAACACAGTTCTTTTTTTCTGGGCATGCTCATGTTTCTTGCTGTATTGGAGACGCTTGAAGAAGTGCATGCTTCTTGCGTTATAACAGAGTATGTTTCTTGGATGAGAACACTGGTCTGAATTTTCCTTCAGAAACAGAGTTAAACCAAAGTCTCTGTGTCTTCCTACAAGCAAGAGTTCCTTTCCCGTAAACCCAGTGAATTTTCGGCTCAAATGAATTTACACATTTACGAACCCATCACGTTTTTCACTATTAACTAAAGAGCATATATGTAAGAGATGCTGTGGTTTGTTACAGTTTCATAAGCAGAGTTCAACTAGATATGGTCCTAATGAGTAGGAAACTCAGTTCTTTTTTTCTGGGCATGCTCATGTTTCTTGCTGCATTAGAGATCCTGGAAGAAGGGCATGCTTCTTGCGTTATAACAGAGTATGTTTCATGGATGAGAACACTGGTCTGAATTTTCCTTCTGAAACGGAGTTTAACCAAAGTCTCTGAGTCTTCCTACAAGCAAGAGTTCATATCCGGTAAACCCAGTGATTTTTCGGCTCAAATGAATTTACACAGTTCTTGAAACCAACACGTTTTTCACTATTAACTAAAGAGCATCTATGTAACACATGCTGTGGTTTGTTACAGTTTCATAAGCAGAGTTCAACTAGATATGGTCCGTATGAGTAGGAAACGCAGTTCTTTTTTTCTTGGCATGCTCATATTTCTTGCTGTATTGCAGACTCTGGAAAGAAGAGGAAGCTTCTTGCGTTAAAACAGAGGGTGTTTCATGGATGAGAACACTGGTCTGAAATTTCCTTCACAAACGGAGTTAAACCAAAGCCTCTGTGTCTTCCTACAAGCAAGAGTTCATTTCCGGTAAACTCAGTGATTTTTCGGCTAAAATGAATTTACACTGTTCTTGAACCCAACAGGATTTTCACTATTAACTAAAGAGCATCTATGTAAGAGATGCTGTGCTTTGTTACAGTTTCATAAGCAGAGTTTAACTAGATATGGTCCGTATGAGTAAGAAACCCAGTTCCTTTTTTTGGGCATGCTCATGTTTCTTGGTGTATTGGAGACTCTGGAAAGAAGAGCATGCTTCTTGCGTTTAAACAGAGTATGTTTCTTGGATGAGAACACTGGTCTGAATTTTCCTTCAGAAACGGAATTAAACCAAAGCCTCTCTGTCTTCCTACAAGCAAGAGTTCATATCCGGTAAATCCAGGTATTTTTTGGCTCAAATGAATTTACACAGTTCACGAACCCAACACGTTTATCACTATTAACTAAAGAGCATCTATGTAACACATGCTGGGGTTTGTTACAGTTTCATAAGCATAGTTTAACTAGATATGGTCCGTATGAGTAAGAAACACAGTTCTTCTTTTCTGGGCATGCTCATGTTTCTTGCTGTATTGGAGATGCTGGAAGAAGAGCATGCTTCTTGCGTTATAACAGAGTATGTTTCAGGGATGAGAACACTGGTCTGAATTTTCCTTCAGAAGCGGGGTTAAACCAAAGTCTCTGTGTCTTCCTACAAGCAAGAGTTCATATCCGGTAAACCCAGTGATTTTTCGGCTCAAATGAATTTACACAGTTCCTGAAACCAACACGTTTTTCACTATTAACTAAAGAGCATCTATGTAAAAAATGCTGTGGTTTGTTACAGTTTCATAAGCAGAGTTCAACTAGATATGGTCCGTATGAGTAGGAAACACAGCTCTTTTTTTCTGGGCATGCTCATGTTTCTTGCTATATTGCAGGCTCAGGAAAGAAGAGGAAGCTTCTTGCGTTAAAACAGAGGGTGTTTCATGGATGAGAACACTGGTCTCAATTTCCCTTCCCAAACGGAGTTAAACCACAGCCTCTGTGTCTTCCTACAAGCAAGAGTTCATTTCTGGTAAAGCCACTGATTTTTCGGCTCAAATGAATTTACACAGTTCACGAACGCAACACGTTTTTCACTATTAACTAAAGAGCATCTATGTAAGAGATGCTGTGGTTTGTTACAGTTTCATAATCAGAGTTCAACTAGATATGGTCCGTATGAGTAGGAACCACACTTATTTTTTTCTGGGCATGCTCATGTTTCTTGCTGTATTAGAGACTGGAAAGAAGAGCATGCTCTTTGCGCTAAAACAGAGTGTGTTTCATGGATGAGAACTGTGGTCTGAATTTCCCTTCAGAAAAGGAGTGAAACCAATGCCTCTGTGCTTTCCTATTAGCAAGGGTTCATTTCCGGTAAACCCAGTGATTTTTCTGCTCAAATGAATTTACACAGTTCATGAACCCAACACGTTTTCAACTATTAAGTAAAGAGCATCTATGTAACACATGATGTGGTTTGTTACAGTTTCAGAAGCAGAGTTTAACTAGATATGGTCCATATGAGTAAGAAACACAGTTCTTCTTTTCTGGGCATGCTCATGTTTCTTGCTGTATTGGAGACGCTGGAAGAAGAGCATGCTTCTTGCATTATAACAGAGTATGTTTCAAGGATGAGAACACTGGTCTGAATTTTCCTTCAGATACGGAGTTAAACTAAAGTCTCTGTGTCTTCCTACAAGCAAGAGTTCATATCTGGTAAACCCAGTGATTTTTCGGATCAAATGAATTTACACAGTTCTTGAAACCGAAACGTTTGTCACTATTAACTAAAGAGCATCTATGTAACACATGCTGTGGTTTGTTACAGTTTCATAAGCAGAGTTCAACTAGATTTGGTCCGTATGAGTAGGAAACACAGTTCTTTTTTTCTGGGCATGCTCATGTTTCTTGCTGTATTGGAGACGCTGGAAGAAGAGCATGCTTGTTTCGTTAAAACAGAGTATGTTTCTTGGATGAGAACACTGGTCTGAATTTTCCTTCAGAAAAGGCGTTGAATCAAAGCCTCTGTGTCTTTCTACAAGCAAGAGTTCATTTCCGGTAAACCCAGGAGTTTTTCGGCTCAAATGAATTTACACAGTTCATGAACCCAACACGTTTTTCACTATTAACTAAAGAGCATCTATGTAACACATGCTGTGGTTAGTTACAGATTCATAAGCAGAGTTCAACTAGATATGGTCCGTATGAGTAGGAAACACAGCTCTTTTTTTCTGGGCATGCTCATGTTTCTTGCTATATTGCAGACTCGGGAAAGAAGAGGAAGCTTCTTGCGTAAAAACAGAGGGTGTTTCATGGATGAGAACACTGGTCTGAATTTCCCTCACAAACGGAGTTAAACCACAGCCTCTGTGTCTCCCTACAAGCAAGAGTTCATTTCCGGTAAACCCAGTGATTTTTCGGCTCAAATGAATTTACACAGTTCACGAACCCAACACGTTTTTCACTATTAACTAAAGAGCATCTATGTAACACATGCTTGGGTTTGTTACAGTTTCATAAGCACACTTTAACTAGATATGGTCCGTATGAGTAAGAAACACAGTTCTTCTTTTCTGGGCATGCTCATGTTTCTTGCTGTATTGGAGATGCTGGAAGAAGAGCATGCTTCTTGCGTTATAACAGAGTATGTTTCATGGATGAGAACACTGGTCTGAATTTTCCTTCAGAAACGGGGTTAAACCAAAGTCTCTGTGTCTTCCTACAAGCAAGAGTTCATATCCGGTAAACCCAGTGATTTTTCGGCTCAAATGAATTTACACAGTTCCTGAAACCAACACGTTTTTCACTATTAACTAAAGAGCATCTATGTAACAAATGCTGTGGTTTGTTACAGTTTCATAAGCAGAGTTCAACTAGATATGGTCCGTATGAGTAGGAAACACAGCTCTTTTTTTCTGGGCATGCTCATGTTTCTTGCTATATTGCAGGCTCAGGAAAGAAGAGGAAGCTTCTTGCGTTAAAACAGAGGGTGTTTCATGGATGAGAACATTGTTCTCAATTTCCCTTCCCAAACGGAGTTAAACCACAGCCTCTGTGTCTTCCTACAAGCAAGAGTTCATTTCCGGTAAACCCAGTGATTTTTCGGCTCAAATGAATTTACACAGTTCACGAACTCAACACGTTTTTCACTATTAACTAAAGAGCATCTATGTAACACATGCTGTGGTTTGTTACAGTTTCATAAGCAGAGTTTAACTAGATATGGTCCGTATGAGTAGGAAACACAGTTCTTTTTTTCTGGGCATGCTCATGTTTCTTGCTGTATTGGAGACGCTTGAAGAAGTGCATGCTTCTTGCGTTATAACAGAGTATGTTTCTTGGATGAGAACACTGGTCTGAATTTTCCTTCAGAAACAGAGTTAAACCAAAGTCTCTGTGTCTTCCTACAAGCAAGAGTTCCTTTCCCGTAAACCCAGTGAATTTTCGGCTCAAATGAATTTACACATTTACAAACCCATCACGTTTTTCACTATTAACTAAAGAGCATATATGTAAGAGATGCTGTGGTTTGTTACAGTTTCATAAGCAGAGTTCAACTAGATATGGTCCTAATGAGTAGGAAACTCAGTTCTTTTTTTCTGGGCATGCTCATGTTTCTTGCTGCATTAGAGATCCTGGAAGAAGGGCATGCTTCTTGCGTTATAACAGAGTATGTTTCATGGATGAGAACACTGGTCTGAATTTTCCTTCTGAAATGGAGTTTAACCAAAGTCTCTGAGTCTTCCTACAAGCAAGAGTTCATATCCGGTAAACCCAGTGATTTTTCGGCTCAAATGAATTTACACAGTTCTTGAAACCAACACGTTTTTCACTATTAACTAAAGAGCATCTATGTAACACATGCTGTGGTTTGTTACAGTTTCATAAGCAGAGTTCAACTAGATATGGTCCGTATGAGTAGGAAACGCAGTTCTTTTTTTCTTGGCATGCTCATATTTCTTGCTGTATTGCAGACTCTGGAAAGAAGAGGAAGCTTCTTGCGTTAAAACAGAGGGTGTTTCATGGATGAGAACACTGGTCTGAAATTTCCTTCACAAACGGAGTTAAACCAAAGCCTCTGTGTCTTCCTACAAGCAAGAGTTCATTTCCGGTAAACCCAGTGATTTTTCGGCTCAAATGAATTTACACAGTTCACGAACCCAACACGTTTTTCACTATTAACTAAAGAGCATCTATGTAACACATGCTTGGGTTTGTTACAGTTTCATAAGCACACTTTAACTAGATATGGTCCGTATGAGTAAGAAACACAGTTCTTCTTTTCTGGGCATGCTCATGTTTCTTGCTGTATTGGAGATGCTGGAAGAAGAGCATGCTTCTTGCGTTATAACAGAGTATGTTTCATGGATGAGAACACTGGTCTGAATTTTCCTTCAGAAACGGGGTTAAACCAAAGTCTCTGTGTCTTCCTACAAGCAAGAGTTCATATCCGGTAAACCCAGTGATTTTTCGGCTCAAATGAATTTACACAGTTCCTGAAACCAACACGTTTTTCACTATTAACTAAAGAGCATCTATGTAACAAATGCTGTGGTTTGTTACAGTTTCATAAGCAGAGTTCAACTAGATATGGTCCGTATGAGTAGGAAACACAGCTCTTTTTTTCTGGGCATGCTCATGTTTCTTGCTATATTGCAGGCTCAGGAAAGAAGAGGAAGCTTCTTGCGTTAAAACAGAGGGTGTTTCATGGATGAGAACATTGTTCTCAATTTCCCTTCCCAAACGGAGTTAAACCACAGCCTCTGTGTCTTCCTACAAGCAAGAGTTCATTTCCGGTAAACCCAGTTATTTTTCGGCTCAAATGAATTTACACAGTTCACGAACTCAACACGTTTTTCACTATTAACTAAAGAGCATCTATGTAACACATGCTGTGGTTTGTTACAGTTTCATAAGCAGAGTTTAACTAGATATGGTCCGTATGAGTAGGAAACACAGTTCTTTTTTTCTGGGCATGCTCATGTTTCTTGCTGTATTGGAGACGCTTGAAGAAGTGCATGCTTCTTGCGTTATAACAGAGTATGTTTCTTGGATGAGAACACTGGTCTGAATTTTCCTTCAGAAACAGAGTTAAACCAAAGTCTCTGTGTCTTCCTACAAGCAAGAGTTCCTTTCCCGTAAACCCAGTGAATTTTCGGCTCAAATGAATTTACACATTTACGAACCCATCACGTTTTTCACTATTAACTAAAGAGCATATATGTAAGAGATGCTGTGGTTTGTTACAGTTTCATAAGCAGAGTTCAACTAGATATGGTCCTAATGAGTAGGAAACTCAGTTCTTTTTTTCTGGGCATGCTCATGTTTCTTGCTGCATTAGAGATCCTGGAATAAGGGCATGCTTCTTGCGTTATAACAGAGTATGTTTCATGGATGAGAACACTGGTCTGAATTTTCCTTCTGAAATGGAGTTTAACCAAAGTCTCTGAGTCTTCCTACAAGCAAGAGTTCATATCCGGTAAACCCAGTGATTTTTCGGCTCAAATGAATTTACACAGTTCTTGAAACCAACACGTTTTTCACTATTAACTAAAGAGCATCTATGTAACACATGCTGTGGTTTGTTACAGTTTCCTAAGCAGAGTTCAACTAGATATGGTCCGTATGAGTAGGAAACGCAGTTCTTTTTTTCTTGGCATGCTCATATTTCTTGCTGTATTGCAGACTCTGGAAAGAAGAGGAAGCTTCTTGCGTTAAAACAGAGGGTGTTTCATGGATGAGAACACTGGTCTGAAATTTCCTTCACAAACGGAGTTAAACCAAAGCCTCTGTGTCTTCCTACAAGCAAGAGTTCATTTCCGGTAAACCCAGTGATTTTTCGGCTCAAATGAATTTACACAGTTCACGAACCCAACACGTTTTTCACTATTAACTAAAGAGCATCTATGTAACACATGCTTGGGTTTGTTACAGTTTCATAAGCACACTTTAACTAGATATGGTCCGTATGAGTAAGAAACACAGTTCTTCTTTTCTGGGCATGCTCATGTTTCTTGCTGTATTGGAGATGCTGGAAGAAGAGCATGCTTCTTGCGTTATAACAGAGTATGTTTCATGGATGAGAACACTGGTCTGAATTTTCCTTCAGAAACGGGGTTAAACCAAAGTCTCTGTGTCTTCCTACAAGCAAGAGTTCATATCCGGTAAACCCAGTGATTTTTCGGCTCAAATGAATTTACACAGTTCCTGAAACCAACACGTTTTTCACTATTAACTAAAGAGCATCTATGTAACAAATGCTGTGGTTTGTTACAGTTTCATAAGCAGAGTTCAACTAGATATGGTCCGTATGAGTAGGAAACACAGCTCTTTTTTTCTGGGCATGCTCATGTTTCTTGCTATATTGCAGGCTCAGGAAAGAAGAGGAAGCTTCTTGCGTTAAAACAGAGGGTGTTTCATGGATGAGAACATTGTTCTCAATTTCCCTTCCCAAACGGAGTTAAACCACAGCCTCTGTGTCTTCCTACAAGCAAGAGTTCATTTCCGGTAAACCCAGTTATTTTTCGGCTCAAATGAATTTACACAGTTCACGAACTCAACACGTTTTTCACTATTAACTAAAGAGCATCTATGTAACACATGCTGTGGTTTGTTACAGTTTCATAAGCAGAGTTTAACTAGATATGGTCCGTATGAGTAGGAAACACAGTTCTTTTTTTCTGGGCATGCTCATGTTTCTTGCTGTATTGGAGACGCTTGAAGAAGTGCATGCTTCTTGCGTTATAACAGAGTATGTTTCTTGGATGAGAACACTGGTCTGAATTTTCCTTCAGAAACAGAGTTAAACCAAAGTCTCTGTGTCTTCCTACAAGCAAGAGTTCCTTTCCCGTAAACCCAGTGAATTTTCGGCTCAAATGAATTTACACATTTACGAACCCATCACGTTTTTCACTATTAACTAAAGAGCATATATGTAAGAGATGCTGTGGTTTGTTACAGTTTCATAAGCAGAGTTCAACTAGATATGGTCCTAATGAGTAGGAAACTCAGTTCTTTTTTTCTGGGCATGCTCATGTTTCTTGCTGCATTAGAGATCCTGGAAGAAGGGCATGCTTCTTGCGTTATAACAGAGTATGTTTCATGGATGAGAACACTGGTCTGAATTTTCCTTCTGAAATGGAGTTTAACCAAAGTCTCTGAGTCTTCCTACAAGCAAGAGTTCATATCCGGTAAACCCAGTGATTTTTCGGCTCAAATGAATTTACACAGTTCTTGAAACCAACACGTTTTTCACTATTAACTAAAGAGCATCTATGTAACACATGCTGTGGTTTGTTACAGTTTCATAAGCAGAGTTCAACTAGATATGGTCCGTATGAGTAGGAAACGCAGTTCTTTCTTTCTTGGCATGCTCATATTTCTTGCTGTATTGCAGACTCTGGAAAGAAGAGGAAGCTTCTTGCGTTAAAACAGAGGGTGTTTCATGGATGAGAACACTGGTCTGAAATTTCCTTCACAAACGGAGTTAAACCAAAGCCTCTGTGTCTTCCTACAAGCAAGAGTTCATTTCCGGTAAACCCAGTGATTTTTCGGCTCAAATGAATTTACACAGTTCACGAACCCAACACGTTTTTCACTATTAACTAAAGAGCATCTATGTAACACATGCTTGGGTTTGTTACAGTTTCATAAGCACACTTTAACTAGATATGGTCCGTATGAGTAAGAAACACAGTTCTTCTTTTCTGGGCATGCTCATGTTTCTTGCTGTATTGGAGATGCTGGAAGAAGAGCATGCTTCTTGCGTTATAACAGAGTATGTTTCATGGATGAGAACACTGGTCTGAATTTTCCTTCAGAAACGGGGTTAAACCAAAGTCTCTGTGTCTTCCTACAAGCAAGAGTTCATATCCGGTAAACCCAGTGATTTTTCGGCTCAAATGAATTTACACAGTTCCTGAAACCAACACGTTTTTCACTATTAACTAAAGAGCATCTATGTAACAAATGCTGTGGTTTGTTACAGTTTCATAAGCAGAGTTCAACTAGATATGGTCCGTATGAGTAGGAAACACAGCTCTTTTTTTCTGGGCATGCTCATGTTTCTTGCTATATTGCAGGCTCAGGAAAGAAGAGGAAGCTTCTTGCGTTAAAACAGAGGGTGTTTCATGGATGAGAACATTGTTCTCAATTTCCCTTCCCAAACGGAGTTAAACCACAGCCTCTGTGTCTTCCTACAAGCAAGAGTTCATTTCCGGTAAACCCAGTTATTTTTCGGCTCAAATGAATTTACACAGTTCACGAACTCAACACGTTTTTCACTATTAACTAAAGAGCATCTATGTAACACATGCTGTGGTTTGTTACAGTTTCATAAGCAGAGTTTAACTAGATATGGTCCGTATGAGTAGGAAACACAGTTCTTTTTTTCTGGGCATGCTCATGTTTCTTGCTGTATTGGAGACGCTTGAAGAAGTGCATGCTTCTTGCGTTATAACAGAGTATGTTTCTTGGATGAGAACACTGGTCTGAATTTTCCTTCAGAAACAGAGTTAAACCAAAGTCTCTGTGTCTTCCTACAAGCAAGAGTTCCTTTCCCGTAAACCCAGTGAATTTTCGGCTCAAATGAATTTACACATTTACGAACCCATCACGTTTTTCACTATTAACTAAAGAGCATATATGTAAGAGATGCTGTGGTTTGTTACAGTTTCATAAGCAGAGTTCAACTAGATATGGTCCTAATGAGTAGGAAACTCAGTTCTTTTTTTCTGGGCATGCTCATGTTTCTTGCTGCATTAGAGATCCTGGAAGAAGGGCATGCTTCTTGCGTTATAACAGAGTATGTTTCATGGATGAGAACACTGGTCTGAATTTTCCTTCTGAAACGGAGTTTAACCAAAGTCTCTGAGTCTTCCTACAAGCAAGAGTTCATATCCGGTAAACCCAGTGATTTTTCGGCTCAAATGAATTTACACAGTTCTTGAAACCAACACGTTTTTCACTATTAACTAAAGAGCATCTATGTAACACATGCTGTGCTTTGTTACAGTTTCATAAGCAGAGTTTAACTAGATATGGTCCGTATGAGTAAGAAACCCAGTTCCTTTTTTTGGGCATGCTCATGTTTCTTGGTGTATTGGAGACTCTGGAAAGAACAGCGTGCTTCTTGCGTTTAAACAGAGTATGTTTCTTGGATGAGAACACTGGTCTGAATTTTCCTTCAGAAACGGAATTAAACCAAAGCCTCTCTGTCTTCCTACAAGCAAGAGTTCATATCCAGTAAATCCAGGTATTTTTTGGCTCAAATGAATTTACACAGTTCACGAACCCAACACGTTTATCACTATTAACTAAAGAGCATCTATGTAACACATGCTGGGGTTTGTTACAGTTTCATAAGCATAGTTTAACTAGATATGGTCCGTATGAGTAAGAAACACAGTTCTTCTTTTCTGGGCATGCTCATGTTTCTTGCTGTATTGGAGATGCTGGAAGAAGAGCATGCTTCTTGCGTTATAACAGAGTATGTTTCAGGGATGAGAACACTGGTCTGAATTTTCCTTCAGAAGCGGGGTTAAACCAAAGTCTCTGTGTCTTCCTACAAGCAAGCGTTCATATCCGGTAAACCCAGTGATTTTTCGGCTCAAATGAATTTACACAGTTCCTGAAACCAACACGTTTTTCACTATTAACTAAAGAGCATCTATGTAAAAAATGCTGTGGTTTGTTACAGTTTCATAAGCAGAGTTCAACTAGATATGGTCCGTATGAGTAGGAAACACAGCTCTTTTTTTCTGGGCATGCTCATGTTTCTTGCTATATTGCAGGCTCAGGAAAGAAGAGGAAGCTTCTTGCGTTAAAACAGAGGGTGTTTCATGGATGAGAACACTGGTCTCAATTTCCCTTCCCAAACGGAGTTAAACCACAACCTCTGTGTCTTCCTACAAGCAAGAGTTCATTTCTGGTAAAGCCACTGATTTTTCGGCTCAAATGAATTTACACAGTTCACGAACCCAACACGTTTTTCACTATTAACTAAAGAGCATCTATGTAAGAGATGCTGTGGTTTGTTACAGTTTCATAATCAGAGTTCAACTAGATATGGTCCGTATGAGTAGGAACCACACTTATTTTTTTCTGGGCATGCTCATGTTTCTTGCTGTATTAGAGACTGGAAAGAAGAGCATGCTCTTTGCGCTAAAACAGAGTGTGTTTCATGGATGAGAACTCTGGTCTGAATTTCCCTTCAGAAAAGGAGTGAAACCAATGCCTCTGTGCTTTCCTATTAGCAAGGGTTCATTTCCGGTAAACCCAGTGATTTTTCTGCTCAAATGAATTTACACAGTTCATGAACCCAACACGTTTTCAACTATTAAGTAAAGAGCATCTATGTAACACATGCTGTGGTTTGTTACAGTTTCAGAAGCAGAGTTTAACTAGATATGGTCCATATGAGTAAGAAACACAGTTCTTCTTTTCTGGGCATGCTCATGTTTCTTGCTGTATTGGAGACGCTGGAAGAAGAGCATGCTTCTTGCGTTATAACAGAGTATGTTTCAAGGATGAGAACACTGGTCTGAATTTTCCTTCAGATACGGAGTTAAACTAAAGTCTCTGTGTCTTCCTACAAGCAAGAGTTCATATCTGGTAAACCCAGTGATTTTTCGGATCAAATGAATTTACACAGTTCTTGAAACCGAAACGTTTGTCACTATTAACTAAAGAGCATCTATGTAACACATGCTGTGGTTTGTTACAGTTTCATAAGCAGAGTTCAACTAGATTTGGTCCGTATGAGTAGGAAACACAGTACTTTTTTTCTGGGCATGCTCATGTTTCTTGCTGTATTGGAGACGCTGGAAGAAGAGCATGCTTGTTTCGTTAAAACAGAGTATGTTTCTTGGATGAGAACACTGGTCTGAATTTTCCTTCAGAAAAGGCGTTGAATCAAAGCCTCTGTGTCTTTCTACAAGCAAGAGTTCATTTCCGGTAAACCCAGGAGTTTTTCGGCTCAAATGAATTTACACAGTTCATGAACCCAACAAGTTTTTCACTATTAACTAAAGAGCATCTATGTAACACATGCTGTGGTTAGTTACAGATTCATAAGCAGAGTTCAACTAGATATGGTCCGTATGAGTAGGAAACACAGCTCTTTTTTCTGGGCATGCTCATGTTTCTTGCTATATTGCAGACTCGGGAAAGAAGAGGAAGCTTCTTGCGTAAAAACAGAGGGTGTTTCATGGATGAGAACACTGGTCTGAATTTTCCTTCAGAAACGGAGTTAAACCACAGCCTCTGTGTCTCCCTACAAGCAAGAGTTCTTTTCCGGTAAACCCAGTGATTTTTTGGCTCAAATGAATTTACACAGTTCACGAACCCAACACGTTTTTCACTATTAACTAAAGAGCATCTATGTAACACATGCTGGGGTTTGTTACAGTTTCATAAGCACACTTTAACTAGATATGGTCCGTATGAGTAAGAAACACAGTTCTTCTTTTCTGGGCATGCTCATGTTTCTTGCTGTATTGGAGATGCTGGAACAAGAGCATGCTTCTTGCGTTATAACAGAGTATGTTTCATGGATGAGAACACTGGTCTGAATTATCCTTCAGAAACGGGGTTAAACCAAAGTCTCTGTGTCTTCCTACAAGCAAGGGTTCATATCCGGTAAACCCAGTGATTTTTCGGCTCAAATGAATTTACACAGTTCCTGAAACCAACACGTTTTTCACTATTAACTAAAGAGCATCTATGTAACAAATGCTGTGGTTTGTTACAGTTTCATAAGCAGAGTTCAACTAGATATGGTCCGTATGAGTAGGAAACACAGCTCTTTTTTTCTGGGCATGCTCATGTTTCTTGCTATATTGCAGGCTCAGGAAAGAAGAGGAAGCTTCTTGCGTTAAAACAGAGGGTGTTTCATGGATGAGAACATTGTTCTCAATTTCCCTTCCCAAACGGAGTTAAACCACAGCCTCTGTGTCTTCCTACAAGCAAGAGTTCATTTCTGGTAAACCCAGTGATTTTTTGGCTCAAATGAATTTACACAGTTCACGAACCCAACACGTTTTTCACTATTAACTAAAGAGCATCTATGTAACACATGCTGGGGTTTGTTACAGTTTCATAAGCACACTTTAACTATATATGGTCCGTATGAGTAGGAAACACAGTTCTTTTTTTCTGGGCATGCTCATGTTTCTTGCTGTATTGGAGACGCTTGAAGAAGTGCATGCTTCTTGCGTTATAACAGAGTATGTTTCTTGGATGAGAACACTGGTCTGAATTTTCCTTCAGAAACAGAGTTAAACCAAAGTCTCTGTGTCTTCCTACAAGCAAGAGTTCCTTTCCCGTAAACCCAGTGAATTTTCGGCTCAAATGAATTTACACATTTACGAACCCATCACGTTTTTCACTATTAACTAAAGAGCATATATGTAAGAGATGCTGTGGTTTGTTACAGTTTCATAAGCAGAGTTCAACTAGATATGGTCCTAATGAGTAGGAAACTCAGTTCTTTTTTTCTGGGCATGCTCATGTTTCTTGCTGCATTAGAGATCCTGGAAGAAGGGCATGCTTCTTGCGTTATAACAGAGTATGTTTCATGGATGAGAACACTGGTCTGAATTTTCCTTCTGAAACGGAGTTTAACCAAAGTCTCTGAGTCTTCCTACAAGCAAGAGTTCATATCCGGTAAACCCAGTGATTTTTCGGCTCAAATGAATTTACACAGTTCTTGAAACCAACACGTTTTTCACTATTAACTAAAGAGCATCTATGTAACACATGCTGTGGTTTGTTACAGTTTCATAAGCAGAGTTCAACTAGATATGGTCCGTATGAGTAGGAAACGCAGTTCTTTTTTTCTTGGCATGCTCATATTTCTTGCTGTATTGCAGACTCTGGAAAGAAGAGGAAGCTTCTTGCGTTAAAACAGAGGGTGTTTCATGGATGAGAACACTGGTCTGAAATTTCCTTCACAAACGGAGTTAAACCAAAGCCTCTGTGTCTTCCTACAAGCAAGAGTTCATTTCCGGTAAACCCAGTGATTTTTCGGCTAAAATGAATTTACACTGTTCTTGAACCCAACAGGATTTTCACTATTAACTAAAGAGCATCTATGTAAGAGATGCTGTGCTTTGTTACAGTTTCATAAGCAGAGTTTAACTAGATATGGTCCGTATGAGTAAGAAACCCAGTTCCTTTTTTTGGGCATGCTCATGTTTCTTGGTGTATTGGAGACTCTGGAAAGAAGAGCATGCTTCTTGCGTTTAAACAGAGTATGTTTCTTGGATGAGAACACTGGTCTGAATTTTCCTTCAGAAACGGAATTAAACCAAAGCCTCTCTGTCTTCCTACAAGCAAGAGTTCATATCCGGTAAATCCAGGTATTTTTTGGCTCAAATGAATTTACACAGTTCACGAACCCAACACGTTTATCACTATTAACTAAAGAGCATCTATGTAACACATGCTGGGGTTTGTTACAGTTTCATAAGCATAGTTTAACTAGATATGGTCCGTATGAGTAAGAAACACAGTTCTTCTTTTCTGGGCATGCTCATGTTTCTTGCTGTATTGGAGATGCTGGAAGAAGAGCATGCTTGTTTCGTTATAACAGAGTATGTTTCAGGGATGAGAACACTGGTCTGAATTTTCCTTCAGAAGCGGGGTTAAACCAAAGTCTCTGTGTCTTCCTACAAGCAAGAGTTCATATCCGGTAAACCCAGTGATTTTTCGGCTCAAATGAATTTACACATTTCCTGAAACCAACACGTTTTTCACTATTAACTAAAGAGCATCTATGTAAAAAATGCTGTGGTTTGTTACAGTTTCATAAGCAGAGTTCAACCAGATATGGTCCGTATGTGTAGGAAACACAGCTCTTTTTTTCTGGGCATGCTCATGTTTCTTGCTATATTGCAGGCTCAGGAAAGAAGAGGAAGCTTCTTGCGTTAAAACAGAGGGTGTTTCATGGATGAGAACACTGGTCTCAATTTCCCTTCCCAAACGGAGTTAAACCACAACCTCTGTGTCTTCCTACAAGCAAGAGTTCATTTCTGGTAAAGCCACTGATTTTTCGGCTCAAATGAATTTACACAGTTCACGAACCCAACACGTTTTTCACTATTAACTAAAGAGCATCTATGTAAGAGATGCTGTGGTTTGTTATAGTTTCATAATCAGAGTTCAACTAGATATGGTCCGTATGAGTAGGAACCACACTTATTTTTTTCTGGGCATGCTCATGTTTCTTGCTGTATTAGTGACTGGAAAGAAGAGCATGCTCTTTGCGCTAAAACAGAGTGTGTTTCATGGATGAGAACTCTGGTCTGAATTTCCCTTCAGAAAAGGAGTGAAACCAATGCCTCTGTGCTTTCCTATTAGCAAGGGTTCATTTCCGGTAAACCCAGTGATTTTTCTGCTCAAATGAATTTACACAGTTCATGAACCCAACACGTTTTCAACTATTAAGTAAAGAGCATCTATGTAACACATGCTGTGGTTTGTTACAGTTTCAGAAGCAGAGTTTAACTAGATATGGTCCATATGAGTAAGAAACACAGTTCTTCTTTTCTGGGCATGCTCATGTTTCTTGCTGTATTGGAGACGCTGGAAGAAGAGCATGCTTCTTGCGTTATAACAGAGTATGTTTCAAGGATGAGAACACTGGTCTGAATTTTCCTTCAGATACGGAGTTAAACTAAAGTCTCTGTGTCTTCCTACAAGCAAGAGTTCATATCTGGTAAACCCAGTGATTTTTCGGATCAAATGAATTTACACAGTTCTTGAAACCGAAACGTTTGTCACTATTAACTAAAGAGCATCTATGTAACACATGCTGTGGTTTGTTACAGTTTCATAAGCAGAGTTCAACTAGATTTGGTCCGTATGAGTAGGAAACACAGTTCTTTTTTTCTGGGCATGCTCATGTTTCTTGCTGTATTGGAGACGCTGGAAGAAGAGCATGCTTGTTTCGTTAAAACAGAGTATGTTTCTTGGATGAGAACACTGGTCTGAATTTTCCTTCAGAAAAGGCGTTGAATCAAAGCCTCTGTGTCTTTCTACAAGCAAGAGTTCATTTCCGGTAAACCCAGGAGTTTTTCGGCTCAAATGAATTTACACAGTTCATGAACCCAACACGTTTTTCACTATTAACTAAAGAGCATCTATGTAACACATGCTGTGGTTAGTTACAGATTCATAAGCAGAGTTCAACTAGATATGGTCCGTATGAGTAGGAAACACAGCTCTTTTTTCTGGGCATGCTCATGTTTCTTGCTATATTGCAGACTCGGGAAAGAAGAGGAAGCTTCTTGCGTAAAAACAGAGGGTGTTTCATGGATGAGAACACTGGTCTGAATTTTCCTTCAGAAACGGAGTTAAACCACAGCCTCTGTGTCTCCCTACAAGCAAGAGTTCATTTCCGGTAAACCCAGTGATTTTTTGGCTCAAATGAATTTACACAGTTCACGAACCCAACACGTTTTTCACTATTAACTAAAGAGCATCTATGTAACACATGCTGGGGTTTGTTACAGTTTCATAAGCACACTTTAACTAGATATGGTCCGTATGAGTAAGAAACACAGTTCTTCTTTTCTGGGCATGCTCATGTTTCTTGCTGTATTGGAGATGCTGGAAGAAGAGCATGCTTCTTGCGTTATAACAGAGTATGTTTCATGGATGAGAACACTGGTCTGAATTATCCTTCAGAAACGGGGTTAAACCAAAGTCTCTGTGTCTTCCTACAAGCAAGGGTTCATATCCGGTAAACCCAGTGATTTTTCGGCTCAAATGAATTTACACAGTTCCTGAAACCAACAGGTTTTTCACTATTAACTAAAGAGCATCTATGTAACAAATGCTGTGGTTTGTTACAGTTTCATAAGCAGAGTTCAACTAGATATGGTCCGTATGAGTAGGAAACACAGCTCTTTTTTTCTGGGCATGCTCATGTTTCTTGCTATATTGCAGGCTCAGGAAAGAAGAGGAAGCTTCTTGCGTTAAAACAGAGGGTGTTTCATGGATGAGAACATTGTTCTCAATTTCCCTTCCCAAACGGAGTTAAACCACAGCCTCTGTGTCTTCCTACAAGCAAGAGTTCATTTCTGGTAAACCCATTGATTTTTCGGCTCAAATGAATTTACACAGTTCACGAACTCAACACGTTTTTCACTATTAACTAAAGAGCATCTATGTAACACATGCTGTGGTTTGTTACAATTTCATAAGCAGAGTTTAACTATATATGGTCCGTATGAGTAGGAAACACAGTTCTTTTTTTCTGGGCATGCTCATGTTTCTTGCTGTATTGGAGACGCTTGAAGAAGTGCATGCTTCTTGCGTTATAACAGAGTATGTTTCTTGGATGAGAACACTGGTCTGAATTTTCCTTCAGAAACAGAGTTAAACCAAAGTCTCTGTGTCTTCCTACAAGCAAGAGTTCCTTTCCCGTAAACCCAGTGAATTTTCGGCTCAAATGAATTTACACATTTACGAACCCATCACGTTTTTCACTATTAACTAAAGAGCATATATGTAAGAGATGCTGTGGTTTGTTACAGTTTCATAAGCAGAGTTCAACTAGATATGGTCCTAATGAGTAGGAAACTCAGTTCTTTTTTTCTGGGCATGCTCATGTTTCTTGCTGCATTAGAGATCCTGGAAGAAGGGCATGCTTCTTGCGTTATAACAGAGTATGTTTCATGGATGAGAACACTGGTCTGAATTTTCCTTCTGAAACGGAGTTTAACCAAAGTCTCTGAGTCTTCCTACAAGCAAGAGTTCATATCCGGTAAACCCAGTGATTTTTCGGCTCAAATGAATTTACACAGTTCTTGAAACCAACACGTTTTTCACTATTAACTAAAGAGCATCTATGTAACACATGCTGTGGTTTGTTACAGTTTCATAAGCAGAGTTCAACTAGATATGGTCCGTATGAGTAGGAAACGCAGTTCTTTTTTTCTTGGCATGCTCATATTTCTTGCTGTATTGCAGACTCTGGAAAGAAGAGGAAGCTTCTTGCGTTAAAACAGAGGGTGTTTCATGGATGAGAACACTGGTCTGAAATTTCCTTCACAAACGGAGTTAAACCAAAGCCTCTGTGTCTTCCTACAAGCAAGAGTTCATTTCCGGTAAACCCAGTGATTTTTCGGCTAAAATGAATTTACACTGTTCTTGAACCCAACAGGATTTTCACTATTAACTAAAGAGCATCTATGTAAGAGATGCTGTGCTTTGTTACAGTTTCATAAGCAGAGTTTAACTAGATATGGTCCGTATGAGTAAGAAACCCAGTTCCTTTTTTTGGGCATGCTCATGTTTCTTGGTGTATTGGAGACTCTGGAAAGAAGAGCATGCTTCTTGCGTTTAAACAGAGTATGTTTCTTGGATGAGAACACTGGTCTGAATTTTCCTTCAGAAACGGAATTAAACCAAAGCCTCTCTGTCTTCCTACAAGCAAGAGTTCATATCCGGTAAATCCAGGTATTTTTTGGCTCAAATGAATTTACACAGTTCACGAACCCAACACGTTTATCACTATTAACTAAAGAGCATCTATGTAACACATGCTGGGGTTTGTTCCAGTTTCATAAGCATAGTTTAACTAGATATGGTCCGTATGAGTAAGAAACACAGTTCTTCTTTTCTGGGCATGCTCATGTTTCTTGCTGTATTGGAGATGCTGGAAGAAGAGCATGCTTGTTTCGTTATAACAGAGTATGTTTCAGGGATGAGAACACTGGTCTGAATTTTCCTTCAGAAGCGGGGTTAAACCAAAGTCTCTGTGTCTTCCTACAAGCAAGAGTTCATATCCGGTAAACCCAGTGATTTTTCGGCTCAAATGAATTTACACAGTTCCTGAAACCAACACGTTTTTCACTATTAACTAAAGAGCATCTATGTAAAAAATGCTGTGGTTTGTTACAGTTTCATAAGCAGAGTTCAACTAGATATGGTCCGTATGAGTAGGAAACACAGCTCTTTTTTTCTGGGCATGCTCATGTTTCTTGCTATATTGCAGGCTCAGGAAAGAAGAGGAAGCTTCTTGCGTTAAAACAGAGGGTGTTTCATGGATGAGAACACTGGTCTCAATTTCCCTTCCCAAACGGAGTTAAACCACAACCTCTGTGTCTTCCTACAAGCAAGAGTTCATTTCTGGTAAAGCCACTGATTTTTCGGCTCAAATGAATTTACACAGTTCACGAACCCAACACGTTTTTCACTATTAACTAAAGAGCATCTATGTAAGAGATGCTGTGGTTTGTTATAGTTTCATAATCAGAGTTCAACTAGATATGGTCCGTATGAGTAGGAACCACACTTATTTTTTTCTGGGCATGCTCATGTTTCTTGCTGTATTAGTGACTGGAAAGAAGAGCATGCTCTTTGCGCTAAAACAGAGTGTGTTTCATGGATGAGAACTCTGGTCTGAATTTCCCTTCAGAAAAGGAGTGAAACCAATGCCTCTGTGCTTTCCTATTAGCAAGGGTTCATTTCAGGTAAACCCAGTGATTTTTCTGCTCAAATGAATTTACACAGTTCATGAACCCAACACGTGTTCAACTATTAAGTAAAGAGCATCTATGTAACACATGCTGTGGTTTGTTACAGTTTCAGAAGCAGAGTTTAACTAGATATGGTCCATATGAGTAAGAAACACAGTTCTTCTTTTCTGGGCATGCTCATGTTTCTTGCTGTATTGGAGACGCTGGAAGAAGAGCATGCTTCTTGCGTTATAACAGAGTATGTTTCAAGGATGAGAACTCTGGTCTGAATTTTCCTTCAGATACGGAGTTAAACTAAAGTCTCTGTGTCTTCCTACAAGCAAGAGTTCATATCTGGTAAACCCAGTGATTTTTCGGATCAAATGAATTTACACAGTTCTTGAAACCGAAACGTTTGTCACTATTAACTAAAGAGCATCTATGTAACACATGCTGTGGTTTGTTACAGTTTCATAAGCAGAGTTCAACTAGATTTGGTCCGTATGAGTAGGAAACACAGTTCTTTTTTTCTGGGCATGCTCATGTTTCTTGCTGTATTGGAGACGCTGGAAGAAGAGCATGCTTGTTTCGTTAAAACAGAGTATGTTTCTTGGATGAGAACACTGGTCTGAATTTTCCTTCAGAAAAGGCGTTGAATCAAAGCCTCTGTGTCTTTCTACAAGCAAGAGTTCATTTCCGGTAAACCCAGGAGTTTTTCGGCTCAAATGAATTTACACAGTTCATGAACCCAACACGTTTTTCACTATTAACTAAAGAGCATCTATGTAACACATGCTGTGGTTAGTTACAGATTCATAAGCAGAGTTCAACTAGATATGGTCCGTATGAGTAGGAAACACAGCTCTTTTTTTCTGGGCATGCTCATGTTTCTTGCTATATTGCAGGCTCAGGAAAGAAGAGGAAGCTTCTTGCGTTAAAACAGAGGGTGTTTCATGGATGAGAACATTGTTCTCAATTTCCCTTCCCAAACGGAGTTAAACCACAGCCTCTGTGTCTTCCTACAAGCAAGAGTTCATTTCCGGTAAACCCAGTTATTTTTCGGCTCAAATGAATTTACACAGTTCATGAACTCAACACGTTTTTCACTATTAACTAAAGAGCATCTATGTAACACATGCTGTGGTTTGTTACAGTTTCATAAGCAGAGTTTAACTAGATATGGTCCGTATGAGTAGGAAACACAGTTCTTTTTTTCTGGGCATGCTCATGTTTCTTGCTGTATTGGAGACGCTTGAAGAAGTGCATGCTTCTTGCGTTATAACAGAGTATGTTTCTTGGATGAGAACACTGGTCTGAATTTTCCTTCAGAAACAGAGTTAAACCAAAGTCTCTGTGTCTTCCTACAAGCAAGAGTTCCTTTCCCGTAAACCCAGTGAATTTTCGGCTCAAATGAATTTACACATTTACGAACCCATCACGTTTTTCACTATTAACTAAAGAGCATATATGTAAGAGATGCTGTGGTTTGTTACAGTTTCATAAGCAGAGTTCAACTAGATATGGTCCTAATGAGTAGGAAACTCAGTTCTTTTTTTGGGCATGCTCATGTTTCTTGCTGCATTAGAGATCCTGGAAGAAGGGCATGCTTCTTGCGTTATAACAGAGTATGTTTCATGGATGAGAACACTGGTCTGAATTTTCCTTCTGAAACGGAGTTTAACCAAAGTCTCTGAGTCTTCCTACAAGCAAGAGTTCATATCCGGTAAACCCAGTGATTTTTCGGCTCAAATGAATTTACACAGTTCTTGAAACCAACACGTTTTTCACTATTAACTAAAGAGCATCTATGTAACACATGCTGTGGTTTGTTACAGTTTCATAAGCAGAGTTCAACTAGATATGGTCCGTATGAGTAGGAAACGCAGTTCTTTTTTTCTTGGCATGCTCATATTTCTTGCTGTATTGCAGACTCTGGAAAGAAGAGGAAGCTTCTTGCGTTAAAACAGAGGGTGTTTCATGGATGAGAACACTGGTCTGAAATTTCCTTCACAAACGGAGTTAAACCAAAGCCTCTGTGTCTTCCTACAAGCAAGAGTTCATTTCCGGTAAACCCAGTGATTTTTCGGCTAAAATGAATTTACACTGTTCTTGAACCCAACAGGATTTTCACTATTAACTAAAGAGCATCTATGTAAGAGATGCTGTGCTTTGTTACAGTTTCATAAGCAGAGTTTAACTAGATATGGTCCGTATGAGTAAGAAACCCAGTTCCTTTTTTTGGGCATGTTCATGTTTCTTGGTGTATTGGAGACTCTGGAAAGAAGAGCATGCTTCTTGCGTTTAAAGAGAGTATGTTTCTTGGATGAGAACACTGGTCTGAATTTTCCTTCAGAAACGGAATTAAACCAAAGCCTCTCTGTCTTCCTACAAGCAAGAGTTCATATCCGGTAAATCCAGGTATTTTTTGGCTCAAATGAATTTACACAGTTCACGAACCCAACACGTTTATCACTATTAACTAAAGAGCATCTATGTAACACATGCTGGGGTTTGTTACAGTTTCATAAGCATAGTTTAACTAGATATGGTCCGTATGAGTAAGAAACACAGTTCTTCTTTTCTGGGCATGCTCATGTTTCTTGCTGTATTGGAGATGCTGGAAGAAGAGCATGCTTCTTGCGTTATAACAGAGTATGTTTCAGGGATGAGAACACTGGTCTGAATTTTCCTTCAGAAGCGGGGTTAAACCAAAGTCTCTGTGTCTTCCTACAAGCAAGGGTTCATTTCCGGTAAACCCAGTGATTTTTCTGCTCAAATGAATTTACACAGTTCATGAACCCAACACGTTTTCAACTATTAAGTAAAGAGCATCTATGTAACACATGCTGTAGTTTGTTACAGTTTCAGAAGCAGAGTTTAACTAGATATGGTCCATATGAGTAAGAAACACAGTTCTTCTTTTCTGGGCATGCTCATGTTTCTTGCTGTATTGGAGATGCTGGAAGAAGAGCATGCTTCTTGCGTTATAACAGAGTATGTTTCAAGGATGAGAACACTGGTCTGAATTTTCCTTCAGATACGGAGTTAAACTAAAGTCTCTGTGTCTTCCTACAAGCAAGAGTTCATATCTGGTAAACCCAGTGATTTTTCGAATCAAATGAATTTACACAGTTCTTGAAACCGAAACGTTTGTCACTATTAACTAAAGAGCATCTATGTAACACATGCTGTGGTTTGTTACAGTTTCATAAGCAGAGTTCAACTAGATTTGGTCCGTATGAGTAGGAAACACAGTTCTTTTTTTCTGGGCATGCTCATGTTTCTTGCTGTATTGGAGACGCTGGAAGAAGAGCATGCTTGTTTCGTTAAAACAGAGTATGTTTCTTGGATGAGAACACTGGTCTGAATTTTCCTTCAGAAAAGGCGTTGAATCAAAGCCTCTGTGTCTTTCTACAAGCAAGAGTTCATTTCCGGTAAACCCAGGAGTTTTTCGGCTCAAATGAATTTACACAGTTCATGAACCCAACACGTTTTTCACTATTAACTAAAGAGCATCTATGTAACACATGCTGTGGTTAGTTACAGATTCATAAGCAGAGTTCAACTAGATATGGTCCGTATGAGTAGGAAACACAGCTCTTTTTTTCTGGGCATGCTCATGTTTCTTGCTATATTGCAGACTCAGGAAAGAAGAGGAAGCTTCTTGCGTAAAAACAGAGGGTGTTTCATGGATGAGAACACTGGTCTGAATTTCCCTCACAAACGGAGTTAAACCACAGCCTCTGTGTCTCCCTACAAGCAAGAGTTCATTTCCGGTAAACCCAGTGATTTTTCAGCTCAAATGAATTTACACAGTTCACGAACCCAACACGTTTTTCACTAAAAAACGAAAGAGCATCTATGTAACACATGCTTGGGTTTGTTACAGTTTCATAAGCACACTTTAACTAGATATGGTCTGTATGAGTAAGAAACACAGTTCTTCTTTTCTGGGCATGCTCATGTTTCTTGCTGTATTGGAGATGCTGGAAGAAGAGCATGCTTCTTGCGTTATAACAGAGTATGTTTCATGGATGAGAACACTGGTCTGAATTTTCCTTCAGAAACGGGGTTAAACCAAAGTCTCTGTGTCTTCCTACAAGCAAGAGTTCCTTTCCCGTAAACCCAGTGAATTTTCGGCTCAAATGAATTTACACATTTACGAACCCATCACGTTTTTCACTATTAACTAAAGAGCATATATGTAAGAGATGCTGTGGTTTGTTACAGTTTCATAAGCAGAGTTCAACTAGATATGGTCCTAATGAGTAGGAAACTCAGTTCTTTTTTTGGGCATGCTCATGTTTCTTGCTGCATTAGAGATCCTGGAAGAAGGGCATGCTTCTTGCGTTATAACAGAGTATGTTTCATGGATGAGAACACTGGTCTGAATTTTCCTTCTGAAACGGAGTTTAACCAAAGTCTCTGAGTCTTCCTACAAGCAAGAGTTCATATCCGGTAAACCCAGTGATTTTTCGGCTCAAATGAATTTACACAGTTCTTGAAACCAACACGTTTTTCACTATTAACTAAAGAGCATCTATGTAACACATGCTGTGGTTTGTTACAGTTTCATAAGCAGAGTTCAACTAGATATGGTCCGTATGAGTAGGAAACGCAGTTCTTTTTTTCTTGGCATGCTCATATTTCTTGCTGTATTGCAGACTCTGGAAAGAAGAGGAAGCTTCTTGCGTTAAAACAGAGGGTGTTTCATGGATGAGAACACTGGTCTGAAATTTCCTTCACAAACGGAGTTAAACCAAAGCCTCTGTGTCTTCCTACAAGCAAGAGTTCATTTCCGGTAAACCCAGTGATTTTTCGGCTAAAATGAATTTACACTGTTCTTGAACCCAACAGGATTTTCACTATTAACTAAAGAGCATCTATGTAAGAGATGCTGTGCTTTGTTACAGTTTCATAAGCAGAGTTTAACTAGATATGGTCCGTATGAGTAAGAAACCCAGTTCCTTTTTTTGGGCATGTTCATGTTTCTTGGTGTATTGGAGACTCTGGAAAGAAGAGCATGCTTCTTGCGTTTAAACAGAGTATGTTTCTTGGATGAGAACACTGGTCTGAATTTTCCTTCAGAAACGGAATTAAACCAAAGCCTCTCTGTCTTCCTACAAGCAAGAGTTCATATCCGGTAAATCCAGGTATTTTTTGGCTCAAATGAATTTACAAAGTTCACGAACCCAACACGTTTATCACTATTAACTAAAGAGCATCTATGTAACACATGCTGGGGTTTGTTACAGTTTCATAAGCATAGTTTAACTAGATATGGTCCGTATGATTAAGAAACACAGTTCTTCTTTTCTGGGCATGCTCATGTTTCTTGCTGTATTGGAGATGCTGGAAGAAGAGCATGCTTCTTGCGTTATAACAGAGTATGTTTCAGGGATGAGAACACTGGTCTGAATTTTCCTTCAGAAGCGGGGTTAAACCAAAGTCTCTGTGTCTTCCTACAAGCAAGAGTTCATATCCGGTAAACCCAGTGATTTTTCGGCTCAAATGAATTTACACAGTTCCTGAAACCAACACGTTTTTCACTATTAACTAAAGAGCATCTATGTAAAAAATGCTGTGGTTTGTTACAGTTTCATAAGCAGAGTTCAACTAGATATGGTCCGTATGAGTAGGAAACACAGCTCTTTTTTTCTGGGCATGCTCATGTTTCTTGCTATATTGCAGGCTCAGGAAAGAAGAGGAAGCTTCTTGCGTTAAAACAGAGGGTGTTTCATGGATGAGAACACTGGTCTCAATTTCCCTTCCCAAACGGAGTTAAACCACAACCTCTGTGTCTTCCTACAAGCAAGAGTTCATTTCTGGTAAAGCCACTGATTTTTCGGCTCAAATGAATTTACACAGTTCACGAACCCAACACGTTTTTCACTATTAACTAAAGAGCATCTATGTAAGAGATGCTGTGGTTTGTTATAGTTTCATAATCAGAGTTCAACTAGATATGGTCCGTATGAGTAGGAACCACACTTATTTTTTTCTGGGCATGCTCATGTTTCTTGCTGTATTAGTGACTGGAAAGAAGAGCATGCTCTTTGCGCTAAAACAGAGTGTGTTTCATGGATGAGAACTCTGGTCTGAATTTCCCTGCAGAAAAGGAGTGAAACCAATGCCTCTGTGCTTTCCTATTAGCAAGGGTTCATTTCCGGTAAACCCAGTGATTTTTCTGCTCAAATGAATTTACACAGTTCATGAACCCAACACGTTTTCAACTATTAAGTAAAGAGCATCTATGTAACACATGCTGTAGTTTGTTACATTTTCAGAAGCAGAGTTTAACTAGATATGGTCCATATGAGTAAGAAACACAGTTCTTCTTTTCTGGGCATGCTCATGTTTCTTGCTGTATTGGAGACGCTGGAAGAAGAGCATGCTTCTTGCGTTATAACAGAGTATGTTTCAAGGATGAGAACACTGGTCTGAATTTTCCTTCAGAAAAGGTGTTGAATCAAAGCCTCTGTGTCTTTCTACAAGCAAGAGTTCATTTCCGGTAAACCCAGGAGTTTTTCAGCTCAAATGAATTTACACAGTTCATGAACCCAACACGTTTTTCACTATTAACTAAAGAGCATCTATGTAACACATGCTGTGGTTAGTTACAGATTCATAAGCAGAGTTCAACTAGATATGGTCCGTATGAGTAGGAAACACAGCTCTTTTTTTCTGGGCATGCTCATGTTTCTTGCTATATTGCAGACTCAGGAAAGAAGAGGAAGCTTCTTGCGTAAAAACAGAGGGTGTTTCATGGATGAGAACACTGGTCTGAATTTCCCTCACAAACGGAGTTAAACCACAGCCTCTGTGTCTCCCTACAAGCAAGAGTTCATTTCCGGTAAACCCAGTGATTTTTCGGCTCAAATGAATTTACACAGTTCACGAACCCAACACGTTTTTCACTATTAACTAAAGAGCATCTATGTAACACATGCTTGGGTTTGTTACAGTTTCATAAGCACACTTTAACTAGATATGGTCCGTATGAGTAAGAAACACAGTTCTTCTTTTCTGGGCATGCTCATGTTTCTTGCTGTATTGGAGATGCTGGAAGAAGAGCATGCTTCTTGCGTTATAACAGAGTATGTTTCATGGATGAGAACACTGGTCTGAATTTTCCTTCAGAAACGGGGTTAAACCAAAGTCTCTGTGTCTTCCTACAAGCAAGAGTTCATATCCGGTAAACCCAGTGATTTTTCGGCTCAAATGAATTTACACAGTTCCTGAAACCAACACGTTTTTCACTATTAACTAAAGAGCATCTATGTAACAAATGCTGTGGTTTGTTACAGTTTCATAAGCAGAGTTCAACTAGATATGGTCCGTATGAGTAGGAAACACAGCTCTTTTTTTCTGGGCATGCTCATCTTTCTTGCTATATTGCAGGCTCAGGAAAGAAGAGGAAGCTTCTTGCGTTAAAACAGAGGGTGTTTCATGGATGAGAACACTGGTCTCAATTTCCCTTCCCAAACGGAGTTAAACCACAACCTCTGTGTCTTCCTACAAGCAAGAGTTCATTTCTGGTAAAGCCACTGATTTTTCGGCTCAAATGAATTTACACAGTTCACGAACCCAACACGTTTTTCACTATTAACTAAAGAGCATCTATGTAAGAGATGCTGTGGTTTGTTATAGTTTCATAATCAGAGTTCAACTAGATATGGTCCGTATGAGTAGGAACCACACTTATTTTTTTCTGGGCATGCTCATGTTTCTTGCTGTATTAGTGACTGGAAAGAAGAGCATGCTCTTTGCGCTAAAACAGAGTGTGTTTCATGGATGAGAACTCTGGTCTGAATTTCCCTTCAGAAAAGGAGTGAAACCAATGCCTCTGTGCTTTCCTATTAGCAAGGGTTCATTTCCGGTAAACCCAGTGATTTTTCTGCTCAAATGAATTTACACAGTTCATGAACCCAACACGTTTTCAACTATTAAGTAAAGAGCATCTATGTAACACATGCTGTAGTTTGTTACAGTTTCAGAAGCAGAGTTTAACTAGATATGGTCCATATGAGTAAGAAACACAGTTCTTCTTTTCTGGGCATGCTCATGTTTCTTGCTGTATTGGAGACGCTGGAAGAAGAGCATGCTTCTTGCGTTATAACAGAGTATGTTTCAAGGATGAGAACACTGGTGTGAATTTTCCTTCAGATACGGAGTTAAACTAAAGTCTCTGTGTCTTCCTACAAGCAAGAGTTCATATCTGGTAAACCCAGTGATTTTTCGGATCAAATGAATTTACACAGTTCTTGAAACCGAAACGTTTGTCACTATTAACTAAAGAGCATCTATGTAACACATGCTGTGGTTTGTTACAGTTTCATAAGCAGAGTTCAACTAGATTTGGTCCGTATGAGTAGGAAACACAGTTCTTTTTTTCTGGGCATGCTCATGTTTCTTGCTGTATTGGAGACGCTGGAAGAAGAGCATGCTTGTTTCGTTAAAACAGAGTATGTTTCTTGGATGAGAACACTGGTCTGAATTTTCCTTCAGAAAAGGCGTTGAATCAAAGCCTCTGTGTCTTTCTACAAGCAAGAGTTCATTTCCTGTAAACCCAGGAGTTTTTCGGCTCAAATGAATTTACACAGTTCATGAACCCAACACGTTTTTCACTATTAACTAAAGAGCATCTATGTAACACATGCTGTGGTTAGTTACAGATTCATAAGCAGAGTTCAACTAGATATGGTCCGTATGAGTAGGAAACCCAGCTCTTTTTTTCTGGGCATGCTCATGTTTCTTGCTATATTGCAGACTCGGGAAAGAAGAGGAAGCTTCTTGCGTAAAAACAGAGGGTGTTTCATGGATGAGAACACTGGTCTGAATTTCCCTCACAAACGGAGTTAAACCACAGCCTCTGTGTCTCCCTACAAGCAAGAGTTCATTTCCGGTAAACCCAGTGATTTTTCGGCTCAAATGAATTTACACAGTTCACGAACCCAACACGTTTTTCACTATTAACTAAAGAGCATCTATGTAACACATGCTTGGGTTTGTTACAGTTTCATAAGCACACTTTAACTAGATATGGTCCGTATGAGTAAGAAACACAGTTCTTCTTTTCTGGGCATGCTCATGTTTCTTGCTGTATTGGAGATCCTGGAAGAAGAGCATGCTTCTTGCGTTATAACAGAGTATGTTTCATGGATGAGAACACTGGTCTGAATTTTCCTTCAGAAGCGGGGTTAAACCAAAGTCTCTGTGTCTTCCTACAAGCAAGAGTTCATATCCGGTAAACCCAGTGATTTTTCGGCTCAAATGAATTTACACAGTTCCTGAAACCAACACGTTTTTCACTACTAACTAAAGAGCATCTATGTAACAAATGCTGTGGTTTGTTACAGTTTCATAAGCAGAGTTCAACTAGATATGGTCCGTATGAGTAGGAAACACAGCTCTTTTTTTCTGGGCATGCTCATGTTTCTTGCTATATTGCAGGCTCAGGAAAGAAGAGGAAGCTTCTTGCGTTAAAACAGAGGGTGTTTCATTGATGAGAACATTGTTCTCAATATCCCTTCCCAAACGGAGTTAAACCACAGCCTCTGTGTCTTCCTACAAGCAAGAGTTCATTTCCGGTAAACCCAGTGATTTTTCGGCTCAAATGAATTTACACTGTTCACGAACTCAACACGTTTTTCACTATTAACTAAAGAGCATCTATGTAACACATGCTGTGGTTTGTTACAGTTTCATAAGCAGAGTTTAACTAGATATGGTCCGTATGAGTAGGAAACACAGTTCTTTTTTTCTGGGCATGCTCATGTTTCTTGCTGTATTGGAGACGCTTGAAGAAGTGCATGCTTCTAGCGTTATAACAGAGTATGTTTCTTGGATGAGAACACTGGTCTGAATTTTCCTTCAGAAGCGGGGTTAAACCAAAGTCTCTGTGTCTTCCTACAAGCAAGAGTTCCTTTCCCGTAAACCCAGTGAATTTTCGGCTCAAATGAATTTACACATTTACGAACCCATCACGTTTTTCACTATTAACTAAAGAGCATATATGTAAGAGATGCTGTGGTTTGTTACAGTTTCATAAGCAGAGTTCAACTAGATATGGTCCTAATGAGTAGGAAACTCAGTTCTTTTTTTCTGGGCATGCTCATGTTTCTTGCTGCATTAGAGATCCTGGAAGAAGGGCATGCTTCTTGCGTTATAACAGAGTATGTTTCATGGATGAGAACACTGGTCTGAATTTTCCTTCTGAAACGGAGTTTAACCAATGTCTCTGAGTCTTCCTACAAGCAAGAGTTCATATCCGGTAAACCCAGTGATTTTTCGGCTCAAATGAATTTACACAGTTCTTGAAACCAACACGTTTTTCACTATTAACTAAAGAGCATCTATGTAACACATGCTGTGGTTTGTTACAGTTTCATAAGCAGAGTTCAACTAGATATGGTCCGTATGAGTAGGAAACGCGGTTCTTTTTTTCTTGGCATGCTCATATTTCTTGCTGTATTGCAGACTCTGGAAAGAAGAGGAAGCTTCTTGCGTTAAAACAGAGGGTGTTTCATGGATGAGAACACTGGTCTGAAATTTCCTTCACAAACGGAGTTAAACCAAAGCCTCTGTGTCTTCCTACAAGCAAGAGTTCATTTCCGGTAAACCCAGTGATTTTTCGGCTAAAATGAATTTACACTGTTCTTGAACCCAACAGGATTTTCACTATTAACTAAAGAGCATCTATGTAAGAGATGCTGTGCTTTGTTACAGTGTCATAAGCAGAGTTTAACTAGATATGGTCCGTATGAGTAAGAAACCCAGTTCCTTTTTTTGGGCATGCTCATGTTTCTTGGTGTATTGGAGACTCTGGAAAGAAGAGCATGCTTCTTGCGTTTAAACAGAGTATGTTTCTTGGATGAGAACACTGGTCTGAATTTTCCTTCAGAAACGGAATTAAACCAAAGCCTCTCTGTCTTCCTACAAGCAAGAGTTCATATCCGGTAAATCCAGGTATTTTTTGGCTCAAATGAATTTACACAGTTCACGAACCCAACACGTTTATCACTATTAACTAAAGAGCATCTATGTAACACATGCTGGGGTTTGTTACAGTTTCATAAGCATAGTTTAACTAGATATGGTCCGTATGAGTAAGAAACACAGTTCTTCTTTTCTGGGCATGCTCATGTTTCTTGCTGTATTGGAGATGCTGGAAGAAGAGCATGCTTCTTGCGTTATAACAGAGTATGTTTCAGGGATGAGAACACTGGTCTGAATTTTCCTTCAGAAGCGGGGTTAAACCAAAGTCTCTGTGTCTTCCTACAAGCAAGAGTTCATATCCGGTAAACCCAGTGATTTTTCGGCTCAAATGAATTTACACAGTTCCTGAAACCAACACGTTTTTCACTATTAACTAAAGAGCATCTATGTAAAAAATGCTGTGGTTTGTTACAGTTTCATAAGCAGAGTTCAACTAGATATGGTCCGTATGAGTAGGAAACACAGCTCTTTTTTTCTGGGCATGCTCATGTTTCTTGCTATATTGCAGGCTCAGGAAAGAAGAGGAAGCTTCTTGCGTTAAAACAGAGGGTGTTTCATGGATGAGAACACTGGTCTCAATTTCCCTTCCCAAACGGAGTTAAACCACAACCTCTGTGTCTTCCTACAAGCAAGAGTTCATTTCTGGTAAAGCCACTGATTTTTCGGCTCAAATGAATTTACACAGTTCACGAACCCAACACGTTTTTCACTATTAACTAAAGAGCATCTATGTAAGAGATGCTGTGGTTTGTTATAGTTTCATAATCAGAGTTCAACTAGATATGGTCCGTATGAGTAGGAACCACACTTATTTTTTTCTGGGCATGCTCATGTTTCTTGCTGTATTAGTGACTGGAAAGAAGAGCATGCTCTTTGCGCTAAAACAGAGTGTGTTTCATGGATGAGAACTCTGGTCTGAATTTCCCTTCAGAAAAGGAGTGAAACCAATGCCTCTGTGCTTTCCTATTAGCAAGGGTTCATTTCCGGTAAACCCAGTGATTTTTCTGCTCAAATGAATTTACACAGTTCATGAACCCAACACGTTTTCAACTATTAAGTAAAGAGCATCTATGTAACACATGCTGTAGTTTGTTACAGTTTCAGAAGCAGAGTTTAACTAGATATGGTCCATATGAGTAAGAAACACAGTTCTTCTTTTCTGGGCATGCTCATGTTTCTTGCTGTATTGGAGACGCTGGAAGAAGAGCATGCTTCTTGCGTTATAACAGAGTATGTTTCAAGGATGAGAACACTGGTGTGAATTTTCCTTCAGATACGGAGTTAAACTAAAGTCTCTGTGTCTTCCTACAAGCAAGAGTTCATATCTGGTAAACCCAGTGATTTTTCGGATCAAATGAATTTACACAGTTCTTGAAACCGAAACGTTTGTCACTATTAACTAAAGAGCATCTATGTAACACATGCTGTGGTTTGTTACAGTTTCATAAGCAGAGTTCAACTAGATTTGGTCCGTATGAGTAGGAAACACAGTTCTTTTTTTCTGGGCATGCTCATGTTTCTTGCTGTATTGGAGACGCTGGAAGAAGAGCATGCTTGTTTCGTTAAAACAGAGTATGTTTCTTGGATGAGAACACTGGTCTGAATTTTCCTTCAGAAAAGGCGTTGAATCAAAGCCTCTGTGTCTTTCTACAAGCAAGAGTTCATTTCCTGTAAACCCAGGAGTTTTTCGGCTCAAATGAATTTACACAGTTCATGAACCCAACACGTTTTTCACTATTAACTAAAGAGCATCTATGTAACACATGCTGTGGTTAGTTACAGATTCATAAGCAGAGTTCAACTAGATATGGTCCGTATGAGTAGGAAACCCAGCTCTTTTTTTCTGGGCATGCTCATGTTTCTTGCTATATTGCAGACTCGGGAAAGAAGAGGAAGCTTCTTGCGTAAAAACAGAGGGTGTTTCATGGATGAGAACACTGGTCTGAATTTCCCTCACAAACGGAGTTAAACCACAGCCTCTGTGTCTCCCTACAAGCAAGAGTTCATTTCCGGTAAACCCAGTGATTTTTCGGCTCAAATGAATTTACACAGTTCACGAACCCAACACGTTTTTCACTATTAACTAAAGAGCATCTATGTAACACATGCTTGGGTTTGTTACAGTTTCATAAGCACACTTTAACTAGATATGGTCCGTATGAGTAAGAAACACAGTTCTTCTTTTCTGGGCATGCTCATGTTTCTTGCTGTATTGGAGATCCTGGAAGAAGAGCATGCTTCTTGCGTTATAACAGAGTATGTTTCATGGATGAGAACACTGGTCTGAATTTTCCTTCAGAAGCGGGGTTAAACCAAAGTCTCTGTGTCTTCCTACAAGCAAGAGTTCATATCCGGTAAACCCAGTGATTTTTCGGCTCAAATGAATTTACACAGTTCCTGAAACCAACACGTTTTTCACTACTAACTAAAGAGCATCTATGTAACAAATGCTGTGGTTTGTTACAGTTTCATAAGCAGAGTTCAACTAGATATGGTCCGTATGAGTAGGAAACACAGCTCTTTTTTTCTGGGCATGCTCATGTTTCTTGCTATATTGCAGGCTCAGGAAAGAAGAGGAAGCTTCTTGCGTTAAAACAGAGGGTGTTTCATTGATGAGAACATTGTTCTCAATATCCCTTCCCAAACGGAGTTAAACCACAGCCTCTGTGTCTTCCTACAAGCAAGAGTTCATTTCCGGTAAACCCAGTGATTTTTCGGCTCAAATGAATTTACACTGTTCACGAACTCAACACGTTTTTCACTATTAACTAAAGAGCATCTATGTAACACATGCTGTGGTTTGTTACAGTTTCATAAGCAGAGTTTAACTAGATATGGTCCGTATGAGTAGGAAACACAGTTCTTTTTTTCTGGGCATGCTCATGTTTCTTGCTGTATTGGAGACGCTTGAAGAAGTGCATGCTTCTAGCGTTATAACAGAGTATGTTTCTTGGATGAGAACACTGGTCTGAATTTTCCTTCAGAAGCGGGGTTAAACCAAAGTCTCTGTGTCTTCCTACAAGCAAGAGTTCCTTTCCCGTAAACCCAGTGAATTTTCGGCTCAAATGAATTTACACATTTACGAACCCATCACGTTTTTCACTATTAACTAAAGAGCATATATGTAAGAGATGCTGTGGTTTGTTACAGTTTCATAAGCAGAGTTCAACTAGATATGGTCCTAATGAGTAGGAAACTCAGTTCTTTTTTTCTGGGCATGCTCATGTTTCTTGCTGCATTAGAGATCCTGGAAGAAGGGCATGCTTCTTGCGTTATAACAGAGTATGTTTCATGGATGAGAACACTGGTCTGAATTTTCCTTCTGAAACGGAGTTTAACCAATGTCTCTGAGTCTTCCTACAAGCAAGAGTTCATATCCGGTAAACCCAGTGATTTTTCGGCTCAAATGAATTTACACAGTTCTTGAAACCAACACGTTTTTCACTATTAACTAAAGAGCATCTATGTAACACATGCTGTGGTTTGTTACAGTTTCATAAGCAGAGTTCAACTAGATATGGTCCGTATGAGTAGGAAACGCGGTTCTTTTTTTCTTGGCATGCTCATATTTCTTGCTGTATTGCAGACTCTGGAAAGAAGAGGAAGCTTCTTGCGTTAAAACAGAGGGTGTTTCATGGATGAGAACACTGGTCTGAAATTTCCTTCACAAACGGAGTTAAACCAAAGCCTCTGTGTCTTCCTACAAGCAAGAGTTCATTTCCGGTAAACCCAGTGATTTTTCGGCTAAAATGAATTTACACTGTTCTTGAACCCAACAGGATTTTCACTATTAACTAAAGAGCATCTATGTAAGAGATGCTGTGCTTTGTTACAGTGTCATAAGCAGAGTTTAACTAGATATGGTCCGTATGAGTAAGAAACCCAGTTCCTTTTTTTGGGCATGCTCATGTTTCTTGGTGTATTGGAGACTCTGGAAAGAAGAGCATGCTTCTTGCGTTTAAACAGAGTATGTTTCTTGGATGAGAACACTGGTCTGAATTTTCCTTCAGAAACGGAATTAAACCAAAGCCTCTCTGTCTTCCTACAAGCAAGAGTTCATATCCGGTAAATCCAGGTATTTTTTGGCTCAAATGAATTTACACAGTTCACGAACCCAACACGTTTATCACTATTAACTAAAGAGCATCTATGTAACACATGCTGGGGTTTGTTACAGTTTCATAAGCATAGTTTAACTAGATATGGTCCGTATGAGTAAGAAACACAGTTCTTCTTTTCTGGGCATGCTCATGTTTCTTGCTGTATTGGAGATGCTGGAAGAAGAGCATGCTTCTTGCGTTATAACAGAGTATGTTTCAGGGATGAGAACACTGGTCTGAATTTTCCTTCAGAAGCGGGGTTAAACCAAAGTCTCTGTGTCTTCCTACAAGCAAGAGTTCATATCCGGTAAACCCAGTGATTTTTCGGCTCAAATGAATTTACACAGTTCCTGAAACCAACACGTTTTTCACTATTAACTAAAGAGCATCTATGTAAAAAATGCTGTGGTTTGTTACAGTTTCATAAGCAGAGTTCAACTAGATATGGTCCGTATGAGTAGGAAACACAGCTCTTTTTTTCTGGGCATGCTCATGTTTCTTGCTATATTGCAGGCTCAGGAAAGAAGAGGAAGCTTCTTGCGTTAAAACAGAGGGTGTTTCATGGATGAGAACACTGGTCTCAATTTCCCTTCCCAAACGGAGTTAAACCACAACCTCTGTGTCTTCCTACAAGCAAGAGTTCATTTCTGGTAAAGCCACTGATTTTTCGGCTCAAATGAATTTACACAGTTCACGAACCCAACACGTTTTTCACTATTAACTAAAGAGCATCTATGTAACACATGCTGTGGTTAGTTACAGATTCATAAGCAGAGTTCAACTAGATATGGTCCGTATGAGTAGGAAACCCAGCTCTTTTTTTCTGGGCATGCTCATGTTTCTTGCTATATTGCAGACTCGGGAAAGAAGAGGAAGCTTCTTGCGTAAGAACAGAGGGTGTTTCATGGATGAGAACACTGGTCTGAATTTCCCTCACAAACGGAGTTAAACCACAGCCTCTGTGTCTCCCTACAAGCAAGAGTTCATTTCCGGTAAACCCAGTGATTTTTCGGCTCAAATGAATTTACACAGTTCACGAACCCAACACGTTTTTCACTATTAACTAAAGAGCATCTATGTAACACATGCTTGGGTTTGTTACAGTTTCATAAGCACACTTTAACTAGATATGGTCCGTATGAGTAAGAAACACAGTTCTTCTTTTCTGGGCATGCTCATGTTTCTTGCTGTATTGGAGATCCTGGAAGAAGAGCATGCTTCTTGCGTTATAACAGAGTATGTTTCATGGATGAGAACACTGGTCTGAATTTTCCTTCAGAAGCGGGGTTAAACCAAAGTCTCTGTGTCTTCCTACAAGCAAGAGTTCATATCTGGTAAACCCAGTGATTTTTTGGCTCAAATGAATTTACACAGTTCCTGAAACCAACACGTTTTTCACTATTAACTAAAGAGCATCTATGTAACACATGCTGTGGTTTGTTACAGTTTCATAAGCAGAGTTCAACTAGATATGGTCCGTATGAGTAGGAAACACAGCTCTTTTTTTCTGGGCATGCTCATGTTTCTTGCTATATTGCAGGCTCAGGAAAGAAGAGGAAGCTTCTTGCGTTAAAACAGAGGGTGTTTCATTGATGAGAACATTGTTCTCAATATCCCTTCCCAAATGGAGTTAAACCACAGCCTCTGTGTCTTCCTACAAGCAAGAGTTCATTTCCGGTAAACCCAGTGATTTTTCGGCTCAAATGAATTTACACTGTTCACGAACTCAACACGTTTTTCACTATTAACTAAAGAGCATCTATGTAACACATGCTGTGGTTTGTTACAGTTTCATAAGCAGAGTTTAACTAGATATGGTCCGTATGAGTAGGAAACACAGTTCTTTTTTTCTGGGCATGCTCATGTTTCTTGCTGTATTGGAGACGCTTGAAGAAGTGCATGCTTCTAGCGTTATAACAGAGTATGTTTCTTGGATGAGAACACTGGTCTGAATTTTCCTTCAGAAGCGGGGTTAAACCAAAGTCTCTGTGTCTTCCTACAAGCAAGAGTTCCTTTCCCGTAAACCCAGTGAATTTTCGGCTCAAATGAATTTACACATTTACGAACCCATCACGTTTAACTATTAACTAAAGAGCATATATGTAAGAGATGCTGTGGTTTGTTACAGTTTCATAAGCAGAGTTCAACTAGATATGGTCCTAATGAGTAGGAAACTCAGTTCTTTTTTTCTGGGCATGCTCATGTTTCTTGCTGCATTAGAGATCCTGGAAGAAGGGCATGCTTCTTGCGTTATAACAGAGTATGTTTCATGGATGAGAACACTGGTCTGAATTTTCCTTCTGAAACGGAGTTTAACCAATGTCTCTGAGTCTTCCTACAAGCAAGAGTTCATATCCGGTAAACCCAGTGATTTTTCGGCTCAAATGAATTTACACAGTTCTTGAAACCAACACGTTTTTCACTATTAACTAAAGAGCATCTATGTAACACATGCTGTGGTTTGTTACAGTTTCATAAGCAGAGTTCAACTAGATATGGTCCGTATGAGTAGGAAACGCAGTTCTTTTTTTCTTGGCATGCTCATATTTCTTGCTGTATTGCAGACTCTGGAAAGAAGAGGAAGCTTCTTGCGTTAAAACAGAGGGTGTTTCATGGATGAGAACACTGGTCTGAAATTTCCTTCACAAACGGAGTTAAACCAAAGCCTCTGTGTCTTCCTACAAGCAAGAGTTCATTTCCGGTAAACCCAGTGATTTTTCGGCTAAAATGAATTTACACTGTTCTTGAACCCAACAGGATTTTCACTATTAACTAAAGAGCATCTATGTAAGAGATGCTGTGCTTTGTTACAGTGTCATAAGCAGAGTTTAACTAGATATGGTCCGTATGAGTAAGAAACCCAGTTCCTTTTTTTGGGCATGCTCATGTTTCTTGGTGTATTGGAGACTCTGGAAAGAAGAGCATGCTTCTTGCGTTTAAACAGAGTATGTTTCTTGGATGAGAACACTGGTCTGAATTTTCCTTCCAAAACGGAATTAAACCAAAGCCTCTCTGTCTTCCTACAAGCAAGAGTTCATATCCGGTAAATCCAGGTATTTTTTGGCTCAAATGAATTTACACAGTTCACGAACCCAACACGTTTATCACTATTAACTAAAGAGCATCTATGTAACACATGCTGTGGTTTGTTACAGTTTCATAAGCATAGTTTAACTAGATATGGTCCGTATGAGTAAGAAACACAGTTCTTCTTTTCTGGGCATGCTCATGTTTCTTGCTGTATTGGAGATGCTGGAAGAAGAGCATGCTTCTTGCGTTATAACAGAGTATGTTTCAGGGATGAGAACACTGGTCTGAATTTTCCTTCAGAAGCGGGGTTAAACCAAAGTCTCTGTGTCTTCCTACAAGCAAGAGTTCATATCCGGTAAACCCAGTGATTTTTCGGCTCAAATGAATTTACACAGTTCCTGAAACCAACACGTTTTTCACTATTAACTAAAGAGCATCTATGTAAAAAATGCTGTGGTTTGTTACAGTTTCATAAGCAGAGTTCAACTAGATATGGTCCGTATGAGTAGGAAACACAGCTCTTTTTTTCTGGGCATGCTCATGTTTCTTGCTATATTGCAGGCTCAGGAAAGAAGAGGAAGCTTCTTGCGTTAAAACAGAGGGTGTTTCATGGATGAGAACACTGGTCTCAATTTCCCTTCCCAAACGGAGTTAAACCACAACCTCTGTGTCTTCCTACAAGCAAGAGTTCATTTCTGGTAAAGCCACTGATTTTTCGGCTCAAATGAATTTACACAGTTCACGAACCCAACACGTTTTTCACTATTAACTAAAGAGCATCTATGTAAGAGATGCTGTGGTTTGTTATAGTTTCATAATCAGAGTTCAACTAGATATGGTCCGTATGAGTAGGAACCACACTAATTTTTTTCTGGGCATGCTCATGTTTCTTGCTGAATTAGTGACTGGAAAGAAGAGCATGCTCTTTGCGCTAAAACAGAGTGTGTTTCATGGATGAGAACTCTGGTCTGAATTTCCCTTCAGAAAAGGAGTGAAACCAATGCCTCTGTGCTTTCCTATTAGCAAGGGTTCATTTCCGGTAAACCCAGTGATTTTTCTGCTCAAATGAATTTACACAGTTCATGAACCCAACACGTTTTCAACTATTAAGTAAAGAGCATCTATGTAACACATGCTGTGGTTTGTTACAGTTTCAGAAGCAGAGTTTAACTAGATATGGTCCATATGAGTAAGAAACACAGTTCTTCTTTTCTGGGCATGCTCATGTTTCTTGCTGTATTGGAGACGCTGGAAGAAGAGCATGCTTCTTGCGTTATAAGAGAGTATGTTTCAAGGATGAGAACACTGGTCTGAATTTTCCTTCAGATACGGAGTTAAACTAAAGTCTCTGTGTCTTCCTACAAGCAAGAGTTCATATCTGGTAAACCCAGTGATTTTTCGGATCAAATGAATTTACACAGTTCTTGAAACCGAAACGTTTGTCACTATTAACTAAAGAGCATCTATGTAACACATGCTGTGGTTTGTTACAGTTTCATAAGCAGAGTTCAACTAGATTTGGTCCGTATGAGTAGGAAACACAGTTCTTTTTTTCTGGGCATGCTCATGTTTCTTGCTGTATTGGAGACGCTGGAAGAAGAGCATGCTTGTTTCGTTAAAACAGAGTATGTTTCTTGGATGAGAACACTGGTCTGAATTTTCCTTCAGAAAAGGCGTTGAATCAAAGCCTCTGTGTCTTTCTAAAAGCAAGAGTTCATTTCCGGTAAACCCAGGAGGTTTTCGGCTCAAATGAATTTACACAGTTCATGAACCCAACACGTTTTTCACTATTAACTAAAGAGCATCTATGTAACACATGCTGTGGTTAGTTACAGATTCATAAGCAGAGTTCAACTAGATATGGTCCGTATGAGTAGGAAACACAGCTCTTTTTTCTGGGCATGCTCATGTTTCTTGCTATATTGCAGACTCGGGAAAGAAGAGGAAGCTTCTTGCGTAAAAACAGAGGGTGTTTCATGGATGAGAACACTGGTCTGAATTTCCCTCACAAACGGAGTTAAACCACAGCCTCTGTGTCTCCCTACAAGCAAGAGTTCATTTCCGGTAAACCCAGTGATTTTTCGGCTCAAATGAATTTACACAGTTCACGAACCCAACACGTTTTTCACTATTAACTAAAGAGCATCTATGTAACACATGCTGGGGTTTGTTACAGTTTCATAAGCACACTTTAACTAGATATGGTCCGTATGAGTAAGAAACACAGTTCTTCTTTTCTGGGCATGCTCATGTTTCTTGCTGTATTGGAGATGCTGGAAGAAGAGCATGCTTCTTGCCTTATAACAGAGTATGTTTCATGGATGAGAACACTGGTCTGAATTTTCCTTCAGAAACGGGGTTAAACCAAAGTCTCTGTGTCTTCCTACAAGCAAGAGTTCATATCCGGTAAACCCAGTGATTTTTCGGCTCAAATGAATTTACACAGTTCCTGAAACCAACACGTTTTTCACTATTAACTAAAGAGCATCTATGTAACAAATGCTGTGGTTTGTTACAGTTTCAATAGCAGAGTTCAACTAGATATGGTCCGTATGAGTAGGAAACACAGTTCTTTTTTTCTGGGCGTGCTCATATTTCTTGCTGTATTGCAGACTCTGGAAAGAAGAGGAAGCTTCTTGCGTTATAACAGAGTATGTTTCTTGGATGAGAACACTGGTCTGAATTTTCCTTCAGAAACAGAGTTAAACCAAAGTCTCTGTGTCTTCCTACAAGCAAGAGTTCATTTCCGGTGAACCCAGTGATTTTCCGCTCAAATGAATTTACACAGTTCAGAAACCCAACAGGATTTTCACTATTAACTAAAGAGCATCTATGTAAGAGATGCTGTGCTTTGTTACAGTTTCATAAGCAGAGTTCAACTAGATATGGTCCATATGAATAAGAAACACAGTTCTTTTTTTCTGGGCATGCTCATGTTTCTTGCTGTATTGGAGACGCTGGAAAGAAGAGCATGCTTCTTGCGTTAAAACAGAGTATGTTTCTTGGATGAGAACACTGGTCTGAATTTTCCTTCAGAAATGGAATTAACCCGAAGTCTCTGTGTCTTCCTACAAGCAAGAGTTCCTTTCCGGTAAACCCAGTGAATTTTCGGCTCAAATGAATTTACACAGTTCATGAACCCAACACGATTTTCACTATTAACTAAAGAGCATCTATGTAAGAGATGTTGTGGTTTGTTACAGTTTCATAAGCAGAGTTTAACTAGATATGGTCCGTATGAGTAAGAAACTCAGTTCTTCTTTTCTGGACATGCTCATGTTTCTTGCTGAATTGGAGACGCTGGAAGAAGAGCATGCTTCTTGCGTTATAACAGAGTATGTTTCAAGGATGAGAACACTGGTCTTAATTTTCCTTCAGAAACGGAGTTTAACCAAAGTCTCTGTGTCTTCCTACAAGCAAGAGTTCATTTCCGGTAAACCCAGTGAATTTTCGGCTCAAATGAATTTACACATTTACGAACCCATCACGTTTTTCACTATTAACTAAAGAGCATCTATGTAAAAGATGTTGTGGTTTGTTACAGTTTCATAAGCAGAGTTCAACTAGATATGGTCCTAATGAGTAGGAAACTCAGTTCTTTTTTTCTGGGCATGCTCATGTTTCTTGCTGTATTAGAGATCCTGGAAGAAGTGCATGCTTCTTGCGTTATAACAGAGTATGTTTCATGGATGAGAACACTGGTCTGAATTTTCCTTCAGAAACGGAGTTTAACCAAAGTCTCTGTGTCTTCCTACAAGCAAGAGTTCATATCCGGTAAACGCAGTGATTTTTCGGCTCAAATGAATTTACACAGTTCTTGAAACCAACACGTTTTTCACTATTAACTAAAGAGCATCTATGTAACACATGCTGTGGTTTGTTACAGTTTCATAAGCTGAGTTCAACTAGATATGGTCCGTATGAGTAGGAAACACAGTTCTTTTTTTCTGGGCATGCTCATATTTCTTGCTGTATTGCAGACTCTGGAAAGAAGAGGAAGCTTCTTGCGTTAAAACAGAGGGTGTTTCATGGATGAGAACACTGGTCTGAATTTTCCTTCAGAAACGGGGTTAAACCAAAGTCTCTGTGTCTTCCTACAAGCAAGAGTTCATTTCCAGTGAACCCAGTGATTTTCGGCTAAAATGAATTTACACAGTTCACAAACCCAACAGGATTTTCACTATTAACTAAAGAGCATCTATGTAAGAGATGCTGTGCTTTGTTACAGTTTCATAAGAAGAGTCAACTAGATATGGTCCATATGAATAAGAAACACAGTTCTTTTTTTCTGGGCATGCTCATGTTTCTTGCTGTATTGGAGACGCTGGAAAGAAGAGCATGCTTCTTGCGTTAAAACAGAGTATGTTTCTTGGATGAGAACACTGGTCTGAATTTTCCTTCAGAAATGGAATTAACCCGAAGTCTCTGTGTCTTCCTACAAGCAAGAGTTCCTTTCCGGTAAACCCAGTGATTTTTCGGCTCAAATGAATTTACACAGTTCATGAACTCAACACGTTTTTCACTATTAACTAAAGAGCATCTATGTAAGAGATGTTGTGCTTTGTTACAGTTTCATAAGCAGAGTTTAACCAGATATGGTCCATATGAGTAAGAAACACAGTTCTTTTTTTCTGGGCATGCTCATGTTTCTTGCTGTATTGGAGACGCTGGAAAGAAGAGCATGCTTCTTGCGTTAAACAGAGTATGTTCTTGAATGAGAACACTGGTCTTAATTTTCCTTCAGAAATGGAATTAAATCAAAGTCTCTGTGCCTTCCTACAAGCAAGAGTTCCTTTCCGGTAAACCCAGTGAATTTTCGGCTCAAATGAATATACACAGTTCTTGACCCAACAGGATTTTCACTATTAACTAAAGAGCATCTATGTAAGAGATGCTGTGCTTTGTTACACTTTCATAAGCAGAGTTTAACTAGATATGGTCCGTATGAGTAAGAAACACAGTTCTTTTTTTCTGGGCATGCTCATGTTTCTTGCTGTATTGGAGACGCTGGAAAGAAGAGCATGCTTCTTGCGTTAAAACAGAGTATGTTTCTTGGATGAGAACACTGGTCTGTATTTTCCTTCAGAAATGGAATTAAACCAAAATCTCTGTGTCTTCCTACAAGCAAGAGTTCCTTTCTGGTAAACCCAGTGAATTTTCGGCTCAAATGAATTTACACATTTAGGAACCCATCACGTTTTTCACTATTAACTAAAGAGCATCTATGTAAAAGATGTTGTGGTTTGTTACAGTTTCATAAGCAGAGTTCAACTAGATATGGTCCTAATGAGTAGGAAACTCAGTTCTTTTTTTCTGGGCATGCTCATGTTTCTTGCTGTATTAGAGATCCTGGAAGAAGGGCATGCTTCTTGCGTTAAAACAGAGTATGTTTCATGGATGAGAACACTGGTCTGAATTTTCCTTCAGAAACGGAGTTAAACCAAAGGCTCTGTGTCTTCCTACAAGCAAGAGTTCATATCCGGTAAACGCAGTGATTTTTCGGCTCAAATGAATTTACACAGTTCTTGAAACCAACACGTTTTTCACTATTAACTAAAGAGCATCTATGTAACACATGCTGTGGTTTGTTACAGTTTCATAAGCAGAGTTCAACTAGATATGGTCCGTATGAGTAGGAAACACAGCTCTTTTTTTTCTGGTCATGCTCATGTTTCTTGCTATATTGCAGGCCCTAGGAAAGAAGAGGAAGCTTCTTGCGTTAAAACAGAGGGTGTTTCATTGATGAGAACACTGGTCTCAATTTCCCTTCCCAAACGGAGTTAAACCACATCCTCTGTGTCTTCCTACAAGCAAGAGTTCATTTCCGGTAAACCCAGTGATTTTTCGGCTCAAATGTATTTACACAGTTCACGAACCCAACACGTTTTTCACTATTAACTAAAGAGCATCTATGTAAGAGATGCTGTGGTTTGTTACAGTTTCATAATCAGAGTTCAACTAGATATGGTCCATATGAGTAGGAACCACAGTTCTTTTTTTCTGGGCATGCTCATGTTTCTTGCTGTATTAGAGACTGGAAAGAAGAGCATGCTCTTTGCGCTAAAACAGAGTGTGTTTCATGGATGAGAACTCTGGTCTGAGTTTCACTTCACAAAAGGAGTGAAACAAATGCCTCTGTGCTTTCCTATTAGCAAGGGTTCATTTCTGGTAAACCCAGTGATTTTTCTGCTCAAATGAATTTACACAGTTCATGAACCCAACACGTTTTCAACTATTAAGTAAAGAGCATCTATGTAACACATGCTGTGGTTTGTTACAGTTTCAGAAGCAGAGTTTAACTAGATATGGTCCATATGAGTAAGAAACACAGTTCTTCTTTTCTGGGCATGCTCATGTTTCTTGCTGTATTGGAGACGCTGGAAGAAGAGCATGCTTCTTGCGTTATAACAGAGTATGTTTCAAGGATGAGAACACTGGTCTGAATTTTCCTTCAGATACGGAGTTAAACCAAAGTCTCTGTGTCTTCCTACAAGCAAGAGTTCATATCTGGTAAACCCAGTGATTTTTTGGGATCAAATGAATTTACACAGTTCTTGAAACCGAAACGTTTGTCCTATTAACTAAAGAGCATCTATATAACACATGCTGTGGTTTGTTACAGTTTCATAAGCAGAGTTCAACTAGATTTGGTCCATATTAGTAGGAAACACAGTTCTTTTTTTCTGGGCATGCTCATGTTTCTTGCTGTATTGGAGACACTGGAAGAAGAGCATGCTTGTTGCGTTAAAACAGAGTATGTTTCTTGGATGAGAACACTTGTCTGAATTTTCCTTCAGAAAAGGCGTTGAACCAAAGCCTCTGTGTCTTACTACAAGCAAGAGTTCATTTCCGGTAAACCCAGGAGTTTTTCGGCTCAAATGAATTTACACAGTTCATGAACGCAACACGTTTTTCACTATTAACTAAAGAGCATCTATGTAACAAATGCTGTGGTTTGTTACAGATTCCTAAGCAGAGTTCAACTAGATATGGTCCGTATGAGTAGGAAACACAGCTCTTTTTTTCTGGGCATGCTCATGTTTCTTGCTATATTGCAGACTCGGGAAAGAAGAGGAAGCTTCTTGCGTAAAAACAGAGGGTGTTTCATGGATGAGAACACTGGTCTGAATTTCCCTTCACAAACGGAGTTAAACCACAGCCTCTGTGTCTCCCTACAAGCAAGAGTTCATTTCCGGTAAACCCAGTGATTTTTCGGCTCAAATGAATTTACACAGTTCACGAACCCAACACATTTTTCACTATTAACTAAAGAGCATCTATGTAACACATGCTGGGGTTTGTTACAGTTTCATAAGCACAGTTTAACTAGATATGGTCCGTATGAGTAAGAATCACAGTTCTTCTTTTCTGGGCATGCTCATGTTTCTTGCTGTATTGGAGATGCTGGAAGAAGAGCATGCTTCTTGCGTTATAACAGAGTATGTTTCATAGATGAGAACACTGATCTGAATTTTCCTTCAGAAACGTGGTTAAACCAAAGTCTCTGTGTCTTCCTACAAGCAAGAGTTCATATCCGGTAAACCCAGTGATTTTTCGGCTCAAATGAATTTACACAGTTCCTGAAACCAACACGTTTTTCACTATTAACTAAAGAGCATCTATGTAACAAATGCTGTGGTTTGTTACAGTTTCATAAGCAGAGTTCAACTAGATATGGTCCTAATGAGTAGGAAACTCAGTTCTTTTTTTCTGGGCATGCTCATGTTTCTTGCTGTATTAGAGATCCTGGAAGAAGGGCATGCTTCTTGCGTTATAATAGAGTATGTTTCATGGATGAAAACACTGATCTGAATTTTCCTTCAGAAACGGGGTTGAACCAAAGTCTCTGTGTCTTCCTACAAGCAAGAGTTCATATCCGGTAAACCCAGTGATTTTTCGGCTCAAATGAATTTACACAGTTCCTGAAACCAACACGTTTTTCACTATTAACTAAAGAGCATCTATGTAACAAATGCTGTGGTTTGTTACAGTTTCATAAGCAGAGTTCAACTAGATATGGTCCTAATGAGTAGGAAACTCAGTTCTTTTTTTCTGGGCATGCTCATGTTTCTTGCTGTATTATAGATCCTGGAAGAAGGGCATGCTTCTTGCGTTATAACAGAGTATGTTTCATGGATGAGAACCGTTGTCTGAATTTTCCTTCAGAAACGGAGTTTAACCAAAGTCTCTGTGTCTTCCTACAAGCAAGAGTTCATATCCGGTAAACCCAGTGATTTTTCGGCTCAAATGAATTTACAAAGTTCTTGAAACCAACACGTTTTTCACTATTAACTAAAGAGCATCTATGTAACACATGCTGTGGTTTGTTACAGTTTCATAAGCAGAGTTCAACTAGATATTGTCCATATGAGTAGGAAACACAGTTCATTTTTTCTGTGCATGCTCATGTTTCTTGCTGTATTGGAGATGCTGGAAGAAGAGCATGCTTCTTGCGTTATAACAGAGTATGTTTCAGGGATGAGAACACTGGTCTGAATTTTCCTTCAGAAGCGGGGTTAAACCAAAGTCTCTGTGTCTTCCTACAAGCAAGAGTTCATATCCGGTAAACCCAGTGAATTTTCGGCTCAAATGAATTTACACAGTTCCTGAAACCAACACGTTTTTCAATATTAACTAAAGAGCATCTATGTAAAAAATGCTGTGGTTTGTTACAGTTTCATAAGCTGAGTTCAACTAGATATGGTCCAGTGAACCCAGTGATTTTCGGCTAAAATGAATTTACACAGTTCACAAACCCAACAGGATTTTCACTATTAACTAAAGAGCATCTATGTAAGAGATGCTGTGCTTTGTTACAGTTTCATAAGAAGAGTCAACTAGATATGGTCCATATGAATAAGAAACACAGTTCTTTTTTTCTGGGCATGCTCATGTTTACACAGTTCATGAACTCAACACGTTTTTCACTATTAACTAAAGAGCATCTATGTAAGAGATGTTGTGCTTTGTTACAGTTTCATAAGCAGAGTTTAACCAGATATGGTCCATCTATGTAAGAGATGCTGTGCTTTGTTACACTTTCGGCTCAAATGAATTTACACATTTAGGAACCCATCACGTTTTTCACTATTAACTAAAGAGCATCTATGTAAAAGATGTTGTGGTTTGTTACAGTTTCATAAGCAGAGTTCAACTAGATATGGTCCTAATGAGTAGGAAACTCAGTTCTTTTTTTCTGGGCATGCTCATGTTTCTTGCTGTATTGGAGACGCTGGAAGAAGAGCATGCTTGTTGCATTAAAACAGAGTTCATATCCGGTAAACACAGTGATTTTTCGGCTCAAATGAATTTACAAAGTTCTTGAAACCAACACGTTTTTCACTATTAACTAAAGAGCATCTATGTAACACATGCTGTGGTTTGTTACAGTTTCATAAGCAGAGTTCAACTAGATATTGTCCGTATGAGTAGGAAACACAGTTCATTTTTTCTGGGCATGCTCATGTTTCTTGCTGTATTGGAGATGCTGGAAGAAGAGCATGCTTCTTGCGTTATAACAGAGTATGTTTCAGGGATGAGAACACTGGTCTGAATTTTCCTTCAGAAGCGGGGTTAAACCAAAGTCTCTGTGTCTTCCTACAAGCAAGAGTTCATATCCGGTAAACCCAGGGATTTTTCGGCTCAAATGAATTTACACAGTTCCTGAAACCAACACGTGCTGTGGTTTGTTACAGTTTCATAAGCAGAGTTCAACTAGATATGGTCCGTATGAGTAGGAAACACAGCTCTTTTTTTTCTGGGCATGCTCATGTTTCTTGCTATATTGCAGGCCCTAGGAAAGAAGAGGAAGCTTCTTGCGTTAAAACAGACGGTGTTTCATTGATGAGAACACTGGTCTCAATTTCCCTTCCCAAACGGAGTTAAACCACATCCTCTGTGTCTTCCTACAAGCAAGAGTTCATTTCCGGTAAACCCAGTGATTTTTCGGCTCAAATGTATTTACACAGTTCACGAACCCAACACGTTTTTCACTATTAACTAAAGAGCATCTATGTAAGAGATGCTGTGGTTTGTTACAGTTTCATAAGCAGAGTTCAACTAGATATTGTCCGTATGAGTAGGAAACACAGTTCTTTTTTTCTGGGCATGCTCATATTTCTTGCTGTATTGCAGACTCTGGAAAGAAGAGGAAGCTTCTTGCGTTAAAACAGAGGGTGTTTCATGGATGAGAACACTGGTCTGAAATTTCCTTCACAAAGGGAGTTAAACCAAAGCCTCTTTGTCTTCCTACAAGCAAGAGTTCATTTCCGGTAAACCCAGTGATTTTTCTGCTCAAATGAATTTACACAGTTCATGAACCCAACACGTTTTCAACTATTAAGTAAAGAGCATCTATGTAACACATGCTGTGGTTTGTTACAGTTTCAGAAGCAGAGTTTAACCAGATATGGTCCATATGAGTAAGAAACACAGTTCTTCTTTTCTGGGCATGCTCATGTTTCTTGCTGTATTGGAGACGCTGGAAGAAGAGCATGCTTCTTGCGTTATAACAGAGTATGTTTCAAGGATGAGAACTGTGGTCTGAATTTTCCTTCAGATACGGAGTTAAACCAAAGTCTCTGTGTCTTCCTACAAGCAAGAGTTCATATCTGGTAAACCCAGTGATTTTTCGGATCAAATGAATTTACACAGTTCTTGAAACCGAAACGTTTGTCACTATTAACTAAAGAGCATCTATGTAACACATGCTGTGGTTTGTTACAGTTTCATAAGCAGAGTTCAACTAGATTTGGTCCGTATGAGTAGGAAACACAGTTCTTTTTTTCTGGGCATGCTCATGTTTCTTGCTGTATTGGAGACGCTGGAAGAAGAGCATGCTTGTTGCATTAAAACAGAGTATGTTTCATGGATGAGAACACTGGTCTGAAATTTCCTTCACAAACGGAGTTAAACCAAAGCCTCTGTGTCTTCCTACAATCAACAGTTCATTTCCGGTAAACCCAGTGATTTTTCGGCTAAAATGAATTTACACTGTTCTTGAACCCAACAGGATTTTCACTATTAACTAAAGAGCATCTATGTAAGAGATGCTGTGCTTTGTTACAGTTTCATAAGCAGAGTTTAACTAGATATGGTCCGTATGAGTAAGAAACCCAGTTCCTTTTTTCTGGGCACGCTCATGTTTCTTGGTGTATTGGAGACTCTGGAAAGAAGAGCATGCTTCTTGCGTTAAAAGAGAGTATGTTTCTTGGATGAGAACACTGGTCTGAATTTGCCTTCAGAAACGAAATTAAACCAAAGCCTCTCTGTCTTCCTAAAAGCAAGAGTTCATATCCGGTAAACCCAGTGATTTTTCGGCTCAAATGAATTTACACAGTTCCTGAAACCAACACGTTTTTCACTATTAACTAAAGAGCATCTATGTAACAAATGCTGTGGTTTGTTACAGTTTCATAAGCAGAGTTCAACTAGATATGGTCCTAATGAGTAGGAAACTCAGTTCGTTTTTTCTGGGCATGCTCATGTTTCTTGCTGTATTAGAGATCCTGGAAGAAGGGCATGCTTCTTGCGTTATAACAGAGTATGTTTCATGGATGAGAACCGTTGTCTGAATTTTCCTTCAGAAACGGAGATTAACCAAAGTCTCTGTGTCTTCCTACAAGCAAGAGTTCATATCCGGTAAACCCAGTGATTTTTCGGCTCAAATGAATTTACAAAGTTCTTGAAACCAACACGTTTTTCACTATTAACTAAAGAGCATCTATGTAACACATGCTGTGGTTTGTTACAGTTTCATAAGCAGAGTTCAACTAGATATTGTCCGTATGAGTAGGAAACACAGTTCATTTTTTCTGGGCATGCTCATGTTTCTTGCTGTATTGGAGATGCTGGAAGAAGAGCATGCTTCTTGCGTTATAACAGAGTATGTTTCAGGGATGAGAACACTGGTCTGAATTTTCCTTCAGAAGCGGGGTTAAACCAAAGTCTCTGTGTCTTCCTACAAGCAAGAGTTCATATCCGGTAAACCCAGGGATTTTTCGGCTCAAATGAATTTACACAGTTCCTGAAACCAACACGTTTTTCAATATTAACTAAAGAGCATCTATGTAAAAAATGCTGTGGTTTGTTACAGTTTCATAAGCAGAGTTCAACTAGATATGGTCCGTATGAGTAGGAAACACAGCTCTTTTTTTTCTGGGCATGCTCATGTTTCTTGCTATATTGCAGGCCCTAGGAAAGAAGAGGAAGCTTCTTGCGTTAAAACAGACGGTGTTTCATTGATGAGAACACTGGTCTCAATTTCCCTTCCCAAACGGAGTTAAACCACATCCTCTGTGTCTTCCTACAAGCAAGAGTTCATTTCCGGTAAACCCAGTGATTTTTCGGCTCAAATGTATTTACACAGTTCACGAACCCAACACGTTTTTCACTATTAACTAAAGAGCATCTATGTAAGAGATGCTGTGGTTTGTTACAGTTTCATAAGCAGAGTTCAACTAGATATTGTCCGTATGAGTAGGAAACACAGTTCTTTTTTTCTGGGCATGCTCATATTTCTTGCTGTATTGCAGACTCTGGAAAGAAGAGGAAGCTTCTTGCGTTAAAACAGAGGGTGTTTCATGGATGAGAACACTGGTCTGAAATTTCCTTCACAAAGGGAGTTAAACCAAAGCCTCTGTGTCTTCCTACAAGCAAGAGTTCATTTCCGGTAAACCCAGTGATTTTTCTGCTCAAATGAATTTACACAGTTCATGAACCCAACACGTTTTCAACTATTAAGTAAAGAGCATCTATGTAACACATGCTGTGGTTTGTTACAGTTTCAGAAGCAGAGTTTAACCAGATATGGTCCATATGAGTAAGAAACACAGTTCTTCTTTTCTGGGCATGCTCATATTTCTTGCTGTTTTGGAGACGCTGGAAGAGGAGCATGCTTCTTGCGTTATAACAGAGTATGTTTCAAGGATGAGAACTGTGGTCTGAATTTTCCTTCAGATACGGAGTTAAACCAAAGTCTCTGTGTCTTCCTACAAGCAAGAGTTCATATCTGGTAAACCCAGTGATTTTTCGGATCAAATGAATTTACACAGTTCTTGAAACCGAAACGTTTGTCACTATTAACTAAAGAGCATCTATGTAACACATGCTGTGGTTTGTTACAGTTTCATAAGCAGAGTTCAACTAGATTTGGTCCGTATGAGTAGGAAACACAGTTCTTTTTTTCTGGGCATGCTCATGTTTCTTGCTGTATTGGAGACGCTGGAAGAAGAGCATGCTTGTTGCATTAAAACAGAGTATGTTTCATGGATGAGAACACTGGTCTGAAATTTCCTTCACAAACGGAGTTAAACCAAAGCCTCTGTGTCTTCCTACAATCAACAGTTCATTTCCGGTAAACCCAGTGATTTTTCGGCTAAAATGAATTTACACTGTTCTTGAACCCAACAGGATTTTCACTATTAACTAAAGAGCATCTATGTAAGAGATGCTGTGCTTTGTTACAGTTTCATAAGCAGAGTTTAACTAGATATGGTCCGTATGAGTAAGAAACCCATTTCCTTTTTTCTGGGCACGCTCATGTTTCTTGGTGTATTGGAGACTCTGGAAAGAAGAGCATGCTTCTTGCGTTAAAAGAGAGTATGTTTCTTGGATGAGAACACTGGTCTGAATTTGCCTTCAGAAACGAAATTAAACCAAAGCCTCTCTGTCTTCCTAAAAGCAAGAGTTCATATCCGGTAAACCCAGTGATTTTTCGGCTCAAATGAATTTACACAGTTCACGAACCCAACACATTTTTTACTATTAACTAAAGAGCATCTATGTAACACATGCTGGGGTTTGTTACAGTTTCATAAGCACAGTTTAACTAGATATGGTCCGTATGAGTAAGAATCACAGTTCTTCTTTTCTGGGCATGCTCATGTTTCTTGCTGTATTGGAGATGCTGGAAGAAGAGCATGCTTCTTGCGTTATAACAGAGTATGTTTCATAGATGAGAACACTGATCTGAATTTTCCTTCAGAAACGTGGTTAAACCAAAGTCTCTGTGTCTTCCTACAAGCAAGAGTTCATATCCGGTAAACCCAGTGATTTTTCGGCTCAAATGAATTTACACAGTTCCTGAAACCAACACGTTTTTCACTATTAACTAAAGAGCATCTATGTAACAAATGCTGTGGTTTGTTACAGTTTCATAAGCAGAGTTCAACTAGATATGGTCCTAATGAGTAGGAAACTCAGTTCTTTTTTTCTGGGCATGCTCATGTTTCTTGCTGTATTAGAGATCCTGGAAGAAGGGCATGCTTCTTGCGTTATAATAGAGTATGTTTCATGGATGAGAACACTGATCTGAATTTTCCTTCAGAAACGGGGTTGAACCAAAGTCTCTGTGTCTTCCTACAAGCAAGAGTTCATATCCGGTAAACCCAGTGATTTTTCGGCTCAAATGAATTTACACAGTTCCTGAAACCAACACGTTTTTCACTATTAACTAAAGAGCATCTATGTAACAAATGCTATGGTTTGTTACAGTTTCATAAGCAGAGTTCAACTAGATATGGTCCTAATGAGTAGGAAACTCAGTTCTTTTTTTCTGGGCATGCTCATGTTTCTTGCTGTATTATAGATCCTGGAAGAAGGGCATGCTTCTTGCGTTATAACAGAGTATGTTTCATGGATGAGAACCGTTGTCTGAATTTTCCTTCAGAAACGGAGTTTAACCAAAGTCTCTGTGTCTTCCTACAAGCAAGAGTTCATATCCGGTAAACCCAGTGATTTTTCGGCTCAAATGAATTTACAAAGTTCTTGAAACCAACACGTTTTTCACTATTAACTAAAGAGCATCTATGTAACACATGCTGTGGTTTGTTACAGTTTCATAAGCAGAGTTCAACTAGATATTGTCCGTATGAGTAGGAAACACAGTTCATTTTTTCTGTGCATGCTCATGTTTCTTGCTGTATTGGAGATGCTGGAAGAAGAGCATGCTTCTTGCGTTATAACAGAGTATGTTTCAGGGATGAGAACACTGGTCTGAATTTTCCTTCAGAAGCGGGGTTAAACCAAAGTCTCTGTGTCTTCCTACAAGCAAGAGTTCATATCCGGTAAACCCAGGGATTTTTCGGCTCAAATGAATTTACACAGTTCCTGAAACCAACACGTTTTTCAATATTAACTAAAGAGCATCTATGTAAAAAATGCTGTGGTTTGTTACAGTTTCATAAGCAGAGTTCAACTAGATATGGTCCTAATGTGTAGGAAACTCAGTTCTTTTTTTCTGGGCATGCTCATGTTTCTTGCTGTATTATAGATCCTGGAAGAAGGGCATGCTTCTTGCGTTATAACAGAGTATGTTTCATGGATGAGAACACTGATCTGAATTTTCCTTCAGAAACGGGGTTGAACCAAAGTCTCTGTGTCTTCCTACAAGCAAGAGTTCATATCCGGTAAACCCAGTGATTTTTCGGCTCAAATGAATTTACACAGTTCCTGAAACCAACACGTTTTTCACTATTAACTAAAGAGCATCTATGTAACAAATGCTGTGGTTTGTTACAGTTTCATAAGCAGAGTTCAACTAGATATGGTTCTAATGAGTAGGAAACTCAGTTCTTTTTTTCTGGGCATGCTCATGTTTCTTGCTGTATTATAGATCCTGGAAGAAGGGCATGCTTCTTGCGTTATAACAGAGTATGTTTCATGGATGAGAACCGTTGTCTGAATTTTCCTTCAGAAACGGAGTTTAACCAAAGTCTCTGTGTCTTCCTACAAGCAAGAGTTCATATCCGGTAAACACAGTGATTTTTCGGCTCAAATGAATTTACAAAGTTCTTGAAACCAACACGTTTTTCACTATTAACTAAAGAGCATCTATGTAACACATGCTGTGGTTTGTTACAGTTTCATAAGCAGAGTTCAACTAGATATTGTCCGTATGAGTAATAAACACAGTTCATTTTTTCTGTGCATGCTCATGTTTCTTGCTGTATTGGAGATGCTGGAAGAAGAGCATGCTTCTTGCGTTATAACAGAGTATGTTTCAGGGATGAGAACACTGGTCTGAATTTTCCTTCAGAAGCGGGGTTAAACCAAAGTCTCTGTGTCTTCCTACAAGCAAGAGTTCATATCCGGTAAACCCAGGGATTTTTCGGCTCAAATGAATTTACACAGTTCCTGAAACCAACACGTTTTTCAATATTAACTAAAGAGCATCTATGTAAAAAATGCTGTGGTTTGTTACAGTTTCATAAGCAGAGTTCAACTAGATATGGTCCTAATGTGTAGGAAACTCAGTTCTTTTTTTCTGGGCATGCTCATGTTTCTTGCTGTATTATAGATCCTGGAAGAAGGGCATGCTTCTTGCGTTATAACAGAGTATGTTTCATGGATGAGAACACTGATCTGAATTTTCCTTCAGAAACGGGGTTGAACCAAAGTCTCTGTGTCTTCCTACAAGCAAGAGTTCATATCCGGTAAACCCAGTGATTTTTCGGCTCAAATGAATTTACACAGTTCCTGAAACCAACACGTTTTTCACTATTAACTAAAGAGCATCTATGTAACAAATGCTGTGGTTTGTTACAGTTTCATAAGCAGAGTTCAACTAGATATGGTTCTAATGAGTAGGAAACTCAGTTCTTTTTTTCTGGGCATGCTCATGTTTCTTGCTGTATTATAGATCCTGGAAGAAGGGCATGCTTCTTGCGTTATAACAGAGTATGTTTCATGGATGAGAACCGTTGTCTGAATTTTCCTTCAGAAACGGAGTTTAACCAAAGTCTCTGTGTCTTCCTACAAGCAAGAGTTCATATCCGGTAAACACAGTGATTTTTCGGCTCAAATGAATTTACAAAGTTCTTGAAACCAACACGTTTTTCACTATTAACTAAAGAGCATCTATGTAACACATGCTGTGGTTTGTTACAGTTTCATAAGCAGAGTTCAACTAGATATTGTCCGTATGAGTAGGAAACACAGTTCATTTTTTCTGGGCATGCTCATGTTTCTTGCTGTATTGGAGATGCTGGAAGAAGAGCATGCTTCTTGCGTTATAACAGAGTATGTTTCAGGGATGAGAACACTGGTCTGAATTTTCCTTCAGAAGCGGGGTTAAACCAAAGTCTCTGTGTCTTCCTACAAGCAAGAGTTCATATCCGGTAAACCCAGGGATTTTTCGGCTCAAATGAATTTACACAGTTCCTGAAACCAACACGTTTTTCAATATTAACTAAAGAGCATCTATGTAAAAAATGCTGTGGTTTGTTACAGTTTCATAAGCAGAGTTCAACTAGATATGGTCCGTGTGAGTAGGAAACACAGCTCTTTTTTTTCTGGGCATGCTCATGTTTCTTGCTATATTGCAGGCCCTAGGAAAGAAGAGGAAGCTTCTTGCGTTAAAACAGAGGGTGTTTCATTGATGAGAACACTGGTCTCAATTTCCCTTCCCAAACGGAGTTAAACCACATCCTCTGTGTCTTCCTACAAGCAAGAGTTCATTTCCGGTAAACCCAGTGATTTTTCGGCTCAAATGTATTTACACAGTTCACGAACCCAACACGTTTTTCACTATTAACTAAAGAGCATCTATGTAAGAGATGCTGTGGTTTGTTACAGTTTCATAAGCAGAGTTCAACTAGATATTGTCCGTATGAGTAGGAAACACAGTTCTTTTTTTCTGGGCATGCTCATATTTCTTGCTGTATTGCAGACTCTGGAAAGAAGAGGAAGCTTCTTGCGTTAAAACAGAGGGTGTTTCATGGATGAGAACACTGGTCTGAAATTTCCTTCACAAAGGGAGTTAAACCAAAGCCTCTTTGTCTTCCTACAAGCAAGAGTTCATTTCCGGTAAACCCAGTGATTTTTCTGCTCAAATGAATTTACACAGTTCATGAACCCAACACGTTTTCAACTATTAAGTAAAGAGCATCTATGTAACACATGCTGTGGTTTGTTACAGTTTCAGAAGCAGAGTTTAACCAGATATGGTCCATATGAGTAAGAAACACAGTTCTTCTTTTCTGGGCATGCTCATGTTTCTTGCTGTATTGGAGACGCTGGAAGAAGAGCATGCTTCTTGCGTTATAACAGAGTATGTTTCAAGGATGAGAACTGTGGTCTGAATTTTCCTTCAGATACGGAGTTAAACCAAAGTCTCTGTGTCTTCCTACAAGCAAGAGTTCATATCTGGTAAACCCAGTGATTTTTCGGATCAAATGAATTTACACAGTTCTTGAAACCGAAACGTTTGTCACTATTAACTAAAGAGCATCTATGTAACACATGCTGTGGTTTGTTACAGTTTCATAAGCAGAGTTCAACTAGATTTGGTCCGTATGAGTAGGAAACACAGTTCTTTTTTTCTGGGCATGCTCATGTTTCTTGCTGTATTGGAGACGCTGGAAGAAGAGCATGCTTGTTGCATTAAAACAGAGTATGTTTCATGGATGAGAACCCTGGTCTGAAATTTCCTTCACAAACGGAGTTAAACCAAAGCCTCTGTGTCTTCCTACAATCAACAGTTCATTTCCGGTAAACCCAGTGATTTTTCGGCTAAAATGAATTTACACTGTTCTTGAACCCAACAGGATTTTCACTATTAACTAAAGAGCATCTATGTAAGAGATGCTGTGCTTTGTTACAGTTTCATAAGCAGAGTTTAACTAGATATGGTCCGTATGAGTAAGAAACCCAGTTCCTTTTTTCTGGGCACGCTCATGTTTCTTGGTGTATTGGAGACTCTGGAAAGAAGAGCATGCTTCTTGCGTTAAAAGAGAGTATGTTTCTTGGATGAGAACACTGGTCTGAATTTGCCTTCAGAAACGAAATTAAACCAAAGCCTCTCTGTCTTCCTAAAAGCAAGAGTTCATATCCGGTAAACCCAGTGATTTTTCGGCTCAAATGAATTTACACAGTTCCTGAAACCAACACGTTTTTCACTATTAACTAAAGAGCATCTATGTAACAAATGCTGTGGTTTGTTACAGTTTCATAAGCAGAGTTCAACTAGATATGGTCCTAATGAGTAGGAAACTCAGTTCGTTTTTTCTGGGCATGCTCATGTTTCTTGCTGTATTAGAGATCCTGGAAGAAGGGCATGCTTCTTGCGTTATAACAGAGTATGTTTCATGGATGAGAACCGTTGTCTGAATTTTCCTTCAGAAACGGAGATTAACCAAAGTCTCTGTGTCTTCCTACAAGCAAGAGTTCATATCCGGTAAACCCAGTGATTTTTCGGCTCAAATGAATTTACAAAGTTCTTGAAACCAACACGTTTTTCACTATTAACTAAAGAGCATCTATGTAACACATGCTGTGGTTTGTTACAGTTTCATAAGCAGAGTTCAACTAGATATTGTCCGTATGAGTAGGAAACACAGTTCATTTTTTCTGGGCATGCTCATGTTTCTTGCTGTATTGGAGATGCTGGAAGAAGAGCATGCTTCTTGCGTTATAACAGAGTATGTTTCAGGGATGAGAACACTGGTCTGAATTTTCCTTCAGAAGCGGGGTTAAACCAAAGTCTCTGTGTCTTCCTACAAGCAAGAGTTCATATCCGGTAAACCCAGGGATTTTTCGGCTCAAATGAATTTACACAGTTCCTGAAACCAACACGTTTTTCAATATTAACTAAAGAGCATCTATGTAAAAAATGCTGCGGTTTGTTACAGTTTCATAAGCAGAGTTCAACTAGATATGGTCCGTATGAGTAGGAAACACAGCTCTTTTTTTTCTGGGCATGCTCATGTTTCTTGCTATATTGCAGGCCCTAGGAAAGAAGAGGAAGCTTCTTGCGTTAAAACAGAGGGTGTTTCATTGATGAGAACACTGGTCTCAATTTCCCTTCCCAAACGGAGTTAAACCACATCCTCTGTGTCTTCCTACAAGCAAGAGTTCATTTCCGGTAAACCCAGTGATTTTTCGGCTCAAATGTATTTACACAGTTCACGAACCCAACACGTTTTTCACTATTAACTAAAGAGCATCTATGTAAGAGATGCTGTGGTTTGTTACAGTTTCATAAGCAGAGTTCAACTAGATATTGTCCGTATGAGTAGGAAACACAGTTCTTTTTTTCTGGGCATGCTCATATTTCTTGCTGTATTGCAGACTCTGGAAAGAAGAGGAAGCTTCTTGCGTTAAAACAGAGGGTGTTTCATGGATGAGAACACTGGTCTGAAATTTCCTTCACAAAGGGAGTTAAACCAAAGCCTCTTTGTCTTCCTACAAGCAAGAGTTCATTTCCGGTAAACCCAGTGATTTTTCTGCTCAAATGAATTTACACAGTTCATGAACCCAACACGTTTTCAACTATTAAGTAAAGAGCATCTATGTAACACATGCTGTGGTTTGTTACAGTTTCAGAAGCAGAGTTTAACCAGATATGGTCCATATGAGTAAGAAACACAGTTCTTCTTTTCTGGGCATGCTCATGTTTCTTGCTGTATTGGAGACGCTGGAAGAAGAGCATGCTTCTTGCGTTATAACAGAGTATGTTTCAAGGATGAGAACTGTGGTATGAATTTTCCTTCAGATACGGAGTTAAACCAAAGTCTCTGTGTCTTCCTACAAGCAAGAGTTCATATCTGGTAAACCCAGTGATTTTTCGGATCAAATGAATTTACACAGTTCTTGAAACCGAAACGTTTGTCACTATTAACTAAAGAGCATCTATGTAACACATGCTGTGGTTTGTTACAGTTTCATAAGCAGAGTTCAACTAGATTTGGTCCGTATGAGTAGGAAACACAGTTCTTTTTTTCTGGGCATGCTCATGTTTCTTGCTGTATTGGAGACGCTGGAAGAAGAGCATGCTTGTTGCATTAAAACAGAGTATGTTTCATGGATGAGAACACTGGTCTGAAATTTCCTTCACAAACGGAGTTAAACCAAAGCCTCTGTGTCTTCCTACAATCAACAGTTCATTTCCGGTAAACCCAGTGATTTTTCGGCTAAAATGAATTTACACTGTTCTTGAACCCAACAGGATTTTCACTATTAACTAAAGAGCATCTATGTAAGAGATGCTGTGCTTTGTTACAGTTTCATAAGCAGAGTTTAACTAGATATGGTCCGTATGAGTAAGAAACCCAGTTCCTTTTTTCTGGGCACGCTCATGTTTCTTGGTGTATTGGAGACTCTGGAAAGAAGAGCATGCTTCTTGCGTTAAAAGAGAGTATGTTTCTTGGATGAGAACACTGGTCTGAATTTGCCTTCAGAAACGAAATTAAACCAAAGCCTCTCTGTCTTCCTAAAAGCAAGAGTTCATATCCGGTAAACCCAGTGATTTTTCGGCTCAAATGAATTTACACAGTTCCTGAAACCAACACGTTTTTCACTATTAACTAAAGAGCATCTATGTAACAAATGCTGTGGTTTGTTACAGTTTCATAAGCAGAGTTCAACTAGATATGGTCCTAATGAGTAGGAAACTCAGTTCGTTTTTTCTGGGCATGCTCATGTTTCTTGCTGTATTAGAGATCCTGGAAGAAGGGCATGCTTCTTGCGTTATAACAGAGTATGTTTCATGGATGAGAACCGTTGTCTGAATTTTCCTTCAGAAACGGAGATTAACCAAAGTCTCTGTGTCTTCCTACAAGCAAGAGTTCATATCCGGTAAACCCAGTGATTTTTCGGCTCAAATGAATTTACAAAGTTCTTGAAACCAACACGTTTTTCACTATTAACTAAAGAGCATCTATGTAACACATGCTGTGGTTTGTTACAGTTTCATAAGCAGAGTTCAACTAGATATTGTCCGTATGAGTAGGAAACACAGTTCATTTTTTCTGGGCATGCTCATGTTTCTTGCTGTATTGGAGATGCTGGAAGAAGAGCATGCTTCTTGCGTTATAACAGAGTATGTTTCAGGGATGAGAACACTGGTCTGAATTTTCCTTCAGAAGCGGGGTTAAACCAAAGTCTCTGTGTCTTCCTACAAGCAAGAGTTCATATCCGGTAAACCCAGGGATTTTTCGGCTCAAATGAATTTACACAGTTCCTGAAACCAACACGTTTTTCAATATTAACTAAAGAGCATCTATGTAAAAAATGCTGTGGTTTGTTACAGTTTCATAAGCAGAGTTCAACTAGATATGGTCCGTATGAGTAGGAAACACAGCTCTTTTTTTTCTGGGCATGCTCATGTTTCTTGCTATATTGCAGGCCCTAGGAAAGAAGAGGAAGCTTCTTGCGTTAAAACAGAGGGTGTTTCATTGATGAGAACACTGGTCTCAATTTCCCTTCCCAAACGGAGTTAAACCACATCCTCTGTGTCTTCCTACAAGCAAGAGTTCATTTCCGGTAAACCCAGTGATTTTTCGGCTCAAATGTATTTACACAGTTCACGAACCCAACACGTTTTTCACTATTAACTAAAGAGCATCTATGTAAGAGATGCTGTGGTTTGTTACAGTTTCATAAGCAGAGTTCAACTAGATATTGTCCGTATGAGTAGGAAACACAGTTATTTTTTTCTGGGCATGCTCATATTTCTTGCTGTATTGCAGACTCTGGAAAGAAGAAGAAGCTTCTTGCGTTAAAACAGAGGGTGTTTCATGGATGAGAACACTGGTCTGAAATTTCCTTCACAAAGGGAGTTAAACCAAAGCCTCTGTGTCTTCCTACAAGCAAGAGTTCATTTCCAGTAAACCCAGTGATTTTTCTGCTCAAATGAATTTACACAGTTCATGAACCCAACACGTTTTCAACTATTAAGTAAAGAGCATCTATGTAACACATGCTGTGGTTTGTTACAGTTTCAGAAGCAGAGTTTAACCAGATATGGTCCATATGAGTAAGAAACACAGTTCTTCTTTTCTGGGCATGCTCATATTTCTTGCTGTTTTGGAGACGCTGGAAGAGGAGCATGCTTCTTGCGTTATAACAGAGTATGTTTCAAGGATGAGAACTGTGGTCTGAATTTTCCTTCAGATACGGAGTTAAACCAAAGTCTCTGTGTCTTCCTACAAGCAAGAGTTCATATCTGGTAAACCCAGTGATTTTTCGGATCAAATGAATTTACACAGTTCTTGAAACCGAAACGTTTGTCACTATTAACTAAAGAACATCTATGTAACACATGCTGTGGTTTGTTACAGTTTCATAAGCAGAGTTCAACTAGATTTGGTCCGTATGAGTAGGAAACACAGTTCTTTTTTTCTGGGCATGCTCATGTTTCTTGCTGTATTGGAGACGCTGGAAGAAGAGCATGCTTGTTGCATTAAAACAGAGTATGTTTCATGGATGAGAACACTGGTCTGAAATTTCCTTCACAAACGGAGTTAAACCAAAGCCTCTGTGTCTTCCTACAATCAACAGTTCATTTCCGGTAAACCCAGTGATTTTTCGGCTAAAATGAATTTACACTGTTCTTGAACCCAACAGGATTTTCACTGTTAACTAAAGAGCACCTATGTCAGAGATGCTGTGGTTTGTTACAGTTTCATAAGCAGAGTTCAACTAGATATTGTCCGTATGAGTAGGAAACACAGTTCTTTTTTTCTGGGCATGCTCATATTTCTTGCTGTATTGCAGACTCTGGAAAGAAGAGGAAGCTTCTTGCGTTAAAACAGAGGGTGTTTCATGGATGAGAACACTGGTCTGAAATTTCCTTCACAAAGGGAGTTAAACCAAAGCCTCTGTGTCTTCCTACAAGCAAGAGTTCATTTCCGGTAAACCCAGTGATTTTTCTGCTCAAATGAATTTACACAGTTCATGAACCCAACACGTTTTCAACTATTAAGTAAAGAGCATCTATGTAACACATGCTGTGGTTTGTTACAGTTTCAGAAGCAGAGTTTAACCAGATATGGTCCATATGAGTAAGAAACACAGTTCTTCTTTTCTGGGCATGCTCATGTTTCTTGCTGTATTGGAGACGCTGGAAGAAGAGCATGCTTCTTGCGTTATAACAGAGTATGTTTCAAGGATGAGAACTGTGGTCTGAATTTTCCTTCAGATACGGAGTTAAACCAAAGTCTCTGTGTCTTCCTACAAGCAAGAGTTCATATCAGGTAAACCCAGTGATTTTTCGGATCAAATGAATTTACACAGTTCTTGAAACCGAAACGTTTGTCACTATTAACTAAAGAGCATCTATGTAACACATGCTGTGGTTTGTTACAGTTTCATAAGCAGAGTTCAACTAGATTTGGTCCGTATGAGTAGGAAACACAGTTCTTTTTTTCTGGGCATGCTCATGTTTCTTGCTGTATTGGAGACGCTGGAAGAAGAGCATGCTTGTTGCATTAAAACAGAGTATGTTTCATGGATGAGAACACTGGTCTGAAATTTCCTTCACAAACGGAGTTAAACCAAAGCCTCTGTGTCTTCCTACAAGCAACAGTTCATTTCCGGTAAACCCAGTGATTTTTCGGCTAAAATGAATTTACACTGTTCTTGAACCCAACAGGATTTTCACTATTAACTAAAGAGCATCTATGTAAGAGATGCTGTGCTTTGTTACAGTTTCATAAGCAGAGTTTAACTAGATATGGTCCGTATGAGTAAGAAACCCAGTTCCTTTTTTCTGGGCACGCTCATGTTTCTTGGTGTATTGGAGACTCTGGAAAGAAGAGCATGCTTCTTGCGTTAAAAGAGAGTATGTTTCTTGGATGAGAACACTGGTCTGAATTTGCCTTCAGAAACGAAATTAAACCAAAGCCTCTCTGTCTTCCTAAAAGCAAGAGTTCATATCCGGTAAATCCAGTTATTTTTCGGCTCAAATGAATTTACACAGTTCACGAACCCAACACGTTTATCACTATTAACTAAAGAGCATCTATGTAACACATGCTGGGGTTTGTTACAGTTTCATAAGCATAGTTTAACTAGATATGGTCCGTATGAGTAAGAAACACAGTTCTCTTCTGGGCATGCTCATGTTTCTTGCTGTATTGGAGATGCTGGAAGAAGAGCATGCTTCTTGCGTTATAACAGAGTATGTTTCAGGGATGAGAACACTGGTCTGAATTTTCCTTCAGAAGCGGGGTTAAACCAAAGTTTCTGTGTCTTCCTACAAGCAAGAGTTCATATCCGGTAAACCCAGGGATTTTTCGGCTCAAATGAATTTACACAGTTCCTGAAACCAACACGTTTTTCACTATTAACTAAAGAGCATCTATGTAAAAAATGCTGTGGTTTGTTACAGTTTCATAAGCAGAGTTCAACTAGATATGGTCCGTATGAGTAGGAAACACAGCTCTTTTTTTCTGGGCATGCTTATGTTTCTTGCTATATTGCAGGCTCAGGAAAGAAGAGGAAGCTTCTTGCGTTAAAACACAGGGTGTTTCATGGATGAGAACACTGGTCTCAATTTCCCTTCCCAAAAGGAGTTAAACCACATCCTCTCTGTCTTCCTACAAGCAAGAGTTCATTTCCGGTAAAGCCACTGATTTTTCGGCTCAAATGAATTTACACAGTTCACGAACCCAACACGTTTTTCACTATTAACTAAAGAGCATCTATGTAAGAGATGCTGTGGTTTGTTACAGTTTCATAATCAGAGTTCAACTAGATATGGTCCGTATGAGTAGGAACCACACTTCTTTTTTTCTGGGCATGCTCATGTTTCTTGCTGTATTAGAGACTGGAAAGAAGAGCATGCTCTTTGCGCTAAAACAGAGTGTGTTTCATGGATGAGAACTCTGGTCTGAATTTCCCTTCACAAAAGGAGTGAATCCAATGCCTCTGTGCTTTCCTATTAGCAAGGGTTCATTTCCGGTAAACCCAGTGATTTTTCTGCTCAAATGAATTTACACAGTTCATGAACCCAACACGTTTTCAACTATTAAGTAAAGAGCATCTATGTAACACATGCTGTGGTTTGTTACAGTTTCAGAAGCACAGTTTAACTAGATATTGTCCGTATGAATAAGAAACACAGTTCTTCTTTTCTGGGCATACTCATGTTTCTTGCTGTATTGGAGATGCTGGAAGAAGAGCATGCTTCTTGCGTTATAACAGAGTATGTTTCAGGGATGAGAACACTGGTCTGAATTTTCCTTCAGAAGTGGGGTTAAACCAAAGTCTCTGTGTCTTCCTACAAGCAAGAGTTCATATCCGGTAAACCCAGGGATTTTTCGGCTCAAATGAATTTACACAGTTCCTGAAACCAACACGTTTTTCACTATTAACTAAAGAGCATCTATGTAAAAAATGCTGTGGTTTGTTACAGTTTCATAAGCAGAGTTCAACTAGATATGGTCCGTATGAGTAGGAAACACAGCTCTTTTTTTCTGGGCATGCTCATGTTTCTTGCTATATTGCAGGCTCAGGAAAGAAGAGGAAGCTTCTTGCGTTAAAACAGAGGGTGTTTCATGGATGAGAACACTGGTCTCAATTTCCCTTCCCAAACGGAGTTAAACCACAGCCTCTGTGTCTTCCTACAAGCAAGAGTTCATTTCCGGTGAACCCAGTGATTTTCGGCTCAAATGAATTTACACAGTTCACAAACCCAACAGGATTTTCACTGTTAACTAAAGAGCACCTATGTCAGAGATGCTGTGGTTTGTTACAGTTTCATAAGCAGAGTTCAACTAGATATTGTCCGTATGAGTAGGAAACACAGTTCTTTTTTTCTGGGCATGCTCATATTTCTTGCTGTATTGCAGACTCTGGAAAGAAGAGGAAGCTTCTTGCGTTAAAACAGAGGGTGTTTCATGGATGAGAACACTGGTCTGAAATTTCCTTCACAAAGGGAGTTAAACCAAAGCCTCTGTGTCTTCCTACAAGCAAGAGTTCATTTCCGGTAAACCCAGTGATTTTTCTGCTCAAATGAATTTACACAGTTCATGAACCCAACACGTTTTCAACTATTAAGTAAAGAGCATCTATGTAACACATGCTGTGGTTTGTTACAGTTTCAGAAGCAGAGTTTAACCAGATATGGTCCATATGAGTAAGAAACACAGTTCTTCTTTTCTGGGCATGCTCATGTTTCTTGCTGTATTGGAGACGCTGGAAGAAGAGCATGCTTCTTGCGTTATAACAGAGTATGTTTCAAGGATGAGAACTGTGGTCTGAATTTTCCTTCAGATACGGAGTTAAACCAAAGTCTCTGTGTCTTCCTACAAGCAAGAGTTCATATCTGGTAAACCCAGTGATTTTTCGGATCAAATGAATTTACACAGTTCTTGAAACCGAAACGTTTGTCACTATTAACTAAAGAGCATCTATGTAACACATGCTGTGGTTTGTTACAGTTTCATAAGCAGAGTTCAACTAGATTTGGTCCGTATGAGTAGGAAACACAGTTCTTTTTTTCTGGGCATGCTCATGTTTCTTGCTGTATTGGAGACGCTGGAAGAAGAGCATGCTTGTTGCATTAAAACAGAGTATGTTTCATGGATGAGAACACTGGTCTGAAATTTCCTTCACAAACGGAGTTAAACCAAAGCCTCTGTGTCTTCCTACAATCAACAGTTCATTTCCGGTAAACCCAGTGATTTTTCGGCTAAAATGAATTTACACTGTTCTTGAACCCAACAGGATTTTCACTGTTAACTAAAGAGCACCTATGTCAGAGATGCTGTGGTTTGTTACAGTTTCATAAGCAGAGTTCAACTAGATATTGTCCGTATGAGTAGGAAACACAGTTCTTTTTTTCTGGGCATGCTCATATTTCTTGCTGTATTGCAGACTCTGGAAAGAAGAGGAAGCTTCTTGCGTTAAAACAGAGGGTGTTTCATGGATGAGAACACTGGTCTGAAATTTCCTTCACAAAGGGAGTTAAACCAAAGCCTCTGTGTCTTCCTACAAGCAAGAGTTCATTTCCGGTAAACCCAGTGATTTTTCTGCTCAAATGAATTTACACAGTTCATGAACCCAACACGTTTTCAACTATTAAGTAAAGAGCATCTATGTAACACATGCTGTGGTTTGTTACAGTTTCAGAAGCAGAGTTTAACCAGATATGGTCCATATGAGTAAGAAACACAGTTCTTCTTTTCTGGGCATGCTCATGTTTCTTGCTGTATTGGAGACGCTGGAAGAAGAGCATGCTTCTTGCGTTATAACAGAGTATGTTTCAAGGATGAGAACTGTGGTCTGAATTTTCCTTCAGATACGGAGTTAAACCAAAGTCTCTGTGTCTTCCTACAAGCAAGAGTTCATATCAGGTAAACCCAGTGATTTTTCGGATCAAATGTATTTACACAGTTCTTGAAACCGAAACGTTTGTCACTATTAACTAAAGAGCATCTATGTAACACATGCTGTGGTTTGTTACAGTTTCATAAGCAGAGTTCAACTAGATTTGGTCCGTATGAGTAGGAAACACAGTTCTTTTTTTCTGGGCATGCTCATGTTTCTTGCTGTATTGGAGACGCTGGAAGAAGAGCATGCTTGTTGCATTAAAACAGAGTATGTTTCATGGATGAGAACACTGGTCTGAAATTTCCTTCACAAACGGAGTTAAACCAAAGCCTCTGTGTCTTCCTACAAGCAACAGTTCATTTCCGGTAAACCCAGTGATTTTTCGGCTAAAATGAATTTACACTGTTCTTGAACCCAACAGGATTTTCACTATTAACTAAAGAGCATCTATGTAAGAGATGCTGTGCTTTGTTACAGTTTCATAAGCAGAGTTTAACTAGATATGGTCCGTATGAGTAAGAAACCCAGTTCCTTTTTTCTGGGCACGCTCATGTTTCTTGGTGTATTGGAGACTCTGGAAAGAAGAGCATGCTTCTTGCGTTAAAAGAGAGTATGTTTCTTGGATGAGAACACTGGTCTGAATTTGCCTTCAGAAACGAAATTAAACCAAAGCCTCTCTGTCTTCCTAAAAGCAAGAGTTCATATCCGGTAAATCCAGTTATTTTTCGGCTCAAATGAATTTACACAGTTCACGAACCCAACACGTTTATCACTATTAACTAAAGAGCATCTATGTAACACATGCTGGGGTTTGTTACAGTTTCATAAGCATAGTTTAACTAGATATGGTCCGTATGAGTAAGAAACACAGTTCTCTTCTGGGCATGCTCATGTTTCTTGCTGTATTGGAGATGCTGGAAGAAGAGCATGCTTCTTGCGTTATAACAGAGTATGTTTCAGGGATGAGAACACTGGTCTGAATTTTCCTTCAGAAGCGGGGTTAAACCAAAGTTTCTGTGTCTTCCTACAAGCAAGAGTTCATATCCGGTAAACCCAGGGATTTTTCGGCTCAAATGAATTTACACAGTTCCTGAAACCAACACGTTTTTCACTATTAACTAAAGAGCATCTATGTAAAAAATGCTGTGGTTTGTTACAGTTTCATAAGCAGAGTTCAACTAGATATGGTCCGTATGAGTAGGAAACACAGCTCTTTTTTTCTGGGCATGCTTATGTTTCTTGCTATATTGCAGGCTCAGGAAAGAAGAGGAAGCTTCTTGCGTTAAAACACAGGGTGTTTCATGGATGAGAACACTGGTCTCAATTTCCCTTCCCAAAAGGAGTTAAACCACATCCTCTCTGTCTTCCTACAAGCAAGAGTTCATTTCCGGTAAAGCCACTGATTTTTCGGCTCAAATGAATTTACACAGTTCACGAACCCAACACGTTTTTCACTATTAACTAAAGAGCATCTATGTAAGAGATGCTGTGGTTTGTTACAGTTTCATAATCAGAGTTCAACTAGATATGGTCCGTATGAGTAGGAACCACACTTCTTTTTTTCTGGGCATGCTCATGTTTCTTGCTGTATTAGAGACTGGAAAGAAGAGCATGCTCTTTGCGCTAAAACAGAGTGTGTTTCATGGATGAGAACTCTGGTCTGAATTTCCCTTCACAAAAGGAGTGAATCCAATGCCTCTGTGCTTTCCTATTAGCAAGGGTTCATTTCCGGTAAACCCAGTGATTTTTCTGCTCAAATGAATTTACACAGTTCATGAACCCAACACGTTTTCAACTATTAAGTAAAGAGCATCTATGTAACACATGCTGTGGTTTGTTACAGTTTCAGAAGCACAGTTTAACTAGATATTGTCCGTATGAATAAGAAACACAGTTCTTCTTTTCTGGGCATACTCATGTTTCTTGCTGTATTGGAGATGCTGGAAGAAGAGCATGCTTCTTGCGTTATAACAGAGTATGTTTCAGGGATGAGAACACTGGTCTGAATTTTCCTTCAGAAGTGGGGTTAAACCAAAGTCTCTGTGTCTTCCTACAAGCAAGAGTTCATATCCGGTAAACCCAGGGATTTTTCGGCTCAAATGAATTTACACAGTTCCTGAAACCAACACGTTTTTCACTATTAACTAAAGAGCATCTATGTAAAAAATGCTGTGGTTTGTTACAGTTTCATAAGCAGAGTTCAACTAGATATGGTCCGTATGAGTAGGAAACACAGCTCTTTTTTTCTGGGCATGCTCATGTTTCTTGCTATATTGCAGGCTCAGGAAAGAAGAGGAAGCTTCTTGCGTTAAAACAGAGGGTGTTTCATGGATGAGAACACTGGTCTCAATTTCCCTTCCCAAACGGAGTTAAACCACAGCCTCTGTGTCTTCCTACAAGCAAGAGTTCATTTCCGGTGAACCCAGTGATTTTCGGCTCAAATGAATTTACACAGTTCACAAACCCAACAGGATTTTCACTGTTAACTAAAGAGCACCTATGTCAGAGATGCTGTGGTTTGTTACAGTTTCATAAGCAGAGTTCAACTAGATATTGTCCGTATGAGTAGGAAACACAGTTCTTTTTTTCTGGGCATGCTCATATTTCTTGCTGTATTGCAGACTCTGGAAAGAAGAGGAAGCTTCTTGCGTTAAAACAGAGGGTGTTTCATGGATGAGAACACTGGTCTGAAATTTCCTTCACAAAGGGAGTTAAACCAAAGCCTCTGTGTCTTCCTACAAGCAAGAGTTCATTTCCGGTAAACCCAGTGATTTTTCTGCTCAAATGAATTTACACAGTTCATGAACCCAACACGTTTTCAACTATTAAGTAAAGAGCATCTATGTAACACATGCTGTGGTTTGTTACAGTTTCAGAAGCAGAGTTTAACCAGATATGGTCCATATGAGTAAGAAACACAGTTCTTCTTTTCTGGGCATGCTCATGTTTCTTGCTGTATTGGAGACGCTGGAAGAAGAGCATGCTTCTTGCGTTATAACAGAGTATGTTTCAAGGATGAGAACTGTGGTCTGAATTTTCCTTCAGATACGGAGTTAAACCAAAGTCTCTGTGTCTTCCTACAAGCAAGAGTTCATATCTGGTAAACCCAGTGATTTTTCGGATCAAATGAATTTACACAGTTCTTGAAACCGAAACGTTTGTCACTATTAACTAAAGAGCATCTATGTAACACATGCTGTGGTTTGTTACAGTTTCATAAGCAGAGTTCAACTAGATTTGGTCCGTATGAGTAGGAAACACAGTTCTTTTTTTCTGGGCATGCTCATGTTTCTTGCTGTATTGGAGACGCTGGAAGAAGAGCATGCTTGTTGCATTAAAACAGAGTATGTTTCATGGATGAGAACACTGGTCTGAAATTTCCTTCACAAACGGAGTTAAACCAAAGCCTCTGTGTCTTCCTACAAGCAACAGTTCATTTCCGGTAAACCCAGTGATTTTTCGGCTAAAATGAATTTACACTGTTCTTGAACCCAACAGGATTTTCACTATTAACTAAAGAGCATCTATGTAAGAGATGCTGTGCTTTGTTACAGTTTCATAAGCAGAGTTTAACTAGATATGGTCCGTATGAGTAAGAAACCCAGTTCCTTTTTTCTGGGCACGCTCATGTTTCTTGGTGTATTGGAGACTCTGGAAAGAAGAGCATGCTTCTTGCGTTAAAAGAGAGTATGTTTCTTGGATGAGAACACTGGTCTGAATTTGCCTTCAGAAACGAAATTAAACCAAAGCCTCTCTGTCTTCCTAAAAGCAAGAGTTCATATCCGGTAAATCCAGTTATTTTTCGGCTCAAATGAATTTACACAGTTCACGAACCCAACACGTTTATCACTATTAACTAAAGAGCATCTATGTAACACATGCTGGGGTTTGTTACAGTTTCATAAGCATAGTTTAACTAGATATGGTCCGTATGAGTAAGAAACACAGTTCTTCTTTTCTGGGCATGCTCATGTTTCTTGCTGTATTGGAGATGCTGGAAGAAGAGCATGCTTCTTGCGTTATAACAGAGTATGTTTCAGGGATGAGAACACTGTTCTGAATTTTCCTTCAGAAGCGGGGTTAAACCAAAGTCTCTGTGTCTTCCTACAAGCAAGAGTTCATATCCGGTAAACCCAGGGATTTTTCGGCTCAAATGAATTTACACAGTTCCTGAAACCAACACGTTTTTCACTATTATCTAAAGAGCATCTATGTAAAAAATGCTGTGGTTTGTTACAGTTTCATAAGCAGAGTTCAACTAGATATGGTCCGTATGAGTAGGAAACACAGCTCTTTTTTTCTGGGCATGCTTATGTTTCTTGCTTTATTGCAGGCTCAGGAAAGAAGAGGAAGCTTCTTGCGTTAAAACACAGGGTGTTTCATGGATGAGAACACTGGTCTCAATTTCCCTTCCCAAAAGGAGTTAAACCACATCCTCTCTGTCTTCCTACAAGCAAGAGTTCATTTCCGGTAAAGCCACTGATTTTTCGGCTCAAATGAATTTACACAGTTCACGAACCCAACACGTTTTTCACTATTAACTAAAGAGCATCTATGTAAGAGATGCTGTGGTTTGTTACAGTTTCATAATCAGAGTTCAACTAGATATGGTCCGTATGAGTAGGAACCACACTTCTTTTTTTCTGGGCATGCTCATGTTTCTTGCTGTATTAGAGACTGGAAAGAAGAGCATGCTCTTTGCGCTAAAACAGAGTGTGTTTCATGGATGAGAACTCTGGTCTGAATTTCCCTTCACAAAAGGAGTGAATCCAATGCCTCTGTGCTTTCCTATTAGCAAGGGTTCATTTCCGGTAAACCCAGTGATTTTTCTGCTCAAATGAATTTACACAGTTCATGAACCCAACACGTTTTCAACTATTAAGTAAAGAGCATCTATGTAACACATGCTGTGGTTTGTTACAGTTTCAGAAGCACAGTTTAACTAGATATGGTCCGTATGAATAAGAAACACAGTTCTTCTTTTCTGGGCATACTCATGTTTCTTGCTGTATTGGAGATGCTGGAAGAAGAGCATGCTTCTTGCGTTATAACAGAGTATGTTTCAGGGATGAGAACACTGGTCTGAATTTTCCTTCAGAAGTGGGGTTAAACCAAAGTCTCTGTGTCTTCCTACAAGCAAGAGTTCATATCCGGTAAACCCAGGGATTTTTCGGCTCAAATGAATTTACACAGTTCCTGAAACCAACACGTTTTTCACTATTAACTAAAGAGCATCTATGTAAAAAATGCTGTGGTTTGTTACAGTTTCATAAGCAGAGTTCAACTAGATATGGTCCGTATGAGTAGGAAACACAGCTCTTTTTTTCTGGGCATGCTCATGTTTCTTGCTATATTGCAGGCTCAGGAAAGAAGAGGAAGCTTCTTGCGTTAAAACAGAGGGTGTTTCATGGATGAGAACACTGGTCTCAATTTCCCTTCCCAAACGGAGTTAAACCACAGCCTCTGTGTCTTCCTACAAGCAAGAGTTCATTTCCGGTGAACCCAGTGATTTTCGGCTCAAATGAATTTACACAGTTCACAAACCCAACAGGATTTTCACTGTTAACTAAAGAGCACCTATGTCAGAGATGCTGTGGTTTGTTACAGTTTCATAAGCAGAGTTCAACTAGATATTGTCCGTATGAGTAGGAAACACAGTTCTTTTTTTCTGGGCATGCTCATATTTCTTGCTGTATTGCAGACTCTGGAAAGAAGAGGAAGCTTCTTGCGTTAAAACAGAGGGTGTTTCATGGATGAGAACACTGGTCTGAAATTTCCTTCACAAAGGGAGTTAAACCAAAGCCTCTGTGTCTTCCTACAAGCAAGAGTTCATTTCCGGTAAACCCAGTGATTTTTCTGCTCAAATGAATTTACACAGTTCATGAACCCAACACGTTTTCAACTATTACGTAAAGAGCATCTATGTAACACATGCTGTGGTTTGTTACAGTTTCAGAAGCAGAGTTTAACCAGATATGGTCCATATGAGTAAGAAACACAGTTCTTCTTTTCTGGGCATGCTCATGTTTCTTGCTGTATTGGAGACGCTGGAAGAAGAGCATGCTTCTTGCGTTATAACAGAGTATGTTTCAAGGATGAGAACTGTGGTCTGAATTTTCCTTCAGATACGGAGTTAAACCAAAGTCTCTGTGTCTTCCTACAAGCAAGAGTTCATATCTGGTAAACCCAGTGATTTTTCGGATCAAATGAATTTACACAGTTCTTGAAACCGAAACGTTTGTCACTATTAACTAAAGAGCATCTATGTAACACATGCTGTGGTTTGTTACAGTTTCATAAGCAGAGTTCAACTAGATTTGGTCCGTATGAGTAGGAAACACAGTTCTTTTTTTCTGGGCATGCTCATGTTTCTTGCTGTATTGGAGACGCTGGAAGAAGAGCATGCTTGTTGCGTTAAAAGAGAGTATGTTTCTTGGATGAGAACACTGGTCTGAATTTGCCTTCAGAAACGAAATTAAACCAAAGCTTCTTTGTCTTCCTAAAAGCAAGAGTTCATATCCGGTAAATCCAGTTATTTTTCGGCTCAAATGAATTTACACAGTTCACGAACCCAACACGTTTATCACTATTAACTAAAGAGCATCTATGTAACACATGCTGGGGTTTGTTACAGTTTCATAAGCATAGTTTAACTAGATATGGTCCGTATGAGTAAGAAACACAGTTCTTCTTTTCTGGGCATGCTCATGTTTCTTGCTGTATTGGAGATGCTGGAAGAAGAGCATGCTTCTTGCGTTATAACAGAGTATGTTTCAGGGATGAGAACACTGGTCTGAATTTTCCTTCAGAAGCGGGGTTAAACCAAAGTCTCTGTGTCTTCCTACAAGCAAGAGTTCATATCCGGTAAACCCAGGGATTTTTCGGCTCAAATGAATTTACACAGTTCCTGAAACCAACACGTTTTTCACTATTAACTAAAGAGCATCTATGTAAAAAATGCTGTGGTTTGTTACAGTTTCATAAGCAGATTTCAACTAGATATGGTCCGTATGAGTAGGAAACACACCTCTTTTTTTCTGGGCATGCTTATGTTTCTTGCTATATTTCAGGCTCAGGAAAGAAGAGGAAGCTTCTTGCGTTAAAACAGAGGGTGTTTCATGGATGAGAACACTGGTCTCAATTTCCCTTCCCAAAAGGAGTTAAACCACATCCTCTCTGTCTTCCTACAAGCAAGAGTTCATTTCCGGTAAAGCCACTGATTTTTCGGCTCAAATGAATTTACACAGTTCACGAACCCAACACGTTTTTCACTATTAACTAAAGAGCATCTATGTAAGAGATGCTGTGGTTTGTTACAGTTTCATAATCAGAGTTCAACTAGATATGGTCCGTATGAGTAGGAACCACACTTCTTTTTTTCTGGGCATGCTCATGTTTCTTGCTGTATTAGAGACTGGAAAGAAGAGCATGCTCTTTGCGCTAAAACAGAGTGTGTTTCATGGATGAGAACTCTGGTCTGAATTTCCCTTCACAAAAGGAGTGTTCCAATGCCTCTGTGCTTTCCTATTAGCAAGGGTTCATTTCCGGTAAACCCAGTGATTTTTCGGCTCAAATGAATTTACACAGTTCCTGAAACCAACACGTTTTTCACTATTAACTAAAGAGCATCTATGTAACAAATGCTGTGGTTTGTTACAGTTTCACAAGCAGAGTTCAACTAGATTTGGTCCGTATGAGTAGGAAACACAGTTCTTTTTTTCTGGGCATGCTCATGTTTCTTGCTGTATTGGAGATGCTGGAAGAAGAGCATGCTTGTTGCGTTAAAACAGAGTATGTTTCTTGGATGAGAACTCTGGTCTGAATTTTCCTTCAGAAAAGGCGTTGAACCAAAGCCTCTGTGTCTTACTACAAGCAAGAGTTCATTTCCGGTAAACCCAGGAGTTTTTCGGCTCCAATGAATTTACACAGTTCATGAACCCAACACGTTTTTCACTATTAACTAAAGAGCATCTATGTAACAAATGCTGTGGTTTGTTACAGATTCATAAGCAGAGTTCAACTAGATATGGTCCGTATGAGTAGGAAACACAGCTCTTTTTTTCTGGGCATGCTCATGTTTCTTGCTATATTGCAGACTCGGGAAAGAAGAGGAAGCTTCTTGCGTAAAAACAGAGGGTGTTTCATGGATGAGAACACTGGTCTGAATTTCCCTTCACAACCGGAGTTAAACCACAGACTCTGTGTCTCCCTACAAGCAAGAGTTCATTTCCGGTAAACCCAGTGATTTTTGGGCTCAAATGAATTTACACAGTTCACGAACCCAACACGTTTTTCACTATTAACTAAAGAGCATCTATGTAACACATGCTGGGGTTTGTTGCAGTTTCATAAGCACAGTTTAACTAGATATGGTCCGTATGGGTAAGAAACACAGTTCTTTTTTTCTGGGCATGCTCATGTTTCTTGCTGTATTCGGAGACGCTGGAAAGAAGAGCATGCTTCTTCGTTAAACAGAGTATGTTTCTTGAATGAGAACACTGGTCTGAATTTTCCTTCAGAAACAGAGTTAAAGCAAAGTCTCTGTGTCTTCCTACAAGCAAGAGTTCATTTCCGGTGAACCCAGTGATTTTCGGCTCAAATGAATTTACACAGTTCACAAACCCAACAGGATTTTCACTGTTAACTAAAGAGCACCTATGTCAGAGATGCTGTGGTTTGTTACAGTTTCATAAGCAGAGTTCACCTATATATGGTCCGTATGAGTAGGAAACACAGTTCTTTATTTCTGGGCATGCTCATGTTTCTTGCTGTATTGGAGACGCTTGAAGAAGAGCATGCTTCTTGATTTATAACAGAGTATGTTTCTTGGATGAGAACACTGGTCTGAATTTTCCTTCAGAAACAGAGTTAAACCAAAGTCTCTGTGTCTTCCTACAAGCAGGAGTTCATATCCGGTAAACTCAGTGATTTTTCGGCTCAAAAGAATTTACACAGTTCTTGAAACCTACAGGTTTTTCACTATTAACTAAAGAGCATCTATGTAACACATGCTGTGGTTTGTTACAGTTTCATAAGCAGAGTTCAACTAGATATGGTCCGTATGAGTAGGAAACACAGCTCTTTTTTTCTGGGCATGCTCATGTTTCTTGCTATATTGCAGGCTCAGGAAAGAAGAGGAAGCTTCTTGCGTTAAAACAGAGGGTGTTTCATGGATGAGAACACTGGTCTCAATTTCCCTTCCCAAAGGGAGTTAAACCACAGCCTCTGTGTCTTCCTACAAACAAGAGTTCATTTCCGGTAAACCCAGTGATTTTTCGGCTCAAATAAATTTACACAGTTCATGAACTCAACACGTTTTTCACTATTAACTAAAGAGCATCTATGTAAGAGATGCTGTGCTTTGTTACAGTTTCATAAGCAGAGTTTAACCAGATAAGGTCCGTATGAGTAAGAAACACAGTTCTTTTTTTCTGGGCATGCTCATGTTTCTTGCTGTATTGGAGACGCTGGAAAGAAGAGCATGCTTCTTGCGTTAAACAGAGTATGTTTCTTGAATGAGAACACTGGTCTGAATTTTCCTTCAGAAATGGAATTAAACCAAAGTCTCTGTGCCTTCCTACAAGCAAGAGTTCCTTTCCGGTAAACCCAGTGAATTTTCGGCTCAAATGAATTTACACAGTTCACGAACCCAACACGTTTTTCAGTATTAACTAAAGAGAATCTATGTAAGAGATGCTGTGGTTTGTTACAGTTTCATAAGCAGAGTTCACCTATATATGGTCCTTATGAGTAGGAAACACAGTTCTTTTTTTCTGGGCATGCTCATGTTTCTTGCTGTATTGGAGATGCTTGAAGACGAGCATGCTTCTTGAGTTATAACAGAGTATGTTTCCTGTATGAGAACACTGGTATAAATTTTCCTTCAGAAACGGAGTTAAACCAAAGTCTCTGTGTCTTCCTACAAGCAAGAGTTCATTTCCGGTTCACCCAGTGTTTTTTCGGCTCAAATGAATTTACACAGTTCACGAACCCAACACGTTTTTCAGTATTAACTAAAGAGCATCTATGTAAGAGATGCTGTGGTTTGTTACAGTTTCATAAGCAGAGTTCACCTATATATGGTCCTTATGAGTAGGAAACACAGTTCTTTTTTTCTGGGCATACTCATGTTTCTTGCTGTATTGGAGATGCTTGAAGACGAGCATGCTTCTTGCGTTATAACAGAGTATGTTTCTTGTATGAGAACACTGGTATAAATTTTCCTTCAGAAACGGAGTTAAACCAAAGTCTCTGTGTCTTCCTACAAGCAAGAGTTCATTTCCGGTGAACCCAGTGTTTTTTCGGCTCAAATGAATTTACACAGTTCACGAACCCAACAGGATTTTCACTATTAAGTAAAGAGCACCAATGTCAGAGATGCTGTGGTTTGTTACAGTTTCATTAGCCGAGTACAACTATATATGGTCTGTATGAGTAGGAAACACAGTTCTTTTTTTCTGGGCATGCTCATGTTTCTTGCTGTATTAGAGACAGGAAAGAAGAGCATGCTCTTTGTGCTAAAACAGACTGTGTTTCATGGATGAGAACTCTGGTCTGAATTTCCCTTCAAAAATGGAGTTAAACCACAGCCTCTGTGTCTCCCTACAAGCAAGAGTTCATTTCCGGTAAAACCAGTGATTTTTTGGCTCAAATGAATTTACACAGTTCACGAACCCAACACGTTTTTCACTATTAACTAAAGAGCATCTATGTAACACATGCTGGGGGTTGTTACAGTTTCATAAGCACAGTTTAACTAGATATGATCCGTATGAGTAAGAAACACAGGTCTTCTTTTCTGGGCATGCTCAGGTTTCTTGCTGTATTGGAGATGCTGGAAGAAGAGCATGCTTCTTGCGTTATAACAGAGTATGTTTCATGGATGAGAACACTGGTCTGAATTTTCCTTCAGAAACGGGGTTAAACCAAAGTCCCTGTGTCTTCCTACAAGCAAGAGTTCATATCCGGTAAACCCAGTGATTTTTCGGCTCAAATGAAGTTACAGAGTTCCTGAAACCAACGCGTTTTTCACTATTAACTAAAGAGTATCTATGTAACAAATGCTGTGGTTTGTTAAGTTTCATAAGCCGAGTACAACTAGATATGGTCTGTATGAGTAGGAAACACAGTTCTTTTTTTCTGGGCATGCTCATGTTTCTTGCTATATTGCAGGCTCAGGTTAGAAGAGGAAGCTTCTTGCGTTAAAACAGAGCGTGTTTCATGGATGAGAACACTGGTCTCAATTTCCCTTCTCAAACGGAGTTAAACCACATCCTCTGTGTCTTCCTACAAGCAAGAGTTCATTTCCGGTGAACCCAGTGATTTTTCGGCTCAAATGAATTTACACAGTTCACGAACCCAACAGGATTTTCACTATTATGTAAAGAGCACCAATGTCAGAATGCTGTGGTTTGTTACAGTTTCATAAGCCGAGTTCAACTATATATGGTCTGTATGAGTAGGAAACACAGTTCTTTTTTCTGGGCATGGTCATGTTTCTTGCTGTATTGGAGTCGCTTGAAGAAGAGCATGCTTCTTGCGATAAAACAGAGAGTGTTTCATGGAGGAGAACACTGGTCTGAATTTCCCTTCACAAACGGAGTTAAACCACAGCCTCTGTGTCTTCCTACAAGCAAGAGTTCATTTCCGATAAACCCAGTGATTTTTCGGATCAAATGAATTTACACAGTTCTTGATCCCTACAGGATTTTCACTATTAACTAAAGAGCATCTATGTAAGAGATGCTGTGCTTTGTTACAGTTTCATAATCAGAGTTCAACTAGATATGGTCCATATGAGTAGGAACCACAGTACTTTTTTTCTGGGCATGTTCATGTTTCTTGCTGTATTAGAGACTGGAAAGAAGAGCATGCTCTTTGCGCTAAAACAGAGTGTGTTTCATGGATGAGAACTCTAGTCTGAATTTCCCTTCACAAAAGGAGTGAAACCAATGTCTCTGTGCTTTCCTATTTGCAAGGGTTCATTTCCGGTAAACCCAGCGATTTTTCTGCTCAAATGAATTTACACAGTTCATGAACCCAACACGTTTTCAACTATTAAGTAAAGAGCATCTATGTAACACATGCTGTGGTTTGTTACAGTTTCAGAAGCAGAGTTTAACTAGATATGGTCCATATGAGTAAGAAACACAGCTCTTTTTTTCTGGGCATGCTCATGTTTCTTGCTATATTGCAGGCTCAGGAAAGAAGAGGAAGCTTCTTGCGTTAAAACAGAGGGTGTTTCATGGATGAGAACACTGGTCTCAATTTCCCTTCCCAAAGGGAGTTAAACCACAGCCTCTGTGTCTTCCTACAAACAAGAGTTCATTTCCGGTAAACCCAGTGATTTTTCAGCTCAAATGAATTTACACAGTTCATGAACTCAACACGTTTTTCACTATTAACTAAAGAGCATCTATGTAAGAGATGCTGTGCTTTGTTACAGTTTCATAAGCAGAGTTTAACCAGATAAGGTCCGTATGAGTAAGAAACACAGTTCTTTTTTTCTGGGCATGCTCATGTTTCTTGCTGTATTGGAGACGCTGGAAAGAAGAGCATGCTTCTTGCGTTAAACAGAGTATGTTTCTTTTATGAGAACACTGGTCTGAATTTTCCTTCAGAAATGGAATTAAACCAAAGTCTCTGTGCCTTCCTACAAGCAAGAGTTCCTTTCCGGTAAACCCAGTGAATTTTCGGCTCAAATGAATTTGCACAGTTCACGAACCCAACACGTTTTTCAGTATTAACTAAAGAGCATCTATGTAAGAGATGCTGTGGTTTGTTACAGTTTCATAAGCAGAGTTCACCTATATATGGTCCTTATGAGTAGGAAACACAGTTCTTTTTTTCTGGGCATGCTCATGTTTCTTGCTGTATTGGAGATGCTTGAAGACGAGCATGCTTCTTGAGTTATAACAGAGTATGTTTCCTGTATGAGAACACTGGTATAAATTTTCCTTCAGAAACGGAGTTAAACCAAAGTCTCTGTGTCTTCCTACAAGCAAGAGTTCATTTCCGGTTCACCCAGTGTTTTTTCGGCTCAAATGAATTTACACAGTTCACGAACCCAACACGTTTTTCAGTATTAACTAAAGAGCATCTATGTAAGAGATGCTGTGGTTTGTTACAGTTTCATAAGCAGAGTTCACCTATATATGGTCCTTATGAGTAGGAAACACAGTTCTTTTTTTCTGGGCATACTCATGTTTCTTGCTGTATTGGAGATGCTTGAAGACGAGCATGCTTCTTGCGTTATAACAGAGTATGTTTCTTGTATGAGAACACTGGTATAAATTTTCCTTCAGAAACGGAGTTAAACCAAAGTCTCTGTGTCTTCCTACAAGCAAGAGTTCATTTCCGGTGAACCCAGTGTTTTTTCGGCTCAAATGAATTTACACAGTTCACGAACCCAACAGGATTTTCACTATTAAGTAAAGAGCACCAATGTCAGAGATGCTGTGGTTTGTTACAGTTTCATTAGCCGAGTACAACTATATATGGTCTGTATGAGTAGGAAACACAGTTCTTTTTTTCTGGGCATGCTCATGTTTCTTGCTGTATTAGAGACAGGAAAGAAGAGCATGCTCTTTGTGCTAAAACAGACTGTGTTTCATGGATGAGAACTCTGGTCTGAATTTCCCTTCAAAAATGGAGTTAAACCACAGCCTCTGTGTCTCCCTACAAGCAAGAGTTCATTTCCGGTAAAACCAGTGATTTTTTGGCTCAAATGAATTTACACAGTTCACGAACCCAACACGTTTTTCACTATTAACTAAAGAGCATCTATGTAACACATGCTGGGGGTTGTTACAGTTTCATAAGCACAGTTTAACTAGATATGATCCGTATGAGTAAGAAACACAGGTCTTCTTTTCTGGGCATGCTCAGGTTTCTTGCTGTATTGGAGATGCTGGAAGAAGAGCATGCTTCTTGCGTTATAACAGAGTATGTTTCATGGATGAGAACACTGGTCTGAATTTTCCTTCAGAAACGGGGTTAAACCAAAGTCCCTGTGTCTTCCTACAAGCAAGAGTTCATATCCGGTAAACCCAGTGATTTTTCGGCTCAAATGAAGTTACAGAGTTCCTGAAACCAACGCGTTTTTCACTATTAACTAAAGAGTATCTATGTAACAAATGCTGTGGTTTGTTAAGTTTCATAAGCCGAGTACAACTAGATATGGTCTGTATGAGTAGGAAACACAGTTCTTTTTTTCTGGGCATGCTCATGTTTCTTGCTATATTGCAGGCTCAGGTTAGAAGAGGAAGCTTCTTGCGTTAAAACAGAGCGTGTTTCATGGATGAGAACACTGGTCTCAATTTCCCTTCTCAAACGGAGTTAAACCACATCCTCTGTGTCTTCCTACAAGCAAGAGTTCATTTCCGGTGAACCCAGTGATTTTTCGGCTCAAATGAATTTACACAGTTCACGAACCCAACAGGATTTTCACTATTATGTAAAGAGCACCAATGTCAGAATGCTGTGGTTTGTTACAGTTTCATAAGCCGAGTTCAACTATATATGGTCTGTATGAGTAGGAAACACAGTTCTTTTTTCTGGGCATGGTCATGTTTCTTGCTGTATTGGAGTCGCTTGAAGAAGAGCATGCTTCTTGCGATAAAACAGAGAGTGTTTCATGGAGGAGAACACTGGTCTGAATTTCCCTTCACAAACGGAGTTAAACCACAGCCTCTGTGTCTTCCTACAAGCAAGAGTTCATTTCCGATAAACCCAGTGATTTTTCGGATCAAATGAATTTACACAGTTCTTGATCCCTACAGGATTTTCACTATTAACTAAAGAGCATCTATGTAAGAGATGCTGTGCTTTGTTACAGTTTCATAATCAGAGTTCAACTAGATATGGTCCATATGAGTAGGAACCACAGTACTTTTTTTCTGGGCATGTTCATGTTTCTTGCTGTATTAGAGACTGGAAAGAAGAGCATGCTCTTTGCGCTAAAACAGAGTGTGTTTCATGGATGAGAACTCTAGTCTGAATTTCCCTTCACAAAAGGAGTGAAACCAATGTCTCTGTGCTTTCCTATTTGCAAGGGTTCATTTCCGGTAAACCCAGCGATTTTTCTGCTCAAATGAATTTACACAGTTCATGAACCCAACACGTTTTCAACTATTAAGTAAAGAGCATCTATGTAACACATGCTGTGGTTTGTTACAGTTTCAGAAGCAGAGTTTAACTAGATATGGTCCATATGAGTAAGAAACACAGCTCTTTTTTTCTGGGCATGCTCATGTTTCTTGCTATATTGCAGGCTCAGGAAAGAAGAGGAAGCTTCTTGCGTTAAAACAGAGGGTGTTTCATGGATGAGAACACTGGTCTCAATTTCCCTTCCCAAAGGGAGTTAAACCACAGCCTCTGTGTCTTCCTACAAACAAGAGTTCATTTCCGGTAAACCCAGTGATTTTTCAGCTCAAATGAATTTACACAGTTCATGAACTCAACACGTTTTTCACTATTAACTAAAGAGCATCTATGTAAGAGATGCTGTGCTTTGTTACAGTTTCATAAGCAGAGTTTAACCAGATAAGGTCCGTATGAGTAAGAAACACAGTTCTTTTTTTCTGGGCATGCTCATGTTTCTTGCTGTATTGGAGACGCTGGAAAGAAGAGCATGCTTCTTGCGTTAAACAGAGTATGTTTCTTTTATGAGAACACTGGTCTGAATTTTCCTTCAGAAATGGAATTAAACCAAAGTCTCTGTGCCTTCCTACAAGCAAGAGTTCCTTTCCGGTAAACCCAGTGAATTTTCGGCTCAAATGAATTTGCACAGTTCACGAACCCAACACGTTTTTCAGTATTAACTAAAGAGAATCTATGTAAGAGATGCTGTGGTTTGTTACAGTTTCATAAGCAGAGTTCACCTATATATGGTCCTTATGAGTAGGAAACACAGTTCTTTTTTTCTGGGCATGCTCATGTTTCTTGCTGTATTGGAGATGCTTGAAGACGAGCATGCTTCTTGCGTTATAACAGAGTATGTTTCCTGTATGAGAACACTGGTATAAATTTTCCTTCAGAAACGGAGTTAAACCAAAGTCTCTGTGTCTTCCTACAAGCAAGAGTTCATTTCCGGTTCACCCAGTGTTTTTTTGGCTCAAATGAATTTACACAGTTCACGAACCCAACACGTTTTTCAGTATTAACTAAAGAGCATCTATGTAAGAGATGCTGTGGTTTGTTACAGTTTCATAAGCAGAGTTCACCTATATATGGTCCTTATGAGTAGGAAACACAGTTCTTTTTTTCTGGGCATGCTCATGTTTCTTGCTGTATTGGAGATGCTTGAAGACGAGCATGCTTCTTGCGTTATAACAGAGTATGTTTCTTGTATGAGAACACTGGTATAAATTTTCCTTCAGAAACGGAGTTAAACCAAAGTCTCTGTGTCTTCCTACAAGCAAGAGTTCATTTCCGGTGAACCCAGTGTTTTTTCGGCTCAAATGAATTTACACAGTTCACGAACCCAACAGGATTTTCACTATTAAGTAAAGAGCACCAATGTCAGACATGCTGTGGTTTGTTACAGTTTCATTAGCCGAGTACAACTATATATGGTCTGTATGAGTAGGAAACACAGTTCTTTATTTCTGGGCATGCTCATGTTTCTTGCTGTATTAGAGACTGGAAAGAAGAGCATGCTCTTTGCGCTAAAACAGAGTGTGTTTCATGGATGAGAACTCTGGTCTGAATTTCCCTTCAAAAATGGAGTTAAACCACAGCCTCTGTGTCTCCCTACAAGCAAGAGTTCATTTCCGGTAAACCCAGTGATTTTTCGGCACAAATGAATTTACACAGTTCACGAACCCAACACGTTTTTCACTATTAACTAAAGAGCATCTATGTAACACATGCTGGGGTTTGTTACAGTTTCATAAGCACAGTTTAACTAGATATGGTCCATATGAGTAAGAAACACAGTTCTTCTTTTCTGGGCATGCTCATGTTTCTTGCTGTATTAGAGACAGGAAAGAAGAGCATGCTCTTTGCGCTAAAACAGACTGTGTTTCATGGATGAGAACTCTGGTCTGAATTTCCCTTCAAAAATGGAGTTAAACCACAGCCTCTGTGTCTCCCTACAAGCAAGAGTTCATTTCCGGTAAAACCAGTGATTTTTCGGCTCAAATGAATTTACACAGTTCACGAACCCAACACGTTTTTCACTATTAACTAAAGAGCATCTATGTAACACATACTGGGGGTTGTTACAGTTTCATAAGCACAGTTTAACTAGATATGATCCGTATGAGTAAGAAACACAGGTCTTCTTTTCTGGGCATGCTCAGGTTTCTTGCTGTATTGGAGATGCTGGAAGAAGAGCATGCTTCTTGCGTTATAACAGTGTATGTTTCATGGATGAGAACACTGGTCTGAATTTTCCTTCAGAAGCGGGGTTAAACCAAAGTCTCTGTGTCTTCCTACAAGCAAGAGTTCATATCCGGTAAACCCAGGGATTTTTCGGCTCAAATGAATTTACACAGTTCCTGAAACCAACACGTTTTTCACTATTAACTAAAGAGCATCTATGTAAAAAATGCTGTGGTTTGTTACAGTTTCATAAGCAGAGTTCAACCAGATATGGTCCGTATGAGTAGGAAACACAGCTCTTTTTTTCTGGGCATGCTTATGTTTCTTGCTATATTTCAGGCTCAGGAAAGAAGAGGAAGCTTCTTGCGTTAAAACAGAGGGTGTTTCATGGATGAGAACACTGGTCTCAATTTCCCTTCACAAACGGAGTTAAACCACAGCCTCTGTGTCTTCCTACAAGCAAGAGTTCATTTCCGGTAAAGCCACTGATTTTTCGGCTCAAATGAATTTACACAGTTCTTGATCCCAACAGGATTTTCACTATTAACTAAAGAGCATCTATGTAAGAGATGCTGTGCTTTGTTACAGTTTCATAAGCAGAGTTCAACTAGATATGGTCCGTATGAGTAAGAAACACAGTTCTTTTTTTCTGAGCATGATCATGTTTCTTGCTGTATTGGAGACACTGGAAAGAAGAGCATGCTTCTTGCATTAAAACAGATTATGTTTCTTGGATGAGAACACTGGTCTGAATTTTCCTTCAGAAATGGAATTAACCCGAAGTCTCTGTGTCTTCCTACAAGCAAGATTTCCTTTCCGGTAAACCCAGTGAATTTTCGGCTCAAATGAATTTACACAGTTCATGAACCCAACAAGTTTTTCACTATTAACTAAAGAGCATCTATGTAACACATGCTGGGGTTTGTTACAGTTTCACAAGCAGAGTTTAACTAGATATGGTCCGTATGAGTAAGAAACACAGTTCTTCTTTTCTGGGCATGCTCATGTTTCTTGCTGTATTGGAGACGCTGGAAGAAGAGCATGCTTCTTGCGTTATAACAGAGTATGTTTCAAGGATGAGAACACTGGTCTGAATTTTCCTTCAGAAACGGGGTTAAACCAAAGTCTCTGTGTCTTCCTACAAGCAAGAGTTCATATCCGGTAAACCCAGTGATTTTTCGGCTCAAATGAATTTACACAGTTCCTGAAACCAACACGTTTTTCACTATTAACTAAAGAGCATCTATGTAACAAATGCTGTGGTTTGTTACAGTTTCATAAGCAGAGTTCAACTAGATTTGGTCCGTATGAGTAGGAAACACAGTTCTTTTTTTCTGGGCATGCTCATGTTTCTTGCTGTATTGGAGATGCTGGAAGAAGAGCATGCTTGTTGCGTTAAAACAGAGTATGTTTCTTGGATGAGAACTCTGGTCTGAATTTTCCTTCAGAAAAGGCGTTGAACCAAAGCCTCTGTGTCTTACTACAAGCAAGAGTTCATTTCCGGTAAACCCAGGAGTTTTTCGGCTCCAATGAATTTACACAGTTCATGAACCCAACACGTTTTTCACTATTAACTAAAGAGCATCTATGTAACAAATGCTGTGGTTTGTTACAGATTCATAAGCAGAGTTCAACTAGATATGGTCCGTATGAGTAGGAAACACAGCTCTTTTTTTCTGGGCATGCTCATGTTTCTTGCTATATTGCAGACTCGGGAAAGAAGAGGAAGCTTCTTGCGTAAAAACAGAGGGTGTTTCATGGATGAGAACACTGGTCTGAATTTCCCTTCACAACCAGAGTTAAACCACAGACTCTGTGTCTCCCTACAAGCAAGAGTTCATTTCCGGTGAACCCAGTGATTTTCGGCTCAAATGAATTTACACAGTTCACAAACCCAACAGGATTTTCACTGTTAACTAAAGAGCACCTATGTCAGAGATGCTGTGGTTTGTTACAGTTTCATAAGCAGAGTTCACCTATATATGGTCCGTATGAGTAGGAAACACAGTTCTTTATTTCTGGGCATGCTCATGTTTCTTGCTGTATTGGAGACGCTTGAAGAAGAGCATGCTTCTTGATTTATAACAGAGTATGTTTCTTGGATGAGAACACTGGTCTGAATTTTCCTTCAGAAACAGAGTTAAACCAAAGTCTCTGTGTCTTCCTACAAGCAGGAGTTCATATCCAGTAAACTCAGTGATTTTTCGGCTCAAAAGAATTTACACAGTTCTTGAATCCTACAGGTTTTTCACTATTAACTAAAGAGCATCTATGTAACACATGCTGTGGTTTGTTACAGTTTCATAAGCAGAGTTCAACTAGATATGGTCCGTATGAGTAGGAAACACAGCTCTTTTTTTCTGGGCATGCTCATGTTTCTTGCTATATTGCAGGCTCAGGAAAGAAGAGGAAGCTTCTTGCGTTAAAACAGAGGGTGTTTCATGGATGAGAACACTGGTCTCAATTTCCCTTCCCAAAGGGAGTTAAACCACAGCCTCTGTGTCTTCCTACAAACAAGAGTTCATTTCCGGTAAACCCAGTGATTTTTCGGCTCAAATAAATTTACACAGTTCATGAACTCAACACGTTTTTCACTATTAACTAAAGAGCATCTATGTAAGAGATGCTGTGCTTTGTTACAGTTTCATAAGCAGAGTTTAACCAGATAAGGTCCGTATGAGTAAGAAACACAGTTCTTTTTTTCTGGGCATGCTCATGTTTCTTGCTGTATTGGAGACGCTGGAAAGAAGAGCATGCTTCTTGCGTTAAACAGAGTATGTTTCTTGAATGAGAACACTGGTCTGAATTTTCCTTCAGAAATGGAATTAAACCAAAGTCTCTGTGCCTTCCTACAAGCAAGAGTTCCTTTCCGGTAAACCCAGTGAATTTTCGGCTCAAATGAATTTACACAGTTCACGAACCCAACACGTTTTTCAGTATTAACTAAAGAGAATCTATGTAAGAGATGCTGTGGTTTGTTACAGTTTCATAAGCAGAGTTCACCTATATATGGTCCTTATGAGTAGGAAACACAGTTCTTTTTTTCTGGGCATGCTCATGTTTCTTGCTGTATTGGAGATGCTTGAAGACGAGCATGCTTCTTGCGTTATAACAGAGTATGTTTCCTGTATGAGAACACTGGTATAAATTTTCCTTCAGAAACGGAGTTAAACCAAAGTCTCTGTGTCTTCCTACAAGCAAGAGTTCATTTCCGGTTCACCCAGTGTTTTTTCGGCTCAAATGAATTTACACAGTTCACGAACCCAACACGTTTTTCAGTATTAACTAAAGAGCATCTATGTAAGAGATGCTGTGGTTTGTTACAGTTTCATAAGCAGAGTTCACCTATATATGGTCCTTATGAGTAGGAAACACAGTTCTTTTTTTCTGGAGATACTCATGTTTCTTGCTGTATTGGAGATGCTTGAAGACGAGCATGCTTCTTGCGTTATAACAGAGTATGTTTCTTGTATGAGAACACTGGTATAAATTTTCCTTCAGAAACGGAGTTAAACCAAAGTCTCTGTGTCTTCCTACAAGCAAGAGTTCATTTCCGGTGAACCCAGTGTTTTTTCGGCTCAAATGAATTTACACAGTTCACGAACCCAACAGGATTTTCACTATTAAGTAAAGAGCACCAATGTCAGAGATGCTGTGGTTTGTTACAGTTTCATTAGCCGAGTACAACTATATATGGTCTGTATGAGTAGGAAACACAGTTCTTTTTTTCTGGGCATGCTCATGTTTCTTGCTGTATTAGAGACTGGAAAGAAGAGCATGCTCTTTGCGCTAAAACAGAGTGTGTTTCATGGATGAGAACTCTGGTCTGAATTTCCCTTCAAAAACGGAGTTAAACCACAGCCTCTGTGTCTCCCTACAAGCAAGAGTTCATTTCCGGTAAACCCAGTGATTTTTCGGCACAAATGAATTTACACAGTTCACGAACCCAACACGTTTTTCACTATTAACTAAAGAGCATCTATGTAACACATGCTGGGGTTTGTTACAGTTTCATAAGCACAGTTTAACTAGATATGGTCCATATGAGTAAGAAACACAGTTCTTCTTTTCTGGGCATGCTCATGTTTCTTGCTGTATTAGAGACAGGAAAGAAGAGCATGCTCTTTGTGCTAAAACAGACTGTGTTTCATGGATGAGAACTCTGGTCTGAATTTCCCTTCAAAAATGGAGTTAAACCACAGCCTCTGTGTCTCCCTACAAGCAAGAGTTCATTTCCGGTAAAACCAGTGATTTTTTGGCTCAAATGAATTTACACAGTTCACGAACCCAACACGTTTTTCACTATTAACTAAAGAGCATCTATGTAACACATGCTGGGGGTTGTTACAGTTTCATAAGCACAGTTTAACTAGATATGATCCGTATGAGTAAGAAACACAGGTCTTCTTTTCTGGGCATGCTCAGGTTTCTTGCTGTATTGGAGATGCTGGAAGAAGAGCATGCTTCTTGCGTTATAACAGAGTATGTTTCATGGATGAGAACACTGGTCTGAATTTTCCTTCAGAAACGGGGTTAAACCAAAGTCCCTGTGTCTTCCTACAAGCAAGAGTTCATATCCGGTAAACCCAGTGATTTTTCGGCTCAAATGAAGTTACAGAGTTCCTGAAACCAACGCGTTTTTCACTATTAACTAAAGAGTATCTATGTAACAAATGCTGTGGTTTGTTACAGTTTCATAAGCCGAGTTCAACTAGATATGGTCTGTATGAGTAGGAAACACAGTTCTTTTTTTCTGGGCATGCTCATGTTTCTTGCTATATTGCAGGCTCAGGTTAGAAGAGGAAGCTTCTTGCGTTAAAACAGAGCGTGTTTCATGGATGAGAACACTGGTCTCAATTTCCCTTCTCAAACGGAGTTAAACCACATCCTCTGTGTCTTCCTACAAGCAAGAGTTCATTTCCGGTGAACCCAGTGATTTTTCGGCTCAAATGAATTTACACAGTTCACGAACCCAACAGGATTTTCACTATTATGTAAAGAGCACCAATGTCAGAATGCTGTGGTTTGTTACAGTTTCATAAGCCGAGTTCAACTATATATGGTCTGTATGAGTAGGAAACACAGTTCTTTTTTCTGGGCATGGTCATGTTTCTTGCTGTATTGGAGTCGCTTGAAGAAGAGCATGCTTCTTGCGATAAAACAGAGAGTGTTTCATGGAGGAGAACACTGGTCTGAATTTCCCTTCACAAACGGAGTTAAACCACAGCCTCTGTGTCTTCCTACAAGCAAGAGTTCATTTCCGATAAACCCAGTGATTTTTCGGATCAAATGAATTTACACAGTTCCTGAAACCAACACGTTTTTCACTATTAACTAAAGAGCATCTATGTAACAAATGCTGTGGTTTGTTACAGTTTCATAAGCAGAGTTCAACTAGATTTGGTCCGTATGAGTAGGAAACACAGTTCTTTTTTTCTGGGCATGCTCATGTTTCTTGCTGTATTGGAGATGCTGGAAGAAGAGCATGCTTGTTGCGTTAAAACAGAGTATGTTTCTTGGATGAGAACTCTGGTCTGAATTTTCCTTCAGAAAAGGCGTTGAACCAAAGCCTCTGTGTCTTACTACAAGCAAGAGTTCATTTCCGGTAAACCCAGGAGTTTTTCGGCTCCAATGAATTTACACAGTTCATGAACCCAACACGTTTTTCACTATTAACTAAAGAGCATCTATGTAACAAATGCTGTGGTTTGTTACAGATTCATAAGCAGAGTTCAACTAGATATGGTCCGTATGAGTAGGAAACACAGCTCTTTTTTTCTGGGCATGCTCATGTTTCTTGCTATATTGCAGACTCGGGAAAGAAGAGGAAGCTTCTTGCGTAAAAACAGAGGGTGTTTCATGGATGAGAACACTGGTCTGAATTTCCCTTCACAACCAGAGTTAAACCACAGACTCTGTGTCTCCCTACAAGCAAGAGTTCATTTCCGGTGAACCCAGTGATTTTCGGCTCAAATGAATTTACACAGTTCACAAACCCAACAGGATTTTCACTGTTAACTAAAGAGCACCTATGTCAGAGATGCTGTGGTTTGTTACAGTTTCATAAGCAGAGTTCACCTATATATGGTCCGTATGAGTAGGAAACACAGTTCTTTATTTCTGGGCATGCTCATGTTTCTTGCTGTATTGGAGACGCTTGAAGAAGAGCATGCTTCTTGATTTATAACAGAGTATGTTTCTTGGATGAGAACACTGGTCTGAATTTTCCTTCAGAAACAGAGTTAAACCAAAGTCTCTGTGTCTTCCTACAAGCAGGAGTTCATATCCGGTAAACTCAGTGATTTTTCGGCTCAAAAGAATTTACACAGTTCTTGAATCCTACAGGATTTTCACTATTAACTAAAGAGCATCTATGTAACACATGCTGTGGTTTGTTACAGTTTCATAAGCAGAGTTCAACTAGATATGGTCCGTATGAGTAGGAAACACAGCTCTTTTTTTCTGGGCATGCTCATGTTTCTTGCTATATTGCAGGCTCAGGAAAGAAGAGGAAGCTTCTTGCGTTAAAACAGAGGGTGTTTCATGGATGAGAACACTGGTCTCAATTTCCCTTCCCAAAGGGAGTTAAACCACAGCCTCTGTGTCTTCCTACAAACAAGAGTTCATTTCCGGTAAACCCAGTGATTTTTCGGCTCAAATAAATTTACACAGTTCATGAACTCAACACGTTTTTCACTATTAACTAAAGAGCATCTATGTAAGAGATGCTGTGCTTTGTTACAGTTTCATAAGCAGAGTTTAACCAGATAAGGTCCGTATGAGTAAGAAACACAGTTCTTTTTTTCTGGGCATGCTCATGTTTCTTGCTGTATTGGAGACGCTGGAAAGAAGAGCATGCTTCTTGCGTTAAACAGAGTATGTTTCTTGAATGAGAACACTGGTCTGAATTTTCCTTCAGAAATGGAATTAAACCAAAGTCTCTGTGCCTTCCTACAAGCAAGAGTTCCTTTCCGGTAAACCCAGTGAATTTTCGGCTCAAATGAATTTACACAGTTCACGAACCCAACACGTTTTTCAGTATTAACTAAAGAGAATCTATGTAAGAGATGCTGTGGTTTGTTACAGTTTCATAAGCAGAGTTCACCTATATATGGTCCTTATGAGTAGGAAACACAGTTCTTTTTTTCTGGGCATGCTCATGTTTCTTGCTGTATTGGAGATGCTTGAAGACGAGCATGCTTCTTGAGTTATAACAGAGTATGTTTCCTGTATGAGAACACTGGTATAAATTTTCCTTCAGAAACGGAGTTAAACCAAAGTCTCTGTGTCTTCCTACAAGCAAGAGTTCATTTCCGGTTCACCCAGTGTTTTTTCGGCTCAAATGAATTTACACAGTTCACGAACCCAACACGTTTTTCAGTATTAACTAAAGAGCATCTATGTAAGAGATGCTGTGGTTTGTTACAGTTTCATAAGCAGAGTTCACCTATATATGGTCCTTATGAGTAGGAAACACAGTTCTTTTTTTCTGGAGATACTCATGTTTCTTGCTGTATTGGAGATGCTTGAAGACGAGCATGCTTCTTGCGTTATAACAGAGTATGTTTCTTGTATGAGAACACTGGTATAAATTTTCCTTCAGAAACGGAGTTAAACCAAAGTCTCTGTGTCTTCCTACAAGCAAGAGTTCATTTCCGGTGAACCCAGTGTTTTTTCGGCTCAAATGAATTTACACAGTTCACGAACCCAACAGGATTTTCACTATTAAGTAAAGAGCACCAATGTCAGAGATGCTGTGGTTTGTTACAGTTTCATTAGCCGAGTACAACTATATATGGTCTGTATGAGTAGGAAACACAGTTCTTTTTTTCTGGGCATGCTCATGTTTCTTGCTGTATTAGAGACTGGAAAGAAGAGCATGCTCTTTGCGCTAAAACAGAGTGTGTTTCATGGATGAGAACTCTGGTCTGAATTTCCCTTCAAAAACGGAGTTAAACCACAGCCTCTGTGTCTCCCTACAAGCAAGAGTTCATTTCCGGTAAACCCAGTGATTTTTCGGCACAAATGAATTTACACAGTTCACGAACCCAACACGTTTTTCACTATTAACTAAAGAGCATCTATGTAACACATGCTGGGGTTTGTTACAGTTTCATAAGCACAGTTTAACTAGATATGGTCCATATGAGTAAGAAACACAGTTCTTCTTTTCTGGGCATGCTCATGTTTCTTGCTGTATTAGAGACAGGAAAGAAGAGCATGCTCTTTGTGCTAAAACAGACTGTGTTTCATGGATGAGAACTCTGGTCTGAATTTCCCTTCAAAAATGGAGTTAAACCACAGCCTCTGTGTCTCCCTACAAGCAAGAGTTCATTTCCGGTAAAACCAGTGATTTTTTGGCTCAAATGAATTTACACAGTTCACGAACCCAACACGTTTTTCACTATTAACTAAAGAGCATCTATGTAACACATGCTGGGGGTTGTTACAGTTTCATAAGCACAGTTTAACTAGATATGATCCGTATGAGTAAGAAACACAGGTCTTCTTTTCTGGGCATGCTCAGGTTTCTTGCTGTATTGGAGATGCTGGAAGAAGAGCATGCTTCTTGCGTTATAACAGAGTATGTTTCATGGATGAGAACACTGGTCTGAATTTTCCTTCAGAAACGGGGTTAAACCAAAGTCCCTGTGTCTTCCTACAAGCAAGAGTTCATATCCGGTAAACCCAGTGATTTTTCGGCTCAAATGAAGTTACAGAGTTCCTGAAACCAACGCGTTTTTCACTATTAACTAAAGAGTATCTATGTAACAAATGCTGTGGTTTGTTACAGTTTCATAAGCCGAGTTCAACTAGATATGGTCTGTATGAGTAGGAAACACAGTTCTTTTTTTCTGGGCATGCTCATGTTTCTTGCTATATTGCAGGCTCAGGTTAGAAGAGGAAGCTTCTTGCGTTAAAACAGAGCGTGTTTCATGGATGAGAACACTGGTCTCAATTTCCCTTCTCAAACGGAGTTAAACCACATCCTCTGTGTCTTCCTACAAGCAAGAGTTCATTTCCGGTGAACCCAGTGATTTTTCGGCTCAAATGAATTTACACAGTTCACGAACCCAACAGGATTTTCACTATTATGTAAAGAGCACCAATGTCAGAATGCTGTGGTTTGTTACAGTTTCATAAGCCGAGTTCAACTATATATGGTCTGTATGAGTAGGAAACACAGTTCTTTTTTCTGGGCATGGTCATGTTTCTTGCTGTATTGGAGTCGCTTGAAGAAGAGCATGCTTCTTGCGATAAAACAGAGAGTGTTTCATGGAGGAGAACACTGGTCTGAATTTCCCTTCACAAACGGAGTTAAACCACAGCCTCTGTGTCTTCCTACAAGCAAGAGTTCATTTCCGATAAACCCAGTGATTTTTCGGATCAAATGAATTTACACAGTTCTTGATCCCTACAGGATTTTCACTATTAACTAAAGAGCATCTATGTAAGAGATGCTGTGCTTTGTTACAGTTTCATAATCAGAGTTCAACTAGATATGGTTCATATGAGTAGGAACCACAGTACTTTTTTTCTGGGCATGTTCATGTTTCTTGCTGTATTAGAGACTGGAAAGAAGAGCATGCTCTTTGCGCTAAAACAGAGTGTGTTTCATGGATGAGAACTCTAGTCTGAATTTCCCTTCACAAAAGGAGTGAAACCAATGTCTCTGTGCTTTCCTATTTGCAAGGGTTCATTTCCGGTAAACCCAGCGATTTTTCTGCTCAAATGAATTTACACAGTTCATGAACCCAACACGTTTTCAACTATTAAGTAAAGAGCATCTATGTAACACATGCTGTGGTTTGTTACAGTTTCAGAAGCAGAGTTTAACTAGATATGGTCCATATGAGTAAGAAACACAGCTCTTTTTTTCTGGGCATGCTCATGTTTCTTGCTATATTGCAGGCTCAGGAAAGAAGAGGAAGCTTCTTGCGTTAAAACAGAGGGTGTTTCATGGATGAGAACACTGGTCTCAATTTCCCTTCCCAAAGGGAGTTAAACCACAGCCTCTGTGTCTTCCTACAAACAAGAGTTCATTTCCGGTAAACCCAGTGATTTTTCAGCTCAAATGAATTTACACAGTTCATGAACTCAACACGTTTTTCACTATTAACTAAAGAGCATCTATGTAAGAGATGCTGTGCTTTGTTACAGTTTCATAAGCAGAGTTTAACCAGATAAGGTCCGTATGAGTAAGAAACACAGTTCTTTTTTTCTGGGCATGCTCATGTTTCTTGCTGTATTGGAGACGCTGGAAAGAAGAGCATGCTTCTTGCGTTAAACAGAGTATGTTTCTTGAATGAGAACACTGGTCTGAATTTTCCTTCAGAAATGGAATTAAACCAAAGTCTCTGTGCCTTCCTACAAGCAAGAGTTCCTTTCCGGTAAACCCAGTGAATTTTCGGCTCAAATGAATTTGCACAGTTCACGAACCCAACACGTTTTTCAGTATTAACTAAAGAGAATCTATGTAAGAGATGCTGTGGTTTGTTACAGTTTCATAAGCAGAGTTCACCTATATATGGTCCTTATGAGTAGGAAACACAGTTCTTTTTTTCTGGGCATGCTCATGTTTCTTGCTGTATTGGAGATGCTTGAAGACGAGCATGCTTCTTGCGTTATAACAGAGTATGTTTCCTGTATGAGAACACTGGTATAAATTTTCCTTCAGAAACGGAGTTAAACCAAAGTCTCTGTGTCTTCCTACAAGCAAGAGTTCATTTCCGGTTCACCCAGTGTTTTTTCGGCTCAAATGAATTTACACAGTTCACGAACCCAACACGTTTTTCAGTATTAACTAAAGAGCATCTATGTAAGAGATGCTGTGGTTTGTTACAGTTTCATAAGCAGAGTTCACCTATATATGGTCCTTATGAGTAGGAAACACAGTTCTTTTTTTCTGGGCATGCTCATGTTTCTTGCTGTATTGGAGATGCTTGAAGACGAGCATGCTTCTTGCGTTATAACAGAGTATGTTTCTTGTATGAGAACACTGGTATAAATTTTCCTTCAGAAACGGAGTTAAACCAAAGTCTCTGTGTCTTCCTACAAGCAAGAGTTCATTTCCGGTGAACCCAGTGTTTTTTCGGCTCAAATGAATTTACACAGTTCACGAACCCAACAGGATTTTCACTATTAAGTAAAGAGCACCAATGTCAGAGATGCTGTGGTTTGTTACAGTTTCATTAGCCGAGTACAACTATATATGGTCTGTATGAGTAGGAAACACAGTTCTTTATTTCTGGGCATGCTCATGTTTCTTGCTGTATTAGAGACTGGAAAGAAGAGCATGCTCTTTGCGCTAAAACAGAGTGTGTTTCATGGATGAGAACTCTGGTCTGAATTTCCCTTCAAAAATGGAGTTAAACCACAGCCTCTGTGTCTCCCTACAAGCAAGAGTTCATTTCCGGTAAACCCAGTGATTTTTCGGCACAAATGAATTTACACAGTTCACGAACCCAACACGTTTTTCACTATTAACTAAAGAGCATCTATGTAACACATGCTGGGGTTTGTTACAGTTTCATAAGCACAGTTTAACTAGATATGGTCCATATGAGTAAGAAACACAGTTCTTCTTTTCTGGGCATGCTCATGTTTCTTGCTGTATTAGAGACAGGAAAGAAGAGCATGCTCTTTGCGCTAAAACAGACTGTGTTTCATGGATGAGAACTCTGGTCTGAATTTCCCTTCAAAAATGGAGTTAAACCACAGCCTCTGTGTCTCCCTACAAGCAAGAGTTCATTTCCGGTAAAACCAGTGATTTTTCGGCTCAAATGAATTTACACAGTTCACGAACCCAACACGTTTTTCACTATTAACTAAAGAGCATCTATGTAACACATGCTGGGGGTTGTTACAGTTTCATAAGCACAGTTTAACTAGATATGATCCGTATGAGTAAGAAACACAGGTCTTCTTTTCTGGGCATGCTCAGGTTTCTTGCTGTATTGGAGATGCTGGAAGAAGAGCATGCTTCTTGCGTTATAACAGTGTATGTTTCATGGATGAGAACACTGGTCTGAATTTTCCTTCAGAAACGGGGTTAAACCAAAGTCTCTGTGTCTTCCTACAAGCAAGAGTTCATATCCGGTAAACCCAGTGATTTTTCGGCTCAAATGAAGTTACAGAGTTCCTGAAACCAACGCGTTTTTCACTATTAACTAAAGAGTATCTATGTAACAAATGCTGTGGTTTGTTACAGTTTCATAAGCCGAGTTCAACTAGATATGGTCTGTATGAGTAGGAAACACAGTTCTTTTTTTCTGGGCATGCTCATGTTTCTTGCTATATTGCAGGCTCAGGTTAGAAGAGGAAGCTTCTTGCGTTAAAACAGAGCGTGTTTCATGGAGGAGAACACTGGTCTGAATTTCCCTTCACAAACGGAGTTAAACCACAGCCTCTGTGTCTTCCTACAAGCAAGAGTTCATTTCCGATAAACCCAGTGATTTTTCGGATCAAATGAATTTACACAGTTCTTGATCCCTACAGGATTTTCACTATTAACTAAAGAGCATCTATGTAAGAGACGCTGTGCTTTGTTACAGTTTCATAATCAGAGTTCAACTAGATATGGTCCATATGAGTAGGAACCACAGTACTTTTTTTCTGGGCATGTTCATGTTTCTTGCTGTATTAGAGACTGGAAAGAAGAGCATGCTCTTTGCGCTAAAACAGAGTGTGTTTCATGGATGAGAACTCTAGTCTGAATTTCCCTTCACAAAAGGAGTGAAACCAATGTCTCTGTGCTTTCCTATTTGCAAGGGTTCATTTCCGGTAAACCCAGCGATTTTTCTGCTCAAATGAATTTACACAGTTCATGAACCCAACACGTTTTCAACTATTAAGTAAAGAGCATCTATGTAACACATGCTGTGGTTTGTTACAGTTTCAGAAGCAGAGTTTAACTAGATATGGTCCATATGAGTAAGAAACACAGTTCTTCTTTTCTGGGCATGCTCATGTTTCTTGCTGTATAGGAGATGCTCGAAGAAGAGCATGCTTCTTGCGTTATAACAGAGTATGTTTCAGGGATGAGAACACTGGTCTGAATTTTCCTTCAGATACGGAGTTAAACCAAAGTCTCTGTGTCTTCCTACAAGCAAGAGTTCATATCTGGTAAACCCAGTGATTTTTCGGATCAAATGAATTTACACAGTTCTTGAAACCGAAACGTTTGTCACTATTAACTAAAGAGCATCTATGTAACACATGCTGTGGTTTGTTACAGTTTCATAAGCAGAGTTCAACTAGATTTGGTCCGTATGAGTAGGAAACACAGTTCTTTTTTTCTGGGCATGCTCATGTTTCTTGCTGTATTGGAGACGCTGGAAGAACAGCATGCTTGTTGCGTTAAAACAGAGTATGTTTCTTGGATGAGAACTCTGGTCTGAATTTTCCTTCAGAAAAGGTGTTGAACCAAAGCCTCTGTGTCTTACTACAAGCAAGAGTTCATTTCCGGTAAACCAAGGAGTTTTTCGGCTCAAATGAATTTACACAGTTCATGAACCCAACACGTTTTTCACTATTAACTAAAGAGCATCTATGTAACAAATGCTGTGGTTTGTTACAGATTCATAAGCAGAGTTCAACTAGATATGGTCCGTAAGAGTAGGAAACACAGCTCTTTTTTTCTGCGCATGCTCATGTTTCTTGCTATATTGAGGACTCGGGAAAGAAGAGGAAGCTTCTTGCGTAAAAACAGAGGGTGTTTCATGGATGAGAACACTGGTCTTAATTTTCCTTCAGAAACCGAGTTAAACCAAAGTCTCTGTGTCTTCCTACAAGCAAGAGTTCATTTCTGGTGAACGCAGTGATTTTCGGCTCAAATGAATTTACCCAGTTCACAAACCCAACAGGATTTTCACTGTTAACTAAAGAGCACCTATGTCAGAGATGCTGTGGTTTGTTACAGTTTCATAAGCAGAGTTCACCTATATATGGTCCATATGAGTAGGAAACACAGTTCTTTTTTTCTGGGCATGCTGATGTTTCTTGCTGTATTGGAGACGCTTGAAGAAGAGCATGCTTCTTGATTTATAACAGAGTATGTTTCTTGGATGAGAACACTGGTCTGAATTTTCCTTCAGAAACGGAGTTAACCCAAAGTCTCTGTGTCTTCCTACAAGCAAGAGTTCATATCCGGTAAACCCAGTGATTTTTCGGCTCAAAAGAATTTACACAATTCTTGAAACCAACACGTTTTCCACTATTAGCTAAAGAGCATCTATGTAACACATGCTGTGGTTTGTTACAGTTTCATAAGCAGAGTTCAACTAGATATGGTCCATATGAGTAGGAAACACAGCTCTTTTTTTATGGGCATGCTCATGTTTCTTGATATATTGCATACTCGGGAAAGAAGAGGAAGCTTCTTGCGTTAAAACAGAGGGTGTTTCATGGATGAGAACACTGGTCTGAATTTCCCTTCTCAAACGGAGTTAAACCACAGCCTCTGTGTCTCCCTACAAGCAAGAGTTCATTTTCGATAAACCCAGTGATTTTTCGGATCAAATGAATTTACACAGTTCTTGATCCCAACAGGATTTTCACTATTAACTAAAGAGCATCTATGTAAGAGATGCTGTGCTTTGTTACAGTTTCATAAGCAGAGTTCAACTAGATATGGTCCGTATGAGTAAGAAACACAGTTCTTTTTTTCTGGGCATGATCATGTTTCTTGCTGTATTGGAGACACTGGAAAGAAGAGCATGCTTCTTGCATTAAAACAGAGTATGTTTCTTGGATGAGAACACTGGTCTGAATTTTCCTTCAGAAATGGAATTAACCCGAAGTCTCTGTGTCTTCCTACAAGCAAGAGTTCCTTTCCGGTAAACCCAGTGAATTTTCGGCTCAAATGAATTTACACAGTTCATGAACCCAACAAGTTTTTCACTATTAACTAAAGAGCATCTATGTAACACATGCTGGGGTTTGTTACAGTTTCATAAGCAGAGTTTAACTAGATATGGTCCGTATGAGTAAGAAACTCAGTTCTTCTTTTCTGGGCATGCTCATGTTTCTTGCTGTATTGGAGACGCTGGAAGAAGAGCATGCTTCTTGCGTTATAACAGAGTATGTTTCAAGGATGAGAACACTGGTCTGAATTTTCCTTCAGAAACGGGGTTAAACCAAAGTCTCTGTGTCTTCCTACAAGCAAGAGTTCATATCCGGTAAACCCAGTGATTTTTCGGCTCAAATGAATTTACACAGTTCCTGAAACCAACACGTTTTTCACTATTAACTAAAGAGCATCTATGTAACAAATGCTGTGGTTTGTTACAGTTTCATAAGCAGAGTTCAACTAGATTTGGTCCGTATGAGTAGGAAACACAGTTCTTTTTTTCTGGGCATGCTCATGTTTCTTGCTGTATTGGAGAGGCTGGAAGAAGAGCATGGTTGTTGCGTTAAAACAGAGTATGTTTCTTGGATGAGAACTCTGGTCTGAATTTTCCTTCAGAAAAGGCGTTGAACCAAAGCCTCTGTGTCTTACTACAAGCAAGAGTTCATTTCTGGTGAATGCAGTGATTTTCGGCTCAAATGAATTTACCCAGTTCACAAACCCAACAGGATTTTCACTGTTAACTAAAGAGCACCTATGTCAGAGATGCTGTGGTTTGTTACAGTTTCATAAGCAGAGTTCACCTATATATGGTCCGTATGAGTAGGAAACACAGTTCTTTTTTTCTGGGCATGCTCATGTTTCTTGCTGTATTAGAGTCCTGGAAAGAAGAGCATGCTCTTTGCGCTAAAACAGAGTGTGTTTCATGGATGAGAACTCTGGTCTGAATTTCCCTTCACAAATGGAGTGAAACCAATGCCTCTGTGCTTTCCGATGAGCAAGTGTTCATTTCTCGTAAACCCAGTGATTTTTCTGCTCAAATGAATTTACACAGTTCATGAACCCAACACGTTTTCAACTATTAAGTAAAGAGCATCTATGTAACAAATGCTGTGGTTTGTTACAGTTTCAGAAGCAGCGTTTAACTAGATATGGTCCGTATGAGTAAGAAACACAGTTCTTCTTTTCTGGGCATGCTCATGTTTCTTGCTGTATTGGAGACGCTGGAAGAAGAGCATGCTTCTTGCGTTATAACAGAGTATGTTTCAAGGATGAGAACACTGGTCTGAATTTTCCTTCAGATACGGAGTAAAACCAAAGTCTCTGTGTCTTCCTACAAGCAAGAGTTCATTTCCGGTAAACCCAGTGATTTTTGGATCAAATGAATTTACACAGTTCTTGAACCCAACAGGATTTTCACTATTAACTAAAGAGCATCTATGTAAGAGATGCTGTGCTTTGTTACAGTTTCATAAGCAGAGTTTAACTAGATATGGTCCTTATGAGTAAGAAACACAGTTCTTTTTTTCTGGGCATGCTCATGTTTCTTGCTGTATTGGAGACGCTGGAAAGAAGAGCATGCTTCTTGCGTTAAAACAGAGTATGTTTTTTGGATGAGAACACTGGTCTGAATTTTCCTTCAGAAATGAAATTAAACCAAAGTCTCTTTGTCTTCCTACAAGCAAGAGTTCCTTTCCGGTAAACCCAGTGAATTTTCGGCTCAAATGAATTTACACAGTTCATGAACCCAACACGTTTTTCACTATTAACTAAAGAGCAACTATGTAACACATGCTGTGGTTTGTTACAGTTTCATAAGCAGAGTTCAACTAGATATGGTCCGTATGAGTAGGAATCTCAGTTCTTTTATTCTGGGCATGCTCATGTTTCTTGCTGTATTGGAGACGCTGGAAAGAAGAGCATGCTTCTTGCGTTATAACAGAGTATGTTTCATGGATGAGAACACTGGTCTGAATTTTCCTCAGAAACGGAGTTAAACCAAAGTCACTGTGACTTCCTACAAGCGAGAGTTCATATCCGGTAAACCCAGTGATTGTTCGGCTCAAATGAATTTACACATCTCACGAACCCAACACGTTTTTCACTATTAACTAAAGAGCATCTGTGTAACACATGCTGTGGTTTGTTACAGTTTCATAAGCAGAGTTCAACTAGATATGGTCTGTATGAGTAGGAAACACAGTTCTTTTTTTCTAGGCATGCTCATATTTCTTGCTGTATTGCAGACTCTGGAAAGAAGAGGAAGCTTCTTGCGTTAAAACAGAGGGTGTTTCATGGATGAGCACACTGATATGAATTTCCCTTCACAAACGGAGTTAAACCAAAGGCTCTGTGTCTTCCTACAAGCAAGAGTTCATTGCCGGTTAACCCAGTGATTTTTAGGCTCAATTGAATTTACACAGTTCATGAACACAACACGTTTATCACTATTAACTAAAGAGCATCTATGTAACAAATGCTGTGGTTTGTTACAGTTTCATAAGCAGAGTTCAACTAGATATGGTCGGTATGAGTAGGAAACACAGTTCTTTTTTTCTGGGCATGCTCATATTTCTTGCTGTATTGCAGACTCTGGAAAGAAGAGGAAGCTTCTTGCGTTAAAACAGAGGGTGTTTCATGGATGAGCACACTGATATGAATTTCCCTTCACAAACGGAGTTAAACCACAGCCTCTGTGTCTCCCTACAAGCAAGAGTTCATTTCGGGTAAACCCAGTGATTTTTCGGATCAAATGAATTTACACAGTTCTTGATCCCAACAGGATATTCACTATTAACTAAAGAGCATCTAGTAACACATGCTGTGGTTTGTTACAGTTTCATAAGAAGAGTTCAACTAGATATGGTCCGTATGAGTAGGAAACACAGTTCTTTTTTTCTGGGCATGCTCATTTTTCTTGCTGTATTGGAGACACTTGAAGACGAGCATGCTTCTTGCGCTATAACAGAGTATGTTACTTGGATGAGAACACTGGTCTAAATTTTCCTTCAGAAACGGAGTTAAACCAAAGTCTCTGTGTCTTCCTACAAGCAAGAGTTCTTTTCCGGTGAACCCAGTGATTTTTCGGCTCAAATGAATTTACACAGTTCACGAACCAAACAGGATTTTCACTATTAAGTAAAGAGCACCAATGTCAGAGATGCTGTGGTTTGTTACAGTTTCATAGGCCGAGTTCAACTATATATGGTCTGTATGAGTAGGAAACACAGTTCTTTTTTTCTGGGCATGCTCATGTTTCTTGCTGTATTGGAGACGCTTGAAGAAGAGCATGCTTCTTGCGTTATAACAGAGTATGTTTCAGGGATGAGAACACTGGTCTGAATTTCCCTTCACAAACGGAGTTAAACCACAGCCTCTGTGTTTTCCTACAAGCAAGAGTTCATTTCCGATAAACCCAGTGATTTTTCGGATCAAATGAATTTACACAGTTCTTGATCCCAACAGGATTTTCACTATTAACTAAAGAGCATCTATGTAAGAGATGCTGTGCTTTGTTACAGTTTCATAAGCAGAGTTCAACTAGATATGGTCCGTATGAGTAAGAAACTCAGTTCTTTTTTTCTGTGCATGATCATGTTTCTTGCTGTATTGGAGACACTGGAAAGAAGAGCATGCTTCTTGCATTAAAACAGAGTATGTTTCTTGGATGAGAACACTGGTCTGAATTTTCCTTCAGAAATGGAATTAACCCGAAGTCTCTGTGTCTTCCTACAAGCAAGAGTTCCTTTCCGGTAAACCCAGTGAATTTTCGGCTCAAATGAATTTACACAGTTCATGAACCCAACAAGTTTTTCACTATTAACTAAAGAGCATCTATGTAACACATGCTGGGGTTTGTTACAGTTTCATAAGCACAGTTTAACTAGATATGGTCCGTATGAGTAAGAAACTCAGTTCTTCTTTTTTGGGCATGCTCATGTTTCTTGCTGTATTGGAGACGCTGGAAGAAGAGCATGCTTCTTGCGTTATAACAGAGTATGTTTCAAGGATGAGAACACTGGTCTGAATTTTCCTTCAGAAACGGGGTTAAACCAAAGTCTCTGTGTCTTCCTACAAGCAAGAGTTCATATCCGGTAAACCCAGTGATTTTTCGGCTCAAATGAATTTACACAGTTCCTGAAACCAACACGTTTTTCACTATTAACTAAAGAGCATCTATGTAACAAATGCTGTGGTTTGTTACAGTTTCATAAGCAGAGTTCAACTAGATTTGGTCCGTATGAGTAGGAAACACAATTCTTTTTTTCTGGGCATGCTCATGTTTCTTGCTGTATTGGAGAGGCTGGAAGAAGAGCATGGTTGTTGCGTTAAAACAGAGTATGTTTCTTGGATGAGAACTCTGGTCTGAATTTTCCTTCAGAAAAGGCGTTGAACCAAAGCCTCTGTGTCTTACTACAAGCAAGAGTTCATTTCTGGTGAATGCAGTGATTTTCGGCTCAAATGAATTTACCCAGTTCACAAACCCAACAGGATTTTCACTGTTAACTAAAGAGCACCTATGTCAGAGATGCTGTGGTTTGTTACAGTTTCATAAGCAGAGTTCACCTATATATGGGCCGTATGAGTAGGAAACACAGTTCTTTTTTTCTGGGCATGCTCATGTTTCTTGCTGTATTAGAGTCCTGGAAAGAAGAGCATGCTCTTTGCGCTAAAACAGAGTGTGTTTCATGGATGAGAACTCTGGTCTGAATTTCCCTTCACAAATGGAGTAAAACCAATGCCTCTGTGCTTTCCGATGAGCAAGTGTTCATTTCTCGTAAACCCAGTGATTTTTCTGCTCAAATGAATTTACACAGTTCATGAACCCAACACGTTTTCAACTATTAAGTAAAGAGCATCTATGTAACACATGCTGTGGTTTGTTACAGTTTCAGAAGCAGAGTTTAACTAGATATGGTCCGTATGAGTAAGAAACACAGTTCTTCTTTTCTGGGCATGCTCATGTTTCTTGCTGTATTGGAGACGCTGGAAGAAGAGCCTGCTTCTTGCGTTATAACAGAGTATGTTTCAAGGATGAGAACACTGGTCTGAATTTTCCTTCAGATATGGAGTAAAACCAAAGTCTCTGTGTCTTCCTACAAGCAAGAGTTCATATCCGGTAAACCCAGTGATTTTTGGATCAAATGAATTTACACAGTTCTTGAACCCAACAGGATTTTCACTATTAACTAAAGAGCATCTATGTAAGAGATGCTGTGCTTTGTTACAGTTTCATAAGCAGAGTTTAACTAGATATGGTCCTTATGAGTAAGAAACACAGTTCTTTTTTTCTGGGCATGCTCATGTTTCTTGCTGTATTGCAGACTCTGGAAAGAAGAGGAAGCTTCTTGCGTTAAAACAGAGGGTATTTCATGGATGAGCACACTGATATGAATTCCCCTTCACAAACGGAGTTAAACCAAAGGATCTGTGTCTTCCTACAAGCAAGAGTTCATTGCCGGTTAACCCAGTGATTTTTAGGCTCAAATGAATTTACACAGTTCATGAACCCAACACGTTTATCACTATTAACTAAAGAGCATCTATGTAACAAATGCTGTGGTTTGTTACAGTTTCATAAGCAGAGTTCAACTAGATATGGTCGGTATGAGTAGGAAACACAGCTCTTTTTTTCTGGGCATGCTCATGTTTCTTGCTATATTGCAGACTCGGGAAACAAGAGGAAGCTTCTTGCGTTAAAACAGAGGGTGTTTCATGGATGAGAACACTGGTCTGAATTTCCCTTCACAAACGGAGTTAAACCACAGCCTCTGTGTCTCCCTACAAGCAAGAGTTCATTTCCGGTAAACCCAGTGATTTTTCAGATCAAATGAATTTACACAGTTCTTGATCCCAACAGGATATTCACTATTAACTAAAGAGCATCTAGTAACACATGCTGTGGTTTGTTACAGTTTCATAAGAAGAGTTCAACTAGATATGGTCCGTAGGAGTAGGAAACACAGTTCTTTTTTTCTGGGCATGCTCATGTTTCTTGCTGTATTGGAGACACTTGAAGACGAGCATGCTTCTTGCGCTATAACAGAGTATGTTTCTTGGATGAGAACACTGGTCTAAATTTTCCTTCAGAAACGGAGTTAAACCAAAGTCTCTGTGTCTTCCTACAAGCAAGAGTTCTTTTCCGGTGAACCCAGTGATTTTTCGGCTCAAATGAATTTACACAGTTCACGAACCAAACAGGATTTTCACTATTAAGTAAAGAGCACCAATGTCAGAGATGCTGTGGTTTGTTACAGTTTCATAGGCGGAGTTCAACTATATATGGTCTGTATGAGTAGGAAACACAGTTCTTTTTTTCTGGGCATGCTCATGTTTCTTGCTGTATTGGAGACGTTGAAGAAGAGCATGCTTCTTGCGTTATAACAGAGTATGTTTCATGGATGAGAACACTGGTCTGAATTTCCCTTCACAAACGGAGTTAAACCACAGCCTCTGTGTCTTCCTACAAGCAAGAGTTCATTTCCGATAAACCCAGTGATTTTTCGGATCAAATGAATTTACACAGTTCTTGATCCCAACAGGATTTTCACTATTAACTAAAGAGCATCTATGTAAGAGATGCTGTGCTTTGTTACAGTTTCATAAGCAGAGTTCAACTAGATATGGTCCGTATGAGTAAGAAACACAGTTCTTTTTTTCTGGGCATGATCATGTTTCTTGCTGTATTGGAGACACTGGAAAGAAGAGCATGCTTCTTGCATTAAAACAGAGTATGTTTCTTGGATGAGAACACTGGTCTGAATTTTCCTTCAGAAATGGAATTAACCCGAAGTCTCTGTGTCTTCCTACAAGCAAGAGTTCCTTTCTGGTTAACCCAGTGAATTTTCGGCTCAAATGAATTTACACAGTTCATGAACCCAACAAGTTTTTCACTATTAACTAAAGAGCATCTATGTAACACATGCTGGGGTCTGTTACAGTTTCATAAGCAGAGTTTAACTAGATATGGTCCGTATGAGTAAGAAACTCAGTTCTTCTTTTCTGGGCATGCTCATGTTTCTTGCTGTATTGGAGTCGCTGGAAAGAAGAGCATGCTTCTTGCGTTATAACAGAGTATGTTTCATGGATGAGAACACTGGTCTGAATTTTCCTTCAGAAACGTATTTAAACCAAAGTCTCTATGTCTTCCTATAAGCAAGAGTTCATATCCGGTAAACCCAGTGATTTTTCGGCTCAAATGAATTTACACAGTTCTTGAAACCAACACGTATGTCACTATTAACTAAAGACCATCTATGTAACACATGCTGTGGTTTGTTACAGTTTCATAAGCAGAGTTCAACTAGATTTGGTCCGTATGAGTAGGAAACACAGTTCTTTTTTCTGGGCATGCTCATGTTTCTTGCTGTATTGGAGATGCTGGAAGAAGAGCATGCTTGTTGCGTTAAAACAGCGTATGTTTCTTGGATGAGAACTCTGGTCTGAATTTTCCTTCAGAAAAGGCGTTGAACCAAAGCCTCTGTGTCTTACTACAAGCAAGAGTTCATTTCTGGTGAACGCAGTGATTTTCGGCTCAAATGAATTTACCCAGTTCACAAACCTAACAGGATTTTCACAGTTAACTAAAGAGCACCTATGTCAGAGATGCTGTGATTTGTTACAGTTTCATAAGCAGAGTTCACCTATATATGGTCCGTATGAGTAGGAAACACAGTTCTTTTTTTCTGGGCATGCTCATGTTTCTTGCTGTATTAGAGTCCTGGAAAGAAGAGCATGCTCTTTGCGCTAAAACAGAGTGTGTTTCATGGATGAGAACTCTGGTCTGAATTTCCCTTCACAAATGGAGTGAAACCAATGCCTCTGTGCTTTCCGATGAGCAAGTGTTCATTTCTCGTAAACCCAGTGATTTTTCTGCTCAAATAAATTTACACAGTTCATGAACCCAACACGTTTTCAACTATTAATTAAAGAGCATCTATGTAACACATGCTGTGGTTTGTTTCAGTTTCAGAAGCAGAGTTTAACTAGATATTGTCCGTATGAGTAAGAAACACAGTTCTTCTTTTCTGGGCATGCTCATGTTTCTTGCTGTATTGGAGACGCTGGAAGAAGAGCATGCTTCTTGCGTTATAACAGAGTATGTTTTAAGGATGAGAACACTGGTCTGAATTTTCCTTCAGATACGGAGTTAAACCAAAGTCTCTGTGTCTTCCTACAAGCAAGAGTTCATTTCCGGTAAACCCAGTGATTTTTCGGATCAAATGAATTTACACAGTTCTTGAACCCAACAGGATTTTCACTATTAACTAAAGAGCATCTATGTAAGAGATGCTGTGCTTTGTTACAGTTTCATAAGCAGAGTTTAACTAGATATGGTCCTTATGAGTAAGAAACACAGTTCTTTTTTTCTGGGCATGCTCATGTTTCTTGCTGTATTGGAGACACTGGAAAGAAGAGCATGCTTCTTGCGTTAAAACAGTGTATGTTTCTTGGATGAGAACACTGGTCTGAATTTTCCTTCAGAAATGGAATTAAACCAAAGTCTCTTTGTCTTCCTAAAAGCAAGAGTTCCTTTCCGGTAAACCCAGTGAATTTTTGGCTCAAATGAATTTACACAGTTCACGAACCCAACACGTTTTTCAATATTAACTAAAGAGCAACTATGTAACACATGCTGTGGTTTGTTACAGTTTCATAAGCAGAGTTCAACTAGATATGGTCCGTATGAGTAGGAAACTCAGTTCTTTTTTTCTGGGCATGCTCATGTTTCTTGCTGTATTGGAGACGCTGGAAAGAAGAGCATGCTTCTTGCGTTATAACAGAGTATGTTTCATGGATGAGAACACTGGTCTGAATTTTCCTCAGATACGGAGTTAATCCAAAGTCACTGTGACTTCCTACAAGCGAGAGTTCATATCCGGTAAACCCAGTGATTGTTCGGCTCAAATGAATTTACACATCTCACGAACCCAACACGTTTTTCACTATTAACTAAAGAGCATCTGTGTAACACATGCTGTGGTTTGTTACAGTTTCATAAGCAGAGTTCAACTAGATATGGTCTGTATGAGTAGGAAACACAGTTCTTTTTTTCTGGGCATGCTCATGTTTCTTGCTGTATTGCAGACTCTGGAAAGAAGAGGAAGCTTCTTGCGTTAAAACAGAGGGTGTTTCATGGATGAGCACACTGATATGAATTTCCCTTCACAAACCGAGTTAAACCAAAGGCTCTGTGTCTTCCTACAAGCAAGAGTTCATTGCCGGTTAACCCAGTGATTTTTAGGCTCAAATGAATTTACACAGTTCATGAACCCAACACGTTTATCACTATTAACTAAAGAGCATCTATGTAACAAATGCTGTGGTTTGTTACAGTTTCATAAGCAGAGTTCAACTAGATATGGTCGGTATGAGTAGGAAACACAGCTCTTTTTTTCTGGGCATGCTCATGTTTCTTGCTATATTGCAGACTCGGGAAACAAGAGGAAGCTTCTTGCGTTAAAACAGAGGGTGTTTCATGGATGAGAACACTGGTCTGAATTTCCCTTCACAAACGGAGTTAATCGACAGCCTCTGTGTCTCCCTACAAGCAAGAGTTCATTTCCGGTAAACCCAGTGATTTTTCGGATGAAATGAATTTACACAGTTCTTGATCCCAACAGGATATTCACTATTAACTAAAGAGCATCTAGTAACACATGCTGTGGTTTGTTACAGTTTCATAAGAAGAGTTCAACTAGATATGGTCCGTAGGAGTAGGAAACACAGTTCTTTTTTTCTGGGCATGCTCATGTTTCTTGCTGTATTGGAGACACTTGAAGACGAGCATGCTTCTTGCGCTATAACAGAGTATGTTTCTTGGATGAGAACACTGGTCTAAATTTTCCTTCAGAAACGGAGTTAAACCAAAGTCTCTGTGTCTTCCTACAAGCAAGAGTTCTTTTCCGGTGAACCCAGTGATTTTTCGGCTCAAATGAATTTACACAGTTCACGAACCAAACAGGATTTTCACTATTAAGTAAAGAGCACCAATGTCAGAGATGCTGTGGTTTGTTACAGTTTCATAGGCGGAGTTCAACTATATATGGTCTGTATGAGTAGGAAACACAGTTCTTTTTTTCTGGGCATGCTCATGTTTCTTGCTGTATTGGAGACGCTTGAAGAAGAGCATGCTTCTTGCGTTATAACAGAGTATGTTTCATGGATGAGAACACTGGTCTGAATTTCCCTTCACAAACGGAGTTAAACCACAGCCTCTGTGTCTTCCTACAAGCAAGAGTTCATTTCCGATAAACCCAGTGATTTTTCGGATCAAATGAATTTACACAGTTCTTGATCCCAACAGGATTTTCACTATTAACTATAGAGCATCTATGTAAGAGATGCTGTGCTTTGTTACAGTTTCATAAGCAGAGTTCAACTAGATATGGTCCGTATGAGTAAGAAACACAGTTCTTTTTTTCTGGGCATGATCATGTTTCTTGCTGTATTGGAGACACTGGAAAGAAGAGCATGCTTCTTGCATTAAAACAGAGTATGTTTCTTGGATGAGAACACTGGTCTGAATTTTCCTTCAGAAATGGAATTAACCCGAAGTCTCTGTGTCTTCCTACAAGCAAGAGTTCCTTTCTGGTTAACCCAGTGAATTTTCGGCTCAAATGAATTTACACAGTTCATGAACCCAACAAGTTTTTCACTATTAACTAAAGAGCATCTATGTAACACATGCTGGGGTCTGTTACAGTTTCATAAGCAGAGTTTAACTAGATATGGTCCGTATGAGTAAGAAACTCAGTTCTTCTTTTCTGGGCATGCTCATGTTTCTTGCTGTATTGGAGTCGCTGGAAAGAAGAGCATGCTTCTTGCGTTATAACAGAGTATGTTTCATGGATGAGAACACTGGTCTGAATTTTCCTTCAGAAACGTATTTAAACCAAAGTCTCTATGTCTTCCTATAAGCAAGAGTTCATATCCGGTAAACCCAGTGATTTTTCGGCTCAAATGAATTTACACAGTTCTTGAAACCAACACGTATGTCACTATTAACTAAAGACCATCTATGTAACACATGCTGTGGTTTGTTACAGTTTCATAAGCAGAGTTCAACTAGATTTGGTCCGTATGAGTAGGAAACACAGTTCTTTTTTCTGGGCATGCTCATGTTTCTTGCTGTATTGGAGATGCTGGAAGAAGAGCATGCTTGTTGCGTTAAAACAGCGTATGTTTCTTGGATGAGAACTCTGGTCTGAATTTTCCTTCAGAAAAGGCGTTGAACCAAAGCCTCTGTGTCTTACTACAAGCAAGAGTTCATTTCTGGTGAACGCAGTGATTTTCGGCTCAAATGAATTTACCCAGTTCACAAACCTAACAGGATTTTCACAGTTAACTAAAGAGCACCTATGTCAGAGATGCTGTGATTTGTTACAGTTTCATAAGCAGAGTTCACCTATATATGGTCCGTATGAGTAGGAAACACAGTTCTTTTTTTCTGGGCATGCTCATGTTTCTTGCTGTATTAGAGTCCTGGAAAGAAGAGCATGCTCTTTGCGCTAAAACAGAGTGTGTTTCATGGATGAGAACTCTGGTCTGAATTTCCCTTCACAAATGGAGTGAAACCAATGCCTCTGTGCTTTCCGATGAGCAAGTGTTCATTTCTCGTAAACCCAGTGATTTTTCTGCTCAAATAAATTTACACAGTTCATGAACCCAACACGTTTTCAACTATTAATTAAAGAGCATCTATGTAACACATGCTGTGGTTTGTTTCAGTTTCAGAAGCAGAGTTTAACTAGATATTGTCCGTATGAGTAAGAAACACAGTTCTTCTTTTCTGGGCATGCTCATGTTTCTTGCTGTATTGGAGACGCTGGAAGAAGAGCATGCTTCTTGCGTTATAACAGAGTATGTTTTAAGGATGAGAACACTGGTCTGAATTTTCCTTCAGATACGGAGTTAAACCAAAGTCTCTGTGTCTTCCTACAAGCAAGAGTTCATTTCCGGTAAACCCAGTGATTTTTCGGATCAAATGAATTTACACAGTTCTTGAACCCAACAGGATTTTCACTATTAACTAAAGAGCATCTATGTAAGAGATGCTGTGCTTTGTTACAGTTTCATAAGCAGAGTTTAACTAGATATGGTCCTTATGAGTAAGAAACACAGTTCTTTTTTTCTGGGCATGCTCATGTTTCTTGCTGTATTGGAGACACTGGAAAGAAGAGCATGCTTCTTGCGTTAAAACAGTGTATGTTTCTTGGATGAGAACACTGGTCTGAATTTTCCTTCAGAAATGGAATTAAACCAAAGTCTCTTTGTCTTCCTAAAAGCAAGAGTTCCTTTCCGGTAAACCCAGTGAATTTTCGGCTCAAATGAATTTACACAGTTCACGAACCCAACACGTTTTTCAATATTAACTAAAGAGCAACTATGTAACACATGCTGTGGTTTGTTACAGTTTCATAAGCAGAGTTCAACTAGATATGGTCCGTATGAGTAGGAAACTCAGTTCTTTTTTTCTGGGCATGCTCATGTTTCTTGCTGTATTGGAGACGCTGGAAAGAAGAGCATGCTTCTTGCGTTATAACAGAGTATGTTTCATGGATGAGAACACTGGTCTGAATTTTCCTCAGATACGGAGTTAATCCAAAGTCACTGTGACTTCCTACAAGCGAGAGTTCATATCCGGTAAACCCAGTGATTGTTCGGCTCAAATGAATTTACACATCTCACGAACCCAACACGTTTTTCACTATTAACTAAAGAGCATCTGTGTAACACATGCTGTGGTTTGTTACAGTTTCATAAGCAGAGTTCAACTAGATATGGTCTGTATGAGTAGGAAACACAGTTCTTTTTTTCTGGGCATGCTCATGTTTCTTGCTGTATTGCAGACTCTGGAAAGAAGAGGAAGCTTCTTGCGTTAAAACAGAGGGTGTTTCATGGATGAGCACACTGATATGAATTTCCCTTCACAAACCGAGTTAAACCAAAGGCTCTGTGTCTTCCTACAAGCAAGAGTTCATTGCCGGTTAACCCAGTGATTTTTAGGCTCAAATGAATTTACACAGTTCATGAACCCAACACGTTTATCACTATTAACTAAAGAGCATCTATGTAACACATGCTGGGGTTTGTTACAGTTTCATAAGCACAGTTTAACTAGATATGGTCCGTATGAGTAAGAAACACAATTCTTTTTTTCTGGGCATGCTCATGTTTCTTGCTGTATTGGAGACGCTGGAAAAAAGAGCATGCTTCTTGCGTTAAAACAGAGTATGTTTCTTGGATGAGAACACTGGTCTGAATTTTCCTTCAGAAAAGGTGTTGAACCAAAGCCTCTGTGTCTTACTGCAAGCAAAAGATCATTTACGGTAAACCAAGGAGTTTTTCGGGTCAAATGAATTTACACAGTTCACGAACCCAACACGTTTTTCACTATTAATTAAAGAGCATCTATGTAACACATGCTGGGGTTTGTTACAGTTTCATAAGCACAGTTTAACTAGATATGGTCCGTATGAGTAAGAAACACAGTTCTTCTTTTCTGGGCATGCTCATGTTTCTTGCTGTATTGGAGATGCTGGAAGAAGAGCATGCTTCTTGCGTTATAACAGAGTATGTTTCATGGAAGAGAACACTGGCCTGAATTTTCCTTCATAAAAGGCGTTGAACAAAAGCCTCTGTGTCTTACTACAAGCAAGAGTTCATTTCCGGTAAACCCAGTGATTTTTTGGGTCAAATGAATTTACACAGTTCACGAACCCAACACGTTTCTCACTATTAACTAAAGAGCATCTATGTAAGAGATGCTGTGGTTTGTTAGTGTTTCATAATCAGAGTTCAACTAGATATGGTCCGCATGAGTAGGAAACACAGTTCTTTTTTTCTGGGCATGCTCATGTTTCTTGCTGTATTAGAGACGTGGAAAGAAGAGCATGCTCTTTGCGCTAAAACAGCGTTTGTTTCATGGATGAGAACTCTGGTCTGAATTTCCCTTCACAAAAGGAGTGAAACCAATGCCTCTGTGCTTTCCTATGAGCCAGGGTTCATTTCCGGTAAACCCAGTGATTTTTCTGCTCAAATGAATTTACACAGTTCATGAACCCAACACGTTTTCAACTATTAAGTAAAGAGCATCATTGTAAATCATGCTGTGGTTTGTTACAGTTTCAGAATCAGAGTGTAACTAGATATGGTCCGTATAAGTAAGAAACACTGTTCTTTTTTTCTGGGCATGCTCATGTTTCTTGCTGTATTGGAGAAGCTGGAAAGAAGAGCATGCTTCTTGCGTTATAACAGAGTATGTTTCATGGATGAGAACACTGGTCTGAATTTTCCTTCAGAAACGTATTTAAACCAAAGTCTCTATGTCTTCCTACAAGCAAGAGTTCATATCCGGTAAACCCAGTGATTTTTCGGATCAAATGAATTTACACAGTTCTTGAAACCAACACGTATGTCACTATTAACTAAAGAGCATCTATGTAACACATGCTGTGGTTTGTTACAGTTTCCTAAGCAGAGTTCAACTAGATTTGGTCTGTATGAGTAGGAAACACAGTTCTTTTTTCTGGGCATGTTCATGTTTCTTGCTGTATTGGAGACGCTGGAAGAAGAGCCTGCTTCTTGCGTTATAAAAGAGTATGTTTCATGGATGAGAACACTGGTCTTAATTTTCCTCAGAATCGGAGTTAAACCAAAGTCACTGTGTCTTCCTAGAAGCATGAGTTCATATCCGGTAAACCCAGTGATTTTTCGGCTCAAATGAATTTACACAGTTCACGAACCCAACACGTTTTTTACTATTAACTAAAGAGCATCTATGTAACACATGCTGTGGTTTGTTACAGTTTCATAAGCAGAGTTCAACTAGATATGGTCTGTATGAGTAGGAAACACAGTTATTTTTTCTGGGCATGCTAATGTTTCTTGCTGTATTGCAGACTCTGGAAAGAAGAGGAAGCTTCTTGCGTTAAAACAGAGGGTGTTTCACGGATGAGCACACTGATCTGAATTTTCCTTCACAAACGGAGTTAAACCAAAGCCTCTTTGTCTTCCTACAAGCAAGAGTTCATTTCTGGTTAACCCAGTGATTTTTAGGCTCAAATAATTTTACACAGTTCACGAACCCATCACGTTTATCACTATAAACAAAAGAGCATATATGTAAGAGATGCTGTGGTTTGTTACAGTTTCATAAGCAGAGTTTAACTAGATATGGTCCATATGAGTAAGAAACACAATTCTTTTTTTATGGGAATGTCATGTTTCTTGCTGTATTGGAGACGCTGGAAAAAAGAGCATGCTTCTTGCGTTAAAACAGAGTATGTTTCTTGGATGAGAACACTGGCCTGAATTTTCCTTCAGAAACGTATTTAAACCAAAGTCTCTATGTCTTCCTACAAGCAAGAGTTCATATCCGGTAAACCCAGTGATTTTTCGGCTCAAATGAATTTACACAGTTCTTGAAACCAACACGTATGTCACTATTAACTAAAGAGCATCTATGTAACACATGCTGTGGTTTGTTACAGTTTCATAAGCAGAGTTCAACTAGATTTGGTCCGTATGAGTAGGAAACACAGTTCTTTTTTTCTGGGCATGCTCATGTTTCTTGCTGTATTAGAGTCCTGGAAAGAAGAGCATGCTCTTTGCGCTAAAACAGAGTGTGTTTCATGGATGAGAACTCTGGTCTGAATTTCCCTTCACAAATGGAGTGAAACCAATGCCTCTGTGCTTTCCGATGAGCAAGTGTTCATTTCTCGTAAACCCAGTGATTTTTCTGCTCAAATGAATTTACACAGTTCATGAACCCAACACGTTTTCAACTATTAAGTAAAGAGCATCTATGTAACACATGCTGTGGTTTGTTACAGTTTCAGAAGCAGAGTTTAACTAGATATGGTCCGTATGAGTAAGAAACACAGTTCTTTTTTTCTGGGCATGCTCATGTTTCTTGCTGTATTGGAGACGCTGGAAGAAGAGCATGCTTCTTGCGTTATAACAGAGTATGTTTTAAGGATGAGAACACTGGTCTGAATTTTCCTTCAGATACGGAATTAAACCAAAGTCTCTGTGTCTTCCTACAAGCAAGAGTTCATTTCCGGTAAACCCAGTGATTTTTCGGATCAAATGAATTTACACAGTTCTTGAACCCAACAGGATTTTCACTATTAACTAAAGAGCATCTATGTAAGAGATGCTGTGCTTTGTTACAGTTTCATAAGCAGAGTTTAACTAGATATGGTCCTTTTGAGTAAGAAACACAGTTCTTTTTTTCTGGGCATGCTCATGTTTCTTGCTGTATTGGAGACGCTGGAAAGAAGAGCATGCTTCTTGCGTTAAAACAGAGTATGTTTCTTGGATGAGAACACTGGTCTGAATTTTCCTTCAGAAATGGAATTAAACCAAAGTCTCTTTGTCTTTCTACAACAAGAGTTCCTTTCCGGTAAACCCAGTGAATTTTCGGCTCAAATGAATTTACACAGTTCACGAACCCAACACGTTTTTCAATATTAACTAAAGAGCAACTATGTAACACATGCTGTGGTTTGTTACAGTTTCATAAGCAGAGTTCAACTAGATATGGTCCGTATGAGTAGGAAACTCAGTTCTTTTTTTCTGGGCATGCTCATGTTTCTTGCTGTATTGGAGACGCTGGAAAGAAGAGCATGTTTCTTGCGTTATAACAGAGTATGTTTCATGGATGAGAACACTGGTCTGAATTTTCCTCAGATACGGAGTTAAACCAAAGTCACTGTGACTTCCTACAAGCGAGAGTTCATATCCGGTAAACCCAGTGATTGTTCGGCTCAAATGAATTTACACATCTCACGAACCCAACACGTTTTTCACTATTAACTAAAGAGCATCTGTGTAACACATGCTGTGGTTTGTTACAGTTTCATAAGCAGAGTTCAACTAGATATGGTCTGTTTGAGTAGGAAACAGAGTTCTTTTTTTCTGGGCATGCTCATGTTTCTTGCTGTATTGCAGACTCTGGAAAGAAGAGGAAGCTTCTTGCATTAAAACAGAGGGTGTTTCATGGATGAGCCCACTGATATGAATTTCCCTTCACAAACGGAGTTAAACCAAAGGCTCTGTGTCTTCCTACAAGCAAGAGTTCATTGCCGGTTAACCCAGTGATTTTTAGGCTCAAATGAATTTACACAGTTCATGAACCCAACACGTTTATCACTATTAACTAAAGAGCATCTATGTAACAAATGCTGTGGTTTGTTACAGTTTCATAAGCAGAGTTCAACTAGATATGGTTGGTATGAGTAGGAAACACAGCTCTTTTTTTCTGGGCATGCTCATGTTTCTTGCTGTATTGCAGACTCGGGAAAAAAGAGGAAGCTTCTTGCGTTAAAACAGAGGGTGTTTCATGGATGAGAACACTGGTCTGAATTTCCCTTCACAAACGGAGTTAATCGACAGCCTCTGTGTCTCCCTACAAGCAAGAGTTCATTTCCGGTAAACCCAGTGATTTTTCGGATCAAATGAATTTACACAGTTCTTGAACCCAACAGGATTTTCACTATTAACTAAAGAGCATCTATGTAAGAGATGCTGTGCTTTGTTACAGTTTCATAAGCAGAGTTTAACTAGATACGGTCTGTATGAGTAAGAAACACAGTTCTTTTTTTCTGGGCATGCTCATGTTTCTTGCTGTATTGGAGACGCTGGAAAGAAGAGCATGCTTCTTGTGTTAAAAAAGAGTATGTTTCTTGGATGAGAAAACTGGTCTGAATTTTCCTTCAGAAACGGAATTAAACCAAAGCCTCTGTGTCTTCCTACAAGCAAGAGTTCATATCCGGTAAATCCAGTGATTTTTCGGCTCAAATGAATTTAGACATTTCATGAACCCAACACGTTTTTCACTATTAACTAAAGAGCATCTATGTAACACATGCTGGGGTTTGTTACAGTTTCATAAGCACAGTTTAACTAGATATGGTCCGTATGAGTAAGAAACACAATTCTTTTTTTCTGGGCATGCTCATGTTTCTTGCTGTATTGGAGACGCTGGAAAAAAGAGCATGCTTCTTGCGTTAAAACAGAGTATGTTTCTTGGATGAGAACACTGGTCTGAATTTTCCTTCAGAAAAGGTGTTGAACCAAAGCCTCTGTGTCTTACTACAAGCAAAAGTTCATTTCCAGTAAACCAAGGAGTTTTTCGGGTCAAATGAATTTACACAGTTCACGAACCCAACACGTTTTTCACTATTAATTAAAGAGCATCTATGTAACACATGCTGGGGTTTGTTACAGTTTTATAAGCACAGTTTAACTAGATATGGTCCGTATGAGTAAGAAACACAGTTCTTCTTTTCTGGGCATGCTCATGTTTCTTGCTGTATTGGAGATGCTGGAAGAAGAGCATGCTTCTTGCGTTATAACAGAGTATGTTTCATGGAAGAGAACACTGGCCTGAATTTTCCTTCATAAAAGGCGTTGAACAAAAGCCTCTGTGTCTTACTACAAGCAAGAGTTCATTTCCGGTAAACCCAGTGATTTTTCGGCTCAAATGAATTTACACAGTTCACGAACCCAACACGTTTCTCACTATTAACTAAAGAGCATCTATGTAAGAGATGCTGTGGTTTGTTAGTGTTTCATAATAGGAGTTCAACTAGATATGGTCCGCATGAGTAGGAAACACAGTTCTTTTTTTCTGGGCATGCTCATGTTTCTTGCTGTATTAGAGACGTGGAAAGAAGAGCATGCTCTTTGCGCTAAAACAGCGTTTGTTTCATGGATGAGAACTCTGGTCGGAATTTCCCTTCACAAAAGGAGTGAAACCAATGCCTCTGTGCTTTCCTATGAGCCAGGGTTCATTTCCGGTAAACCCAGTGATTTTTCTGCTCAAATGAATTTACACAGTTCATGAACCCAACACGTTTTCAACTATTAAGTAAAGAGCATCATTGTAAATCATGCTGTGGTTTGTTACAGTTTCAGAATCAGAATGTATCTAGATATGGTCCGTATAAGTAAGAAACACGGTTCTTTTTTTCTGGGCATGCTCATGTTTCTTGCTGTATTGGAGAAGCTGGAAAGAAGAGCATGCTTCTTGCGTTATAACAGAGTATGTTTCATGGATGAGAACACTGGTCTGAATTTTCCTTCAGAAACGTATTTAAACCAAAGTCTCTATGTCTTCCTACAAGCAAGAGTTCATATCCGGTAAACCCAGTGATTTTTCGGCTCAAATGAATTTACACAGTTCTTGAAACCAACACGTATGTCACTATTAACTAAAGAGCATCTATGTAACACATGCTGTGGTTTGTTACAGTTTCATAAGCAGAGTTCAACTAGATTTGGTCTGTATGAGTAGGAAACACAGTTCTTTTTCCTGGGCATGTTCATGTTTCTTGCTGTATTGGAGACGCTGGAAGAAGAGCCTGCTTCTTGCGTTATAACAGAGTATGTTTCATGGATGAGAACACTGGTCTGAATTTTCCTCAGAATCGGAGTTAAACCAAAGTCACTGTGTCTTCCTAGAAGCAAGAGTTCATATCCGGTAAACCCAGTGATTTTTCGGCTCAAATGAATTTACACAGTTCACGAACCCAACACGTTTTTTACTATTAACTAAAGAGCATCTATGTAATACATGCTGTGGTTTGTTACAGTTTCATAAGCAGAGTTCAACTAGATATGGTCTGTATGAGTAGGAAACACAGTTATTTTTTCTGGGCATGCTAATGTTTCTTGCTGTATTGGAGACGCTGGAAAGAAGAGCATGCTTCTTGCGTTAAAACAGAGTATGTTTCTTGGATGAGAACACTGGTCTGAATTTTCCTTCAGAAATGGAATTAAACCAAAGTCTCTTTGTCTTCCTACAAGCAAGAGTTCCTTTCCGGTAAACCCAGTGAATTTTCGGCTCAAATGTATTTACACAGTTCACGAACCCAACACGTTTTTCACTATTAACTAAAGAGCAACTATGTAACACATGCTGTGGTTTGTTACAGTTTCATAAGCAGAGTTCAACTAGATATGGTCCGTATGAGTAGGAAACTCAGTTTTTTTTTTCTGGGCATGCTCATGTTTCTTGCTGTATTGGAGAGGCTGGAAAGAAGAGCATGCTTTTTGCGTTATAACAGAGTATGTTTCATGGATGAGAACACTGGTCTGAATTTTCCTCAGAAACGGAGTTAAACCAAAGTCACTGTGACTTCCTACAAGCGAGAGTTCATATCCGGTAAACCCAGTGATTGTTCGGCTCAAATGAATTTACACATCTCACGAACCCAACACGTTTTTCACTATTAACTAAAGAGCATCTGTGTAACACATGCTGTGGTTTGTTACAGTTTCATAAGCAGAGTTCAACTAGATATGGTCTGTATGAGTAGGAAACACAGTTCTTTTTTTCTGGGCATGCTCATGTTTCTTGCTGTATTGCAGACTCTGGAAAGAAGAGGAAGCTTCTTGCATTAAAACAGAGGGTGTTTCATGGATGAGCACACTGATATGAATTTCCCTTCACAAACGGAGTTAAACCAAAGGCTCTGTGTCTTCCTACAAGCAAGAGTTCATTTCCGGTAAACCCAGTGATTTTTCGGATCAAATGAATTTACACAGTTCTTGAACCCAACAGGATTTTCACTATTAACTAAAGAGCAGCTATGTAAGAGATGCTGTGCTTTGTTACAGTTTCATAAGCAGAGTTTAACTAGATATGGTCCGTATGAGTAAGAAACACAGTTCTTTTTTTCTGGGCATGCTCATGTTTCTTGCTGTATTGGAGACGCTGGAAAGAAGAGCATGCTTCTTGTGTTAAAAAAGAGTATGTTTCTTGGATGAGAAAACTGGTCTGAATTTTCCTTCAGAAACGGAATTAAACCAAAGCCTCTGTGTCTTCCTACAAGCAAGAGTTCATATCCGGTAAATCCAGTGATTTTTCGGCTCAAATGAATTTAGGCAGTTCATGAACCCAACACGTTTTTCACTATTAACTAAAGAGCATCTATGTAACACATGCTGGGGTTTGTTACAGTTTCATAAGCACAGTTTAACTAGATATGGTCCGTATGAGTAAGAAACACAATTCTTTTTTTCTGGGCATGCTCATGTTTCTTGCTGTATTGGAGACGCTGGAAAAAAGAGCATGCTTCTTGCGTTAAAACAGAGTATGTTTCTTGGATGAGAACACTGGTCTGAATTTTCCTTCAGAAAAGGTGTTGAACCAAAGCCTCTGTGTCTTACTACAAGCAAAAGTTCATTTCCGGTAAACCCAGGAGTTTTTCGGGTCAAATGAATTTACACAGTTCACGAACCCAACACGTTTTTCACTATTAATTAAAGAGCATCTATGTAACACATGCTGGGGTTTGTTACAGTTTCATAAGCACAGTTTAACTAGATATGGTCCGTATGAGTAAGAAACACAGTTCTTCTTTTCTGGGCATGCTCATGTTTCTTGCTGTATTGGAGATGCTGGAAGAAGAGCATGCTTCTTGCGTTATAACAGAGTATGTTTCATGGATGAGAACACTGGCCTGAATTTTCCTTCATAAAAGGCGTTGAACAAAAGCCTCTGTGTCTTACTACAAGCAAGAGTTCATTTCCGGTAAACCCAGTGATTTTTCGGCTCAAATGAATTTACACAGTTCACGAACCCAACACGTTTCTCACTATTAACTAAAGAGCATCTATGTAAGAGATGCTGTGGTTTGTTAGTGTTTCATAATCAGAGTTCAACTAGATATGGTCCGCATGAGTAGGAAACACAGTTCTTTTTTTCTGGGCATGCTCATGTTTCTTGCTGTATTAGAGACCTGGAAAGAAGAGCATGCTCTTTGCGCTAAAACAGCGTTTGTTTCATGGATGAGAACTCTGGTCTGAATTTCCCTTCACAAAAGGAGTGAAACCAATGCCTCTGTGCTTTCCTATGAGCCAGGGTTCATTTCCGGTAAACCCAGTGATTTTTCTGCTCAAATGAATTTACACAGTTCATGAACCCAACACGTTTTCAACTATTAAGTAAAGAGCATCATTGTTAATCATGCTGTGGTTTGTTACAGTTTCAGAATCAGAGTGTAACTAGATATGGTCCGTATAAGTAAGAAACACAGTTCTTTTTTTCTGGGCATGCTCATGTTTCTTGCTGTATTGGAGACGCTGGAAAGAAGGGCATGCTTCTTGCGTTATAACAGAGTATGTTTCATGGATGAGAACACTGGTCTGAATTTTTCTTCAGAAACGTATTTAAACCAAAGTCTCTATGTCCTCCTACAAGCAAGAGTTCATATCCGGTAAACCCAGTGATTTTTCGGCTCAAATGAATTTACACAGTTCTTGAAACCAACACGTATGTCACTATTAACTAAAGAGCATCTATGTAACACATGCTGTGGTTTGTTACAGTTTCATAAGCAGAATTCAACTAGATTTGGTCCGTATGAGTAGGAAACACAGTTCTTTTTTCTGGGCATGCTCATGTTTCTTGCTGTATTGGAGACGCTGGAAGAAGAGCCTGCTTCTTGCGTTATAACAGAGTATGTTTCATGGATGAGAACACTGGTCTGAATTTTCCTCAGAATCGGAGTTAAACCAAAGTCACTGTGTCTTCCTACAAGCAAGAGTTCATATCCGGTAAACCCAGTGACTTTTCGGCTCAAATGAATTTACACAGTTCACGAACCCAACACGTTTTTCACTATTAACTAAAGAGCATCTATGTAACACATGCTGTGGTTTGTTACAGTATCATAAGCAGAGTTCAACTAGATATGGTCTGTATGAGTAGGAAACACAGTTATTTTTTCTGGGCATGCTAATGTTTCTTGCTGTATTGCAGACTCTGGAAAGAAGAGGAAGCTTCTTGCGTTAAAACAGAGGGTGTTTCACGGATGAGCACACTGATCTGAATTTCCCTTCACAAACGGAGTTAAACCAAAGCCTCTTTGTCTTCCTACAAGCAAGAGTTCATTTCTGGTTAACCCAGTGATTTTTAGGCTCAAATAAATTTACACAGTTCACGAACCCATCACGTTTATCACTATAAACAAAAGAGCATATATGTAAGAGATGCTGTGGTTTGTTACAGTTTCATAAGCAGAGTTTAACTAGATATGGTCCGTATGAGTAAGAAACACAATTCTTTTTTTATGGGCATGCTCATGTTTCTTGCTGTATTGGAGACGCTGGAAAAAAGAGCATGCTTCTTGCGTTAAAACAGAGTATGTTTCTTGGATGAGAACACTGGCCTGAATTTTCCTTCAGAAAAGGTGTTGAACAAAAGCCACTGTGTCTTACTACAAGCAAGGGTTCATTTCCGGTAAACCCAGGAGTTTTTCGGCTCAAATGAATTTACACAGTTCAGGAACCCAACACGTTTTTCACTATTAATTAAAGAGCATCTATGTAACAAATGCTGTGGTTTGTTACAGTTTCATAAGCAGAGATCAACTTGATATGGTCGTATGAGTAGGAAACACAGCTCTTTTTTTCTGGGCATGCTCATGTTTCTTGCTATATTGCAGACTCCGGAAAGAAGAGGAAGCTTCTTGCGTTAAAACAGAGGGTGTTTCATGGATGAGAACACTGGTCTGAATTTCCCTTCACAAACGGAGTTAAACGACTTCCTCTGTGTCTCCCTACAAGTTAGAGTTCATTTCCGGTAAACCCAGTGATTTTTCGGATCAAATGAATTTACACAGTTCATGAACCCAACACGTTTTCAACTATTAAGTAAAGAGCATCTATGTAACACATGCTGTGGTTTGTTACAGTTTCATAAGCAGAGTTCAACTAGATATGGTCTGTATGAGTAGGAAACACAGTTCTTTTTTTCTGGGCATGCTCATGTTTCTTGCTGTTTTAGAGACCTGGAAAGAAGAGCATGCTCTTTGCGCTAAAACAGAGTGTGTTTCATGGATGAGCACACTGATCTGAATTTCCCTTCACAAACGGAGTTAAACCAAAGCCTCTGTGTCTTACTACAAGCAAAAGTTCATTTCCGGTAAACCCAGGAGTTTTTCGGCTCAAATGAATTTACACAGTTCACGAACCCAACACGTTTCTCACTATTAACTAAAGAGCATCTATGTAAGAGATGCTGTGGTTTGTTAGTGTTTCATAATCAGAGTTCAACTAGATATGGTCCGCATGAGTAGGAAACACAGTTCTTTTTTTCTGGGCATGCTCATGTTTCTTGCTGTATTAGAGACCTGAAAAGAAGAGCATGCTCTTTGCGCTAAAACAGCGTTTGTTTCATGGATGAGAACTCTGGTCTGAATTTCCCTTCACAAAAGGAGTGAAACCAATGCCTCTGTGCTTTCCTATGAGCCAGGGTTCATTTCCGGTAAACCCAGTGATTTTTCTGCTCAAATGAATTTACACAGTTCATGAACCCAACACGTTTTCAACTATTAAGTAAAGAGCATCATTGTAAATCATGCTGTGGTTTGTTACAGTTTCAGAATCAGAGTGTAACTAGATATGGTCCTTATAAGTAAGAAACACAGTTCTTTTTTTCTGGGCATGCTCATGTTTCTTGCTGTATTGGAGACAGTGGAAAGAAGAGCATGCTTCTTGCGCTATAACAGAGTATGTTTCATGGATGAGAACACTGGTCTGAATTTTCCTTCAGAAACGTATTTAAACCAAAGTCTCTATGTCTTCCTACAAGCAAGAGTTCATATCCGGTAAACCCAGTGATTTTTCGGCTCAAATGAATTTACACAGTTCTTGAAACCAACACGTATGTCACTATTAACTAAAGAGCATCTATGGAACACATGCTGTGGTTTGTTACAGTTTCATAAGCAGAGTTCAACTAGATTTGGTCCGTATGAGTAGGAAACACAGTTCTTTTTTCTGGGCATGCTCATGTTTCTTGCTGTATTGGAGACTCTGGAAGAAGAGCCTGCTTCTTGCGTTATAACAGAGTATGTTTCATGGATGAGAACACTGGTCTGAATTTTCCTCAGAATCGGAGTTAAACCAAAGTCACTGTGTCTTCCTACAAGCAAGAGTTCATATCCGGTAAACCCAGTGATTTTTCGGCTCAAATGAATTTACACAGTTCATGATCCCAACACGTTTTTCACTTTTAACTAAAGAGCACCTATGTAACACATGCTGTGGTTTATTACAGTTTCGTAAGAACAGTTTAACTAGATATGGTCCGTATGAGTAAGAAACACAGTTATTCTTTTCTGGGCCTCCTCATGTTTCTTGAGGTATTGGAGACGCTGGAAGAAGAGCATGCTTCTTGCGTTATAACACAGTATGTTTTAAGGATGAGAACACTGGTCTGAATTTTCCTTCAGATACGGAGTTAAACCAAAGTCTCGGTGTCTTCCTACAAGCAAGAGTTCATTTCCGGTAAACCCAGTGATTTTTCGGATCAAATGAATTTACACAGTTCTTGAACCCAACAGGATTTTCACTATTAACTAAAGAGCATCTATGTAAGAGATGCTGTGCTTTGTTACAGTTTCATAAGCAGAGTTTAACTAGATATGGTCCTTATGAGTAAGAAACACAGTTCTTTTTTTCTGGGCATGCCCATGTTTCTTGCTGTATTGGAGACGCTGGAAAGAAGAGCATGCTTCTTGCGTCAAAACAGAGTATGTTTCTTGGATGAGAACACTGGTCTGAATTTTCCTTCAGAAATGGAATTAAACCAAAGTCTCTTTGTCTTCCTACAAGCAAGAGTTCCTTTCCGGTAAACCCAGTGAATTTTCGGCTCAAATGTATTTACACAGTTCACGAACCCAACACGTTTTTCACTATTAACTAAAGAGCAACTATGTAACACATGCTGTGGTTTGTTACAGTTTCATAAGCAGAGTTCAACTAGATATGGTCCGTATGAGTAGGAAACTCAGTTCTTTTTTTCTGGGCATGCTCATGTTTCTTGCTGTATTGGAGACGCTGGAAAGAAGAGCATGCTTTTTGCGTTATAACAGAGTATGTTTCATGGATGAGAACACTGGTCTGAATTTTCCTCAGAAACGGAGTTAAACCAAAGTCACTGTGACTTCCTACAAGCGAGAGTTCATATCCGGTAAACCCAGTGATTGTTCGGCTCAAATGAATTTACACATCTCACGAACCCAACACGTTTTTCACTATTAACTAAAGAGCATCTGTGTAACACATGCTGTGGTTTGTTACAGTTTCATAAGCAGAGTTCAACTAGATATGGTCTGTATGAGTAGGAAACACAGTTCTTTTTTTCTGGGCATGCTCATGTTTCTTGCTGTATTGCAGACTCTGGAAAGAAGAGGAAGCTTCTTGCGTTAAAACAGAGGGTGTTTCATGGATGAGCACACTGATATGAATTTCCCTTCACAAACGGAGTTAAACCAAAGGCTCTGTGTCTTCCTACAAGCAAGAGTTCATTTCCGGTAAACCCAGTGATTTTTCAGATCAAATGAATTTACACAGTTCTTGAACGCAACAGGATTTTCACTATTAACTAAAGAGCATCTATGTAAGAGATGCTGTGCTTTGTTACAGTTTCATAAGCAGAGTTTAACTAGATATGGTCCGTATGAGTAAGAAACACAGTTCTTTTTTTCTGGGCATGCTCATGTTTCTTGCTGTATTGGAGACGCTGGAAAGAAGAGCATGCTTCTTGTGTTAAAAAAGAGTATGTTTCTTGGATGAGAAAACTGGTCTGAATTTTCCTTCGGAAACGGAATGAAACCAAAGCCTCTGTGTCTTCCTACAAGCAAGAGTTCATATCCGGTAAATCCAGTGATTTTTTGGCTCAAATGAATTTAGGCAGTTCATGAACCCAACACGTTTTTCACTATTAACTAAAGAGCATCTATGTAACACATGCTGGGGTTTGTTACAGTTTCATAAGCACAGTTTAACTAGATATGGTCCGTATGAGTAAGAAACACAATTCTTTTTTTCTGGGCATGCTCATGTTTCTTGCTGTATTGGAGACGCTGGAAAAAAGAGCATGCTTCTTGCGTTAAAACAGAGTATGTTTCTTGGATGAGAACACTGGTCTGAATTTTCCTTCAGAAAAGGTGTTGAACCAAAGCCTCTGTGTCTTACTACAAGCAAAAGTTCATTTCCGGTAAACCCAGGAGTTTTTCGGGTAAAATGAATTTACACAGTTCACGAACACAACACGTTTTTCACTATTAATTAAAGAGAATCTATGTAACACATGCTGGGGTTTGTTACAGTTTCATAAGCACAGTTTAACTAGATATGGTCCGTATGAGTAAGAAACACAGTTCTTCTTTTCTGGGCATGCTCATGTTTCTTGCTGTATTGGAGATGCTGGAAGAAGAGCATGCTTCTTGCGTTATAACAGAGTATGTTTCATGGATGAGAACACTGGCCTGAATTTTCCTTCATAAAAGGCGTTGAACAAAAGCCTCTGTGTCTTACTACAAGCAAGAGTTCATTTCCGGTAAACCCAGTGATTTTTCGGCTCAAATGAATTTACACAGTTCACGAACCCAACACGTTTCTCACTATTAACTAAAGAGCATCTATGTAAGAGATGCTGTGGTTTGTTAGTGTTTCATAATCAGAGTTCAACTAGATATGGTCTGCATGAGTAGGAATCACAGTTCTTTTTTTCTGGGCATGCTCATGTTTCTTGCTGTATTAGAGACCTGGAAAGAAGAGCATGCTCTTTGCGCTAAAACAGCGTTTGTTTCATGGATGAGAACTCTGGTCTGAATTTCCCTTCACAAAAGGAGTGAAACCAATGCCTCTGTGCTTTCCTATGAGCCAGGGTTCATTTCCGGTAAACCCAGTGATTTTTCTGCTCAAATGAATTTACACAGTTCATGAACCCAACACGTTTTCAACTATTAAGTAAAGAGCATCATTGTAAATCATGCTGTGGTTTGTTACAGTTTCAGAATCAGAGTGTAACTAGATATGGTCCGTATAAGTAAGAAACACAGTTCTTTTTTCTGGGCATGCTCATGTTTCTTGCTGTATTGGATACGCTGGAAAGAAGAGCATGCTTCTTGCGTTATAACAGAGTATGTTTCATGGATGAGAACACTGGTCTGAATTTTTCTTCAGAAACGTATTTAAACCAAAGTCTCTATGTCTTCCTACAAGCAAGAGTTCATATCCGGTAAACCCAGTGATTTTTCGGCTCAAATGAATTTACACAGTTCTTGAAACCAACACGTATGTCACTATTAACTAAAGAGCATCTATGTAACACATGCTGTGGTTTGTTACAGTTTCATAAGCAGAGTTCAACTAGATTTGGTCCGTATGAGTAGGAAACACAGTTCTTTTTTCTGGGCATGCTCATGTTTCTTGCTGTATTGGAGACGCTGGAAGAAGAGCCTGCTTCTTGCGTTATAACAGAGTATGTTTCATGGATGAGAACACTGGTCTGAATTTTCCTCAGAAACGGAGTTAAACCAAAGTCACTGTGACTTCCTACAAGCGAGAGTTCATATCCGGTAAACCCAGTGATTGTTCGGCTCAAATGAATTTACACATCTCACGAACCCAACACGTTTTTCACTATTAACTAAAGAGCATCTGTGTAACACATGCTGTGGTTTGTTACAGTTTCATAAGCAGAGTTCAACTAGATATGGTCTGTATGAGTAGGAAACACAGTTCTTTTTTTCTGGGCATGCTCATGTTTCTTGCTGTATTGCAGACTCTGGAAAGAAGAGGAAGCTTCTTGCGTTAAAACAGAGGGTGTTTCATGGATGAGCACACTGATATGAATTTCCCTTCACAAACGGAGTTAAACCAAAGGCTCTGTGTCTTCCTACAAGCAAGAGTTCATTTCCGGTAAACCCAGTGATTTTTCAGATCAAATGAATTTACACAGTTCTTGAACCCAACAGGATTTTCACTATTAACTAAAGAGCATCTATGTAAGAGATGCTGTGCTTTGTTACAGTTTCATAAGCAGAGTTTAACTAGATATGGTCCGTATGAGTAAGAAACACAGTTCTTTTTTTCTGGGCATGCTCATGTTTCTTGCTGTATTGGAGACGCTGGAAAGAAGAGCATGCTTCTTGTGTTAAAAAAGAGTATGTTTCTTGGATGAGAAAACTGGTCTGAATTTTCCTTCAGAAACGGAATTAAACCAAAGCCTCTGTGTCTTCCTACAAGCAAGAGTTCATATCCGGTAAATCCAGTGATTTTTCGGCTCAAATGAATTTAGGCAGTTCATGAACCCAACACGTTTTTCACTATTAACTAAAGAGCATCTATGTAACACATGCTGGGGTTTGTTACAGTTTCATAAGCACAGTTTAACTAGATATGGTCCGTATGAGTAAGAAACACAATTCTTTTTTTCTGGGCATGCTCATGTTTCTTGCTGTATTGGAGACGCTGGAAAAAAGAGCATGCTTCTTGCGTTAAAATAGAGTATGTTTCTTGGATGAGAACACTGGTCTGAATTTTCCTTCAGAAAAGGTGTTGAACCAAAGCCTCTGTGTCTTACTACAAGCAAAAGTTCATTTCCGGTAAACCCAGGAGTTTTTCGGGTAAAATGAATTTACACAGTTCACGAACACAACACGTTTTTCACTATTAATTAAAGAGAATCTATGTAACACATGCTGGGGTTTGTTACAGTTTCATAAGCACAGTTTAACTAGATATGGTCCGTATGAGTAAGAAACACAGTTCTTCTTTTCTGGGCATGCTCATGTTTCTTGCTGTATTGGAGATGCTGGAAGAAGAGCATGCTTCTTGCGTTATAACAGAGTATGTTTCATGGATGAGAACACTGGCCTGAATTTTCCTTCATAAAAGGCGTTGAAAAAAAGCCTCTGTGTCTTACTACAAGCAAGAGTTCATTTCCGGTAAACCCAGTGATTTTTCGGCTCAAATGAATTTACACAGTTCACGAACCCAACACGTTTCTCACTATTAACTAAAGAGCATCTATGTAAGAGATGCTGTGGTTTGTTAGTGTTTCATAATCAGAGTTCAACTAGATATGGTCCGCATGAGTAGGAATCACAGTTCTTTTTTTCTGGGCATGCTCATGTTTCTTGCTGTATTAGAGACCTGGAAAGAAGAGCATGCTCTTTGCGCTAAAACAGCGTTTGTTTCATGGATGAGAACTCTGGTCTGAATTTCCCTTCACAAAAGGAGTGAAACCAATGCCTCTGTGCTTTCCTATGAGCCAGGGTTCATTTCCGGTAAACCCAGTGATTTTTCTGCTCAAATGAATTTACACAGTTCATGAACCCAACACGTTTTCAACTATTAAGTAAAGAGCATCATTGTAAATCATGCTGTGGTTTGTTACAGTTTCAGAATCAGAGTGTAACTAGATATGGTCCGTATAAGTAAGAAACACAGTTCTTTTTTCTGGGCATGCTCATGTTTCTTGCTGTATTGGATACGCTGGAAAGAAGAGCATGCTTCTTGCGTTATAACAGAGTATGTTTCATGGATGAGAACACTGGTCTGAATTTTTCTTCAGAAACGTATTTAAACCAAAGTCTCTATGTCTTCCTACAAGCAAGAGTTCATATCCGGTAAACCCAGTGATTTTTCGGCTCAAATGAATTTACACAGTTCTTGAAACCAACACGTATGTCACTATTAACTAAAGAGCATCTATGTAACACATGCTGTGGTTTGTTACAGTTTCATAAGCAGAGTTCAACTAGATTTGGTCCGTATGAGTAGGAAACACAGTTCTTTTTTCTGGGCATGCTCATGTTTCTTGCTGTATTGGAGACGCTGGAAGAAGAGCCTGCTTCTTGCGTTATAACAGAGTATGTTTCATGGATGAGAACACTGGTCTGAATTTTCCTCAGAATCGGAGTTAAACCAAAGTCACTGTGTCTTCCTACAAGCAAGAGTTCATATCCGGTAAACCCAGTGACTTTTCGGCTCAAATGAATTTACACAGTTCACGAACAGAACACGTTTTTCACTATTAACTAAAGAGCATCTATGTAACACATGCTGTGGTTTGTTACAGTTTCATAAGCAGAGTTCAACTAGATATGTTCTGTATGAGTAGGAAACACAGTTATTTTTTCTGGGCATGCTAATGTTTCTTGCTGTATTGCAGACTCTGGAAAGAAGAGGAAGCTTCTTGCGTTAAAACAGAGGGTGTTTCACGGATGAGCACACTGATCTGAATTTCCCTTCACAAACGGAGTTAAACCAAAGCCTCTTTGTCTTCCTACAAGCAAGAGTTCATTTCTGGTTAACCCAGTGATTTTTAGGCTCAAATAAATTTACACAGTTCACGAACCCATCACGTTTATCACTATAAACAAAAGAGCATATATGTAAGAGATGCTGTGGTTTGTTACAGTTTCATAAGCAGAGTTTAACTAGATATGGTCCGTATGAGTAAGAAACACAATTCTTTTTTTATGGGCATGCTCATGTTTCTTGCTGTATTGGAGACGCTGGAAAAAAGAGCATGCTTCTTGCGTTAAAACAGAGTATGTTTCTTGGATGAGAACACTGGCCTGAATTTTCCTTCAGAAAAGGGGTTGAACAAAAGCCACTGTGTCTTACTAGAAGCAAGGGTTCATTTCCGGTAAACCCAGGAGTTTTTCGGCTCAAATGAATTTACACAGTTCATGAACCCAACACGTTTTTCACTATTAATTAAAGAGCATCTATGTAACAAATGCTGTGGTTTGTTACAGTTTCATAAGCAGAGTTCAACTTGATATGGTCGTATGAGTAGGAAACACAGCTCTTTTTTTCTGGGCATGCTCATGTTTCTTGCTATATTGCAGACTCCGGAAAGAAGAGGAAGCTTCTTGCGTTAAAACAGAGGGTGTTTCATGGATGAGAACACTGGTCTGAATTTCCCTTCACGAACGGAGTTAAACGACAGCCTCTGTGTCTCCCTACAAGTTAGAGTTCATTTCCGGTAAACCCAGTGATTTTTCGGATCAAATGAATTTACACAGTTCATGAACCCAACACGTTTTCAACTATTAAGTAAAGAGCATCTATGTAACACATGCTGTGGTTTGTTACAGTTTCATAAGCAGAGTTCAACTAGATATGGTCTGTATGAGTAGGAAACACAGTTCTTTTTTTCTGGGCATGCTCATGTTTCTTGCTGTTTTAGAGACCTGGAAAGAAGAGCATGCTCTTTGCGCTAAAACAGAGTGTGTTTCATGGATGAGCACACTGATCTGAATTTCCCTTCACAAACGGAGTTAAACCAAAGCCTCTGTGTCTTACTACAAGCAAAAGTTCATTTCCGGTAAACCCAGGAGTTTTTCGGCTCAAATGAATTTACAGAGTTCACGAACCCAACACGTTTCTCACTATTAACTAAAGAGCATCTATGTAAGAGATGCTGTGGTTTGTTAGTGTTTCATAATCAGAGTTCAACTAGATATGGTCCGCATGAGTAGGAAACACAGTTCTTTTTTTCTGGGCATGCTCATGTTTCTTGCTGTATTAGAGACCTGAAAAGAAGAGCATGCTCTTTGCGCTAAAACAGCGTTTGTTTCATGGATGAGAACTCTGGTCTGAATTTCCCTTCACAAAAGGAGTGAAACCAATGCCTCTGTGCTTTCCTATGAGCCAGGGTTCATTTCCGGTAAACCCAGTGATTTTTCTGCTCAAATGAATTTACACAGTTCATGAACCCAACACGTTTTCAACTATTAAGTAAAGAGCATCATTGTAAATCATGCTGTGGTTTGTTACAGTTTCACAATCAGAGTGTAACTAGATATGGTCCTTATAAGTAAGAAACACAGTTCTTTTTTTCTGGGCATGCTCATGTTTCTTGCTGTATTGGAGACGCTGGAAAGAAGAGCATGCTTCTTGCGCTATAACAGAGTATGTTTCATGGATGAGAACACTGGTCTGAATTTTCCTTCAGAAACGTATTTAAACCAAAGTCTCTATGTCTTCCTACAAGCAAGAGTTCATATCCGGTAAACCCAGTGATTTTTCGGCTCAAATGAATTTACACAGTTCTTGAAACCAACACGTATGTCACTATTAACTAAAGAGCATCTATGGAACACATGCTGTGGTTTGTTACAGTTTCATAAGCAGAGTTCAACTAGATTTGGTCCGTATGAGTAGGAAACACAGTTCTTTTTTCTGGGCATGCTCATGTTTCTTGCTGTATTGGAGACTCTGGAAGAAGAGCCTGCTTCTTGCGTTATAACAGAGTATGTTTCATGGATGAGAACACTGGTCTGAATTTTCCTCAGAATCGGAGTTAAACCAAAGTCACGGTGTCTTCCTACAAGCAAGAGTTCATATCCGGTAAACCCAGTGATTTTTCGGTTCAAATGAATTTACACAGTTCATGATCCCAACACGTTTTTCACTTTTAACTAAAGAGCACCTATGTAACACATGCTGTGGTTTATTACAGTTTCGTAAGAACAGTTTAACTAGATATGGTCCTTATGAGTAAGAAACACAGTTATTCTTTTCTGGGCCTCCTCATGTTTCTTGCTGTATTGGAGACGCTGGAAGAAGAGCATGCTTCTTGCGTTATAACACAGTATGTTTCATGGATGAGAACACTGGTCTGAATTTTCCTCAGAAACGGAGTTAAACCAAAGTCACTGTGACTTCCTACAAGTGATAGTTCATATCCGGTAAACCCAGTGATTGTTCGGCTCAAATGAATTTACACATCTCACGAACCCAACACGTTTTTCACTATTAACTAAATAGCATCTGTGTAACACATGCTGTGGTTTGTTACAGTTTCATAAGCAGAGTTCAACTAGATATGGTCTGTATGAGTAGGAAACACAGTTCTTTTTTTCTGGGCATGCTCATGTTTCTTGCTGTATTGCAGACTATGGAAAGAAGAGGAAACTTCTTGCGTTAAAACAGAGGGTGTTTCATGGATGAGCACACTGATATGAATTTCCCTTCACAAACGGAGTTAAACCAAAGGCTCTGTGTCTTCCTACAAGCAAGAGTTCATTGCCGGTTAACACAGTGATTTTTAGGCTCAAATGAATTTACACAGTTCATGAACCCAACACGTTTATCACTATTAACTAAAGAGCATCTATGTAACAAATGCTGTGGTTTGTTACAGTTTCATAAGCAGAGTTCAACTAGATATGGTCGGTATGAGTAGGAAACACAGCTCTTTTTTTCTGGGCATGCTCATGTTTCCTGCTGTATTGGAGATGCTGGAAGAAGAGCATGCTTCTTGCGTTATAACAGAGTATGTTTCATGGATGAGAACACTGGTCTGAATTTCCCTTCACAAACGGAGTTAAACCACAGCCTCTGTGTCTCCCTACAAGCAAGAGTTCATTTCCGGGTAACCCAGTGATTTTTCGGATCAAATGAATTTACACAGTTCTTGAACCCAACAGGATTTTCACTATTAACTAAAGAGCATCTATGTAAGAGATGCTGTGCTTTGTTACAGTTTCATAAGCAGAGTTTAACTAGATATGGTCCGTATGAGTAAGAAACACAGTTCTTTTTTTCTGGGCATGCTCATGTTTCTTGCTGTATTGGAGACGCTGGAAAGAAGAGCATGCTTCTTGTGTTAAAAAAGAGTATGTTTCTTGGATGAGAAAACTGGTCTGAATTTTCCTCAGAAACGGAGTTAAACCAAAGTCACTGTGACTTCCTACAAGTGAGAGTTCATATCCGGTAAACCCAGTGATTGTTCGGCTCAAATGAATTTACACATCTCACGAACCCAACACGTTTTTCACTATTAACTAAAGAGCATCTATGTAACACATGCTGTGGTTTGTTACAGTTTCATAAGCAGAGTTCAACTAGATATGGTCTGTATGAGTAGGAAACACAGTTATTTTTTCTGGGCATGCTAATGTTTCTTGCTGTATTGCAGACTCTGGAAAGAAGAGGAAGCTTCTTGCGTTAAAACAGAGGGTGTTTCACGGATGAGCACACTGATCTGAATTTCCCTTCACAAACGGAGTTAAACCAAAGCCTCTTTGTCTTCCTACAAGCAAGAGTTCATTTCTGGTTAACCCAGTGATTTTTAGGCTCAAATAAATTTACACAGTTCACGAACCCATCACTTTTATCACTATAAACAAAAGAGCATCTATGTAAGAGATGCTGTGGTTTGTTACAGTTTCATAAGCAGAGTTTAACTAGATATGGTCCGTATGAGTAAGAAACACAATTCTTTTTTTATGGGCATGCTCATGTTTCTTGCTGTATTGGAGACGCTGGAAAAAAGAGCATGCTTCTTGCGTTAAAACAGAGTATGTTTCTTGGATGAGAACACTGGCCTGAATTTTCCTTCAGAAAAGGGGTTGAACAAAAGCCACTGTGTCTTACTACAAGCAAGGGTTCATTTCCGGTAAACCCAGGAGTTTTTCGGCTCAAATGAATTTACACAGTTCATGAACCCAACACGTTTTTCACTATTAATTAAAGAGCATCTATGTAACAAATGCTGTGGTTTGTTACAGTTTCATAAGCAGAGTTCAACTAGATATGGTCGTATGAGTAGGAAACACAGCTCTTTTTTTCTGGGCATGCTCATGTTTCTTGCTATATTGCAGACTCCGGAAAGAAGAGGAAGCTTCTTGCTTTAAAACAGAGGGTGTTTCATGGATGAGAACACTGGTCTGAATTTCCCTTCACAAACGGAGTTAAGCGACAGCCTCTGTGTCTCCCTACAAGTAAGAGTTCATTTCCGGTAAACCCAGTGATTTTTCGGATCAAATGAATTTACACAGTTCATGAACCCAACACGTTTTCAACTATTAAGTAAAGAGCATCTACGTAACACATGCTGTGGTTTGTTACAGTTTCATAAGCAGAGTTCAACTAGATATGGTCTGTATGAGTAGGAAACACAGTTCTTTTTTTCTGGGCATGCTCATGTTTCTTGCTGTTTTAGAGACCTGGAAAGAAGAGCATGCTCTTTGCGCTAAAACAGAGTGTGTTTCATGGATGAGCACACTGATCTGAATTTCCCTTCACAAATGGAGTTAAACCAAAGCCTCTGTGTCTTACTACAAGCAAAAGTTCATTTCCGCTAAACCCAGGAGTTTTTCGGCTCAAATGAATTTACACAGTTCAAGAACCCAACACGTTTTTCACTATTAACTAAAGAGCATCTATGTAAGAGATGCTGTGGTTTTTTACAGTTTCATAACTAGAGTTCAACTAGATATGGTCCGTATGAGTAGGAAACACAGTTCTTTTTTTCTGGGCTTGCTCATATTTCTTGCTGTATTAGAGACCTGGAAAGAAGAGCAAGCTCTTTGCGCTAAAACAGAGTGTGTTTCATGGATGAGAACTCTGGTCTGAATTTCCCTTCACAAACGGAGTGAAACCAAAGCCTCTGTGTTTTCCTTCGAGCAAGAATTCAGTTCCGGTAAACCCAGGGGTTTTTCTGCTCAAATAAATTTACACAGTTCATGAACCCAACACGTTTTTCACTTTTAACTAAAGAGCACGTATGTAACACATGCTGTGGTTTGTTACAGTTTCGTAAGAACAGTTTAACTAGATATGGTCCGTATGAGTAAGAAACACAGTTATTCTTTTCTGGGCCTCCTCATGTTTCTTGCTGTATTGTAGACGCTGGAAGAAGAGCATGCTTCTTGCGTTATAACACAGTATGTTTCATGGATGAGAACACTGGTCTGAATTTTCCTTCAAAAACGGAGTTAAACCAAAGCCTCTGTGTCTTCCTACAAGCAAGAGTTCATATCCGGTAAACCCAGTGATGTTTCGGCTCAAAGGAATTTACACAGTTCTTGAACCCAACAGGATTATCACTATTAACTAAAGAGCATCTATGTAAGAGATGCTGTGCTTTGTTACAGTTTCATAAGCAGAGTTTAACCAAATATGGTCCGTATGAGTAAGAAACACAGTTCCTTTTTTCTGGGCATGCTCATGTTTCTTGCTGTATTGCAGACGCTGGAAAGAAGAGCATGCTTCTTGCGTTAAAACAGAGTATGTTTCTTGGATGAGAACACTGGTCTGAATTTTCCTTCAGAAACGGAATTAAACCAAAGCCTCTGTGTCTTCCTACACGTAAGAGTTCATATCCGGTAAATCCACTGATTTTTCGGCTCAAATGAATTTACACAGTTCACGAACCCAACACGTTTTTCACTATTAACTAAAGAGCATCTATGTAACACATGCTAGGGTTGGTTCCAGTTTCATAAGCACAGTTTAAGTAGATATGGTCCATATGAGTAAGAAACACAGTTCTTCTTTTCTGGGCATGCTCATGTTTCTTGCTGTATTGGAGACGCTGGAAGAAGAGCATGCTTCTTGCGTTATAACAGAGTATGTTTCATGGATGAGATCACTGGTCTGAATTTTCCTTCAGAAACGGGGTTAAACCAAAGTCTCTGTGTATTCCTACAAGCAAGAGTTCATATCCGGTAAACCCAGTGATTTTTTGGCTCAAATGAATTTACACAGTTCTTGAAACCAACACGTTTTTCACTATTAACTAAAGAGCATCTATGTAACACATGCTGTGGTTTGTTACAGTTTCATAAGCAGAGTTCAACTAGATAAGGTCCGTATTAGTAGGAAACACAGTTCTTTTTTTCTGGGCATGCTCATGTTTCTTGCTGTATTGCAGACTCTGGAAAGAAGAAGAAGCTTCTTGCGTTAAAACAGAGTGTGTTTCATGGATGAGTACACTGGTCTGAATTTTCCTTCAAAACGGAGTTAAACCAAAGCCTCTGTGTCTTCCTACAAGAAAGAGTTCATTTCCGGTGAACCCAGTGATTTTTAGGCTCAAATGAATTTACACAGTTCATGAACCCAACACGTTTTTCACTATTAACTAAAGAGCATCTATGTAACAAATGCTCTGGTTTGTTACAGTTTCATAAGCAGTGTTCAACTAGATATGGTCCATATGAGTAGGAAACACAGCTCTTTTTTTCTGGGCATGCTCATGTTTCTTGCTGTATTGGAGATGCTGGAAAGAAGAGCATGCTTCTTGCGTTAAAACAGAGTATGTTTCTTGGATGAGAACACTAGTCTGAATTTTCCTTCAGAAATGAAATTAAAAGAAAGTCTTTGTGTCTTCCTACAAGCAAGAGTTCCTTTCCGGAAAACTCAGTGAATTTTCGGCTCAAATGAATTTACACAGTTCACGAACCCAACAAGTTTTTCACTATTAACTAAAGAGCATCTATGTAACACATGCTGTGGTTTGTTACAGTTTCATAAGCAGAGTTCAACTAGATATGGTCCGTATGAGTAGGAAACACCGTTCTTTTTTTTTTGGGCATGCTCATGTTTCTTGCTGTATTACAGACTCTGGAAAGAAGAGGAAGCATTTTGCGTTAAAACAGAGGGTGTTTCATGGATGAGAACAGTGGTCTGAATTTTCCTTCACAAACGGAGTTAAACCAAAGTCTCTGTGTCTTCCTACAAGCAAGAGTTCATATCCGGTAAACCCAGTGATTTTTCGGCTCAAATGAATTTACACAGTTCTTGAACCCAACAGGATTTTCACTATTAACTAAAGAGCATCTATGTAAGAGATGCTGTGCTTTGTTACAGTTTCATAAGCAGAGTTTAACTAGATATGGTCCGTATGAGTAAGAAACACAGTTCTTTTTTTCTGGGCATGCTCATGTTTCTTGCTGTATTGGAGACGCTGGAAAGAAGAGCATGCTTCTTGTGTTAAAAAAGAGTATGTTTCTTGGATGAGAAAACTGGTCTGAATTTTCCTTCAGAAAAGGAATTAAACCAAAACCTCTGTGTCTTCCTACAAGCAAGAGTTCATATCCGGTATATCCAGTGATTTTTCGGCTCAAATGAATTTAGACAGTTCATGAACCCAACACGTTTTTCACTATTAACTAAAGAGCATCTATGTAACACATGCTGGGGTTTGTTACAGTTTCATAAGCAGAGTTCAACTAGATTTGGTCCGTATGAGTAGGAAACACAGTTCTTTTTTCTGGGCATGCTCATGTTTCTTGCTGTATTGGAGACGCTGGAAGAAGAGCCTGCTTCTTGCGTTATAACAGAGTATGTTTCATGGATGAGAACACTGGTCTGAATTTTCCTCAGAATCGGAGTTAAACCAAAGTCACTGTGTCTTCCTACAAGCAAGAGTTCATATCCGGTAAACCCAGTGATTTTTCGGCTCAAATGAATTTACACAGTTCACGAACCCAACACGTTTTTCACTATTAACTAAAGAGCATCTATGTAACACATGCTGTGGTTTGTTACAGTTTCATAAGCAGAGTTCAACTAGATATGGTCTGTATGAGTAGGAAACACAGTTATTTTTTCTGGGCATGCTAATGTTTCTTGCTGTATTGCAGACTCTGGAAAGAAGAGGAAGCTTCTTGCGTTAAAACAGAGGGTGTTTCATGGATGAGCACACTGATCTGAATTTCCCTTCACAAACGGAGTTAAACCAAAGCCTCTTTGTCTTCCTACAAGCAAGAGTTCATTTCTGGTTAACCCAGTGACTTTTAGGCTCAAATAAATTTACACAGTTCACGAACCCATCACTTTTATCACTATAAACAAAAGAGCATCTATGTAAGAGATGCTGTGGTTTGTTACAGTTTCATAAGCAGAGTTTAACTAGATATGGTCCGTATGAGTAAGAAACACAATTCTTTTTTTATGGGCATGCTCATGTTTCTTGCTGTATTGGAGACGCTGGAAAAAAGAGCATGCTTCTTGCGTTAAAACAGAGTATGTTTCTTGGATGAGAACACTGGCCTGAATTTTCCTTCAGAAAAGGGGTTGAACAAAAGCCACTGTGTCTTACTACAAGCAAGGGTTCATTTCCTGTAAACCCAGGAGTTTTTCGGCTCAAATGAATTTACACAGTTCATGAACCCAACACGTTTTTCACTATTAATTAAAGAGCATCTATGTAACAAATGCTGTGGTTTGTTACAGTTTCATAAGCAGAGTTCAACTAGATATGGTCGTATGAGTAGGAAACACAGCTCTTTTTTTCTGGGCATGCTCATGTTTCTTGCTATATTGCAGACTCCGGAAAGAAGATGAAGCTTCTTGCGTTAAAACAGAGGGTTTTTCATGGATGAGAACACTGGTCTGAATTTCCCTTCACAAACGGAGTTAAACGACAGCCTCTGTGTCTCCCTACAAGTAAGAGTTCATTTCCGGTAAACCCAGTGATTTTTTGGATAAAATGAATTTACACAGTTCATGAACCCAACACGTTTTCAACTATTAAGTAAAGAGCATCTACGTAACACATGCTGTGGTTTGTTACAGTTTCATAAGCAGAGTTCAACTAGATATGGTCTGTATGAGTAGGAAACACAGTTCTTTTTTTCTGGGCATGCTCATGTTTCTTGCTGTTTTTGAGACCTGGAAAGAAGAGCATGCTCTTTGCGCTAAAACAGAGTGTGTTTCATGGATGAGCACACTGATCTGAATTTCCCTTCACAAATGGAGTTAAACCAAAGCCTCTGTGTCTTACTACAAGCAAAAGTTCATTTCCGCTAAACCCAGGAGTTTTTCGGCTCAAATGAATTTACACAGTTCAAGAACCCAACACGTTTTTCACTATTAACTAAAGAGCATCTATGTAAGAGATGCTGTGGTTTTTTACAGTTTCATAACTAGAGTTCAACTAGATATGGTCCGTATGAGTAGGAAACACAGTTCTTTTTTTCTGGGCTTGCTCATATTTCTTGCTGTATTAGAGACCTGGAAAGAAGAGCAAGCTCTTTGCGCTAAAACAGAGTGTGTTTCATGGATGAGAACTCTGGTCTGAATTTCCCTTCACAAACGGAGTGAAACCAAAGCCTCTGTGTTTTCCTTCGAGCAAGAATTCAGTTCCGGTAAACCCAGGGGTTTTTCTGCTCAAATAAATTTACACAGTTCATGAACCCAACACGTTTTTCACTTTTAACTAAAGAGCACGTATGTAACACATGCTGTGGTTTGTTACAGTTTCGTAAGAACAGTTTAACTAGATATGGTCCGTATGAGTAAGAAACACAGTTATTCTTTTCTGGGCCTCCTCATGTTTCTTGCTGTATTGGAGACGCTGGAAGAAGAGCATGCTTCTTGCGTTATAACACAGTATGTTTCATGGATGAGAACACTGGTCTGAATTTTCCTTCAAAAACGGAGTTAAACCAAAGCCTCTGTGTCTTCCTACAAGCAAGAGTTCATATCCGGTAAACCCAGTGATGTTTCGGCTCAAAGGAATTTACACAGTTCTTGAACCCAACAGGATTATCACTATTAACTAAAGAGCATCTATGTAAGAGATGCTGTGCTTTGTTACAGTTTCATAAGCAGAGTTTAACCAAATATGGTCCGTATGAGTAAGAAACACAGTTCCTTTTTTCTGGGCATGCTCATGTTTCTTGCTGTATTGCAGACGCTGGAAAGAAGAGCATGCTTCTTGCGTTAAAACAGAGTATGTTTCTTGGATGAGAACACTGGTCTGAATTTTCCTTCAGAAACGGAATTAAACCAAAGCCTCTGTGTCTTCCTACACGTAAGAGTTCATATCCGGTAAATCCACTGATTTTTCGGCTCAAATGAATTTACACAGTTCACGAACCCAACACGTTTTTCACTATTAACTAAAGAGCATCTATGTAACACATGCTAGGGTTGGTTCCAGTTTCATAAGCACAGTTTAAGTAGATATGGTCCATATGAGTTAGAAACACAGTTCTTCTTTTCTGGGCATGCTCATGTTTCTTGCTGTATTGGAGACGCTGGAAGAAGAGCATGCTTCTTGCGTTATAACAGACTATGTTTCATGGATGAGATCACTGGTCTGAATTTTCCTTCAGAAACGGGGTTAAACCAAAGTCTCTGTGTATTCCTACAAGCAAGAGTTCATATCCGGTAAACCCAGTGATTTTTTGGCTCAAATGAATTTACACAGTTCTTGAAACCAACACGTTTTTCACTATTAACTAAGAAGCATCTATGTAACACATGCTGTGGTTTGTTACAGTTTCATAAGCAGAGTTCAACTAGATATGGTCTGTATGAGTAGGAAACACAGTTCTTTTTTTTTGGGCATGCTCATGTTTCTTGCTGTATTACAGACTCTGAAAAGAAGAGGAAGCATTTTGCGTTAAAACAGAGTATGTTTCTTGGATGAGAAAACTGGTCTGAATTTTCCTTCAGAAAAGGAATTAAACCAAAGCCTCTGTGTCTTCCTACAAGCAAGAGTTCATATCCGGTAAATCCAGTGATTTTTCGGCTCAAATGAATTTAGACAGTTCATGAACCCAACACGTTTTTCACTATTAATTAAAGAGCATCTATGTAACACATGCTGGGGTTTGTTACAGTTTCATAAGCACAGTTTAACTAGATATGGTCCGTATGAGTAAGAAACACAGTTCTTCTTTTCTGGGCATGCTCATGTTTCTTGCTGTATTGGAGATGCTGGAAGAAGAGCATGCTTCTTGCGTTATAACAGAGTATGTTTCATGGATGAGAACACTGGCCTGAATTTTCCTTCATAAAAGGCGTTGAACAAAAGCCTCTGTGTCTTCCTACAAGCAAGAGTTCATTTCCGGTAAACCCAGTGATTTTTCGGCTCAAATGAATTTACACAGTTCACGAACCCAACACGTTTCTCACTATTAACTAAAGAGCATCTATGTAAGAGATGCTGTGTTTTGTTAGTGTTTCATAATCAGAGTTCAACTAGATATGGTCCGCATGAGTAGGAAACACAGTTCTTTTTTTCTGGGCATGCACATGTTTCTTGCTGTATTAGAGACCTGGAAAGAAGAGCATGCTCTTTGCGCTAAAACAGCGTTTGTTTCATGGATGAGAACTCTGGTCTGAATTTCCCTTCACAAAAGGAGTGAAACCAATGACTCTGTGCTTTCCTATGAGCCAGGGTTCATTTCCGGTAAACCCAGTGATTTTTCTGCTCAAATGAATTTACACAGTTCATGAACCCAACACGTTTTCAACTATTAAGTAAAGAGCATCATTGTAAATCATGCTGTGGTTTGTTACAGTTTCAGAATCAGAGTGTAACTAGATATGGTCCGTATAAGTAAGAAACACAGTTCTTTTTTTCTGGGCATGCTCATGTTTCTTGCTGTATTGGAGACGCTGGAAAGAAGAGCATGCTTCTTGCGTTAAAACAGAGTATGTTTCATGGATGAGAACACTGGTCTGAATTTTCCTTCAGAAACGTATTTAAACCAAAGTCTCTATGTCTTCCTACAAGCAAGAGTTCATATCCGGTAAACCCAGTGATTTTTCGGCTCAAATGAATTTACACAGTTCTTGAAACCAACACGTATGTCACTATTAACTAAAGAGCATCTATGTAACACATGCTGTGGTTTGTTACAGTTTCATAAGCAGAGTTCAACTAGATTTGGTCCGTATGAGCAGGAAACACAGTTCTTTTTTCTGGGCATGCTCATGTTTCTTGCTGTATTGGAGACGCTGGAAGAAGAGCCTGCTTCTTGCGTTATAACAGAGTATGTTTCATGGATGAGAACACTGGTCTGAATTTTCCTCAGAATCGGAGTTAAACCAAAGTCACTGTGTCTTCCTACAAGCAAGAGTTCATATCCGGTAAACCCAGTGATTTTTCGGGTCAAATGAATTTACACAGTTCACGAACCCAACACGTTTTTCACTATTAACTAAAGAGCATCTATGTAACACATGCTGTGGTTTGTTACAGTTTCATAAGCAGAGTTCAACTAGATATGGTCTGTATGAGTAGGAAACACAGTTATTTTTTCAGGGCATGCTCATGTTTCTTGCTGTATTGCAGACTCTGGAAAGAAGAGGAAGCTTCTTGCGTTAAAACAGAGGGTGTTTCACGGATGAGCACACTGATCTGAATTTCCCTTCACAAACGGAGTTAAACCAAAGCCTCTTTGTCTTCTTACAAGCAAGAGTTCATTTCTGGTTAACCCAGTGATTTTTAGGCTCAAATAAATTTACACAGTTCACGAACCCATCACTTTTATCACTATAAACAAAAGAGCATATATGTAACAGATGCTGTGGTTTGTTACAGTTTCATAAGCAGAGTTTAACTAGATATGGTCCGTATGAATAAGAAACACAATTCTTTTTTTATGGGCATGCTCATGTTTCTTGCTGTATTGGAGACGCTGGAAAAAAGAGCATGCTTCTTGCGTTAAAACAGAGTATGTTTCTTGGATGAGAACACTGGCCTGAATTTTCCTTCAGAAAAGGGGTTGAACAAAAGCCACTGTGTCTTACTACAAGCAAGGGTTCATTTCCGGTAAACCCAGGAGTTTTTCGGCTCAAATGAATTTACACAGTTCATGAACCCAACACGTTTTCAACTATTAAGTAAAGAGCATCTATGTAACACATGCTGTGGTTTGTTACAGTTTCATAAGCAGAGTTCAACTAGATATGGTCTGTATGAGTAGGAAACACAGTTCTTTTTTTCTGGGCATGCTCATGTTTCCTGCTGTTTTAGAGACCTGGAAAGAAGAGCATGCTCTTTGCGCTAAAACAGAGTGTGTTTCATGGATGAGCACACTGATCTGAATTTCCCTTCACAAACGGAGTTAAACCAAAGCCTCTGTGTCTTACTACAAGCAAAAGTTCATTTCCGGTAAACCCAGGAGTTTTTCCGCTCAAATGAATTTACACAGTTCATGAACCCAACACGTTTTTCACTATTAACTAAAGAGCATCTATGTAAGAGATGCTGTGGTTTTTTACAGTTTCATAACTAGAGTTCAACTAGATATGGTCCGTATGAGTAGGAAACACAGTTCTTTTTTTCTGGGCATGCTCATATTTCTTGCTGTATTAGAGACCTGGAAAGAAGAGCAAGCTCTTTGCGCTAAAACAGAGTGTGTTTCATGGATGAGAACTCTGGTCTGAATTTCCCTTCACAAACGGAGTGTAACCAAAGCCTCTGTGTTTTCCTTCGAGCAACAGTTCATTTCCTGTAAACCCAGGGGTTTTTCTGCTCAAATAAATTTACACAGTTCATGAACCCAACACGTTTTTCACTTTTAACTAAAGAGCACGTATGTAACACATGCTGTGGTTTGTTACAGTTTCGTAAGAACAGTTTAACTAGATATGGTCCGTATGAGTAAGAAACACAGTTATTCTTTTCTGGGCCTCCTCATGTTTCTTGCTGTATTGGAGACGCTGGAAGAAGAGCATGCTTCTTGCGTTATAACACAGTATGTTTCATGGATGAGAACACTGGTCTGAATTTTCCTTCAGAAACAGAATTAAACCAAAGCCTCTGTGTCTTCCTACACGTAAGAGTTCATAACCGGTAAATCCACTGATTTTTCGGCTCAAATGAATTTACACAGTTCACGAACCCAACACGTTTTTCACTATTAACTAAAGAGCATCTATGTAACACATGCTGGGGTTGGTTCCAGTTTCATAAGCACAGTTTAACTAGATATGGTCCATATGAGTAAGAAACACAGTTCTTCTTTTCTGGGCATGCTCATGTTTCTTGCTGTATTGCAGACTCTGGAAAGAAGAAGAAGCTTCTTGCGTTAAAACAGAGTGTGTTTCATGGATGAGAACACTGGTCTGAATTTTCCTTCAAAATGGAGTTAAACCAAAGCCTCTGTGTCTTCCTACAAGCAAGAGTTCATTTCCGGTGAACCCAGTGATTTTTAGGCTCAAATGAATTTACACAGTTCATGAACCCAACACGTTTTTCACTATTAACTAAAGAGCATCTATGTAACAAATGCTCTGGTTTGTTACAGCTTCATAAGCAGAGTTCAACTAGATATGGTCCATATGAGTAGGAAACACAGCTGTTTTTTTCTGGGCATGCTCATGTTTCTTGCTGTATTGGAGACGCTGGAAAGAAGAGCATGCTTCTTGCGTTATAACACAGTATGTTTCATGGATGAGAACACTGGTCTGAATTTTCCTTCAGAAACGGGGTTAAACCAAAGTCTCTGTGTCTTCCTACAAGCAAGAGTTCATATCCGGAAAACCCAGTGATTTTTCGGCTCAAATGAATTTACACAGATCTTGAAACCAACAGGTTTTTCACTATTAACTAAAGAGCATCTATGTAACACATGCTGTGGTTTGTTAAAGTTTCATAAGCAGAGTTCAACTAGATATGGTCCATATGAGTAGGAAATACAGCTCTTTTTTTCTGGGCATGCTCATGTTTCTTGCTATATTGCACACTCGGGAAAGAAGAGGAAGCTTCTTGCATTAAAACAGAGGGTGTTTCATGAATGAGAACACTGGTCTGAATATTCCTTCACAAACGGAGTTAAACCACAACCTCTGTGTCTCCCTACAAGCAAGAGTTCATTTCTGGTAAACCCAGTGATTTTTCGGATCAAATGAATTTACACAGTTCTTGAACCCAACAGGATTTTCACTATTAACTAAAGAGCATCTATGTAAGAGATGCTGTGCTTTGTTACATTTTCATAAGCAGAGTTTAACTAGATATGGTCCGTATGATAAAGAAACACAGTTCTTTTTTTCTGGGCATGCTCATGTTTCTTGCTGTATTGGAGACGCTGGAAAGAAGAGCATGCTTCTTGCATTAAAACAGAGTATGTTTCTTGGATGAGAACACTGGTCTGAATTTTCCTTCAGAAATGGAATTAAACCAAAGTCTCTGTGTCTTCCTACAAGCAAGAGTTCCTTTCCGGTAAACCCAGTGAATTTTCGGCTAAAATGAATTTACACAGTTCATGAACCCAACACGTTTTTCAATATTTACTAAAGAGCTTCTATGTAACACATGCTGTGGTTTGTTACAGTTTCATAAGCAGAGTTCAACTAGATATGGTCCGTATGAGTAGGAAACACAGTTCTATTTTTTTTTGGGCATGCTCATGTTTCTTACTGTATTACAGACTCTGGAAAGAAGAGGAAGCTTCTTGCGTTAAAACAGAGGGTGTTTCATGGATGAGAACACTCGTCTGAATTTTCCTTCAAAAACGGAGTTAAACCAAAGCCTCTGTATCTTCCTACAAGCAAGAGTTCATATCCGGTAAACCCAGTGATGTTTCGGCTCAAAGGAATTTACACAGTTCTTGAACCCAACAGGATTATCACTATTAACTAAAGAGCATCTATGTAAGAGATGCTGTGCTTTGTTACACTTTCATAAGCAGAGTTTAACCAAATATGGTCCGTATGAGTAAGAAACACATTTCCTTTTTTCTGGGCATGCTCATGTTTCTTGCTGTATTGCAGACGCTGGAAAGAAGAGCATGCTTCTTGCGTTAAAACAGAGTATGTTTCTTGGATGAGAACACTGGTCTGAATTTTCCTTCAGAAATGGAATTAAACCAAAGTCTCTGTGTCTTCCTACAAGCAAGAGTTCCTTTCCGTTAAACCCAGTGAATTTTCGGCTAAAATGAATTTACACAGTTCAAGAACCCAACACGTTTTTCAATATTTACAAAAGAGCTTCTATATAACACATGCTGTGGTTTGTTACAGTTTCATAAGCAGAGTTCAACTAGATATGGTCCGTATGAGTAGGAAACACAGTTCTATTTTTTTTGGGCATGCTCATGTTTCTTACTGTATTACAGACTCTGGAAAGAAGAGGAAGCTTCTTGCGTTAAAACAGAGGGTGTTTCATGGATGAGAACACTCGTCTGAATTTTCCTTCAAAAACGGAGTTAAACCAAAGCCTCTGTATCTTCCTACAAGCAAGAGTTCATATCCGGTAAACCCAGTGATGTTTCGGCTCAAAGGAATATACACAGTTCTTGAACCCAACAGGATTATCACTATTAACTAAAGAGCATCTATGTAAGAGATGCTGTGCTTTGTTACACTTTCATAAGCAGAGTTTAACCAAATATGGTCCGTATGAGTAAGAAACACAGTTCCTTTTTTCTGGGCATGCTCATGTTTCTTGCTGTATTGCAGACGCTGGAAAGAAGAGCATGCTTCTTGCGTTAAAACAGAGTATGTTTCTTGGATGAGAACACTGGTCTGAATTTTCCTTCAGAAACGGAATTAAACCAAAGCCTCTGTGTCTTCCTACAAGCAAGAGTTCATATCCCGTAAACCCAGTGATTTTTTGGCTCAAATGAATTTACCCAGTTCTTGAAACCAACACGTTTTTCACTATTAACTAAAGAGCATCTATGTAACACATGCTGTGGTTTGTTACAGTTTCATAAGCAGAGTTCAACTAGATAAGGTCCGTATTAGTAGGAAACACAGTTCTTTTTTTCTGGGCATGCTCATGTTTCTTGCTGTATTGCAGACTCTGGAAAGAAGAAGAAGCTTCCTGCATTAAAACAGAGTGTGTTTCATGGATGAGAATACTGGTCTGAATTTTCCTTCAAAACGGAGTTAAACCAAAGCCTCTGTGTCTTCCTACAAGCAAGAGTTCATTTCCGGTGAACCCTGTGATATTTAGGCTCAAATGAATTTACACAGTTCATGAACCCAACACGTTTTTCACTATTAACTAAAGAGCATCTATGTAACAAATGCTGTGGTTTGTTACAATTTCATAAGCAGAGTTCAACTAGATATGGTCCGTATGAGTAGGAAACACAGCTCTTTTTTTCTGGGCATGCTCATGTTTCTTGCTATATTGCAGACCCGGGAAAGAAGAGGAAGCTTCTTGCGTTAAAACAGAGGGTGTCTCATGGATGAGAACACTTGTCTGAATTTCCCTTCACAAACGGAGTTTAACCACAGCCTCTGTGTCTTCCTACAAGCAAGAGTTCATATCCCGTAAACCCAGTGATTTTTTGGCTCAAATGAATTTACCCATTTCTTGAAACCAACACGTTTTTCACTATTAACTAAAGAGCATCTATGTAACACATGCTGTGGTTTGTTACAGTTTCATAAGCAGAGTTCAACTAGATAAGGTCCGTATTAGTAGGAAACACAGTTCTTTTTTTCTGGGCATGCTCATGTTTCTTGCTGTATTGCAGACTCTGGAAAGAAGAAGAAGCTTCCTGCATTAAAACAGAGTGTGTTTCATGGATGAGAATACTGGTCTGAATTTTCCTTCAAAACGGAGTTAAACCAAAGCCTCTGTGTCTTCCTACAAGCAAGAGTTCATTTCCGGTGAACCCTGTGATTTTTAGGCTCAAATGAATTTACACAGTTCATGAACCCAACACGTTTTTCACTATTAACTAAAGAGCATCTATGTAACAAATGCTGTGGTTTGTTACAATTTCATAAGCAGAGTTCAACTAGATATGGTCCGTATGAGTAGGAAACACAGCTCTTTTTTTCTGGGCATGCTCATGTTTCTTGCTATATTGCAGACCCGGGAAAGAAGAGGAAGCTTCTTGCGTTAAAACAGAGGGTGTCTCATGGATGAGAACACTTGTCTGAATTTCCCTTCACAAACGGAGTTTAACCACAGCCTCTGTGTCTTCCTACAAGCAAGAGTTCATTTCCGGTAAACCCAGTGATTTTTCGGATCAAATGAATTTACACAATTCTTGAACCAAACAGGATTTTCACTATTAACTAAAGAGCATATATGTAAGAGATGCTGTGCTTTGTTACAGTTTCATAAGCAGAGTTTAACTAGATATGGTCCGTATGAGTAAGAAACACAGTTCTTTTTTTCTGGGCATGGTCATGTTTCTTGCTGTATTGCAGACGATGGAAAGAAGAACATGCTTCTTGCGTTAAAACAGAGTATGTTTCTTGGATGAGAACACTGGTCTGAATTTTCCTTCAGAAATGAAATTAAACCAAAGCCTCTGTGTCTTCCTACAAGCATGAGTTCATTTACGGTAAACCCAGTGAATTTTCTGCTCAAATGAATTTACACAGTTCACGAACACAACACGTTTTTCACTATTAACAAAAGAGCATCTATGTAAGAGATGCTGTGCTTCGTTACAGTTTCATAGGCAGAGTTTAACCAAATATGGTCCGTATGAGTAAGAAACACAGTTCCTTTTTTCTGGGCATGCTCATGTTTCTTGCTGTATTGCAGACGCTGGAAAGAAGAGTATGCTTCTTGCGTTAAAACAGAGTATGTTTCTTGGATGAGAACACTGGTCTGAATTTTCCTTCAGAAACGGAATTAAACCAAAGCCTCTGTGTCTTCCTACACGTAAGAGTTCATATCCAGGAAATCCAGTGATTTTTCGGCCCAAATGAATTTACACAGTTCACGAAGCCAACACGTTTTTCACTATTAACTAAAGAGCATCTATGTAACACATGCTGGGGTTGGTTACAGTTTCATAAGCACTGTTCATCTAGATATGGTCCATATGAGTAAGAAACACAGTTCTTCTTTTCTGGGCATGCTCATGTTTCTTGCTGTATTGGAGACGCTGGAAGAAGAGCATGCTTCTTGCGTTATAACAGAGTATGTTTCATGGATGAGATCACTGGTCTGAATTTTCCTTCAGAAACGGTGTTAAACCAAAGCCTCTGTGTCTTCCTACAAGCAAGAGTTCATTTCCGGTGAACCCAGTGATTTTTAGGCTCAAATGAATTTACACAGTTCATGAACCCAACACGTATTTCACTATTAACTAAAGAGCATCTATGTAACAAATGCTGTGGTTTGTTACAGTTTCATAAGCAGAGTTCAACTAGATATGGTCCATATGAGTAGGAAACACAGCTCTTTTTTTCTGGGCATGCTCATGTTTCTTGCTGTATTGGAGACGCTGGAAAGAAGAGCATGCTTCTTGCGTTAAAACAGAGTATGTTTCTTGGATGAGAACACTAGTCTGAATTTTCCTTCAGAAATGGAATTAAACGAAAGTCTTTTTGTCTTCCTACAAGCAAGAGTTCCTTTCCGGAAAACTCAGTGAATTTTCGGCTCAAATGAATTTACACAGTTCACGAACCCAACAAGTTTTTCACTATTAACTAAAGAGCATCTATGTAACACATGCTGTGGTTTGTTACAGTTTCATAAGCAGAGTTCAACTAGATATGGTCCGTATGAGTAGGAAACACAGTTCTTCTTTTTTGGGCATGCTCATGTTTCTTGCTGTATTACAGACTCTGAAAAGAAGAGGAAGCATTTTGCGTTAAAACAGAGGGTGTTTCATGGATGAGAACACTGGTCTGAATTTTCCTTCACAAACGGAGTAAAACCAAAGTCTCTGTGTCTTCCTACAAGCAAGAGTTCATATCCGGTAAACCCAGTGATTTTTCGGCTCAAATGAATTTACACAGTTCTTGAAACCAACAGGTTTTTCACTATTAACTAAAGAGCATCTATGTAACAAATGCTGTGCTTTGTTACAGTCTCATAAGCAGAGTTTAACTAGATATGGTCCGTATGATTAAGAAACACAGTTCTTTTTTTTCTGGGCATGCTCATGTTTCTTGCTGTATTGCAGACGATGGAAAGAAGAACATGCTTCTTGCGCTAAAACAGAGTGTGTTTCATGGATGAGAACTCTGGTCTGAATTTCGCTTCACAAACGGAGTGAAACCAAAGCCTCTGTGTTTTCCTACAAGCAAGAGTTCATTTCCGGTAAACCCAGGGGTTTTCCTGCTCAAATGAATTTACACAGTTCATGAACCCAACACCTTTTTCACTATTAACTAAAGAGCATCTATGTAAGAGATGATGTGGTTTGTTACAGTTTCATAAGCAGAGTTTATCTAGATATGGTCGGTATGAGTAAGAAACACAATTCTTATTTTCTGGGCATGCTCATGTTTCTTGCTGTATTGGAGACGCTGGAAAGAATAGCATACTTCTTGTGTTAAAACAGAGTATGTTTCTTGGATGAGAACACTGGTCTGAATTTTCCTTCAGAAAAGTCGTTAAACCAAAGCCTCTGTGTCTTACTACAAGCAAGAGTTCATTTCCGGTAAACCCAGGAGTTTTCGGCTAAAATGAATTTAAACAGTTCATGAACCCAACACGTTTTTCACTATTAACGAAAGAGCATCTATGTAAGAGATGCTGTGCTTTGTTACAATTTCATAAGCAGAGTTTAACTAGATATGGTCGGTATGAGTAAGAAACACAGTTCTTTTTTTCTGGGCATGCTCATGCTTCTTGCTGTATTAGAGAGGCTGGAAGAAGAGCATGCTTCTTGTGTTATAACAGAGTATGTTTCCTGGATGACATCACTGCTCTGAATTTTCCTTCAGAAACGGAGCGAAACCAAAGTCTCTCTGTCTTCCTACAAGCAAGAGTTCATATCCAGTAAACCCAGTGATTTTTCGGCTCAAATGAATTTACACAGTTCTTGAAACCAACATGTTTTTCACTATTAACTAAAGAGCATCTATGTAACACATGCTCTGGTTTGTTACAGTTTCATAAGCAGAGTTCAACTAGATAAGGTCCATATGAGTAGGAAACACAGTTCTTTTTTCTGGGCATGCTCATGTCTCTTGCTGTATTGCAGACTCTGGAAAGAAGAGGAAGCTTCTTGCGTTAAAACAGAGGGTGTTTCATGGATGAGAACACTGGTCTGTATTTTCCTTCACAAACGGAGTTAAACCAAAGCCTCTGTGTCTTCCTACAAGCAAGAGTTCATATCCGGTAAAACCACAGATTTTTCGGCTCAAATGAATTTACACAGTTCACGAACCCAACATGTTTTTTACTATTAACTAAAGAGCATCTATGTAACACATGCTGGGGTTTGTTACAGTTTCATAAGCAGAGTTCAACTAGATATGGTCCGTATGAGTAGGAAACACAGTTCTTTTTTTCTGGGCATGCTCATGTTTCTTGCTGTGTTGCAGATTCTGGAAAGAAGAGGAAGCTTCTTGCGTTAAAACAGAGGGTGTTTCATGGATGAGAACACTGGTCAGAATTTCCCTTCCAAACAGAGTAAACCAAAGCCTCTGTGTCTTCCTGCAAGCAAGAGTTCATTTCCGGTAATCCCAGGGGTTTTTCGGCTCAAATGAATTTACACAGTTCACGAACCCAACACGTTTTTCACTATAAACGAAAGAGCATATATGTAAGAGATGCTGTGGTTTGTTACAGTTTCATAAGCAGAGTTTAACTAGATATGGTCCGTATGAGTAAGAAACACAATTCTTTTTTTCTGGGCATGGTCATGTTTCTTGCTGTATTGGAGACGCTGGCAAGAAGAGCATGCTTCTTGCATTAAAACAGAGTATGTTTCTTGGATGAGAACACTGGTCTGAATTTTCCTTCAGATTTGGAGTTAAACCAAAGTCTCTCTGTCTTCCTACAAGCAAGAGTTCATATCCGGTAAACCCAGTGATTTTTAGGCTCAAATGAATTTACACAGTTCACGAACCCAACACGTTTTTCACTATAAACGAAAGAGCATATATGTAAGAGATGCTGTGGTTTGTTACAGTTTCATAAGCAGAGTTTAACTAGATATGGTCCGTATGAGTAAGAAACACAATTCTTTTTTTCTGGGCATGCTCATGTTTCTTGCTGTATTGGAGACGCTGGAAAGAATAGCATGCTTCTTGTGTTAAAACAGAGTATGTTTCTTGGATGAGAACATTGGTCTGAATTTTCTTTCAGAAAAGTCGTTAAACCAAAGCCTCTATGTCTTACTACAAGCAAGAGTTCATTTCTGGTAATCCCAGGAGTTTTTCGGCTCAAATGAATTTAAACAGTTCATGAACCCAACACGTTTTTCACTATTAACTAAAGAGCATCTATGTAAGAGATGCTGTGCTTTGTTACACTTTCATAAGCAGAGTTTAACTAGATATGGTCCGTATGAGTAAGAATCACAGTTCTTTTTTTCTGGGCATGCTCATGTTTCCTGCTGTATTAGAGACCTGGAAAAAAGAGCATGCTCTTTGCGCTAAAACAGAGTGTGTTTCATGGATGAGAACTCTGGTCTGAATTTCGCTTCACAAACGGAGTGAAACCAAAGCCTCTGTGTTTTCCTACGAGCAAGAGTTCATTTCCGGTAAACCCAGGGGTTTTTCTGCTCAAATGAATTTACACAGTTCATGAACCCAACACCTTTTTCACTATTAACTAAAGAGCATCAATGTAAGATATGCTGTGGTTTGTTACAGTTTCATAAGCAGAGTTTAACTAGATATGGTCGGTATGAGTGAGAAACACAGTTCTTTTTTTCTGGGCATGCTCATGTTTCTTGCCTTATTAGAGAGGCTGGAAGAAGAGCATGCTTCTTGTGTTATAACAGAGTATGTTTCATGGATGAGATCACTGGTCTGAATTTTCCTTCAGAAACGGAGCGAAACCAAAGTCTCTGTGTCTTCCTACAAGCAAGAGTTCATATCCGGTAAACCCAGTGATTTTTCGGCTCAAATGAATTTACACAGTTCTTGAAACCAACATGTTTTTCACTATTAACTAAAGAGCATCTATGTAACACATGCTGTGGTTTGTTACAGTTTCATAAGCAGAGTTCAACTAGATAAGGTCCGTATGAGTAGGAAACACAGTTCTTTTTTCTGGGCATGCTCATGTTTCTTGCTGTATTGCAGACTCTGGAAAGAAGAGGAAGCTTCTTGCGTTAAAACAGAGTGTGTTTCATGGATGAGAACACTGGTCTGAATTTTCCTTCAAAATGGAGTTAAACCAAAGCCTCTGTGTCTTCCTACAAGCAAGAGTTCATTTCCGGTGAACCCAGTGATTTTTAGGCTCAAATGAATTTACACAGTTCATGAACCCAACACGTTTTTCACTATTAACTAAAGAGCATCTATGTAACAAATGCTCTGGTTTGTTACAGCTTCATAAGCAGAGTTCAACTAGATATGGTCCATATGAGTAGGAAACACAGCTGTTTTTTTCTGGGCATGCTCATGTTTCTTGCTGTATTGGAGACGCTGGAAAGAAGAGCATGCTTCTTGCGTTATAACACAGTATGTTTCATGGATGAGAACACTGGTCTGAATTTTCCTTCAGAAACGGGGTTAAACCAAAGTCTCTGTGTCTTCCTACAAGCAAGAGTTCATATCCGGAAAACCCAGTGATTTTTCGGCTCAAATGAATTTACACAGATCTTGAAACCAACAGGTTTTTCACTATTAACTAAAGAGCATCTATGTAACACATGCTGTGGTTTGTTAAAGTTTCATAAGCAGAGTTCAACTAGATATGGTCCATATGAGTAGGAAATACAGCTCTTTTTTTCTGGGCATGCTCATGTTTCTTGCTATATTGCACACTCGGGAAAGAAGAGGAAGCTTCTTGCATTAAAACAGAGGGTGTTTCATGAATGAGAACACTGGTCTGAATATTCCTTCACAAACGGAGTTAAACCACAGCCTCTGTGTCTCCCTACAAGCAAGAGTTCATTTCTGGTAAACCCAGTGATTTTTCGGATCAAATGAATTTACACAGTTCTTGAACCCAACAGGATTTTCACTATTAACTAAAGAGCATCTATGTAAGAGATGCTGTGCTTTGTTACATTTTCATAAGCAGAGTTTAACTAGATATGGTCCGTATGATAAAGAAACACAGTTCTTTTTTTCTGGGCATGCTCATGTTTCTTGCTGTATTGGAGACGCTGGAAAGAAGAGCATGCTTCTTGCATTAAAACAGAGTATGTTTCTTGGATGAGAACACTGGTCTGAATTTTCCTTCAGAAATGGAATTAAACCAAAGTCTCTGTGTCTTCCTACAAGCAAGAGTTCCTTTCCGGTAAACCCAGTGAATTTTCGGCTAAAATGAATTTACACAGTTCATGAACCCAACACGTTTTTCAATATTTACTAAAGAGCTTCTATGTAACACATGCTGTGGTTTGTTACAGTTTCATAAGCAGAGTTCAACTAGATATGGTCCGTATGAGTAGGAAACACAGTTCTATTTTTTTTTGGGCATGCTCATGTTTCTTACTGTATTACAGACTCTGGAAAGAAGAGGAAGCTTCTTGCGTTAAAACAGAGGGTGTTTCATGGATGAGAACACTCGTCTGAATTTTCCTTCAAAAACGGAGTTAAACCAAAGCCTCTGTATCTTCCTACAAGCAAGAGTTCATATCCGGTAAACCCAGTGATGTTTCGGCTCAAAGGAATTTACACAGTTCTTGAACCCAACAGGATTATCACTATTAACTAAAGAGCATCTATGTAAGAGATGCTGTGCTTTGTTACACTTTCATAAGCAGAGTTTAACCAAATATGGTCCGTATGAGTAAGAAACACATTTCCTTTTTTCTGGGCATGCTCATGTTTCTTGCTGTATTGCAGACGCTGGAAAGAAGAGCATGCTTCTTGCGTTAAAACAGAGTATGTTTCTTGGATGAGAACACTGGTCTGAATTTTCCTTCAGAAATGGAATTAAACCAAAGTCTCTGTGTCTTCCTACAAGCAAGAGTTCCTTTCCGTTAAACCCAGTGAATTTTCGGCTAAAATGAATTTACACAGTTCAAGAACCCAACACGTTTTTCAATATTTACAAAAGAGCTTCTACATAACACATGCTGTGGTTTGTTACAGTTTCATAAGCAGAGTTCAACTAGATATGGTCCGTATGAGTAGGAAACACAGTTCTATTTTTTTTGGGCATGCTCATGTTTCTTACTGTATTACAGACTCTGGAAAGAAGAGGAAGCTTCTTGCGTTAAAACAGAGGGTGTTTCATGGATGAGAACACTCGTCTGAATTTTCCTTCAAAAACGGAGTTAAACCAAAGCCTCTGTATCTTCCTACAAGCAAGAGTTCATATCCGGTAAACCCAGTGATGTTTCGGCTCAAAGGAATATACACAGTTCTTGAACCCAACAGGATTATCACTATTAACTAAAGAGCATCTATGTAAGAGATGCTGTGCTTTGTTACACTTTCATAAGCAGAGTTTAACCAAATATGGTCCGTATGAGTAAGAAACACAGTTCCTTTTTTCTGGGCATGCTCATGTTTCTTGCTGTATTGCAGACGCTGGAAAGAAGAGCATGCTTCTTGCGTTAAAACAGAGTATGTTTCTTGGATGAGAACACTGGTCTGAATTTTCCTTCAGAAACGGAATTAAACCAAAGCCTCTGTGTCTTCCTACAAGCAAGAGTTCATATCCCGTAAACCCAGTGATTTTTTGGCTCAAATGAATTTACCCAGTTCTTGAAACCAACACGTTTTTCACTATTAACTAAAGAGCATCTATGTAACACATGCTGTGGTTTGTTACAGTTTCATAAGCAGAGTTCAACTAGATAAGGTCCGTATTAGTAGGAAACACAGTTCTTTTTTTCTGGGCATGCTCATGTTTCTTGCTGTATTGCAGACTCTGGAAAGAAGAAGAAGCTTCCTGCATTAAAACAGAGTGTGTTTCATGGATGAGAATACTGGTCTGAATTTTCCTTCAAAACGGAGTTAAACCAAAGCCTCTGTGTCTTCCTACAAGCAAGAGTTCATTTCCGGTGAACCCTGTGATATTTAGGCTCAAATGAATTTACACAGTTCATGAACCCAACACGTTTTTGACTATTAACTAAAGAGCATCTATGTAACAAATGCTGTGGTTTGTTACAATTTCATAAGCAGAGTTCAACTAGATATGGTCCGTATGAGTAGGAAACACAGCTCTTTTTTTCTGGGCATGCTCATGTTTCTTGCTATATTGCAGACCCGGGAAAGAAGAGGAAGCTTCTTGCGTTAAAACAGAGGGTGTCTCATGGATGAGAACACTTGTCTGAATTTCCCTTCACAAACGGAGTTTAACCACAGCCTCTGTGTCTTCCTACAAGCAAGAGTTCATATCCCGTAAACCCAGTGATTTTTTGGCTCAAATGAATTTACCCAGTTCTTGAAACCAACACGTTTTTCACTATTAACTAAAGAGCATCTATGTAACACATGCTGTGGTTTGTTACAGTTTCATAAGCAGAGTTCAACTAGATAAGGTCCGTATTAGTAGGAAACACAGTTCTTTTTTTCTGGGCATGCTCATGTTTCTTGCTGTATTGCAGACTCTGGAAAGAAGAAGAAGCTTCCTGCATTAAAACAGAGTGTGTTTCATGGATGAGAATACTGGTCTGAATTTTCCTTCAAAACGGAGTTAAACCAAAGCCTCTGTGTCTTCCTACAAGCAAGAGTTCATTTCCGGTGAACCCTGTGATTTTTAGGCTCAAATGAATTTACACAGTTCATGAACCCAACACGTTTTTCACTATTAACTAAAGAGCATCTATGTAACAAATGCTGTGGTTTGTTACAATTTCATAAGCAGAGTTCAACTAGATATGGTCCGTATGAGTAGGAAACACAGCTCTTTTTTTCTGGGCATGCTCATGTTTCTTGCTATATTGCAGACCCGGGAAAGAAGAGGAAGCTTCTTGCGTTAAAACAGAGGGTGTCTCATGGATGAGAACACTTGTCTGAATTTCCCTTCACAAACGGAGTTTAACCACAGCCTCTGTGTCTTCCTACAAGCAAGAGTTCATTTCCGGTAAACCCAGTGATTTTTCGGATCAAATGAATTTACACAATTCTTGAACCAAACAGGATTTTCACTATTAACTAAAGAGCATATATGTAAGAGGTGCTGTGCTTTGTTACAGTTTCATAAGCAGAGTTTAACTAGATATGGTCCGTATGAGTAAGAAACACAGTTCTTTTTTTCTGGGCATGGTCATGTTTCTTGCTGTATTGCAGACGATGGAAAGAAGAACATGCTTCTTGCGTTAAAACAGAGTATGTTTCTTGGATGAGAACACTGGTCTGAATTTTCCTTCAGAAATGAAATTAAACCAAAGCCTCTGTGTCTTCCTACAAGCATGAGTTCATTTACGGTAATCCCAGTGAATTTTCTGCTCAAATGAATTTACACAGTTCACGAACACAACACGTTTTTCACTATTAACAAAAGAGCATCTATGTAAGAGATGCTGTGCTTCGTTACAGTTTCATAGGCAGAGTTTAACCAAATATGGTCCGTATGAGTAAGAAACACAGTTCCTTTTTTCTGGGCATGCTCATGTTTCTTGCTGTATTGCAGACGCTGGAAAGAAGAGTATGCTTCTTGCGTTAAAACAGAGTATGTTTCTTGGATGAGAACACTGGTCTGAATTTTCCTTCAGAAACGGAATTAAACCAAACCCTCTGTGTCTTCCTACACGTAAGAGTTCATATCCAGGAAATCCAGTGATTTTTCGGCCCAAATGAATTTACACAGTTCACGAAGCCAACACGTTTTTCACTATTAACTAAAGAGCATCTATGTAACACATGCTGGGGTTGGTTACAGTTTCATAAGCACTGTTCATCTAGATATGGTCCATATGAGTAAGAAACACAGTTCTTCTTTTCTGGGCATGCTCATGTTTCTTGCTGTATTGGAGACGCTGGAAGAAGAGCATGCTTCTTGCGTTATAACAGAGTATGTTTCATGGATGAGATCACTGGTCTGAATTTTCCTTCAGAAACGGTGTTAAACCAAAGCCTCTGTGTCTTCCTACAAGCAAGAGTTCATTTCCGGTGAACCCAGTGATTTTTAGGCTCAAATGAATTTACACAGTTCATGAACCCAACACGTATTTCACTATTAACTAAAGAGCATCTATGTAACAAATGCTGTGGTTTGTTACAGTTTCATAAGCAGAGTTCAACTAGATATGGTCCATATGAGTAGGAAACACAGCTCTTTTTTTCTGGGCATGCTCATGTTTCTTGCTGTATTGGAGACGCTGGAAAGAAGAGCATGCTTCTTGCGTTAAAACAGAGTATGTTTCTTGGATGAGAACACTAGTCTGAATTTTCCTTCAGAAATGGAATTAAACGAAAGTCTTTTTGTCTTCCTACAAGCAAGAGTTCCTTTCCGGAAAACTCAGTGAATTTTCGACTCAAATGAATTTACACAGTTCACGAACCCAACAAGTTTTTCACTATTAACTAAAGAGCATCTATGTAACACATGCTGTGGTTTGTTACAGTTTCATAAGCAGAGTTCAACTAGATATGGTCCGTATGAGTAGGAAACACAGTTCTTCTTTTTTGGGCATGCTCATGTTTCTTGCTGTATTACAGACTCTGAAAAGAAGAGGAAGCATTTTGCGTTAAAACAGAGGGTGTTTCATGGATGAGAACACTGGTCTGAATTTTCCTTCACAAACGGTGTAAAACCAAAGTCTCTGTGTCTTCCTACAAGCAAGAGTTCATATCCGGTAAACCCAGTGATTTTTCGGCTCAAATGAATTTACACAGTTCTTGAAACCAACAGGTTTTTCACTATTAACTAAAGAGCATCTATGTAACAAATGCTGTGCTTTGTTACAGTTTCATAAGCAGAGTTTAACTAGATATGGTCCGTATGATTAAGAAACACAGTTCTTTTTTTTCTGGGCATGCTCATGTTTCTTGCTGTATTGCAGACGATGGAAAGAAGAACATGCTTCTTGCGCTAAAACAGAGTGTGTTTCATGGATGAGAACTCTGGTCTGAATTTCGCTTCACAAACGGAGTGAAACCAAAGCCTCTGTGTTTTCCTACAAGCAAGAGTTCATTTCCGGTAAACCCAGGGGTTTTCCTGCTCAAATGAATTTACACAGTTCATGAACCCAACACCTTTTTCACTATTAACTAAAGAGCATCTATGTAAGAGATGATGTGGTTTGTTACAGTTTCATAAGCAGAGTTTATCTAGATATGGTCGGTATGAGTAAGAAACACAATTCTTATTTTCTGGGCATGCTCATGTTTCTTGCTGTATTGGAGACGCTGGAAAGAATAGCATACTTCTTGTGTTAAAACAGAGTATGTTTCTTGGATGAGAACACTGGTCTGAATTTTCCTTCAGAAAAGTCGTTAAACCAAAGCCTCTGTGTCTTACTACAAGCAAGAGTTCATTTCCGGTAAACCCAGGAGTTTTCGGCTAAAATGAATTTAAACAGTTCATGAACCCAACACGTTTTTCACTATTAACGAAAGAGCATCTATGTAAGAGATGCTGTGCTTTGTTACAATTTCATAAGCAGAGTTTAACTAGATATGGTCGGTATGAGTAAGAAACACAGTTCTTTTTTTCTGGGCATGCTCATGCTTCTTGCTGTATTAGAGAGGCTGGAAGAAGAGCATGCTTCTTGTGTTATAACAGAGTATGTTTCCTGGATGACATCACTGGTCTGAATTTTCCTTCAGAAACGGAGCGAAACCAAAGTCTCTCTGTCTTCCTACAAGCAAGAGTTCATATCCAGTAAACCCAGTGATTTTTCGGCTCAAATGAATTTACACAGTTCTTGAAACCAACATGTTTTTCACTATTAACTAAAGAGCATCGATGTAACACATGCTGTGGTTTGTTACAGTTTCATAAGCAGAGTTCAACTAGATAAGGTCCATATGAGTAGGAAACACAGTTCTTTTTTCTGGGCATGCTCATGTTTCTTGCTGTATTGCAGACTCTGGAAAGAAGAGGAAGCTTCTTGCGTTAAAACAGAGGGTGTTTCATGGATGAGAACACTGGTCTGAATTTTCCTTCACAAACGGAGTTAAACCAAAGCCTCTGTGTCTTCCTACAAGCAAGAGTTCATATCCGGTAAAACCACAGATTTTTCGGCTCAAATGAATTTACACAGTTCAAGAACCCAACATGTTTTTTACTATTAACTAAAGAGCATCTATGTAACACATGCTGGGGTTTGTTACAGTTTCATAAGCAGAGTTCAACTAGATATGGTCCGTATGAGTAGGAAACACAGTTCTTTTTTTCTGGGCATGCTCATGTTTCTTGCTGTGTTGCAGATTCTGGAAAGAAGAGGAAGCTTCTTGCGTTAAAACAGAGGGTGTTTTATGGATGAGAACACTGGTCAGAATTTCCCTTCCAAACAGAGTAAACCAAAGCCTCTGTGTCTTCCTGCAAGCAAGAGTTCATTTCCGGTAATCCCAGGGGTTTTTCGGCTCAAATGAATTTACACAGTTCACGAACCCAACACGTTTTTCACTATAAACGAAAGAGCATATATGTAAGAGATGCTGTGGTTTGTTACAGTTTCATAAGCAGAGTTTAACTAGATATGGTCCGTATGAGTAAGAAACACAATTCTTTTTTTCTGGGCATGGTCATGTTTCTTGCTGTATTGGAGACGCTGGCAAGAAGAGCATGCTTCTTGCACTAAAACAGAGTATGTTTCTTGGATGAGAACACTGGTCTGAATTTTCCTTCAGATTTGGAGTTAAACCAAAGTCTCTCTGTCTTCCTACAAGCAAGAGTTCATATCCGGTAAACCCAGTGATTTTTAGGCTCAAATGAATTTACACAGTTCACGAACCCAACACGTTTTTCACTATAAACGAAAGAGCATATATGTAAGAGATGCTGTGGTTTGTTACAGTTTCATAAGCAGAGTTTAACTAGATATGGTCCGTATGAGTAAGAAACACAATTCTTTTTTTCTGGGCATGCTCATGTTTCTTGCTGTATTGGAGACGCTGGAAAGAATAGCATGCTTCTTGTGTTAAAACAGAGTATGTTTCTTGGATGAGAACATTGGTCTGAATTTTCTTTCAGAAAAGTCGTTAAACCAAAGCCTCTATGTCTTACTACAAGCAAGAGTTCATTTCTGGTAATCCCAGGAGTTTTTCGGCTCAAATGAATTTAAACAGTTCATGAACCCAACACGTTTTTCACTATTAACTAAAGAGCATCTATGTAAGAGATGCTGTGCTTTGTTACACTTTCATAAGCAGAGTTTAACTAGATATGGTCCGTATGAGTAAGAATCACAGTTCTTTTTTTCTGGGCATGCTCATGTTTCCTGCTGTATTAGAGACCTGGAAAAAAGAGCATGCTCTTTGCGCTACAACAGAGTGTGTTTCATGGATGAGAACTCTGGTCTGAATTTCGCTTCACAAACGGAGTGAAACCAAAGCCTCTGTGTTTTCCTACGAGCAAGAGTTCATTTCCGGTAAACCCAGGGGTTTTTCTGCTCAAATGAATTTACACAGTTCATGAACCCAACACCTTTTTCACTATTAACTAAAGAGCATCAATGTAAGATATGCTGTGGTTTGTTACAGTTTCATAAGCAGAGTTTAACTAGATATGGTCGGTATGAGTGAGAAACACAGTTCTTTTTTTCTGGGCATGCTCATGTTTCTTGCCTTATTAGAGAGGCTGGAAGAAGAGCATGCTTCTTGTGTTATAACAGAGTATGTTTCATGGATGAGATCACTGGTCTGAATTTTCCTTCAGAAACGGAGCGAAACCAAAGTCTCTGTGTCTTCCTACAAGCAAGAGTTCATATCCGGTAAACCCAGTGATTTTTCGGCTCAAATGAATTTACACAGTTCTTGAAACCAACATGTTTTTCACTATTAACTAAAGAGCATCTATGTAACACATGCTGTGGTTTGTTACAGTTTCATAAGCAGAGTTCAACTAGATAAGGTCCGTATGAGTAGGAAACACAGTTCTTTTTTCTGGGCATGCTCATGTTTCTTGCTGTATTGCAGACTCTGGAAAGAAGAGGAAGCTTCTTGCGTTAAAACAGAGGGAGTTTCATGGATGAGAACACTGGTCTGAATTTTCCTTAACAAACGGAGTTAAAACAAAGCTTCTGTGTCTTCCTACAAGCTAGAGTTCATTTCCGGTAAACCCAGTGATTTTTCGGATCAAATGAATTTACACAGTTCTTGAACCCAACAGGATTTTCACTATTAACTAAAGAGCATCTATGTAAGAAATGCTGTGCTTTGTTACAGTTTCATAAGCAGAGTTTAACTAGATATGGTCCGTATGAGTAGGAAACACAGTTCTTTTTTTCTGGGCATGCTCATGTTTCTTGCTCTATTAGAGACCTGGAAAGAAGAGCGTGCTCTTTGCGCTAAAACAGAGTGTGTTTCATGGATGAGAACTCTGGTCTGAATTTCCCTTCACAAACGGAGTGAAACCAATGCCACTGTGTTTTCCTATGAGCAAGAGTTCTATTCCGGTAATCCAGTGATTTTTCTGCTCAAATGTATTTACACAGTTCATGAACCCAACACGTTTTCCACTATTAACTAAAGAGCATCTATGTAACACATGCTGTGGTTTGTTACAGTTTCAGAAGCAGAGTTTAACTAGATATGGTCCGTATGAGTAAGAAACACAATTATTTTTTTCTGGGCATGCTCATGTTTCTTGCTGTATTGGAGACGCTGGCAAGAAGAGCATGCTTCTTGCGTTAAAACAGAGTATGTTTCTTGGATGAGAACACTGGTCTGAAGTTTCCTTTAGAAATGGAGTTAAACCAAAGCCTCTGTGTCTTACTACAAGCAAGAGTTCATTTCCAGTAAACCCTGGGGTTTTTCGGCTCTAATGAATTTACACAGTTCATGAACCCAACATGTTTTTCACTATTAACTAAAGAGCATCTATGTAAGAGATGAAGTGTTTTGTTACAGTTTCATAAGAAGAGCTCAACTAGATATGGTCCGTATGAGTAGGAAACACAGTTCTTTTTTTCTGGGCATGCTAATGTTTCTTGCTGTATTAGAGACCTGGAAAGAAGAGCATGCTCTTTGCGCTAAAAGAGAGTGTCTTTCATGGATGAGAACTCTGGTCTGAATTTCCCTTCACAAACGGAGTGAAACCAAAGCATCTGTGTCTTACTACAAGCAAGAGTTCATTTCCGGTAAACCCAGGGGTTTTTCTGCTCAAATGAATTTACACAGTTCAAGAACCCAACAAGTTTTTCACTATTAACTAAAGAGCATATATGTAAGAGATGCTGTGGTTTGTTACAGTTTCATAAGCAGAGCTCAACTAGGTATGTTCTGTATGAGTAAGAAACACAGTTCTTTTTTCTGGACATGCTCATATTTCTTGCTGTATTGCAGACTCAGGAAAGAAGAGGATGCTTCTTGCGTTAAAACAGAGTGTGTTTCATGGATGAGAACACTGGTCTCAATTTCTCTTCACAAATGGAGTTAAACCAAAGTCTCTGTGTCTTCCTACAAGCAAGAGTTCATATCCAGTAAACCCAGTGATTTTTCAGCTCAAGTGAATTTACACAGTTCACGAACCCAACACGTTTTGCACTATTAACTAAAGAGCATCTATATAACACATGCTGTGTTTTGTTACAGTTTCATAAGCAGAGTTCAATTAGATATGATCCGTATTTATAGGAAACACAGATCTTTTTTTCTGGGCATGCTCTTGTTTCATGCTGTATTGGAGACGCTGGAAAGAAGAGCATGCTTCTTGCGGTAAAACAGAGTATGTTTCTTGGATGAGAACACTGGTCTGAAGTTTCCTTTAGAAATGGAGTTAAACCAAAGCCTCTGTGTCTTACTACAAGCAAGAGTTCATTTCCGGTAAACCCAGGGGTTTTACGGCTCTAATGAATTTACACAGTTCATGAACCCAACATGTTTTTCACTATTAACTAAAGAGCATCTATGTAAGTGATGAAGTGTTTTGATACAGTTTCATAAGCAGAGTTCATCTAGATATGTTCCGTATGAGTAGGAAACACAGTTCTTTTTTTCTGGGCATTGTCATGTTTCTTGCTGTATTAGAGACCTGGAATGAAGAGCATGCTCTTTGCGTTAAAACAGAGTGTGTTTCATGGATGAGAACTCTGGTCTGAATTTCCCTTCACAAACGGAGTGAAACCAAAGCCTCTGGGTTTTCCTACAAGCAAGAGTTCATTTCCGGTAAACCCAGGGGTTTTTCTGGTCAAATGAATTTACACAGTTCATGAACCCAACACGTTTTTCACTATTAACTAAAGAGAATATATGTAAGAGATGCTGTGGTTTGTTACAGTTTCATAAGCAGAGTGTAACTAGATATGGTCCGTATGAGTAAGAAACACAGTTCTTTTTTTTTGGGCATGCTCATGATTCTTGCTGTATTGGAGACGCTGGAAGAAGAGCATGCTTCTTGCGTTATAACAGAGTATGTTTCATGGATGAGAAAACTGCTCTGAATTTTCCTTCAGAAACGGAGTTAAACCAAAGCCTCTGTGTCTTCCTACAAGCAAGAGTTCATTTCCGGTAAACCCAGTGATTTTTCGGCTAAAATTATTATACACAGTTCACGAAACCAACACTTTTTTCACTCTAAACGAAAGAGCATATATATAAGAGATGCTGTGGTATGGTACAGTTTAATAAGCAGATTTTAACTAGATATGGTCCGTATGAGTAATAAATACAATTCTTTTTTCTGGGCATGCTCATGTTTCTTGCTGTATTGGAGACGCTGGAAAGAAGAGGATGCTTCTTGCGTTAAAACAGAGTGTGTTTCATGGATGAGAACACTGGTCTGAATTTCCCACAGAATCGGAGTTAAACCAAAGTCTCTGTGTCTTCCTCCAAGCAAGAGTTCATATCCGGTAAACCCAGTGATTTTTCGGCTCAAATGAATTTACACAGTTCTTGAAACCAACACGTTTGTCACTATTAACTAAAGAGCATCTATGTAACAGATGCTGTGGATTGTTACAGTTTCATAAGCAGAGTTCAACTAGATATGTTCCGTATGAGTAGGAAACACAGTTCTTTTTTTCTAAGCATGCTCATGTTTCTTGCTGTATTAGAGACCTGGAATGAAGAGCATGCTCTTTGGGTTAAAACAGAGTGTGTTTCATGGATGAGCACTCTGGTCTGAATTTCCCTTCACAAACGGAGTGAAACCAAAGCCTCTGTTTTCCTACAAGCAAGAGTTCATTTCCGGTAAACCCAGGGGTTTTTCTGCTCAAATGAATTTACAAAGTTCATGAACCCAACACGTTTTTCACTATTAACTAAAGAGCATCTATGTAAGAGATGCTGTGGTTTGTTACAGTTTCATAAGCAGAGCTCAACTAGATATGGTCCGTATGAGTAGGAAACACAGTTCTTTATTTCTGGGCATGCTAATGTTTCTTGCTGTATTAGAGACCTGGAAAGAAGAGCATGCTCTTTGCGCTAAAAGAGAGTGTGTTTCATGGATGAGAACTCTGGTCTGAATTTCCCTTCACAAACGGAGTGAAACCAAAGCATCTGTGTCTTACAACAAGCAAGAGTTCATTTCTGGTAAACCCAGGGGTTTTTCTGCTCAAATGAATTTACACAGTTCATGAACCCAACACGTTTTTCTCTATTAACTAAAGAGCATATTTGTAAGACATGCTGTTTTTTGTTACAGTTTCATAAGCAGAGTTTAACTAGATATGGTCCGTATGAGTAAGAAACACAGTTCTTTTTTTCTGGGCATGCTTATGTTTCTTACTGTATTGGAGACGCTGCAAAGAAGAGCATGCTTCTTGCGTTAAAACAGAGTATATTTCTTGGATGAGAACACTAGTCTGAATTTTCCTTCAGAAACGGAATTAAACCAAAGTCTCTGTGTCTTCCTACAAGCAAGAGTTCATTTCCGGTAAACCCAGTGATTTTTCGGCTCAAATGAATTTACACAGTTCACGAACCCTACACGTTTTTCACTATAAACGAAAGAGAATATATGTAAGAGATGCTGTGGTTTGTTAAAGTTTAATAAGCAGAGTTTAACTAGATATGGTCCGTATGAGTAAGAAACACAATTCTTTTTTTCTGGGCATGCTCATGTTTCTTGCTATATTGGAGACGCTGGAAAGAAGACCATGCTTCTTGCGTTAAAGCAGAGTATCTTTCTTGGATGAGAACACTGGTCTGAATTTTCCTTCAAAAAAGCCTTAAACCAAAGCCTCTGTGTCTCCCTACAAGCAAGAGTTCATATCCGGTAAACCCAGTGATTTTTCGGCTCAAATGATTTTACACAGTTCACGAACCCAATACGTTTTTTCACTATTAACTATAGAGCATCTATGTAACACATGCTGTGGTTTGTTACAGTTTCCTAAGCAGAGTTTAACTAGATATGGTCCATATGAGTAAGAACCACAATTCTTTTTCTCTGGGCATGCTCATATTTCTTGCTGTGTTGGAGACGCTGGAAAAAAGAGCATGCTTCTTGCGGTAAAACAGAGTATGTTTCTTGGATGAGAACACTGGTCTGAAGTTTCCTTTAGAAATGGAGTTAAACCAAAGCCTCTGTGTCTTACTACAAGCAACAGTTCATTTCAGGTAAACCCAGGAGTTTTTCGGCTCTAATGAATTTACACAGTTCATGAACCCAACATGTTTTTCACTATTAACTAAAGAGCATCTATGTAAGATATGAAGTGTTTTGTTACAGTTTCATAAGCAGAGTTCATCTAGATATGTTCCGTATGAGTAGGAAACACAGTTCTTTTTTTCTGGGCATGCTCATGTTTCTTGCTGTATTAGAGACCTGGAATGAAGAGCATGCTCTTTGCGTTAAAACAGAGTGTGTTTCATGGATGAGAACTCTGGTCTGAATTTCCCTTCAAAAACGGAGTGAAACCAAAGCCTCTTTGTTTTCCTACAAGCAAGAGTTCATTTCCGGTAAACCCAGGGGTTTTTCTGGTCAAATGAATTTACACAGTTCATGAACCCAACACGTTTTTCACTATTAACTAAAGAGAATCTATGTAAGAGATGCTGTGGTTTGTTACAGTTTCATAAGCAGAGTGTAACTAGATATGGTCCGTATGAGTAAGAAACACAGTTCTTTTTTTCTGGGCATGCTCATGTTTCTTGCTGTATTGGAGACGCTGGAAGAAGAGCATGCTTCTTGCGTTATAACAGAGTATGTTTCATGGATGAGAAAACTGCTCTGAATTTTCCTTCAGAAACGGAGTTAAACCAAAGCCTCTGTGTCTTCCTACAAGCAAGAGTTCATTTCCGGTAAACCCAGTGATTTTTCGGCGAAAATTATTATACACAGTTCACTAACCCAACACGTTTTTCACTATTAACGAAAGAGCATCTATGTAACACATGCTGTGGTTTGTTACAGTTTCATAAGCAGATTTCAACTAGATATGGTCCGTATGAGGAGGAAACACAGTTCTTTTTTCTGAGCATGCTCATATTTCTTGCTGTATTAGACACCTGGAAAGAAGAGCATGCTGTTTGCGCTAAAACAGAGTGTGTTTCATGGATGAGAACTCTGGTCTGAATTTCCTTTCCCAAACGGAGTGAAACCAAAGCCTCTGTGTTTTCCTTCGAGCAAGAGTTCATTTCCGGTAAACCCAGGGGTTTTTCTGCTCAAATGAATTTACAAGGTCCATGAACCCAACACGTTTTTCACTATTAAAAAAGAGCATCTATGTAACACATGCTCTGTTTTGTTACACTTTCATAAGCAGAGTTCAACTAGATATGGTCCTAATGAGTAGGAAACACATTTTTTTTTTCTGGGCATGCTCATGTTTCTTGCTGTTTTGCAGATGCTGGAAAGAAGAGCATGCTCTTTGCGCTAAAACAGAGTGTGTTTCATGGATGAGAACTCTGTTGTGAATTTCCCTTCACAAACGGAGTTAAACCAAAGCTTCTATGTCTTCCTACAAGCAAGAGTTCATTTCCGGTAAACCAAGTGATTTTTCGGCTAAAATTATTTTACACAGTTCACGAACCCAACACGTTTTTCACTATTAACGAAAGAGCATCTATGTAACACATGCTGTGGTTTGTTACAGTTTCATAAGCAGAGTTTAACTAGATATGGTCCGTATGAGTAAGAAACACAGTTCTTTTTTTCTGGGCATGCTCATGTTTCTTGCTTTATTGGAGACACTGGAAAGAAGAGCATGCTTCTTGCCTTAAAACAGAGTATGTTTCTTGGATGAGAACTCTGGTCTGAATTTTCCTTCAGAAAAGGCGTTAAACCAAAGCCTCTGTGTCTTAGTACAAGCAAGAGTTCATTTCTGGTAAACCCAGTAGTTTTTCGGCTCAAATGAATTTACACAGTTCATGAACCCAACACGTTTTTCACTATTAGCTAAAGAGCATCTATGTAAGAGATGCTGTGGTTTGTTACAGTTTCATAAGCAGACTTCACCTAGATATGGTCCGTATGAGTAGGAAACACAGTTCTTTTTTTCTGGGCATGCTCATGTTTCTTGCTCTATTAGAGACCTGGAAAGAAGAGCATGCTCTTTGCGCTAAAACAGAGTGTATTTCATGGATTAATACTCTGGTCTGAACTTCCCTTCAAAAATGGAGTTAAACCAAAGCCTCTGTGTTTTCCTACAAGCAAGAGTTCATTTCCGGTAAACCCAGGGGTTTTCTGCTCAAATGAATTTACACAGTTCATGAACCCAACACGTTTTTCACTATTAACTAAAGAGCATCTATGTAACACATGCTGTGGTTTGTTACAGTTTCATAAGCAGAGTTTAACTAGATATGGTCCGTATGAGTAAGAAACACAGTTCTTTTTTTCTGGGCATGCTCATGTTTCTTGCTGTATTTGAGACGCTGGAAAGAAGAGCATGCTTCTTGCCTTAAAACAGAGTATGTTTCTTGGATGAGAACACTGGTCTGAATTTTCCTTCAGAAAAGGCGTTAAACCAAAGCCTCTGTGTCTTAGTACAAGCAAGAGTTCATTTCCGGTAAACCCAGGAGTTTTTCGGCTCAAATGAATTTACACAGTTCATGAACCCAACACGTTTTTCACTATTAGCTAAAGAGCATCTATGTAAGAGATGCTGTGGTTTGTTACAGTTTCATAAGCAGAGTTCACCTAGATATGGTCCGTATGAGTAGGAAACACAGTTCTTTTTTTCTGGGCATGCTCATGTTTCTTGCTGTATTAGAGACCTGGAAAGAAGAGCATGCTCTTTGCGCTAAAACAGAGTGTATTTCATGGATGAAAACTCTGGTCTGAACTTCCCTTCACAAATGGAGTTAAACCAAAGCCTCTGTGTTTTCCTACAAGCAAGAGATCATTTCTGGTAAACCCAGGGGTTTTCTGCTCAAATGAATTTACACAGTTCATGAACCCAACACGTTTTTCACTATTAACTAAAGAGCATCTATGTAACACATGCTGTGGTTTGTTACAGTGTCATAAGCAGAGTTTAACTAGATATGGTCCGTATGAGTAAGAAACACAGTTCTTTTTTTCTGGGCATGCTCATGTTTCTTGCTGTATTGGAGACGCTGGAAGAAGAGCATGCTTCTTGCGTTATAACAGAGTATGTTCCATGGAAGAGAACACTGGTCTGAATTTTCCTTCATAAACAGAGTTAAACCAAAGTCTCTGTGTCTTCCAATGAGCAAGAGTTCATATCCGGTAAACCCAGTGATTTTTCTGCTCAAATGAATTTACACAGTTCATGAACCCAACACGTTTATCACTATTAACTAAAGAGGATCTATGTAACACATGCTGTGGTTTGTTACAGTTTCATAAGCAGAGTTCAACTAGATATGGTCCGTATGAGGAGGAAACACAGTTCTTTTTTCTGGGCATGCTCATATTTCTTGCTGTATTAGACACCTGGAAAGAAGAGCATGCTGTTTGCGCTAAAACAGAGTGTGTTTCATGGATGAGAACTCTGGTCTGAATTTCCTTTCACAAACGGAGTGAAACCAAAGCCTCTGTGTTTTCCTTCGAGCAAGAGTTCATTTCCGGTAAACCCAGGTGTTTTTCTGCTCAAATGAATTTACAAGTTCCATGAACCCAACACGTTTTTCACTATTAAATAAAGAGCATCTATGTAACACATGCTCTGTTTTGTTACACTTTCATAAGCAGAGTTCAACTAGATATGGTCCTAATGAGTAGGAAACACATTTTTTTTTTCTGGGCATGCTCATGTTTCTTGCTGTTTTGCAGATGCTGGAAAGAAGAGCATGCTCTTTGCGCTAAAACAGAGTGTGTTTCATGGATGAGAACTATGTTGTGAATTTCCCTTCACAAACGGAGTTAAACCAAAGCTTCTATGTCTTCCTACAAGCAAGAGTTCATTTCCGGTAAACAAAGTGATTTTTCGGCTAAAATTATTTTACACAGTTCACGAACCCAACAGGTTTTTCACTATTAACGAAAGAGCATGTATGTAACACATGTTGTTTGTTACAGTTTCATAAGCAGAGTTTAACTAGATATGGTCCGTATGAATAAGAAACACAGTTCTTTTTTTCTGGGCATGCTCATGTTTCTTGCTTTATTGGAGACGCTGGAAAGAAGAGCATGCTTCTTGCCTTAAAACAGAGTATGTTTCTTGGATGAGAACACTGGTCTGAATTTTCCTTCAGAAAAGGCGTTAAACCAAAGCCTCTGTGTCTTAGTACAAGCAAGAGTTCATTTCCGGTAAACCCAGGAGTTTTTCGGCTCAAATGAATTTACACAGTTCATGAACCCAACACGTTTTTCACTATTAGCTAAAGAGCATCTATGTAAGAGATGCTGTGGTTTGTTACAGTTTCATAAGCAGACTTCACCTAGATATGGTCCGTATGAGTAGGAAACACAGTTCTTTTTTTCTGGGCATGCTCATGTTTCTTGCTGTATTAGAGACCTGGAAAGAAGAGCATGCTCTTTGCGCTAAAACAGAGTGTATTTCATGGATTAAAACTCTGGTCTGAACTTCCCTTCACAAATGGAGTTAAACCAAAGCCTCTGTGTTTTCCTACAAGCAAGAGTTCATTTCCGGTAAACCCAGGGGTTTTCTGCTCAAATTAATTTACACAGTTCATGAACCCAACACGTTTTTCACTATTAACTAAAGAGCATCTATGTAACACATGCTGTGGTTTGTTACAGTTTCATAAGCAGAGTTTAACTAGATATGGTCCGTATGAGTAAGAAACACAGTTCTTTTTTTCTGGGCATGCTCATGTTTCTTGCTGTATTGGAGACGCTGGAAAGAAGAGCATGCTTCTTGCCTTAAAACAGAGTATGTTTTTTGGATGAGAACACTGGTCTGAATTTTCCTTCAGAAAAGGCGTTAAACCAAAGCCTCTGTGTCTTAGTACAAGCAAGAGTTCATTTCCGGTAAACCCAGGAGTTTTTCGGCTCAAATGAATTTACACAGTTCATGAACCCAACACGTTTTTCACTATTAGCTAAAGAGCATCTATGTAAGAGATGCTGTGGTTTGTTACAGTTTCATAAGCAGAGTTCACCTAGATATGGTCCGTATGAGTAGGAAACACAGTTCTTTTTTTCTGGGCATGCTCATGTTTCTTGCTGTATTAGAAACCTGGAAAGAAGAGCATGCTCTTTGCGCTAAAACAGAGTGTATTTCATGGATGAAAACTCTGGTCTGAACTTCCCTTCACAAATGGAGTTAAACCAAAGCCTCTGTGTTTTCCTACAAGCAAGAGTTCATTTCCGGTAAACCCAGGGGTTTTCTGCTCAAATGAATTTACACAGTTCATGAACCCAACACGTTTTTCACTATTAACTAAAGAGCATCTATGTAACACATGCTGTGGTTTGTTACAGTGTCATAAGCAGAGTTTAACTAGATATGGTCCGTATGAGTAAGAAACACAGTTCTTTTTTTCTGGGCATGCTCATGTTTCTTGCTGTATTGGAGACGCTGGAAGAAGAGCATGCTTCTTGCGTTATAACAGAGTATGTTCCATGGAAGAGAACACTGGTCTGAATTTTCCTTCATAAACAGAGTTAAACCAAAGTCTCTGTGTCTTCCAATGAGCAAGAGTTCATATCCGGTAAACCCAGTGATTTTTCTGCTCAAATGAATTTACACAGTTCATGAACCCAACACGTTTATCACTATTAACTAAAGAGGATCTATGTAACACATGCTGTGGTTTGTTACAGTTTCATAAGCAGAGTTCAACTAGATATGGTCCGTATGAGTAAGAAACACAGTTCTTTTTTTCTGGGCATGCTCATGTTTCTTGCTTTATTGGAGACGCTGGAGAGAAGAGCATGCTTCTTGCGTTAAAACAGAGTATGTTTCTTGGATGAGAACACTGGTCTGAATTTTCCTTCAGAGAAGGCGTTATACCAAAGCCTCTGAGTCTTACTACAAGCAAGAGTTCATTTCTGGTAAACCCAGGAGTTTTTCAGCTCAAATGAATTTACACAGTTCTTGAAACCAACACGTTTCTCACTATTAACTAAAGAGCATCTATGTAACAGATGCTGTGGATTGTTACAGTTTCCCAAGCAGAGTTCAACTAGATTTGGTCCTTATGAGTAGGAAACACAGTTCTTTTTTTCTGGGCATGCTCATGTTTCTTGCTGTATTGCAGACTCTGGAAAGAAGAGGAAGCTTCTTGCGTTAAAACAGAGGGTGTTTCATGGATGAGAACACTGGTCTGAACTTCCCTTCACAAACGGAGTTAAAACAAAGCCTCTGTGTCTTCCTACAATTAAGAGTTCATTTCCGGTAAACCAAGTGATTTTTCGGCTAAAATTATTTTACACAGTTCACGAACCCAACACGTTTTTTCACTATTAACGAAAGAGCATCTATGTAACACATGCTGTGGTTTGTTACAGTTTCATAAGCAGAGTTTAACTAGATATGGTCCGTATGAGTAAGAAACACAGTTCTTTTTTTCTGGGCATGCTCATGTTTCTTGCTTTATAGGAGACGCTGGAAAGAAGAGCATGCTTCTTGTGTAAAAACAGAGTATGTTTCTTGGATGAGAACAGTGGTCTGAATTTTCCTTCAGAAAAGGTGTTAAACCAAAGCCTCTGTGTCTTACTACGAGCAAGAGTTCATTTCTGGTAAATTCAGGGGTTTTTCTGCTCAAATGAATTTACACAGTTCATGAACCAAACAAGTTTATCACTAGTAACTAAAGAGCATCTATGTAACACATGCTGTGGTTTGTTACAGTTTCATAAGCAGAGTTTAACTAGATATGATCCGTATGAGTAAGAAACACAGTTTTTTTTCTGGGCATGCTCATGTTTCCTGCTTTATTGGAGATGCTGGAAAGAAGAACATGCTTCTTGCCTTAAAACAGAGTATGTTTCTTGGATGAGAACACTGGTCTGAATTTTCCTTCAGAAAAGGCGTTAAACCAAAGCCTCTGTGTCTTACTACAAGCAAGAGTTCATTTCCGGTAAACCCAGGAGTTTTTCGGCTCAAATGAATTTACACAGTTCATGAACCCAACACGTTTTTCACTATTAGCTAAAGAGCATCTATGTAAGAGATGCTGTGGTTTGTTACAGTTTCATAAGCAGAGTTCACCTAGATATGGTCCGTATGAGTAGGAAACACAGTTCTTTTTTTCTGGGCATGCTCATGTTTCTTGCTGTATTAGAGACCTGGAAAGAAGAGCATGCTCTTTGCGCTAAAACAGAGTGTATTTCATGGATGAAAACTCTGGTCTGAACTTCCCTTCACAAATGGAGTTAAACCAAAGCCTCTGTGTTTTCCTACAAGCAAGAGTTCATTTCCGGTAAACCCAGGGGTTTTCTGCTCAAATGAATTTACACAGTTCACGAACCCAACATGTTTTTCACTATTAACTAAAGAGCATCTATGTAAGAGATGCTGTGATTTGTTACAGTTTCATAAGCAGAGTTCAACTAGATATGGTACGTATGAGTAGGAAACACAGTCCTTTTTTTCTGGGCATGCTAATGTTTCTTGCTGTATTAGAGACCTGGAAAGAAGAGCATGCTCTTTGCGCTAAAAGAGAGTGTGTTTCATGGATGAGAACTCTGGTCTGAATTTCCCTTCACAAACTGAGTGAAAGCAAAGCATCTGTGTTTTCCTATGAGCAAGAGTTCATTTCCGGTAAAACCTGGGGTTTTTCTGCACAAATTAATTTACACAGTACATGAAACCATCACGTTTTTCACTATTATCTAAAGAGCATCTATGTAACACAATCTGTGGTTTGTTACAGTTTCCTAAGCAGAGTTTAACTAGATATGGTCCGTATGAGTAAGAAAAACAGTTCTTTTATTCTGGGCATGCTCATGTTTCTTGCTGTATTGGAGATGCTGGAAGAAGAGCATGCTTCTTGCGTTATAACAGAGTATGTTCCATGGATGAGAACACTGGTCTGAATTTTCCTTCATAAACAGAGTTAAACCAAAGTCTCTGTGTCTTCCAACAAGCAAGAGTTCATATCCGGTAAACCCAGTGTATTTCTGCTCAAATGAATTTACACAGTTCATGAACCCAACACGTTTATCACTATTAACTAAAGAGGATCTATGTAACACATGCTGTGGTTTGTTACAGTTTCATAAGCAGAGTTCAACTAGATATGGTCCGTATGAGTAAGAAACACAGTTCTTTTTTTCTGGGCATGCTCATGTTTCTTGCTGTATTGGAGACGCTGGAAGAAGAGCATGCTTCTTGCGTTATAACAGAGTATGTTCCATGGAAGAGAACACTGGTCTGAATTTTCCTTCATAAACAGAGTTAAACCAAAGTCTCTGTGTCTTCCAATGAGCAAGAGTTCATATCCGGTAAACCCAGTGATTTTTCTGCTCAAATGAATTTACACAGTTCATGAACCCAACACGTTTATCACTATTAACTAAAGAGGATCTATGTAACACATGCTGTGGTTTGTTACAGTTTCATAAGCAGAGTTCAACTAGATATGGTCCGTATGAATAAGAAACACAGTTCTTTTTTTCTGGGCATGCTCATGTTTCTTGCTTTATTGGAGACGCTGGAAAGAAGAGCATGCTTCTTGCGTTAAAACAGAGTATGTTTCTTGGATGAGAACACTGGTCTGAATTTTCCTTCAGAGAAGGCGTTATACCAAAGCCTCTGAGTCTTACTACAAGCAAGAGTTCATTTCTGGTAAACCCAGGAGTTTTTCGGCTCAAATGAATTTACACAGTTCTTGAAACCAACACGTTTCTCACTATTAACTAAAGAGCATCTATGTAACAGATGCTGTGGATTGTTACAGTTTCCCAAGCAGAGTTCAACTAGATTTGGTCCTTATGAGTAGGAAACACAGTTCTTTTTTTCTGGGCATGATCATGTTTCTTGCTGTATTGCAGACTCTGGAAAGAAGAGGAAGCTTCTTGCGTTAAAACAGAGGGTGTTTCATGGATGAGAACACTGGTCTGAACTTCCCTTCACAAACGGAGTTAAAACAAAGCCTCTGTGTCTTCCTACAATTAAGAGTTCATTTCGGGTAAACCAAGTGATTTTTCGGCTAAAATTATTTTACACAGTTCACGAACCAAACACGTTTTTCACTATTAACGAAAGAGCATCTATGTAACACATGCTGTGGTTTGTTACAGTTTCATAAGCAGAGTTTAACTAGATATGGTCCGTATGAGTAAGAAACACAGTTCTTTTTTTCTGGGCATGCTCATGTTTCTTGCTGTATTGGAGACGCTGGAAAGAAGAGCATGCTTCTTGCCTTAAAACAGAGTATGTTTCTTGGATGAGAACACTGGTCTGAATTTTCCTTCAGAAAAGGCGTTAAACCAAAGGCTCTGTGTCTTAGTACAAGCAAGAGTTCATTTCCGGTAAACCCAGGAGTTTTTCGGCTCAAATGAATTTACACAGTTCATGAACCCAACACGTTTTTCACTATTAGCTAAAGAGCATCTATGTAAGAGATGCTTTGGTTTGTTACAGTTTCATAAGCAGAGTTCACCTAGATATGGTCCGTATGAGTAGGAAACACAGTTCTTTTTTTCTGGGCATGCTCATGTTTCTTGCTGTATTAGAGACCTGGAAAGAAGAGCATGCTCTTTGCGCTAAAACAGAGTGGATTTCATGGATGAAAACTCTGGTCTGAACTTCCCTTCACAAATGGAGTTAAATCAAAGCCTCTGTGTTTTCCTACAAGCAAGAGTTCATTTCCGGTAAACCCAGGGGATTTCTGCTCAAATGAATTTACACAGTTCATGAACCCAACACGTTTTTCACTATTAACTAAAGAGCATCTATGTAACACATGCTGTGGTTTGTTACAGTTTCATAAGCAGAGTTTAAGTAGATATGGTCCGTATGAGTAAGAAACACAGTTCTTTTTTTCTGGGCATGCTCATGTTTCTTGCTGTATTGGAGACGCTGGAAGAAGAGCGTGCTTCTTGCGTTATAACAGAGTATGTTCCATGGATGAGAACACTGGTCTGAATTTTCCTTCATAAACAGAGTTAAACCAAAGTCTCTGTGTCTTCCAATGAGCAAGAGTTCATATCCGGTAAACCCAGTGATTTTTCTGCTCAAATGAATTTACACAGTTCATGAACCCAACACGTTTATCACTATTAACTAAAGAGGATCTATGTAACACATGCTGTGGTTTGTTACAGTTTCATAAGCAGAGTTCAACTAGATATGGTCCGTATGAGTAAGAAACACAGTTCTTTTTTTCTGGGCATGCTCATGTTTCTTGCTTTATAGGAGACGCTGGAAAGAAGAGCATGCTTCTTGTGTAAAAACAGAGTATGTTTCTTGGATGAGAACAGTGGTCTGAATTTTCCTTCAGAAAAGGTGTTAAACCAAAGCCTCTGTGTCTTACTACGAGCAAGAGTTCATTTCTGGTAAATTCAGGGGTTTTTCTGCTCAAATGATTTTACACAGTTCATGAACCAAACACGTTTATCACTAGTAACTAAAGAGCATCTATGTAACACATGCTGTGGTTTGTTACAGTTTCATAAGCAGAGTTTAACTAGATATGGTCCGTATGAGTAAGAAACACAATTCTTTTTTTCTGGGCATGCTCATGTTTCTTGCTGTATTGGAGACGCTGGAAAGAATAGCATGCTTCTTGTGTTAAAACAGAGTATGTTTCTTGGATGAGAACATTGGTCTGAATTTTCTTTCAGAAAAGTCGTTAAACCAAAGCCTCTATGTCTTACTACAAGCAAGAGTTCATTTCTGGTAATCCCAGGAGTTTTTCGGCTCAAATGAATTTAAACAGTTCATGAACCCAACACGTTTTTCACTATTAACTAAAGAGCATCTATGTAAGAGATGCTGTGCTTTGTTACACTTTCATAAGCAGAGTTTAACTAGATATGGTCCGTATGAGTAAGAATCACAGTTCTTTTTTTCTGGGCATGCTCATGTTTCCTGCTGTATTATAGACCTGGAAAAAAGAGCATGCTCTTTGCGCTAAAACAGAGTGTGTTTCATGGATGAGAACTCTGGTCTGAATTTCGCTTCACAAACGGAGTGAAACCAAAGCCTCTGTGTTTTCCTACGAGCAAGAGTTCATTTCCGGTAAACCCAGGGGTTTTTCTGCTCAAATGAATTTACACAGTTCATGAACCCAACACCTTTTTCACTATTAACTAAAGAGCATCAATGTAAGAGATGCTGTGGTTTGTTACAGTTTCATAAGCAGAGTTTAACTAGATATGGTCGGTATGAGTGAGAAACACAGTTCTTTTTTTCTGGGCATGCTCATGTTTCTTGCCTTATTAGAGAGGCTGGAAGAAGAGCATGCTTCTTGTGTTATAACAGAGTATGTTTCATGGATGAGATCACTGGTCTGAATTTTCCTTCAGAAACGGAGCGAAACCAAAGTCTCTGTGTCTTCCTACAAGCAAGAGTTCATATCCGGTAAACCCAGTGATTTTTCGGCTCAAATGAATTTACACAGTTCTTGAAACCAACATGTTTTTCACTATTAACTAAAGAGCATCTATGTAACACATGCTGTGGTTTGTTACAGTTTCATAAGCAGAGTTCAACTAGATAAGGTCCGTATGAGTAGGAAACACAGTTCTTTTTTCTGGGCATGCTCATGTTTCTTGCTGTATTGCAGACTCTGGAAAGAAGAGGAAGCTTCTTGCGTTAAAACAGAGGGAGTTTCATGGATGAGAACACTGGTCTGAATTTTCCTTAACAAACGGAGTTAAAACAAAGCTTCTGTGTCTTCCTACAAGCTAGAGTTCATTTCCGGTAAACCCAGTGATTTTTCGGATCAAATGAATTTACACAGTTCTTGAACCCAACAGGATTTTCACTATTAACTAAAGAGCATCTATGTAAGAGATGCTGTGCTTTGTTACAGTTTCATAAGCAGAGTTTAACTAGATATGGTCCGTATGAGTAAGAAACACAGTTCCTTTTTTCTGGGCATGCTCATGTTTCTTGCTGTATTGGAGACGCTAGAAAGAAGAGCATGCTTCTTGCTTTAAAACAGATTATGTTTCTTTCATGAGAACACTGGTCTGAATTTTCCTTCAGAAACAGAATTAAACCAAAGCCTCTGTGTCTTCCTAAAAGCAAGAGTTCATATCCGGTAAAACCACAGATTTTTCGGCTCAAATGAATTTACACAGTTCACGAACCCAACATGTTTTTTACTATTAACTAAAGAGCATCTATGTAACACATGCTGTGGTTTGTTACAGTTTCATAAGCAGAGTTCAACTAGATATGGTCCGTATGAGTAGGAAACACAGTTCTTTTTTTCTGGGCATGCTCATGTTTCTTGCTCTATTAGAGACCTGGAAAGAAGAGCGTGCTCTTTGCGCTAAAACAGAGTGTGTTTCATGGATGAGAACTCTGGTCTGAATTTCCCTTCACAAACGGAGTGAAACCAATGCCACTGTGCTTTCCTATGAGCAAGAGTTCTATTCCGGTAATCCAGTGATTTTTCTGCTCAAATGTATTTACACAGTTCATGAACCCAACACGTTTTCCACTATTAACTAAAGAGCATCTATGTAACACATGCTGTGGTTTGTTACAGTTTCAGAAGCAGAGTTTAACTAGATATGGTCCGTATGAGTAAGAAACACAATTATTTTTTTCTGGGCATGCTCATGTTTCTTGCTGTATTGGAGACGCTGGCAAGAAGAGCATGCTTCTTGCGTTAAAACAGAGTATGTTTCTTGGATGAGAACACTGGTCTGAAGTTTCCTTTAGAAATGGAGTTAAACCAAAGCCTCTGTGTCTTACTACAAGCAAGAGTTCATTTCCAGTAAACCCTGGGGTTTTTCGGCTCTAATGAATTTACACAGTTCATGAACCCAACATGTTTTTCACTATTAACTAAAGAGCATCTATGTAAGAGATGAAGTGTTTTGTTACAGTTTCATAAGAAGAGCTCAACTAGATATGGTCCGTATGAGTAGGAAACACAGTTCTTTTTTTCTGGGCATGCTAATGTTTCTTGCTGTATTAGAGACCTGGAAAGAAGAGCATGCTCTTTGCGCTAAAAGAGAGTGTCTTTCATGGATGAGAACTCTGGTCTGAATTTCCCTTCACAAACGGAGTGAAACCAAAGCATCTGTGTCTTACTACAAGCAAGAGTTCATTTCCGGTAAACCCAGGGGTTTTTCTGCTCAAATGAATTTACACAGTTCAAGAACCCAACAAGTTTTTCACTATTAACTAAAGAGCATATATGTAAGAGATGCTGTGGTTTGTTACAGTTTCATAAGCAGAGCTCAACTAGGTATGTTCTGTATGAGTAAGAAACACAGTTCTTTTTTCTGGACATGCTCATATTTCTTGCTGTATTGCAGACTCAGGAAAGAAGAGGATGCTTCTTGCGTTAAAACAGAGTGTGTTTCATGGATGAGAACACTGGTCTCAATTTCTCTTCACAAATGGAGTTAAACCAAAGTCTCTGTGTCTTCCTACAAGCAAGAGTTCATATCCAGTAAACCCAGTGATTTTTCAGCTCAAGTGAATTTACACAGTTCACGAACCCAACACGTTTTGCACTATTAACTAAAGAGCATCTATATAACACATGCTGTGTTTTGTTACAGTTTCATAAGCAGAGTTCAATTAGATATGATCCGTATTTATAGGAAGCACAGATCTTTTTTTCTGGGCATGCTCTTGTTTCATGCTGTATTGGGGACGCTGGAAAGAAGAGCATGCTTCTTGCGGTAAAACAGAGTATGTTTCTTGGATGAGAACACTGGTCTGAAGTTTCCTTTAGAAATGGAGTTAAACCAAAGCCTCTGTGTCTTACTACAAGCAAGAGTTCATTTCCGGTAAACCCAGGGGTTTTACGGCTCTAATGAATTTACACAGTTCATGAACCCAATATGTTTTTCACTATTAACTAAAGAGCATCTATGTAAGTGATGAAGTGTTTTGATACAGTTTCATAAGCAGAGTTCATCTAGATATGTTCCGTATGAGTAGGAAACACAGTTCTTTTTTTCTGGGCATTGTCATGTTTCTTGCTGTATTAGAGACCTGGAATGAAGAGCATGCTATTTGCGTTAAAACAGAGTGTGTTTCATGGATGAGAACTCTGGTCTGAATTTCCCTTCACAAACGGAGTGAAACCAAAGCCTCTGTGTTTTCCTACAAGAAAGAGTTCATTTCCGGTAAACCCAGGGGTTTTTCTGGTCAAATGAATTTACACAGTTCATGAACCCAACACGTTTTTCACTATTAACTAAAGAGAATATATGTAAGAGATGCTGTGGTTTGTTACAGTTTCATAAGCAGAGTGTAACTAGATATGGTCCGTATGAGTAAGAAACACAGTTCTTTTTTTTTGGGCATGCTCATGATTCTTGCTGTATTGGAGACGCTGGAAGAAGAGCATGCTTCTTGCGTTATAACAGAGTATGTTTCATGGATGAGAAAACTGCTCTGAATTTTCCTTCAGAAACGGAGTTAAACCAAAGCCTCTGTGTCTTCCTACAAGCAAGAGTTCATTTCCGGTAAACCCAGTGATTTTTCGGCTAAAATTATTATACACAGTTCACGAAACCAACACTTTTTTCACTCTAAACGAAAGAGCATATATATAAGAGATGCTGTGGTATGGTACAGTTTAATAAGCAGATTTTAACTAGATATGGTCCGTATGAGTAATAAATACAATTCTTTTTTCTGGGCATGCTCATGTTTCTTGCTGTATTGGAGACGCTGGAAAGAAGAGGATGCTTCTTGCGTTAAAACAGAGTGTGTTTCATGGATGAGAACACTGGTCTGAATTTCCCACAGAATCGGAGTTAAACCAAAGTCTCTGTGTCTTCCTCCAAGCAAGAGTTCATATCCGGTAAACCCAGTGATTTTTCGGCTCAAATGAATTTACACAGTTCTTGAAACCAACACGTTTGTCACTATTAACTAAAGAGCATCTATGTAACAGATGCTGTGGATTGTTACAGTTTCATAAGCAGAGTTCAACTAGATATGTTCCGTATGAGTAGGAAACACAGTTCTTTTTTTCTAAGCATGCTCATGTTTCTTGCTGTATTAGAGACCTGGAATGAAGAGCATGCTCTTTGGGTTAAAACAGAGTGTGTTTCATGGATGAGCACTCTGGTCTGAATTTCCCTTCACAAACGGAGTGAAACCAAAGCCTCTGTTTTCCTACAAGCAAGAGTTCATTTCCGGTAAACCCAGGGGTTTTTCTGCTCAAATGAATTTACAAAGTTCATGAACCCAACACGTTTTTCACTATTAACTAAAGAGCATCTATGTAAGAGATGCTGTGGTTTGTTACAGTTTCATAAGCAGAGCTCAACTAGATATGGTCCGTATGAGTAGGAAACACAGTTCTTTATTTCTGGGCATGCTAATGTTTCTTGCTGTATTAGAGACCTGGAAAAAAGAGCATGCTCTTTGCGCTAAAAGAGAGTGTGTTTCATGGATGAGAACTCTGGTCTGAATTTCCCTTCACAAACGGAGTGAAACCAAAGCATCTGTGTCTTACAACAAGCAAGAGTTCATTTCTGGTAAACCCAGGGGTTTTTCTGCTCAAATGAATTTACACAGTTCATGAACCCAACACGTTTTTCTCTATTAACTAAAGAGCATATTTGTAAGACATGCTGTTTTTTGTTACAGTTTCATAAGCAGAGTTTAACTAGATATGGTCCGTATGAGTAAGAAACACAGTTCTTTTTTTCTGGGCATGCTTATGTTTCTTACTGTATTGGAGACGCTGCAAAGAAGAGCATGCTTCTTGCGTTAAAACAGAGTATATTTCTTGGATGAGAACACTAGTCTGAATTTTCCTTCAGAAACGGAATTAAACCAAAGTCTCTGTGTCTTCCTACAAGCAAGAGTTCATTTCCGGTAAACCCAGTGATTTTTCGGCTCAAATGAATTTACACAGTTCACGAACCCTACACGTTTTTCACTATAAACGAAAGAGAATATATGTAAGAGATGCTGTGGTTTGTTAAAGTTTAATAAGCAGAGTTTAACTAGATATGGTCCGTATGAGTAAGAAACACAATTCTTTTTTTCTGGGCATGCTCATGTTTCTTGCTATATTGGAGACGCTGGAAAGAAGAGCATGCTTCTTGCGTTAAAGCAGAGTATCTTTCTTGGATGAGAACACTGGTCTGAATTTTCCTTCAAAAAAGCCTTAAACCAAAGCCTCTGTGTCTCCCTACAAGCAAGAGTTCATATCCGGTAAACCCAGTGATTTTTCGGCTCAAATGATTTTACACAGTTCACGAACCCAACACGTTTTTCACTATTAACTATAGAGCATCTATGTAACACATGCTGTGGTTTGTTACAGTTTCCTAAGCAGAGTTTAACTAGATATGGTCCATATGAGTAAGAACCACAATTCTTTTTCTCTGGGCATGCTCATATTTCTTGCTGTGTTGGAGACGCTGGAAAAAAGAGCATGCTTCTTGCGGTAAAACAGAGTATGTTTCTTGGATGAGAACACTGGTCTGAAGTTTCCTTTAGAAATGGAGTTAAACCAAAGCCTCTGTGTCTTACTACAAGCAACAGTTCATTTCAGGTAAACCCAGGAGTTTTTCGGCTCTAATGAATTTACACAGTTCATGAACCCAACATGTTTTTCACTATTAACTAAAGAGCATCTATGTAAGAGATGAAGTGTTTTGTTACAGTTTCATAAGCAGAGTTCATCTAGATATGTTCCGTATGAGTAGGAAACACAGTTCTTTTTTTCTGGGCATGCTCATGTTTCTTGCTGTATTAGAGACCTGGAATGAAGAGCATGCTCTTTGCGTTAAAACAGAGTGTGTTTCATGGATGAGAACTCTGGTCTGAATTTCCCTTCAAAAACGGAGTGAAACCAAAGCCTCTTTGTTTTCCTACAAGCAAGAGTTCATTTCCGGTAAACCCAGGGGTTTTTCTGGTCAAATGAATTTACACAGTTCATGAACCCAACACGTTTTTCACTATTAACTAAAGAGAATCTATGTAAGAGATGCTGTGGTTTGTTACAGTTTCATAAGCAGAGTGTAACTAGATATGGTCCATATGAGTAAGAAACACAGTTCTTTTTTTCTGGGCATGCTCATGTTTCTTGCTGTATTGGAGACGCTGGAAGAAGAGCATGCTTCTTGCGTTATAACAGAGTATGTTTCATGGATGAGAAAACTGCTCTGAATTTTCCTTCAGAAACGGAGTTAAACCAAAGCCTCTGTGTCTTCCTACAAGCAAGAGTTCATTTCCGGTAAACCCAGTGATTTTTCGGCGAAAATTATTATACACAGTTCACTAACCCAACACGTTTTTCACTATTAACGAAAGAGCATCTATGTAACACATGCTGTGGTTTGTTACAGTTTCATAAGCAGAGTTCAACTAGATATGGTCCGTATGAGGAGGAAACACAGTTCTTTTTTCTGAGCATGCTCATATTTCTTGCTGTATTAGACACCTGGAAAGAAGAGCATGCTGTTTGCGCTAAAACAGAGTGTGTTTCATGGATGAGAACTCTGGTCTGAATTTCCTTTCCCAAACGGAGTGAAACCAAAGCCTCTGTGTTTTCCTTCGAGCAAGAGTTCATTTCCGGTAAACCCAGGGGTTTTTCTGCTCAAATGAATTTACAAGGTCCATGAACCCAACACGTTTTTCACTATTAAAAAAGAGCATCTATGTAACACATGCTCTGTTTTGTTACACTTTCATAAGCAGAGTTCAACTAGATATGGTCCTAATGAGTAGGAAACACAATTTTTTTTTCTGGGCATGCTCATGTTTCTTGCTGTTTTGCAGATGCTGGAAAGAAGAGCATGCTCTTTGCGCTAAAACAGAGTGTGTTTCATGGATGAGAACTCTGTTGTGAATTTCCCTTCACAAACGGAGTTAAACCAAAGCTTCTATGTCTTCCTACAAGCAAGAGTTCATTTCCGGTAAACCAAGTGATTTTTCGGCTAAAATTATTTTACACAGTTCACGAACCCAACACGTTTTTCACTATTAACGAAAGAGCATCTATGTAACACATGCTGTGGTTTGTTACAGTTTCATAAGCAGAGTTTAACTAGATATGGTCCGTATGAGTAAGAAACACAGTTCTTTTTTTCTGGGCATGCTCATGTTTCTTGCTTTATTGGAGACACTGGAAAGAAGAGCATGCTTCTTGCCTTAAAACAGAGTATGTTTCTTGGATGAGAACTCTGGTCTGAATTTTCCTTCAGAAAAGGCGTTAAACCAAAGCCTCTGTGTCTTAGTACAAGCAAGAGTTCATTTCCGGTAAACCCAGGAGATTTTCGACTCAAATGAATTTACACAGTTCATGAACCCAACACGTTTTTCACTATTAGCTAAAGAGCATCTATGTAAGAGATGCTGTGGTTTGTTACAGTTTCATAAGCAGACTTCACCTAGATATGGTCCGTATGAGTAGGAAACACAGTTCTTTTTTTCTGGGCATGCTCATGTTTCTTGCTGTATTAGAGACCTGGAAAGAAGAGCATGCTCTTTGCGCTAAAACAGAGTGTATTTCATGGATTAAAACTCTGGTCTGAACTTCCCTTCAAAAATGGAGTTAAACCAAAGCCTCTGTGTTTTCCTACAAGCAAGAGTTCATTTCCGGTAAACCCAGGGGTTTTCTGCTCAAATGAATTTACACAGTTCATGAACCCAACACGTTTTTCACTATTAACTAAAGAGCATCTATGTAACACATGCTGTGGTTTGTTACAGTTTCATAAGCAGAGTTTAACTAGATATGGTCCGTATGAGTAAGAAACACAGTTCTTTTTTTCTGGGCATGCTCATGTTTCTTGCTGTATTTGAGACGCTGGAAAGAAGAGCATGCTTCTTGCCTTAAAACAGAGTATGTTTCTTGGATGAGAACACTGGTCTGAATTTTCCTTCAGAAAAGGCGTTAAACCAAAGCCTCTGTGTCTTAGTACAAGCAAGAGTTCATTTCCGGTAAACCCAGGAGTTTTTCGGCTCAAATGAATTTACACAGTTCATGAACCCAACACGTTTTTCACTATTAGCTAAAGAGCATCTATGTAAGAGATGCTGTGGTTTGTTACAGTTTCATAAGCAGAGTTCACCTAGATATGGTCCGTATGAGTAGGAAACACAGTTCTTTTTTTCTGGGCATGCTCATGTTTCTTGCTGTATTAGAGACCTGGAAAGAAGAGCATGCTCTTTGCGCTAAAACAGAGTGTATTTCATGGATGAAAACTCTGGTCTGAACTTCCCTTCACAAATGGAGTTAAACCAAAGCCTCTGTGTTTTCCTACAAGCAAGAGATCATTTCTGGTAAACCCAGGGGTTTTCTGCTCAAATGAATTTACACAGTTCATGAACCCAACACGTTTTTCACTATTAACTAAAGAGCATCTATGTAACACATGCTGTGGTTTGTTACAGTGTCATAAGCAGAGTTTAACTAGATATGGTCCGTATGAGTAAGAAACACAGTTCTTTTTTTCTGGGCATGCTCATGTTTCTTGCTGTATTGGAGACGCTGGAAGAAGAGCATGCTTCTTGCGTTATAACAGAGTATGTTCCATGGAAGAGAACACTGGTCTGAATTTTCCTTCATAAACAGAGTTAAACCAAAGTCTCTGTGTCTTCCAATGAGCAAGAGTTCATATCCGGTAAACCCAGTGATTTTTCTGCTCAAATGAATTTACACAGTTCATGAACCCAACACGTTTATCACTATTAACTAAAGAGGATCTATGTAACACATGCTGTGGTTTGTTACAGTTTCATAAGCAGAGTTCAACTAGATATGGTCCGTATGAGTAAGAAACACAGTTCTTTTTTTCTGGGCATGCTCATGTTTCTTGCTTTATTGGAGACGCTGGAGAGAAGAGCATGCTTCTTGCGTTAAAACAGAGTATGTTTCTTGGATGAGAACACTGGTCTGAATTTTCCTTCAGAGAAGGCGTTATACCAAAGCCTCTGAGTCTTACTACAAGCAAGAGTTCATTTCTGGTAAACCCAGGAGTTTTTCAGCTCAAATGAATTTACACAGTTCTTGAAACCAACACGTTTCTCACTATTAACTAAAGAGCATCTATGTAACAGATGCTGTGGATTGTTACAGTTTCCCAAGCAGAGTTCAACTAGATTTGGTCCTTATGAGTAGGAAACACAGTTCTTTTTTTCTGGGCATGCTCATGTTTCTTGCTGTATTGCAGACTCTGGAAAGAAGAGGAAGCTTCTTGCGTTAAAACAGAGGGTGTTTCATGGATGAGAACACTGGTCTGAACTTCCCTTCACAAACGGAGTTAAAACAAAGCCTCTGTGTCTTCCTACAATTAAGAGTTCATTTCCGGTAAACCAAGTGATTTTTCGGCTAAAATTATTTTACACAGTTCACGAACCCAACACGTTTTTTCACTATTAACGAAAGAGCATCTATGTAACACATGCTGTGGTTTGTTACAGTTTCATAAGCAGAGTTTAACTAGATATGGTCCGTATGAGTAAGAAACACAGTTCTTTTTTTCTGGGCATGCTCATGTTTCTTGCTTTATAGGAGACGCTGGAAAGAAGAGCATGCTTCTTGTGTAAAAACAGAGTATGTTTCTTGGATGAGAACAGTGGTCTGAATTTTCCTTCAGAAAAGGTGTTAAACCAAAGCCTCTGTGTCTTACTACGAGCAAGAGTTCATTTCTGGTAAATTCAGGGGTTTTTCTGCTCAAATGAATTTACACAGTTCATGAACCAAACAAGTTTATCACTAGTAACTAAAGAGCATCTATGTAACACATGCTGTGGTTTGTTACAGTTTCATAAGCAGAGTTTAACTAGATATGATCCGTATGAGTAAGAAACACAGTTTTTTTTTCTGGGCATGCTCATGTTTCCTGCTTTATTGGAGATGCTGGAAAGAAGAACATGCTTCTTGCCTTAAAACAGAGTATGTTTCTTGGATGAGAACACTGGTCTGAATTTTCCTTCAGAAAAGGCGTTAAACCAAAGCCTCTGTGTCTTACTACAAGCAAGAGTTCATTTCCGGTAAACCCAGGAGTTTTTCGGCTCAAATGAATTTACACAGTTCATGAACCCAACACGTTTTTCACTATTAGCTAAAGAGCATCTATGTAAGAGATGCTGTGGTTTGTTACAGTTTCATAAGCAGAGTTCACCTAGATATGGTCCGTATGAGTAGGAAACACAGTTCTTTTTTTCTGGGCATGCTCATGTTTCTTGCTGTATTAGAGACCTGGAAAGAAGAGCATGCTCTTTGCGCTAAAACAGAGTGTATTTCATGGATGAAAACTCTGGTCTGAACTTCCCTTCACAAATGGAGTTAAACCAAAGCCTCTGTGTTTTCCTACAAGCAAGAGTTCATTTCCGGTAAACCCAGGGGTTTTCTGCTCAAATGAATTTACACAGTTCACGAACCCAACATGTTTTTCACTATTAACTAAAGAGCATCTATGTAAGAGATGCTGTGATTTGTTACAGTTTCATAAGCAGAGTTCAACTAGATATGGTACGTATGAGTAGGAAACACAGTCCTTTTTTTCTGGGCATGCTAATGTTTCTTGTTGTATTAGAGACCTGGAAAGAAGAGCATGCTCTTTGCGCTAAAAGAGAGTGTGTTTCATGGATGAGAACTCTGGTCTGAAATTCCCTTCACAAACGGAGTGAAAGCAAAGCATCTGTGTTTTCCTATGAGCAAGAGTTCATTTCCGGTAAAACCTGGGGTTTTTCTGCTCAAATGAATTTACACAGTACATGAAACCATCACGTTTTTCACTATTATCTAAAGAGCATCTATGTAACACAATCTGTGGTTTGTTACAGTTTCCTAAGCAGAGTTTAACTAGATATGGTCCGTATGAGTAAGAAAAACAGTTCTTTTATTCTGGGCATGCTCATGTTTCTTGCTGTATTGGAGATGCTGGAAGAAGAGCATGCTTCTTGCGTTATAACAGAGTATGTTCCATGGATGAGAACACTGGTCTGAATTTTCCTTCATAAACAGAGTTAAACCAAAGTCTCTGTGTCTTCCAACAAGCAAGAGTTCATATCCGGTAAACCCAGTGTATTTCTGCTCAAATGAATTTACACAGTTCATGAACCCAACACGTTTATCACTATTAACTAAAGAGGATCTATGTAACACATGCTGTGGTTTGTTACAGTTTCATAAGCAGAGTTCAACTAGATATGGTCCGTATGAGTAAGAAACACAGTTCTTTTTTTCTGGGCATGCTCATGTTTCTTGCTGTATTGGAGACGCTGGAAGAAGAGCATGCTTCTTGCGTTATAACAGAGTATGTTCCATGGAAGAGAACACTGGTCTGAATTTTCCTTCATAAACAGAGTTAAACCAAAGTCTCTGTGTCTTCCAATGAGCAAGAGTTCATATCCGGTAAACCCAGTGATTTTTCTGCTCAAATGAATTTACACAGTTCATGAACCCAACACGTTTATCACTATTAACTAAAGAGGATCTATGTAACACATGCTGTGGTTTGTTACAGTTTCATAAGCAGAGTTCAACTAGATATGGTCCGTATGAATAAGAAACACAGTTCTTTTTTTCTGGGCATGCTCATGTTTCTTGCTTTATTGGAGACGCTGGAAAGAAGAGCATGCTTCTTGCGTTAAAACAGAGTATGTTTCTTGGATGAGAACACTGGTCTGAATTTTCCTTCAGAGAAGGCGTTATACCAAAGCCTCTGAGTCTTACTACAAGCAAGAGTTCATTTCTGGTAAACCCAGGAGTTTTTCGGCTCAAATGAATTTACACAGTTCTTGAAACCAACACGTTTCTCACTATTAACTAAAGAGCATCTATGTAACAGATGCTGTGGATTGTTACAGTTTCCCAAGCAGATTTCAACTAGATTTGGTCCTTATGAGTAGGAAACACAGTTCTTTTTTTCTGGGCATGCTCATGTTTCTTGCTGTATTGCAGACTCTGGAAAGAAGAGGAAGCTTCTTGCGTTAAAACAGAGGGTGTTTCATGGATGAGAACACTGGTCTGAACTTCCCTTCACAAACGGAGTTAAAACAAAGCCTCTGTGTCTTCCTACAATTAAGAGTTCATTTCGGGTAAACCAAGTGATTTTTCGGCTAAAATTATTTTACACAGTTCACGAACCAAACACGTTTTTCACTATTAACGAAAGAGCATCTATGTAACACATGCTGTGGTTTGTTACAGTTTCATAAGCAGAGTTTAACTAGATATGGTCCGTATGAGTAAGAAACACAGTTCTTTTTTTCTGGGCATGCTCATGTTTCTTGCTGTATTGGAGACGCTGGAAAGAAGAGCATGCTTCTTGCCTTAAAACAGAGTATGTTTCTTGGATGAGAACACTGGTCTGAATTTTCCTTCAGAAAAGGCGTTAAACCAAAGGCTCTGTGTCTTAGTACAAGCAAGAGTTCATTTCCGGTAAACCCAGGAGTTTTTCGGCTCAAATGAATTTACACAGTTCATGAACCCAACACGTTTTTCACTATTAGCTAAAGAGCATCTATGTAAGAGATGCTGTGGTTTGTTACAGTTTCATAAGCAGAGTTCACCTAGATATGGTCCGTATGAGTAGGAAACACAGTTCTTTTTTTCTGGGCATGCTCATGTTTCTTGCTGTATTAGAGACCTAGAAAGAAGAGCATGCTCTTTGCGCTAAAACAGAGTGGATTTCATGGATGAAAACTCTGGTCTGAACTTCCCTTCACAAATGGAGTTAAACCAAAGCCTCTGTGTTTTCCTACAAGCAAGAGTTCATTTCCGGTAAACCCAGGGGATTTCTGCTCAAATGAATTTACACAGTTCATGAACCCAACACGTTTTTCACTATTAACTAAAGAGCATCTATGTAACACATGCTGTGGTTTGTTACAGTTTCAGAAGCAGAGTTTAACTAGGTATGGTCCGTATGAGTAAGAAACACAGTTCTTTTTTTCTGGGCATGCTCATGTTTCTTGCTGTATTGGAGACGCTGGAAGAAGAGCGTGCTTCTTGCGTTATAACAGAGTATGTTCCATGGATGAGAACACTGGTCTGAATTTTCCTTCATAAACAGAGTTAAACCAAAGTCTCTGTGTCTTCCAATGAGCAAGAGTTCATATCCGGTAAACCCAGTGATTTTTCTGCTCAAATGAATTTACACAGTTCATGAACCCAACACGTTTATCACTATTAACTAAAGAGGATCTATGTAACACATGCTGTGGTTTGTTACAGTTTCATAAGCAGAGTTCAACTAGATATGGTCCGTATGAGTAAGAAACACAGTTCTTTTTTTCTGGGCATGCTCATGTTTCTTGCTTTATAGGAGACGCTGGAAAGAAGAGCATGCTTCTTGTGTAAAAACAGAGTATGTTTCTTGGATGAGAACAGTGGTCTGAATTTTCCTTCAGAAAAGGTGTTAAACCAAAGCCTCTGTGTCTTACTATGAGCAAGAGTTCATTTCTGGTAAATTCAGGGGTTTTTCTGCTCAAATGATTTTACACAGTTCATGAACCAAACACGTTTATCACTAGTAACTAAAGAGCATCTATGTAACACATGCTGTGGTTTGTTACAGTTTCATAAGCAGAGTTTAACTAGATATGATCCGTATGAGTAAGAAACACAGTTTTTTTTCTGGGCATGCTCATGTTTCCTGCTTTATTGGAGATGCTGGAAAGAAGAACATGCTTCTTGCCTTAAAACAGAGTATGTTTCTTGGATGAGAACACTGGTCTGAATTTTCCTTCAGAAAAGGCGTTAAACCAAAGCCTCTGTGTCTTACTACAAGCAAGAGTTCATTTCCGGTAAACCCAGGAGTTTTTCGGCTCAAATGAATTTACACAGTTCATGAACCCAACACGTTTTTCACTATTAGCTAAAGAGCATCTATGTAAGAGATGCTGTGGTTTGTTACAGTTTCATAAGCAGAGTTCACCTAGATATGGTCCGTATGAGTAGGAAACACAGTTCTTTTTTTCTGGGCATGCTCATGTTTCTTGCTGTATTAGAGACCTGGAAAGAAGAGCATGCTCTTTGCGCTAAAACAGAGTGTATTTCATGGATGAAAACTCTGGTCTGAAATTCCCTTCACAAATGGAGTTAAACCAAAGCCTCTGTGTTTTCCTACAAGCAAGAGTTCATTTCCGGTAAACCCAGGGGTTTTCTGCTCAAATGAATTTACACAGTTCACGAACCCAACATGTTTTTCACTATTAACTAAAGAGCATCTATGTAAGAGATGCTGTGATTTGTTACAGTTTCATAAGCAGAGTTCAACTAGATATGGTACGTATGAGTAGGAAACACAGTCCTTGTTTTCTGGGCATGCTAATGTTTCTTGCTGTATTAGAGACCTGGAAAGAAGAGCATGCTCTTTGCGCTAAAAGAGAGTGTGTTTCATGGATGAGAACTCTGGTCTGAATTTCCCTTCACAAACGGAGTGAAAGCAAAGCATCTGTGTTTTCCTATGAGCAAGAGTTCATTTCCGGTAAACCCTGGGGTTTTTCTGCTCAAATGAATTTACACAGTACATGAAACCATCAAGTTTTTCACTATTATCCAAAGAGCATCTATGTAACACAATCTGTGGTTTGTTACAGTTTCCTAAGCAGAGTTTAACTAGATATGGTCCGTATGAGTAAGAAAAACAGTTCTTTTATTCTGGGCATGCTCATGTTTCTTGCTGTATTGGAGATGCTGGAAGAAGAGCATGCTTCTTGCGTTATAACAGAGTATGTTCCATGGATGAGAACACTGGTCTGAATTTTCCTTCATAAACAGAGTTAAACCAAAGTCTCTGTGTCTTCCAACAAGCAAGAGTTCATATCCGGTAAACCCAGTGATTTTTCTGCTCAAATGAATTTACACAGTTCATGAACCCAACACGTTTATCACTATTAACTAAAGAGGATCTATGTAACACATGCTGTGGTTTGTTACAGTTTCATAAGCAGAGTTCAACTAGATATGGTCCGTATGAGTAAGAAACACAGTTCTTTTTTTCTAGGCATGCTCATGTTTCTTGCTGTATTGGAGACGCTGGAAAGAAGAGCATGCTTCTTGCGTTAAAACAGAGTATGTTTCTTGGATGAGAACACTGGTCTGAATTTTCCTTCAGAAAAGGCGTTAAACCAAATCCTCTGAGTCTTACTACAAGCAAGAGTTCATTTCCGGTAAACCCAGGAGTTTTTCGGCTCAAATGAATTTACACAGTTCTTGAAACCAACACGTTTCTCACTATTAACTAAAGAGCATCTATGTAACAGATGCTGTGGATTGTTACAGTTTCATAAGCAGAGTTCAACTAGATTTGTTCCTATGAGTAGGAAACACAGTTCTTTTTTCTGGGCATGCTCATGTTTCTTGCTGTATTAGAGACCTGGAAAGAAGAGCATGCTCTTTGCGCTAAAACAGAGTGTGTTTCATGGATGAGAACTCTGGTCTGAATTTCCCTTCACAAACGGAGTGAAACCAAAGCCTCTGTGATTTCCTACGAGCAAGAGTACATTTCCTGTAAACCCAGGGGTTTTTCTGCTCAAATGAATTTACACAGTTCATGAACCCAACACGTATTTCACTATTAACTAAAGAGCATCTATGTAACACATTCTGTGGTTTGTTACAGTTTCATAAGCACAGTTTAACTACATATGGTCCGTATGAGGAAGAAACACAATTCTTTTTTTCTGGGCATGCTCATGTTTCTTGCTTTATTGGAGACGCTGGAAAGAAGAGTATGCTTCTTGCATAAAAACAGAGTATGTTTCTTGGATGAGAACACTGGTCTGAATTTTCCTTCAGAAAAGGCGTTAAACCAAAGCCTCTGTGTCTTACTACAAGCAAGAGTTCATTTCCGGTAAACCCAGGAGTTTTTCTGCTCAAATGAATTCACACAGTTCATGTACCCAACACGTTTGTCACTATTAGCTAAAGAGCATCTATGTAAGAGATGCTGTGGTTTGTTACAGTTTCATAAGCAGAGTCCAACTAGATATGGTCCGTATGAGTAGGAAACACAGTTCTTTTTTTCTGGGCATGCTCATGTTTCTTGCTGTATTAGAGACCTGGAAAGAAGAGCATGCTCTTTGCGCTAAAACAGAGTGTGTTTCATGGATGAGAAGTCTGGTCTGAATTTCCCTTCCCAAACGGAGTGAAAATAAGCCTCTGTGTATTCCTACAAGCAAGAGTTCATTTCTGGTAAAACCAGGGATATTTCTGCTCAAATGAATTTACACAGTTCAAGAACCCAACACGTTTATCACTATTAACTAAAGAGCATCTATGTCACACGTGCTGTGGTTTGTTACAGTTTCATAAGCAGAGTTCAACTAGATTTGGTCCGTATGAGTAGGAAACACAGTTCTTTTTTTCTGGGCATGCTCATGTTTCTTGCTGTATTGGAGACGCTGGAAGAAGAGCATGCTTCTTGCGTTATAACAGAGTATGTTCCATGGATGAGAACACTGGTCTGAATTTTCCTTCATAAACAGAGTTAAACCAAAGTCTCTGTGTCTTCCAACAAGCAAGAGTTCATATCCGGTAAACCCAGTGATTTTTCTGCTCAAATGAATTTACACAGTTCATGAACCCAACACGTTTATCACTATTAACTAAAGAGGATCTATGTAACACATGCTGTGGTTTGTTACAGTTTCATAAGCAGAGTTCAACTAGATATGGTCCGTATGAGTAAGAAACACAGTTCTTTTTTTCTGGGCATGCTCATGTTTCTTGCTGTATTGGAGACGCTGGAAAGAGGAGCATCCTTCTTGCGTTAAAACAGAGTATGTTTCTTGGATGAGAACACGGGTCTGAATTTTCCTTCAGATACGGAGTTAAACCAAAGTCTCTCTGTCTTCCTACAAGCAAGAGTTCATATCCAGTAAACCCAGTGATTTTTTGGCTCAAATGAATTTACACAGTTCACGAACCCAACACATTTTTCACTATTAACTAAAGAGCATATATGTAAGAGATGCTGTGGTTTGTTACAGTTTCATAAGCAGAGCTCAAGTAGGTATGGTCCGTATGAGTAAGAAACACAGTTCTTTTTTCTGGACATGCTCATATTTCTTGCTGTATTGCAGACTCAGGAAAGAAGAGGATGCTTCTTGCATTAAAACAGAGTGTGTTTCATGGATGAGAACACTGGTCCGAATTTATGTTCACAAATGGAGTTAAACCAAAGTCTCTGTGTCTTCCTACAAGCAAGAGTTCATATCCACTAAACCCAGTGATTTTACAGCTCAAGTGAATTTACACTGTTCATGAACCCAACTCGTTTTGCACTATTAAATAAAGAGCATCTATATAACACATGCTGTGTTTTGTTACACTTTCATAAGCAGAGTTCAATTAGATATGATCTGTATTTATAGGAAACACAATTCTTTTTTTCTGGGCATGTTCTTGTTTCATGCTGTATTGGAGACGCTTGAAAGAAGAGCATGCTTCTTGCATTAAAACAGAGTATGTTTCATGGATGAGAACACAGGTCTTAATTTTCCGTCAGAAACCGAATTAAACCTAAGTCTGTGTGTCTTCCTACAACTAAGAGTTCATTTCCGGTAAACCCAGTGATTTTTCGGCTCAAATGAATTTACACAGTAAAGGAACCCAACATGTTTTTCACTATTAACTAAAGAGCATCTATGTAACACATGCTGTGGTTTGTTACAGTTTCATAAGCAGAGTTCAACTAGATATGGTCCGTATGAGTAAGAAACACAGTTCTTTTTTTCTGGGCATGGTCATGTTTCTTGCTGTATTGGAGACGCTGGAAGAAGAGCATGCTTCTTGCGTTATAACAGAGTATGTTCCATGCATGAGAACACTGGTCTGAATTTTCCTTCAGAAACGGAGTTAAACCAAAGTCTCTGTGTCTTCCTACAAGCAAGAGTTCATATCCGGTAAACTCAGGGGTTTTTCTGCTCAAATGAATTTACACAGTTCTTAAACCCAACAGGATTTTCACTATTAACTAGAGAGCATCTATGTAAGAGATGCTGTGGTTTGTTGCAGTTTCATAAGCAGAGTTCAACTAGATATGGTCCGTATGAGTAAGAAACACAGTTCTTTTTTTCTGGGCATGCTCATGTTTCTTGCTGTATTGGAGACGCTGGAAGAAGAGCATGCTTCTTGCTTTATACCAGAGTATGTTTCATGGATGAGAACACTGGTCTGAATTTTCCTTTAGAAACGGAGTTAAACCAAAATCTCTGTGTCTTCCTACAAGCAAGAGTACATATCCGGTAAACCCAGTGATTTTTCGGCTCAAAAGAATTTACACAGTTCACGAACCCAACACGTTTGTCACTATTAACTAAAGAGCATCTATGTAACAGATGCTGTGGATTGTTACAGTTTCATAAGCAGAGTTCAACTAGATTTGGTTCTTATGAGTAGGAAACACAGTTCTTTTTTCTGGGCATCCTCATATTTCTTGCTCTATTAGAGACCTGGAAAGAATAGCATTCTCTTTGCGCTAACACAGAGTGTGTTTCATGGATGAGAACTCTGGTCTGAATTTCCCTTCACAAACGGAGTGAAACCAAAGCCTTTGTGTTTTCCTACGAGCAAGAGTTCATTTCCGGTAAACACAGGGGTTTTTCTGCTCAAATGAATTTACACAGTTCATGAACCCTACACGTTTTTCACTATTAACTAATGAGCATCTATGTAACACATGCTGTGGTTTGTTGCACTATCATAAGTAGAGTTAAACTAGATATGGTCCTAATGAGTATGAAGCACATTTTTTTTTTCTGGGCGTGCTCATGTTTCTTGCTGTTTTGCAGACGCTGGAAAGAAGAGCATGCTTCTTGCGTTAAAACAGAGTATGTTTCTTGGATGAGAACACTGGTCTGAATTTTCCTTCAGAAAAGGCGTTAAACCAAAGCCTCTGTGTCTTCCTACAAGCAAGAGATCATTTCCGGTAATCCCAGTGAATTTTCGTCTCAAATGAATTTTCACATTTCACGAACCCAACACGTTTTTCACTATTAACTAAAGAGCATCTATGTAACACATGCTGTGGTTTGTTACAGTTTCATAATCAGAGTTCAATTAGATATGGTCCTAATGAGTAGGAAACACAGTTATTTATTTCTGGGCATGCTCATGTTTCTTGCTGTATTAGAGACCTGGAAAGAAGAGCATGCTCTTTGCGCTAAAACAGAGTGTGTTTCATGGATGAGAACTCTGTTCTGAGTTTCCCTTCACAAACGGAGTGAAACCAAAGCCGCTGTGTTTTCCTATGAGCAAGAGTTCATTTCTGGCAAACCCAGGGGTTTTTCTGCTAAAATGAATTTCACAGTTCATGAACCCAACACGTTTTTCACTATTAACTAAAGAGCATCTATGTAAGAGATGCTGTGGTTTGTTACAGTTTCATAAGCAGAGTTCAACTAGATATGGTCCGTATGAGTAGGAAACCCAGTTCTTTTTTTCTTGGCATGCTCATGTTTATGGCTGTATTGCAGACTCTGGAAAGAAGACGAAGCTTCTTGCTTAAAACAGAGGGTGTTTCATGGATGAGAACACTGGTCTGAATTTCCCTTCACAAACGGAGTTAAAGCATAGCCTCTGTGTCTTCCTACAATTAAGAGTTCATTTCCGGTAAACCCAGTGATTTTTCGGCTAAAATTATTTTACACAGTTCACGAACCCAACACGTTTTTCACTATTAACGAAAGAGCATCTATGTAACACATGCTGTGGTTTGTTACAGTTTCATAAGCAGAGTTCAACTAGATATGGTACGTATGAGTAAGAAACACAATTCTTTTTCTGGGCATGCTCATGTTTCTTGCTTTATTGGAGACACTGGAAAGAAGAGTATGCTTCTTGCGTTAAAACAGAGTATGTTTCTTGGATGAGAACACTGGTCTGAATTTTCCTTCTGAAAAGGCGTTAAACCAAAGCCTCTGTGTCTTACTACAAGCAAGAGTTCCTTTCCGGTAAACCCAGTGATTTTTCGGCTCAAATGAATTTACTCAGTTCACGAACCCAACACGTTTTTAACTATAAACCAAAGTGCATAGATGTAAGAGATGCTGTGGTTTGTTACAGTTTCATAAGCAGAGTTTAACAAGATATGGTCTGTATGAGTAAGAAACACAATTCTTTTTTTCTGGGCATGCTCATGTTTCTTGCTGTATTGGAGACGCTGGAAAGAAGAGCATGCTTCTTGTGTTAATACAGAGTATGTTTCTTCGATGAGAACACTGGTCTGAATTTTCCTTCAGAAAAGGCGTTGAACCAAAGCCTCTGTGTCTTACTACAAGCAAGAGTTCATTTCCGGTAAACAAAGGAGTTTTTCGGCTCAAATGAATTTACACAGTTCATGAACCCAACACGTTTTTCACTATTAACTAAAGAGCATCTATGCAAGAGATGCTGTGGTTTGTTACAGTTTAATAAGCAGAGTTCAACTAGATATGGTCCTAATGAGTAGGAAACACAGTTCATTTTTTCTGGGCATGCTCATGTTTCTTGCTGTATTAGAGACCTGGAAAGAAGAGCATGCTCGTTGTGCTAAAACAGAGTGTGTTTCATGGATGAGAACACTGGTCTGAATTTTCCTTCACAAACGGAGTGAAACCAAAGCATCTTTGTTTTCCTACAAGCAAGAGTTCATTTCCGGTAAACCCAGGGGTTTTTCTGCTCAAATGAATTTACACAGTTCATGAAACCAACACGTTTTTCACTATTATCTAAAGAGCATCTATGTAACACAATCTGTGGTTTGTTACAGTTTAATAAGCAGAGTTTAACTAGATATGGTCCGTATGAGTAAGAAACACAGTTCTTTTTTTCTGGGCATGCTCATGTTTCTTGCTGTATTGGAGACGCTGGAAGAAGAGCATGCTTCTTGCGTTATAACAGAGTATGTTTCATGGATGAGAACACTGGTCTGAATTTTCCTTCAGAAACGGAGTTAAACCAAAGTCTCTGTGTCTTCCTACAAGCAAGAGTTCATATCCGGTAAACCCAGTGATTTTTCGGCTCAAATGAATTTACACAGTTCATGAACCCAACACGTTTTTCACTATTAACTAAAGAGCATCTAAGTAAGAGATGCTGTGGTTTGTTACAGTTTCATAAGCATAGTGCAAATAGATATGGTCAGTATGATTAAGAAACACAGTTCTTTTTTTCTGGGCATGCTCATATTTCTGGCTGTATTGGAGACGCTGGAAGAAGAGCATGCTTCTTGCGTTATACCAGAGTATGTTTCATGGATGAGAACATTGGTCTGAATTTTCCTTCAGAAACGGAGTTAAACCAAAATCTCTGTGTCTTCCTAAAAGCAAGAGTTCATATCCGGTAAACCCAGTGATTTTTCGGCTCAAAAGAATTTACACAGTTCACGAACCTAACACGTTTTTCACTATTAACTAAAGAGCATCTATATAAGAGATGCTGTGGTTTGTTACAGTTTCATAAGCTGAGTTCAACTAGATATGGTCCGTATGAGTAGGAAACACAGTTCTTTTTTTCTGGGCATGCTCATGTTTCTTGCTGTATTAGAGACCTGGAAAGAAGAGCATGCTCTTTGCGTTAAAACAGAGTGTGTTTCATGGATGAGAACTCTGGTCTGAATTTCCCTTCACAAACGGAGTGAAACCAAAGCCTCTGTGTTTTCCTACAAGCAAGAGTTCATTTCTGGTAAACCCAGGGGTTTTTCTGCTCAAATGAATTTCACAGTTCATGAACCCAACACGTTTTTCACTATTAACTAAAGAGCATCTATATAAGAGATGCTGTGGTTTGTTACAGTTTCATAAGCAGAGGTCAACTAGATATGGTCCGTATGAGTAGGAAACCCAGTTCTTTTTTTCTGGGCATGCTCATGTTTCTTGCTGTATTGCAGACTCTGGAAAGAAGAGGAAGCTTCTTGCGTTAAAACAGAGGGTGTTTCATGGATGAGAACACTGGTCTGAATTTTCCTTCACAAACGAAGTTAAACCAAAGCCTGTGTGTCTTCCTACAAGCAAGAGTTCATTTCCGGTAAACCCAGTGATTTTTTGGCTCAAAAGAATTTACTCAGTTCATGAACCCAACACGTTTTTAACTATAAACCAAAGAGCATATATGTAAGAGATGCTGTGGTTTGTTACAGTTTCATAAGCAGAGTTTAACTAGATATGGTCCGTATGAGTAAGAAACACAATTCTTTTTTTCTGGGCATGCTCATGTTTCTTGCTGTATTGGAGAGGCTGGAAAGGAGCGCATGCTTCTTGCGTTAATACAGAGTATGTTTCTTGGATGAGAACACTGGTCTGAATTATCCTTCAGAAAAGGCGTTGAACCAAAGCCTCTGTGTCTTACTACAAGCAAGAGTTCATTTCCGGTAAACCCAGGAGTTTTTCGACTAAAATGAATTTACACAGTTCATGAACCCAACACCTTTTTCACTATTAACTAAAGAGCATCTATGTAAGAGATGCTGTGGTTTGTTACAGGTTAATAAGTAGAGTTCAACTAGATATGGTCCTAATGAGTAGGAAACACAGTTCTTTTTTCTTGGCATGCTCATGTTTCTTGCTGTATTAGAGACCTAGAAAGAAGAGCATGCTCTTTGCGCTAAAACAGAGTGTGTTTCATGGATGAGAACTCTGGTCTGAATTTCCCTCCATTAACGGAGTGAAACCAAAGCATCTGTGTTTTCCTACGAGCAAGAGTTCATTTCCGGTAAACCCAGGAGTTTTTCTGCTCAAATGAATTTACACAGTTCATGAAACCAACACGTTTTTCACTATTATCAAAAGAGCATCTATGTAACACAATCTGAGGTTTGTTACAGTTTAATAAGCAGAGTTTAACTAGATATGGTCCGTATGAGTAAGAAACACAGTTCTTTTTTTCTGGGCATGCTCATGTTTCTTGCTGTATTGGATACGCTGGAAGAAGAGCATGCTTCTTGCGTTATAAAAGAGTATGTTTCATGGATGAGAACACTGGTCTGAATTTTCCTTCAGAAACGGAGTTAAACCAAAGTCTCTGTGTCTTCCTACAAGCAAGAGTTCATATCCAGTAAACCCAGTGATTTTTCAGCTCTAATGAATTTACACAGTTCACGAACCCAACACGTTTTTCACTATTAACTAAAGAGCATCTATGTAAGAGATGCTGTGGTTTGTTGCAGTTTCATAAGCAGAGTTCAACTAGATAAGGTCCGTATGAGTAGGACACAGTTCTTTTTTTCTGGGCATGCTCATGTTTCTTGCTGTATTGCAGACTCTGGAAAGAAGAGGAAGCTTCTTGCGTTAAAACAGAGTATGTCTCTTGGATGAGAACACTGGTCTGAAGTTTCCTTCAGAAACGGAGTTAAACCAAAGCCTCTGTGTCTTACTACAAGCAAGAGTTCATTTACGGTAAACCCAGGGGTTTTTCGGCTCTAATGAATTTACACAGTTCAAGAATCCAACAAGTTTTTCACTATTAACTAAAGAGCATCTATTTAAGTGATGAAGTGTTTTGTTACAGTTTCATAAGCAGAGTTCAACTAGATATGTTCCGTATGAGTAGGAAACACAGTTCTTTTTTTCTGGGCATGCTCATGTTTCTTGCTGTATTAGAGACCTTGAAAGAAGAGCATGCTCTTTGCGTTAAAACAGAGTGTGTTTCATGGATGAGAACTCTGGTCTGAATTTCCCTTCACAAACGGAGTGAAACCAAAGCCTCTGTGTTTTTCTACAAGCAAGAGTTCATTTCCGGTAAACCCAGGGGTTTTTCTGCTCAAATGAATTTCACAGTTCATGAACCCAACACGTTTTTCACTATTAACTAAAGAGCATCTATATAAGAGATGCTGTGGTTTGTTACAGTTTCATAAGCAGAGTTCAACTAGATATGGTCCATATGAGTAGGAAACCCAGTTCTTTTTTTCTGGGCATGCTCATGTTTCTTGCTGTATTGCAGACTCTGGAAAGAAGAGGAAGCTTCTTGCGTTAAAACAGAGGGTGTTTCATGGATGAGAACACTGGTCTGAATTTTCCTTCACAAACGAAGTTAAACCAAAGCCTGTGTGTCTTCCTACAAGCAAGAGTTCATTTCCGGTAAACCCAGTGATTTTTCGGCTCAGAATTTACTCAGTTCACGAACCCAACACGTTTTTAACTATAAACCAAAGAGCATATATGTAAGAGATGCTGTGGTTTGTTACAGTTTCATAAGCAGAGTTTAACTAGATATGGTCCGTATGAGTAAGAAACACAATTCTTTTTTTCTGGGCATGCTCATGTTTCTTGCTGTATTGGAGACGCTGGAAAGAAGAGCATGCTTCTTGCGTTAATACAGAGTATGTGTCTTGGATGAGAACACTGGTCTGAATTATCCTTCAGAAAAGGCGTTGAACCAAAGCCTCTGTGTCATACTACAAGCAAGAGTTCATTTCCGGTAAACCCAGGGGTTTTTCGGCTCAAATGAATTTACACAGTTCAAGAACACAACAAGTTTTTCACTATTAACTAAAGAGCATCTATGTAAGAGATGAAGTGTTTTGTTACAGTTTCATAAGCAGAGTTCAACTAGATATGTTCCATATGAGTAGGAAACACAGTTCTTTTTTTCTGGCATGCTCATGTTTCTTGCTGTATTAGAGACCTGGAAAGAAGAGCATGCTCTTTGCGTTAAAACAGAGTTTGTTTCATGGATGAGAACTCTGGTCTGAATTTCCCTTCACAAACGGAGTGAAACGAAAGCCTCTGTGTTTTCCTACAAGCAAGAGTTCATTTCCGGTAAATCCAGGGGTTTTTCTGCTCAAATGAATTTCACAGTTCATGAAACCAATACGTTTTTCACTATTATCTAAAGAGCATCTACGTAACACAATCTGTGGTTTGTTACAGTTTAATAAGCAGAGTTTAACTAGATATGGTCCGTATGAGTAAGAAACACAGTTCTTTTTTTCTGGGCATGCTCATGTTTCTGCTGTATTGGAGACGCTGGAAGAAGAGAATGCTTCTTGCGTTATAACAGAGTATGTTTCATGGATGAGAACATTGGTCTGAATTTTCCTTCAGAAACGGAGTTAAACCAAAGTCTCTGTGTCTTCCTACAAGCAAGAGTTCATATCCGGTAAACCCAGTGATTTTTCGGCTCAAATGAATTTACACAGTTCTTGAAACCAACACGTTTGTCACTATTAACTAAAGAGCACCTATGTAACACATGCTGTGGTTTGTTACAGTTTCATAACCAGAGCTCAACCAGATATGGTCCGTATGAGTAAGAAACACAGTTCTTTTTTCTGGACATGCTCATATTTCTTGCTGTATTGCAGACTCAGGAAAAAAGAGGATGCTTCTTGTGTTAAAACACAGTGTGTTTCATGGATGAGAACACTGGTCTGAATTTCCCTTCACAAATGGAGTTAAACCAAAGTCTCTGTGTCTTCCTACAAGCAAGAGTTCATATCCAGTAAACCCAGTGATTTTTCAGCTCAAATGAATTTACACAGTTCACGAACCCAACACGTTCTTCACTATTAAGTAAAGAGCATCTATGTAAGAGATGCTGTGGTTTGTTACAGTTTCATAAGCAGAGTTCAACTAGATATGGTCCGTATGAGTAGGAAACCCAGTTCTTTTTTCTGGGCATGCTCATGTTTCTTGCTGTATTGCAGACTCTGGAAAGAAGAGGAAGCTTCTTGCGTTAAAACAGAGGGTGTTTCATGGATGAGAACACTGGTCTGAATTTTCCTTCACAAACAAAGTTAAACCAAAGCCTGTGTGTCTTCCTACAAGGAAGAGTTCATTTCCGGTAAACCCACTGATTTTTCGGCTCAAATTAATTTACTCAGTTCACGAACCCAACACGTTTTTAACTATAAACCAAAGAGCATATATGTAAGAGATGCTGTGGTTTGTTACAGTTTCATAAGCAGAGTTTAACTAGATATGGTCCGTATGAGTAAGAAACACAATTCTTTTTTTCTGGGCATGCTCATGTTTCTTGCTATATTGGAGACGCTGGAAAGAAGAGCATGCTTCTTGTGTTAAAGCAGAGTATGTTTCTTGGATGAGAAAACTGGTCTGAATTTTCCTTCAGAAAAGGCGTTAAACCAAAGCCTCTGTGTCTTACTACAAGCAAGAGTTCATTTCCGGTGAACCCAGTGATTTATCGGTTGAAATTAATTTACACAGTTCACGAACCCAACACTTTTTTCACTATAAACGAAAGAGCATATTTGTAAGAGATGCTGTGGTTTGTTACAGTTTCAAAAGCAGAGTTTAATTAGATATGGTACGTATGTGTAGGAAACACAGTTCTTTTTTTCTGGGCATGCTCATGTTTCTTGCTGTATTGCAGACTCTGGAAAGAAGAGGAAGCTTCTTGCGTTAAAACAGAGGGTGTTTCATGGATGAGAACACTGGTCTGAATTTTCCTTCAGAAACGGAGTTACACCAAAGTCTCTGTGTCTTCCTCCAAGCAAGAGTTCATATCCGGTAAACCCAGTGATTTTTCGGCTCAAATGAATTTACACAGTTCTTGAAACCAACAGGTTTTTCACTATTAACTAAAGAGCATCTATGTAAGAGATGCTGTGCTTTGTTACAGTGTCCTAAGAGAGTTTAACTAGATATGGTCCATATGAGTAAGAAACACAGTTCTTTTTTTCTGGGCATGCTCATATTTCTTGCTGTATTGCAGACTATGGAACGAATAGGATGTTTCTTGCGTTAAAACAGAGGGTGTTATATGGATGAGCACACTGGTCTGAATTTCCCTTCACAAACGGATTTAAACCAAAGCCACTGTGTCTTCCTACAAGCAAGAGTTCATTTCCGGTGAACCCAGTGATTTTTCGGCTCAAATGAATTTACACAGTTCAAGAATCCAACACTTTTTTCACTATAAACGAAAGAGAATATTTGTAAGAGATGCTGTGGTTTGTTACAGTTTCATAAGCAGAGTTTAACTAGATATGGTCCGTATAAGTAAGAAACACAGTTGTAATTTTCTGGGCATGCTCCTGTTTCTTGCTGTATTGGAGACGCTGGAAAGAAGAGGATGTTTCTTGCGTTAAAACAGAGTATGTTTCATGGATGACAACACTGGTCTGAATTTTCCTTCAGAAACGGAGTTAAACCAAAGTCTCTGTGTCTTCCCCCAAGCAAGAGTTCATATCCGGTAAACCCAGTGATTTTTCTGCTCAACTGAATTTACACACTTCTTGAACCCAACAGGATTTTCACTATTAACTAAGCAGCATCTATGTAAGAGATGGTGTGGTTTGTTACAGTTTCCTAGCAGAGTTTAACTTGATATGGTCCGTATGAGTAAGAAACCCAGTTCTTTTTTTCTGGGCATGCTCATGTTTCTTGCTGTATTGGAGACGCTGGAAAGAAGAGCATGCTTCTTGCCTTAAAACAGAGTATGTTTCTTGGATGAGAACACTGGTCTGAATTTTCCTTCAGAAACGGAATTAAACCAAAGTCTCTGTGTCTTCCTACAAGCAAGAGTTCATATCCAGTAAACCCAGTGATTTTTCAGCTCAAATGAATTTACACAGTTCACGAACCCAACACGTTTTTCACTATTAACTAAAGAGCATCTATATAAGAGATGCTGTAGTTTGTTACAATTTCAAAAGCAGAGTTCAACTAGATATGGTCAGTATGAGTAGGAAACACAGTTCTTTTTTTGTGGACATGCTCATATTTCTTGCTGTATTGCACACTCTGGAAAGAAGAGGATGTTTCTTGCTTTAAAATAGAGGGTGTTTCATGATGAGCACACTGGTCTGAATTTCCCTTCACAAACGGAGTTAAACCAAAGCCTCTGTTTCTTCCTACAAGCAAGAGTTCATTTCCGGTGAATCCAGAGATTTTTTGGCTCAAATGAATTTACACAGTTTACGAACCCAACACGTTGTTCACTATAAACAAAGAGCACATTTGTAAGAGATGCTGTGGTTTGTTACAGTTTCATAAGCAGAGTTTAACTAGATATGGTCCGTATGAGTAAGAAACACAGTTCTAATTTTCTGGGCATGCTCCTGTTTCTTGCTGTATTGGAGACGCTGGAAAGAAAAGGATGTTTCTTGCATTAAAACAGAGTATGTTTCATGGATGACAACACTGGTCTGAATTTTCCTTCAGAAACGGAAATAAACCATAGTCTCTTTGTCTTCCTCCAAGCAAGAGTTCATATCCGGTAAACCCAGTGATTTTTCTGCTCAACTGAATTTACACAGTTCTTAAACCCAACAGGATTTTCACTATTAACTAAAGAGCATCTATGTAAGAGATGCTGTGGTTTGTTACAGTTTCATAAGCAGAGTTTAACTAGATATGGTCCGTATGAGTAAGAAACACAGTTCTTTTTTTCTGGGCATGCTCATGTTTCATGCTGTATTGGAGACGCTGGAAAGAAGAGCATGCTTCTTGCCTTAAAACAGAGTATGTTTCTTGGATGAGAACACTGGTCTGAATTTTCCTTCCTAAACGGAATTAAACCAAAGTCTCTGTGTCTTCCTACAAGCAAGAGTTCATATCCAGTAAAGCCAGTGATTTTTCAGCTCAAATGAATTTACACAGTTCACGAACCCAACACGTTTTTCACTATTAACTAAAGAGCATCTATATAAGAAATGCTGTGGTTTGTTACAGTTTCATAAGCAGAGTTCAACTAGATATGGTCAGTCTGAGTAGGAAACACAGTTCTTTTTTTCTGGGCATGCTCATGTTTCTTGCTGCATTGGATTCGCAGGAAAGAAGAGCATGCTTCTTGTGTTAAAACAGAGTATGTTTCTTGGATGAGAACACTGGTCTGAATTTTCCTTCCGAAACGGAATTAAACCAAAGTCTCTGTGTATTCCTACAAGCAAGAGTTCATTTCCGGTAAACCCAGTGATTTTTCGGCTCAAAAGAATTTACACAGTTCACGAACCCAACACGTTTTTCACAAATAACTAAAGAGCATCTATGTAACACATGCTGTGGTTTGTTACAGTTTCATAAGCAGAGTTCAACTAGATAAGGTCCATATGAGTAGGACACAGTTCTTTTTTTCTGGGCATGCTCATGTTTCTTGCTGTATTGCAGACTCTGGAAAGAAGAGGAAGCTTCTTGCGTTAAAACAGAGTATGTCTCTTGGATGAGAACACTGGTCTGAAGTTTCCTTCAGAAACGGAGTTAAACCAAAGCCTCTGTGTCTTACTACAAGCAAGAGTTCATTTACGGTAAACCCAGGGGTTTTTCGGCTCTAATGAATTTACACAGTTCAAGAATCCAACAAGTTTTTCACTATTAACTAAAGAGCATCTATGTAAGAGATGAAGTGTTTTGTTACAGTTTCATAAGCAGAGTTCAACTAGATATGTTCCGTATGAGTAGGAAACACAGTTCTTTTTTTCTGGGCATGCTCATGTTTCTTGCTGTATTAGAGACCTGGAAAGAAGAGCATGCTCTTTGCGTTAAAACAGAGTGTGTTTCATGGATGAGAACTCTGGTCTGAATTTCCCTTCACAAACGGAGTGAAACCAAAGCCTCTGTGCTTTCCTACAAGCAAGAGTTCATTTCCGGTAAACCCACGGGTTTTTCTGCTCAAATGAATATCACAGTTCATGAACCCAACACGTTTTTCACTATTAACTAAAGAGCATCTATATAAGAGATGCTGTGGTTTGTTACAGTTTCATAAGCAGAGTTCAACTAGATATGGTCCATATGAGTAGGAAACCCAGTTCTTTTTTTCTGGGCATGCTCATGTTTCTTGCTGTATTGCAGACTCTGGAAAGAAGAGGAAGCTTCTTGCGTTAAAACAGAGGGTGTTTCATGGATGAGAACACTGGTCTGAATTTTCCTTCACAAACGAAGTTAAACCAAAGCCTGTGTGTCTTCCTACAAGCAAGAGTTCATTTCCGGTAAACCCAGTGATTTTTCGGCTCAAAAGAATTTACTCAGTTCACGAACCCAACACGTTTTTAACTATAAACCAAAGAGCATATATGTAAGAGATGCTGTGGTTTGTTACAGTTTCATAAGCAGAGTTTAACTAGATATGGTCCGTATGAGTAAGAAACACAATTCTTTTTTTCTGGGCATGCTCATGTTTCTTGCTGTATTGGAGACGCTGGAAAGAAGAGCATGCTTCTTGCGTTAATACAGAGTATGTTTCTTGGATGAGAACACTGGTCTGAATTATCCTTCAGAAAAGGCGTTGAACCAAAGCCTGTGTGTCTTACTACAAGCAAGAGTTTATTTCCGGTAAACCCAGGAGTTTTTCGGCTCAAATGAATTTACACAGTTCATGAACCCAACACGTTTTTCACTATTAACTAAAGAGCATCTATGTAAGAGATGCTGTGGTTTGTTACAGTTTAATAAGCAGAGTTCAACTAGATATGGTCCGTATGAGTAGGAAACACAGTTCTTTTTTTCTGGGCATGCTCATGTTTCTTGCTGCATTGCAGACTCTGGAAAGAAGAGGAAGCTTCTTGTGTTAAAACAGAGTATGTCTCTTGGATGAGAACACTGGTCTGAAGTTTCTTTCAGAAACGGAGTTAAACCAAAGCATCTGTGTTTTCCTACAAGCAAGAGTTCATTTACGGTAAACCCAGGGGTTTTTCGGCTCTAATGAATTTACACAGTTCAAGAACCCAACAAGTTTTTCACTATTAACTAAAGAGCATCTATGTAAGAGATGAAGTATTGTTACAGTTTCATAAGCAGAGTTCAACTAGATATGTTCCGTATGAGTAGGAAACACAGTTCTTTTTTTCTGGGCATGCTCATGTTTCTTGCTGTATTAGAGACCTGGAAAGAAGAGCATGCTCTTTGCGCTAAAACAGAGTTTGTTTCATGGATGAGAACTCTGGTCTGAATTTCCCTTCACAAACGGAGTGAAACAAAAGCCTCTGTGTTTTCCTACAAGCAAGAGTTCATTTCCGGTAAATCCAGGGGTTTTTCTGCTCAAATGAATTTCACAGTTCATGAGCCCAACACGTTTTTCACTATTAACTAAAGAGCATCTATGTAAGAGATGCTGTGGTTTGTTACAGTATCATAAGCAGAGTTCAACTAGTTATGGTCCGTATGAGTAGGAAACCCAGTTCTTTTTTTCTGGGCATGCTCATGTTTCTTGCTGTATTGCAGACTCTGGACAGAAGAGGAAGCTTCTTGCGTTAAAACAGAGGGTGTTTCATGGATGAGAACAATGGTCTGAATTTTCCTTCACAAACGAAGTTAAACCAAAGCCTGTGTGTCTTCCTACAGGGAAGAGTTCATTTCCGGTAAACCCACTGATTTTTCGGCTCAAATGAATTTACTCAGTTCACGAACCCAACACGTTTTTAACTATAAACCAAAGAGCATATACGTAAGAGATGCTGTGGTTTACTACAGTTTCATAAGCAGAGTTTAACTAGATATGGTCTGTACGAGTAAGAAACACAATTCTTTTTTTCTGGGCATGCTCATGTTTCTTGCTGTATTGGAGACGCTGGAAGAAGAGCATGCTTCTTGCGTTATAACAGAGTATGTTTCATGGATGAGAACACTGGTCTGAATTTTCCTTCAGAAACGGAATTAAACCAAAGTCTCTGTGTCTTCCTACAAGCAAGAGTTCATATCCGGTAAACCCAGTGATTTTTCGGCTCGAATGAATTTACACAGTTCTTGAAACCAACACGTTTGTCACTATTAACTAAAGAGCACCTATGTAACACATGCTGTGGTTTGTTACAGTTTCATAACCAGAGCTCAACTAGATATGGTCCGTATGAGTAAGAAACACAGTTCTTTTTTCTGGACATGCTCATATTTCTTGCTGTATTGCAGACTCAGGAAAGAAGAGGATGCTTCTTGCATTAAAACACAGTGTGTTTCATGGATGAGAACACTGGTCTGAATTTCCCTTCACAAATGTAGTTAAACCAAAGTCTCTGTGTAGTCCTACAAGCAAGAGTTCATATCCAGTAAACCCAGTGATTTTTCAGCTCAAATGAATTTACACAGTTCACGAACCCAACAAGTTTTTCACTATTAACTAAAGAGCATCTATGTAAGAGATGCTGTGGTTTGTTACAGTTTCATAAGCAGAGTTCAACTAGATATGGTCCGTATGAGTAGGAAACCCAGTTCTTTTTTCCCGGCATGCTCATGTTTCTTGCTGTATTGCAGACTCTGGAAAGAAGAGGAAGCTTCTTGCGTTAAAACAGAGGGTGTTTCATGGATGAGAACACTGTTCTGAATTTTCCTTCACAAACGAAGTTAAACCAAAGCCTGTGTGTCTTCCTACAAGGAAGAGTTCATTTCCGGTAAACCCACTGATTTTTCGGCTCAAATTAATTTACTCAGTTCACGAACCCAACACGTTTTTAACAATAAACCAAAGAGCATATATGTAAGAGATGCTGTGGTTTGTTACAGTTTCATAAGCAGAGTTTAACTAGATATGGTCCGTATGAGTAAGAAACACAATTCTTTTTTTCTGGGCATCCTCATGTTTCTTGCTATATTGGAGACGCTGGAAAGAAGAGCATGCTTCTTGTGTTAAAGCAGAGTATGTTTCTTGGATGAGAAAACTGGTCTGAATTTTCCTTCAGAAAAGGCGTTAAACCAAAGCCTCTGTGTCTTACTACAAGCAAGAGTTCATTTCCGGTGAACCCAGTGATTTATCGGTTGAAATTAATTTACACAGTTCACGAACCCAACACTTTTTTCACTATAAACGAAAGAGCATATTTGTAAGAGATGCTGTGGTTTGTTACAGTTTCAAAAGCAGAGTTTAATTAGATATGGTACGTATGTGTATGAAACACAGTTCTTTTTTTCTGGGCATGCTCATGTTTATTGCTGTATTGCAGACTCTGGAAAGAAGAGGAAGCTTCTTGCGTTAAAACAGAGGGTGTTTCATGGATGAGAACACTGGTCTGAATTTTCCTTCAGAAACGGAGTTAAAACAAAGTCTCTGTGTCTTCCTCCAAGCAAGAGTTCATATCCGGTAAACCCAGTGATTTTTCGGCTCAAATGAATTTACACAGTTCTTGAAAAGAACAGGTTTTTCACTATTAACTAAAGAGCATCTATGTAAGAGATGCTGTGCTTTGTTACAGTTTCCTAAGAGAGTTTAACTAGATATGGTCCATATGAGTAAGAAACACCGTTCTTTTTTTCTGGGCATGCTCATATTTCTTGCTGTATTGCAGACTATGGAACGAATAGGATGTTTCTTGCGTTAAAACAGAGGGTGTTATATGGATGAGCACACTGGTCTGAATTTCCCTTCACAAACGGATTTAAACCAAAGCCACTGTGTCTTCCTACAAGCAAGAGTTCATTTCCGGTGAACCCAGTGATTTTTCGGCTCAAATGAATTTACACAGTTCACGAATCCAACACTTTTTTCACTATAAACGAAAGAGCATATTTGTAAGAGATGCTGTGGTTTGTTACAGTTTCATAAGCAGAGTTTAACTAGATAAGGTCCGTATGAGTAAGAAACACAGTTCTAATTTTCTGGACATGCTCCTGTTTCTTGCTGTATTGGAGACGCTGGAAAGAAGAGGATGTTTCTTGCGTTAAAACAGAGTATGTTTCATGGATGACAACACTGGTCTGAATTTTCCTTCAGAAACGGAAATAAACCAAAGTCTCTGTGTCTTCCTCCAAGCAAGAGTTCATATCCGGTAAACCCAGTGATTTTTCTGCTCAACTGAATTTACACAGTTCTTAAACCCAACAGGATTTTCACTATTAACTAAAGAGCATCTATGTAAGAGATGCTGTGGTTTGTTACAGTTTCATAAGCAGAGTTTAACTAGATATGGTCCGTATAAGTAAGAAACACAGTTCTTTTTTTCTGGGCATGCTCATGTTTCATGCTGTATTGGAGACGCTGGAAAAAAGAGCATGCTTCTTGCCTTAAAACAGAGTATGGTTCTTGGATGAGAACACTGGTCTGAATTTTCCTTCAGAAATGGAATTAAACCAAAGTCTCTGTGTCTTCCTACAAGCAAGAGTTCATATCCAGTAAACCCAGTGATTTTTCGGCTCAAATGCATTTACACAGTTCACGAACCCAACACGTTTTTCACTATTAAATAAAGAGCATATATGTAAGAGATGCTGTGGTTTGTTACAGTTTCATAACCAGAGCTCAACGAGATATGGTCCGTATGAGTAAGAAGCACAGTTCTTTTTTCTGGACATGCTCATATTTCTTGCTGTATTGCAGACTCAGGAAAGAAGAGGATGCTTCTTGCATTAAAACAGAATGTGTTTCATGGATGAGAACTCTAGTGTGAATTACCATTCACAAACGGAATGAAACCAAAGCCTCTGTGTTTTCCTACGAGCTAGAGTTCATTTCCAGTAAACCCAGGGGTTTTTCTGCTCAAATGAATTTACACAGTTCATGAACCCAACACGTTTTTCTTTGTTAACCAAAGAGCATATTTGTGAGAGATGCTGTGGTTTGTTACAGTTTCATAAGCAGAGTTTAACTAGATATGGTCTGTATGAGTAAGAAACACAGTTCTATTTTTCTGGGCATGCTCCTGTTTCTTGCTGTATTGGACACCCTGGAAAGAAGAGGATGTTTCTTGCGTTAAAACAGAATATGTTTCATGGATGAGAACACTGGTCTGAATTTTCCTTCAGAAACGGAGTTAAACCAAAGTCTCTGTGTCTTCCTCCCAGCAAGAGTTCATATCCGGTAAACCCACTGATTTTTCGGCTCAAATGAATTTACACAGTTCTTGAACCCAACAGGATTTTTACTATTAACATAAGAGCATCTATGAACAGGATGCTGTGGTTTGCTACAGTTTCCTTAGCAGAGTTTAACTAGATATGGTCCGAATGAATAGGAAACACAGTTCTTTTTTTCTGTGCATGCTCATGTTTCTTGCTCTATTAGAGACCAGGAAAGAATTGCATTTTCTGTTCGCTAGAACAGAGTGTGTTTCATGGATGAGACCTCTGGTCTGAATTTCCCTTCATAAACGGAGTTAAACCAAAGCCTCTGTGTTTTCCTACGAGCAAGAGTTCACTTCCGGTAAACCCAGGGGTTTTTCTGCTCAAATGAATTTACACAATTCAAGAACCCAACACGTTTTTCACTATTAACGAAAGAGCATGTATGTAACACATGCTGTGGTTTGTTACAGTTTCATAAGCAGAGTTTAACTAGATATGGTCCATATGAATAAGAAACACAATTCTTTTTTTCTGGGCATGCTCATGTTTCTTGCTGTATTGGAGACACTGGAAAGAAGAGCATGCTTCTTGCGTTAAAACAGAGTATGTTTCTTGGATGAGAACACTGGTCTGAATTTTCCTTCATAAACGGAGTTAAACCAAAGTCTCTCTGTCTTCCTACAAGCAAGAGTTCATATCCGGTAAACCCAGTGATTTTTCGGGTCAAATGCATTTACACAGTTCACGAACCCAACACGTTTTTCACTATTAACTAAAGAGCATATATGTAAGAGATGCTGTGGTTTGTTACAGTTTCATAAGCTGAGTTCAACTAGATATGGTCCATATGAGTAGGAAACACAGTTCTTTTTTTCTAGACATGCTCATATTTCTTGCTGTATTGCAGACTCTGGAACGAATAGGATGTTTCTTGTGTTAAAACAGAGGGTGTTATATGGATGAGCACACTGGTCTGAATTTCCCTTCACAAACGGATTTAAACCAAAGCCTCTGTGTCTTCCTACAAGCAAGAATTAATTTCCGGTGAACCCAGAGATTTTTCGGCTCAAATGAATTTACACAGTTTACGAACCCAACACGTTGTTCACTATAAACGAAAGGGCATATTTGTAAGAGAATCTGTGGTTTGCTACAGTTTCCTAAGAGAGTTTAACTAGATATGGTCCGTATGAGTAAGAAACACAGTTCTTTTTTTCTGGGCATGCTCATTTTTCTTGCTGTGTTGGAGACGCTGGAAAGAAGAGCATGTTTCTTGCGTTAAAACAGAGTATGTTTCTTGGAAGAGAACACTGGTCTGAATTTTCCTTAATAAACGGAGTTAAACCAAAGTCTACCTGTCTTCCTACAAGCAAGAGTTCATATCCGGTAAACCCAGTGATTTTTGAGTTCAAATGAATTTACACAGTTCACCAACCAACACGTTTTTCACTATTAACTAAAGAGCATATATGTAAGAGATGCTGTGGTTTGTTACAGTTTCATAACCAGAGCTCAACTAGATATGGTCCGTATGAGTAGGAAACACAGTTCTTTTTTTCTGGACATGCTCATATTTCTTACTGTATTGCACACTCTGGAAAGAAGAGGATGTTTCTTGCGTTAAAATAGAGGGTGTTTCATGATGAGCACACTGGTCTGAATTTCCCTTCACAAATGGAGTTAAACCAAAGCCACTGTGTCTTCCTACAAGCAAGAGTTCATTTCTGGTGAACACAGAGATTTTTCGGCTCAAATGAATTTACTCAGTTTATGAACCCAACACGTTTTTCACTATAAACGAAAGAGCATATTAGTAAGATATGCTGTGGTTTGTTACAGTTTCATAAGCAGAGTTTAACTAGATATGATCCGTATGAGTAAGAAACACAGTTCTATTTTTCTGGGCATGCTCCTGTTTCTTGCTGTATTGAACACGCTGGAAAGAAGAGCATATTTCTTGCGTTAAAACAGAGTATGTTTCATGGATGACAACACTGGTCTGAATTTTCCTTCAGAAACGGAGTTAAACCAAAGTCTCTGTGTCTTCCTCCAAGCAAGAGTTCATATCCGGTAAACCCAGTGATTTTTCGGCTAAAATGAATTTACACAGTTCATGAACCCAACAGGATTTTCACTATTAACCAAAAAGCATCTATGTAAGAGATGCTGTGGTTTGTTACAGTTTCCTAAGAGAGTTTAACTAGATATGGTCCATATGAGTAAGAAACACAGTTCTTTTTTTCTGGGCATGCTCATGTTTCTTGCTGCATTGGATTCGCAGGAAAGAAGAGCATGCTTCTTGTGTTAAAACAGAGTATGTTTCTTGGATGAGAACACTGGACTGAATTTTCCTTCCAAAACGGAATTAAACCAAAGTCTCGGTGTCTTCCTACAAGCAAGAGTTCATTTCCGGTAAACCCAGTGATTTTACGGCTCAAACGAATTTACACACTTCACGAACCCCACACGTTTTCACTATTAACTAAAGAGCATTTATGTAACACATGCTGTGGTTTGTTACACTTTCATAAGCAGAGTTCAACTAGATATGGTCTGTATGAGTAAGACACACAGTTCTATTTTTCTGGGCATGCTCCTGTTTCTTGCTGTATTGGAGACGCTGGAAAGAAGAGCATGTTTCTTGCGTTAAAACAGAGTATGTTTCATGGATGAGAACACTGGTCTGAATTTTCCTTCAGGCCGGAGTTAAACCAAAGTCTCTGTGTCTTCCTCCAAGCAAGAGTTCATATCCGGTAAATCCAGTGATTTTTCGGCTCAAATGAATTTACACAGTTCACGAACCCAACACGTTTTTCACTATTAACTAAAGAGAATCTATGTAACAGATGCTGTGGTTTGTTACAGTTTCATAAGCAGAGTTCAACTAGATATGGTCCGTATGAGTAGGAAGCACAGTTCTTTTTTTCTGGGCATGCTCATGTTTCTTGCTGTATTAGAGACCTGGAAAGAAGAGCATGCTCTTTGCGTTAAAACAGAGTGTGTTTCATGGATGAGAACTCTGGTCTGAATTTCCATTCACAAACGGAGTGAAACCAAAGCCTCTGTGTTTTCCTACAAGCTAGAGTTCATTTCCAGGAAACACAGGGGTTTTTCTGCTCAAATGAATTTACACAGTTCATGAACCCAACACGTTTTTCTCTGTTAACCAAAGAGCATATTTGTAAGAGATGCTGTGGTTTGTTACAGTTTCATAAGCAGAGTTTAACTAGATGGTCCGTATGAGTAAGAAACACAGTTCTATTTTACTGGGCATGCTCCTGTTTCTTGCTGTATTGGACACGCTGGAAAGAAGAGCATGTTTCTTGCGTTAAAACAGAATATGTTTCATGGATGAGAACACTGGTCTGAATTTTCCTTCAGAAACGGAGTTAAACCAAAGTCTCTGTGTCTTCCTCCCAGCAAGAGTTCATATCTGGTAAACCCACTGATTTTTCGGCTCAAGTGAATTTACACAGTTCTTGAACCCAACAGGATATTTACTATTAACCTAAGAGCATCTATGTAAGAGATGCTGTGGTTTGTTACAGTTTCCTAAGCAGAGTTTAAGTAGATATGGTTCGTATGAGTAAGAAACACAATTCTTTTTTTCTGGGCATGCTCATGTTTCTTGCTGTATTGTAGACGCTGGAAAGAAGAGCATGCTTCTTGCATTAAAACAGAGTATGTTTCTTGGATGAGAACACTGGTCTGAATTTTCCTTCATAAACGGAGTTAAACCAAAGTCTCTCTGTCTTCCTACAAGCAAGAGTTCATATCCGGTAAACCCAGTGATTTTTCGGCTCAAATGCATTTACACAGTTCACGAACCCAACACGTTTTTCACTATTAACTAAAGAGCATATATGTAAGAGATGCTGTGGTTTGTTACAGTTTCATAAGCTGAGTTCAACTAGATATGGTCCATATGAGTAGGAAACACAGTTCTTTTTTTCTAGACATGCTCATATTTCTTGCTGTATTGCAGACTCTGGAACGAATAGGATGTTTCTTGCGTTAAAACAGAGTGTGTTTCATGGATGAGAACTGTGGTCTGAATTTCCATTCACAAACGGAGTGAAACCAAAGCCTCTGTGTTTTCCTACAAACAAGAGTTCATTTCCGGTGAACCCAGAGATTTTTCGGCTCAAATGAATGTACACAGTTTATGAAACCAACATGTTTTTCAGTATAAACTAAAGAGCATATAGGTTTTAGATGCTGTGGTTTGTTACAGTTTCATAAGCACAGTTTAACTAGATATGGTCCGTATGAGTAAGAAACACAGTTCTTTTTTTCTGGGCATGCTCATATTTCTTGCTGTATTGGAGACGCTGGAAAGAAGAGCAAACTTCTTGCGTTAAAACAGTGTATGTGTCTTGCATGAGAACACTGGTCTGAATTTTCTTTCACGAACGGAGTTAAACCAAAGTCTCTGTGTCTCCCTACAAGGAAGAGTTCATATCCGGTAAACCCAGTGATTTTTCGGCTCAAATGATTTTACACAGTTCATGAACCCAACACGTTTTTCACTATTAACTAAAGAGCATCTATGTAAGAGATGCTGTGGTTTGTTACAGTTTCATACGCAGAGTTCAACTAGATATGGTCTGTATGAGTAGGAAACACAGTTCTTTTTTTCTGGACATGCTCATATTTCTTGCTGTATTGCAGACTCTGGAACGAATAGGATGTTTCTTGCGTTAAAACAGAGGGTGTTATATGGATGAGCACACTGGTCAGCATTTCCCTTCACAAACGGATTTAAACCAAAGCCTCTGTGTCTTCCTGCAAGCAAGAGTTCATTTCCGGTGAACCCAGTGATTTTTCGGCTCAAATGAATTTACACAGTTCACAAACCCAACACTTTTTTCACTATAAACGAAAGAGCATATTTGTAAGAGATTCTGTAGTTTGTTACAGTTTCATAAGCAGAGTTTAACTAGATATGGTCCGTATGAGTAAGAAACACAGTTCTTTTTTTCTGGACATGCTCATATTTCTTGCTGTATTGCACACTCTGGAAAGAAGAGGATGTTTCTTGCGTTAAAATAGAGGGTGTTTCATGATGAGCACAACGGTCTGAATTTCCCTTCACAAACGGAGTTACACGAAAGCCTCTGTGTCTTCCTACAAGCAAGAATTCATTTCTGGTGAACCCAGAGATTTTTCGGCTCAAATGAATTTACACAGTTTACGAACCCAACACGTTTTTCACTATAAAAGAAAGAGCATATTTGTAAGAGAATCTGTGGTTTGTTACAGTTTCATAAGCAGAGTTTAACTAGATATGGTCCGTATAAGTAAGAAACACAGTTCTATTTTTCTGGGCATGCTCCTGTTTCTTGCTGTATTGGACACGCTGGAAAGAAGAGCATGTTTCTTGCGTTAAAACAGAGTATGTTTCATGGATGACAACACTGGTCTGAATTTTCCTTCAGAAATGGAGTTAAACCAAAGTCTCTGTGTCTTCCTCCATGCAAGAGTTCATATCCGGTAAACACAGTGATTTTTCGGCTCAAATGAATTTACACAGTTCACGAACCCAACAGGATTTTCACTATTAACTAAAGAGCATCTATGTAAGAGATGCTGTGGTTTGTTACAGTTTCCTAAGAGAGTTTAAGTAGATATGGTCCATATGAGTAAGAAACACAGTTCTTTTTTTCTGGGCATGCTCATGTTTCTTGCTGCATTGGATTCGCTGGAAAGAAGAGCATGCTTCTTGTGTTAAAACAGAGTTTGTTTCTTGGATGAGAACACTGGACTGAATTTTCCTTCAGAAACGGAATTAAACCAAAGTCTCTGTGTCTTCCTACAAGCAAGAGTTCATTTGCGGTAAACCCCGTGATTTTTTGGCTCAAATGTGTTTACACAGTTCACGAACCCAACACGTTTTTCACTATTAACTAAAGAGCATCTATGTAACACATGCTGTGGTTTGTTACACTTTCATAAGCAGAGTTCAACTAGATATGGTACGCATGAGTAGGAAACACAGTTCTTTTTTTCTGGGCATGCTCATGTTTCTTGCTGTATTGGAGACGCTGGAAAGAAGAGCATGCTTCTTGCGTTAAAACGGAGTATGTTTCTTGGATGAGAACACTGGTCTGAATTTTCCTTCTGAAACGGAATTAAACCAAAGTCTCTGTGTATTCCTACAAGCAAGAGTTCATATCCGGTTAACCCAGTGATTTTTCAGCTCAAATGAATTTAAACAGTTCACGAAACCAACACGTTTTTCACTAAAAAACGAAAGAGCATCTATGTAAGAGATGCTGTGGTTTGTTACAGTTTCATAAGCAGATTTTAACTAGATATGGTCCGTATGAGTAAAAAACACAGTCCTATTTTTCTGGCCATGCTCCTGTTTCTTGCTGTATTAGAGTCGCTGGAGAGAAGAGCATGTTTCTTGCTTTAAAACAGAGTATGTTTCATGGATGAGAACACTGGTCTGAATTTTCTTTCAGAAACGGAGTTAAACCAAAGCCTCTGTGTCTTACTACAAGCAAGAGTTCTATTCCGGTAAACCCATGGGTTTTTCGGCTAAAATGAATTTACACAGTTCATGAACCCATAGGATTTTCACTATTAACTAAAGAGCATCTATGTAAGAGATGCTGTGGTTTGTTACAGTTTCATAAGCAGAGTTTAAAAAGATATGGTACATATGAGTAAGAAACACAGTTCTTTTTTTCTGGGCATGCTCATGTTTCTTGCTGTATTGGAACGCTGGAAAGAAGAGCATGCTTTTTGCGTTGAAACAGAGTATGATTCTTGGATGAGAACACTGTTCTGAATTTTCCTTAACAAAAGGCGTGAAACCAAAGCCTCTGTGTCTTACTACAAGCAAGAGTTCATTTCCGATGAACCCAGTGATTTTTCGGCTCAAATGAATTTACACAGTTCACGAACCCAACACTTTTTTCACTATAAACGAAAGAGCATATTTGTAAGAGATGCTGTGGTTTGTTACAGTTTCATAAGCAGAGTTTAACTAGATATGGTCCTTATGAGTAAGACACACAGTTCTATTTTTCTGGGCATGCTCCTGTTTCTTGCTTAATTGGAGACGCTGGAAAGAAGAGCATGTTTCTTGCGTTAAAACAGAGTATGTTTCATGGATGAGAACACTGGTCTGAATTTTCCTTCAGGCCAGAGTTAAACCAAAGTCTCTGTGTCTTCCTCCAAGCAAGAGTTCATATCCGGTAAACCCAGTGATTTTTCGGCTCAAATGAATTTACACAGTTCACGAACCCAACACGTTTTTCACTATTAACTAAAGAGAATCTATGTAACAGATGCTGTGGTTTGTTACAGTTTCATAAGCAGAGTTCAACTAGATATGGTCCGTATGAGTAGGAAACACAGTTCTTTTTTTCTGGGCATGCTCATGTTTCTTGCTGTATTAGAGACCTGGAAAGAAGAGCATGCTCTTTGCGTTAAAACAGAGTGTGTTTCATGGATGAGAACTCTGGTCTGAATTTCCATTCACAAACGGAGTGAAACCAAAGCCTCTGTGTTTTCCTACAAGCTAGAGTTCATTTCCAGGAAACACAGGGGTTTTTCTGCTCAAATGAATTTACACAGTTCATGAACCCAACACGTTTTTCTCTGTTAACCAAAGAGCATATTTGTAAGAGATGCTGTGGTTTGTTACAGTTTCATAAGCAGAGTTTAACTAGATGGTCCGTATGAGTAAGAAACACAGTTCTATTTTACTGGGCATGCTCCTGTTTCTTGCTGTATTGGACACGCTGGAAAGAAGAGCATGTTTCTTGCGTTAAAACAGAATATGTTTCATGGATGAGAACACTGGTCTGAATTTTCCTTCAGAAACGGAGTTAAACCAAAGTCTCTGTGTCTTCCTCCCAGCAAGAGTTCATATCTGGTAAACCCACTGATTTTTCGGCTCAAGTGAATTTACACAGTTCTTGAACCCAACAGGATATTTACTATTAACCTAAGAGCATCTATGTAAGAGATGCTGTGGTTTGTTACAGTTTCATAAGCAGAGTTTAAGTAGATATGGTTCGTATGAGTAAGAAACACAATTCTTTTTTTCTGGGCATGCTCATGTTTCTTGCTGTATTGTAGACGCTGGAAAGAAGAGCATGCTTCTTGCATTAAAACAGAGTATGTTTCTTGGATGAGAACACTGGTCTGAATTTTCCTTCATAAACGGAGTTAAACCAAAGTCTCTCTGTCTTCCTACAAGCAAGAGTTCATATCCGGTAAACCCAGTGATTTTTCGGCTCAAATGCATTTACACAGTTCACGAACCCAACACGTTTTTCACTATTAAGTAAAGAGCATATATGTAAGAGATGCTGTGGTTTGTTACAGTTTCATAACCAGAGCTCAACCAGATATGGTCCGTATGAGTAAGAAGCACAGTTCTTTTTTCTGGACATGCTCATATTTCTTGCTGTATTGCAGACTCAGGAAAGAAGAGGATGCTTCTTGCATTAAAACAGAATGTGTTTCATGGATGAGAACTCTAGTGTGAATTTCCATTCACAAACGGAGTGAAACCAAAGCCTCTGTGTTTTCCTACGAGCTAGAGTTCATTTCCAGTAAACCCAGGGGTTTTTCTGCTCAAATGAATTTACACAGTTCATGAACCCAACACGTTTTTCTTTGTTAACCAAAGAGCATATTTGTAAGAGATGCTGTGGTTTGTTACAGTTTCATAAGCAGAGTTTAACTAGATATGGTCTGTATGAGTAAGAAACACAGTTCTATTTTTCTGGGCATGCTCCTGTTTCTTGCTGTATTGGACACCCTGGAAAGAAGAGGATGTTTCTTGCGTTAAAACAGAATATGTTTCATGGATGAGAACACTGGTCTGAATTTTCCTTCAGAAACGGAGTTAAACCAAAGTCTCTGTGTCTTCCTCCCAGCAAGAGTTCATATCCGGTAAACCCACTGATTTTTCGGCTCAAATGAATTTACACAGTTCTTGAACCCAACAGGATTTTTACTATTAACCTAAGAGCATCTATGAAAAGGATGCTGTGGTTTGCTACAGTTTCCTTAGCAGAGTTTAACTAGATATGGTCCGAATGAATAGGAAACACAGTTCTTTTTTCTGTGCATGCTCATGTTTCTTGCTCTATTAGAGACCAGGAAAGAATAGCATTTTCTGTTCGCTAGAACAGAGTGTGTTTCATGGATGAGACCTCTGGTCTGAATTTCCCTTCATAAACGGAGTTAAACCAAAGCCTCTGTGTTTTCCTACGAGCAAGAGTTCATTTCCGGTAAACCCAGGGGTTTTTCTGCTCAAATGATTTACACAATTCACGAACCCAACACGTTTTTCACTATTAACGAAAGAGCATGTATGTAACACATGCTGTGGTTTGTTACAGTTTCATAAGCAGAGTTTAACTAGATATGGTCCGTATGAATAAGAAACACAATTCTTTTTTTCTGGGCATGCTCATGTTTCTTGCTGTATTGGAGACGCTGGAAAGAAGAGCATGCTTCTTGCGTTAAAACAGAGTATGTTTCTTGGATGAGAACACTGGTCTGAATTTTCCTTCATAAACGGAGTTAAACCAAAGTCTCTCTGTCTTCCTACAAGCAAGAGTTCATATCCGGTAAACCCAGTGATTTTTCGGGTCAAATGCATTTACACAGTTCACGAACCCAACACGTTTTTCACTATTAACTAAAGAGCATATATGTAAGAGATGCTGTGGTTTGTTACAGTTTCATAAGCTGAGTTCAACTAGATATGGTCCATATGAGTAGGAAACACAGTTCTTTTTTTCTAGACATGCTCATATTTCTTGCTGTATTGCAGACTCTGGAACGAATAGGATGTTTCTTGCGTTAAAACAGAGGGTGTTATATGGATGAGCACACTGGTCTGAATTTCCCTTCACAAACGGATTTAAACCAAAGCCTCTGTGTCTTCCTACAAGCAAGAATTCATTTCCGGTGAACCCAGAGATTTTTCGGCTCAAATGAATTTACACAGTTTACGAACCCAACATGTTTTTCACTATAAACGAAAGAGCATATTTGTAATAGAATCTGTGGTTTGTTACAGTTTCATAAGAAGAGTTTAACTAGATATGGTCGGTATAAGTAAGAAACACAGTTCTATTTTTCTGGGCATGCTCCTGTTTCTTGCTGTATTGGACACGCTGGAAAGAAGAGCATGTTTCTTGCGTTAAAACAGAGTATGTTTCATGGATGACAACACTGGTCTGAATTTTCCTTCATAAACGGAGTTAAACCAAAGTCTCTGTGTCTTCATCCAAGCAAGATTTCATATCCGGTAAACCCAGTGATTTTTCGCCTCAAATGAATTTACACAGTTCATGAACCCAACAGGATTTTCACTATTAACTAAAGAGCATCTATGTAAGAGATGCTGTGGTTTGTTACAGTTTCATAACCAGAGCTCAACGAGATATGGTCCGTATGAGTAAGAAGCACAGTTCTTTTTTCTGGACATGCTCATATTTCTTGCTGTATTGCAGACTCAGGAAAGAAGAGGATGCTTCTTGCATTAAAACAGAATGTGTTTCATGGATGAGAACTCTAGTGTGAATTTCCATTCACAAACGGAGTGAAACCAAAGCCTCTGTGTTTTCCTACGAGCTAGAGTTCATTTCCAGTAAACCCAGGGGTTTTTCTGCTCAAATGAATTTACACAGTTCATGAACCCAACACGTTTTTCTTTGTTAACCAAAGAGCATATTTGTAAGAGATGCTGTGGTTTGTTACAGTTTCATAAGCAGAGTTTAACTAGATATGGTCTGTATGAGTAAGAAACACAGTTCTATTTTTCTGGGCATGCTCCTGTTTCTTGCTGTATTGGACACCCTGGAAAGAAGAGGATGTTTCTTGCGTTAAAACAGAATATGTTTCATGGATGAGAACACTGGTCTGAATTTTCCTTCAGAAACGGAGTTAAACCAAAGTCTCTGTGTCTTCCTCCCAGCAAGAGTTCATATCCGGTAAACCCACTGATTTTTCGGCTCAAATGAATTTACACAGTTCTTGAACCCAACAGGATTTTTACTATTAACCTAAGAGCATCTATGAAAAGGATGCTGTGGTTTGCTACAGTTTCCTTAGCAGAGTTTAACTAGATATGGTCCGAATGAATAGGAAACACAGTTCTTTTTTTCTGTGCATGCTCATGTTTCTTGCTCTATTAGAGACCAGGAAAGAATAGCATTTTCTGTTCGCTAGAACAGAGTGTGTTTCATGGATGAGACCTCTGGTCTGAATTTCCCTTCATAAACGGAGTTAAACCAAAGCCTCTGTGTTTTCCTATGAGCAAGAGTTCATTTCCGGTAAACCCAGGGGTTTTTCTGCTCAAATGAATTTACACAATTCACGAACCCAACACGTTTTTCACTATTAACGAAAGAGCATGTATGTAACACATGCTGTGGTTTGTTACAGTTTCATAAGCAGAGTTTAACTAGATATGGTCGGTATAAGTAAGAAACACAGTTCTATTTTTCTGGGCATGCTCCTGTTTCTTGCTGTATTGGACACGCTGGAAAGAAGAGCATGTTTCTTGCGTTAAAACAGAGTATGTTTCATGGATGACAACACTGGTCTGAATTTTCCTTCATAAACGGAGTTAAAACAAAGTCTCTGTGTCTTCCTCCAAGCAAGAGTTCATATCCGGTAAACCCAGTGATTTTTCGGCTCAAATGAATTTACACAGTTCACGAACCCAACACGTTTTTCACTATTAACTAAAGAGCATCTATGTAAGAAATGCTGTGGTTTGTTACAGTTTCATAACCAGAGCTCAACGAGTTATGGTCCGTATGAGTAAGAAACACAGTTCTTTTTTCTGGACATGCTCATATTTCTTGCTATATTGCAGACTCAGGAAAGAAGAGGATGCTTCTTGCGTTAAAACAGAGTGTGTTTCATGGATGAGAACTCTGGTCTGAATTTCCATTCACAAACGGAGTGAAACCAAAGCCTCTGTGTTTTCCTACAAGCAAGAGTTCATTTCCGGTGAACCCAGAGATTTTTCAGCTCAAATGAATTTACACAGTTTACGAAATCAACATGTTTTTCAGTATAAACTAAAGAGCATATAGGTTTTAGATGCTGTGGTTTGTTACAGTTTCATAAGCACAGTTTAACTATATATGGTCCGTATGAGTAAGAAACACAGTTCTATTTTTCTGGGCATGCTCCTGTTTCTTGTTGTATTGGAGACGCGGGAAAGAAGAGCATGTTTCTTGAGTTAAAACAGAGTATGTTTCATCTATGAGAACACTGGTCTGAATTTTCCTTTAGAAACGGAGTTAAACCAAAGTCTCTGTGTCTTCCTCCAAGCAAGAGTTCATATCCGGTAAACCCAGTGATTTTTTGGCTCAAATGAATTTACACAGTTCTTGAACGCAACAGGATTTTCACTATTAACTAAAGAGCATCTATGTAAGAGATGCTGTGGTTTGTTACAGTTTCCTAAGCAGGGTTTAACTAGATATGGTCCGTATGAGTAAGAAACACAGTTCTTTTTTTCTGGGCATGCTCATATTTCTTGCTGTATTGGAGACGCTGGAAAGAAGAGCAAACTTCTTGCGTTAAAACAGTGTATGTGTCTTGGATGAGAACACTGGTCTGAATTTTCTTTCACAAACGGAGTTAAACCAAAGTCTCTGTGTCTTCCTCCAAGTAAGAGTTCATATCCGGTAAACCCAGTGATTTCTCTGCTCAACTGAATTTACACAGTTCTTGAACCCAACAGGATTTTCACTATTAACTAAAGAGCATCTATGTAAGAGATGCTGTGGTTTGTTACAGTTTCCTAAGCAGAGTTTAACTAGATATGGTCCGTATGAGTAAGAAACCCAGTTCTTTTTTGCTGGGCATGCTTATGTTTCTTGCTGTATTGGAGACGCTGGAAAGAAGAGCATGCTTCTTGCCTTAAAGCAGAGTGTGTTTCTTGGATGAGAACACTGGTCTGAATTTTCCTTCAGAAACGGAATTAAACCAAAGTCTCTGTGTCTTCCTACAAGCAAGAGTTCATTTCCAGTAAACCCAGTGCTTTTTCATCTCAAATGAATTTACACAGTTCACGAACCCAACACGTTTTTCACTATAAACGAAAGAGCATATAGGTAATAGATGCTGTGGTTTGTTACAGTTTCATAACCAGAGCTCAACTAGATATGGTCCGTATGAGTAAGAAACACAGTTCTGTTTTCTGGACATGCTCATATTTCTTGCTGTATTGCAGACTCAGGAAAGAAGAGGATGCTTCTTGGGTTAAAACAGGGTGTGTTTCATGGATGAGAACACTGGTCTGAATTTCCCTTCACAAATGGAGTTAAACAAAAGTCTCTGTGTCTTCCTACAAGCAAGAGTTAATATCCAGGAAACCCAGTGATTTTTCAGCTCAAATGAATTTACACAGTTCACGAACCCAACACGTTTTTCACTATTAACTAAAGAGCATCTATGTAAGAAATGCTGTGGTTTGTTACAGTTTCATAAGCAGAGTTCAACTAGATATGGTCCGTATGAGTAGGAAACACAGTTCTATTTTTCTGGGCATGCTCCTGTTTCTTGCTGTATTGCACACTCTGGAAAGAAGAGGATGTTTCTTGTGTTAAAATAGAGGGTGTTTCATGGATGAGCACACTGGTCTGAATTTCCCTTCACAAATGGAGTTAAACCAAAGTCTCTGTGTCTTCCTACAAGCAAGAGTTCATATCCAGTAAACCCAGTGATTTTTCAGCTCAAATGAATTTACACAGTTCATGAACCCAACAAGTTTTTCACTATTAACTAAAGAGCATCTATGTAAGAGATGCTGCGGTTTGTTACAGTTTCATAAGCAGAGTTCAACTAGATATGGTCCATATGAGTAGGAAACACAGTTCTTTTTTTCTGGACATGCTCATATTTCTTGCTGTATTGCACACTCTGGAAAGAAGGGGATGTTTCTTGCGTTAAAATAGAGTGTGTTTCATGGATGAGCACACTGGTCTGAATTTCCCTTCACAAACGGAGTTAAACCAAAGCGTCTGTGTCTTCCTACAAGCAAGAGTTCATTTCCGGTGAACTCAGAGATTTTTCGGCTCAAATGAATTTACACAGTTTACGAACCCAACACGTTTTTCACTATAAACGAAAGAGCATATTTGTAAGAGAATCTGTGCTTTGTTACAGTTTCATAAGAAGAGTTTAACTAGATATGGTCGGTATAATTAAGAAACACAGTTCTATTTTTCTGGGCATGCTCCTGTTTCTTGCTGTATTGGACACGCTTGAAAGAAGAGCATGTTTCATGCGTTAAAACAGAGTATGTTTCATGGATGACAACACTGGTCTGAATTTTCCTTCAGAAACGGAGTTAAACCAAAGTCTCTGTGTCTTCCTCCAAGCAAGAGTTCATATCCGGTAAACCCAGTGATTTTTCGGCTCAAATGAATTTACACAGTTCATGAACCCAACAGGATTTTCACTATTAACTAAAGAGCATCTATGTAAGAGATGCTGTGGTTTGTTACAGTTGCCTAAGAGAGTTTAACTAGATATGGTCCATATGAGTAAGAAACACAGTTCTTTTTTTCTGGGCATGCTCATGTTTCTTGCTGCATTGGATTCGCTGGAAAGAAGAGCATGCTTCTTGTGTTAAAACAGAGTATGTTACTTGGATGAGAACACTGGACTGAATTTTCCTTCAGAAATAGAATTAAACCAAAGTCTCTGTGTCTTCCTACAAGCAAGAGTTCATTTCCAGTAAACCCAGTGATTTCTCGGCTCAAATGAATTTACACAGTTCACGAACCCAACACGTTTTTCACTATTAACTAAAGAGCATCTATGTAACACATTCTGTGGTTTGTTCCAGTTTCATAAGCAGAGTTCAACTAGATATGGTACGTATGAGTAGGTAACACAGTTCTTTTTTTCTGGGCATGCTCATGTTTCTTGCTGTATTGCAGACTCTGGAAAGAAGAGGAAGCTTCTTGCGTTAAAACAGAGGGTGTTTCATGGATGACAACACTGGTCTGAATTTCCCTTCACGAACGGAGTTAAACCAAAGTCTCTGTGTTTCCCTACAAGCAAGAGTTCATATCGGGTAAACCCAGTGATTTTTCGGCTCAAATTATTTTACACAGTTCACGAACCCAACACGTTTTTCACTATTAACTAAAGAGCATCTATGTAAGAGATGCTGTGGTTTGTTACAGTTTCATTAGCAGTGTTCAACTAGATATGGTCCGTATGAGTAGGAAACACAGTTCTTTTTTTCTGGACATGCTCATATTCCTTGCTGTATTGCAGATTCTGGAACGAAGAGGATGTTTCTTGCGTTAAAACAGAGGGTGTTATATGGATGAGCACACTGGTCCTAATTTCCCTTCACAAACGGAGTTAAACCAAAGCCTCTGTGTCATCCTACAAGCAAGAGTTCATTTCCGGTGAACCCAGAGATTTTTCGGCTCAAATGAATTTACACAGTTTACAAAACCAACATGTTTTTCAGTATAAACTAAAGAGCATATAGGTTTTAGATGCTGTGGTTTGTTACAGTTTCATAAGCACAGTTTAACTAGATATGGTCCGTATGAGTAAGAAACACAGTTCTATTTTTCTGGGCATGCTCCTGTTTCTTGTTGTATTGGAGACGCGGGAAAGAAGAGCATGTTTCTTGAGTTAAAACAGAGTATGTTTCATCTATGAGAACACTGGTCTGAATTTTCCTTCATAAACGGAGTTAAACCAAAGTCTCTGTGTCTTCCTCCAAGCAAGAGTTCATATCCGGTAAACCCAGTGATTTTTCTGCTCAACTGAATTTACACAGTTCTTGAACCCAACAGGATTTTCACTATTAACTAAAGAGCATCTATGTAAGAGATGCTGTGGTTTGTTACAGTTTCCTAAGCAGAGTTTAACTAGATATGGTCCGTATGAGTAAGAAACCGAGTTCTTTTTTGCTGGGCATGCTCATGTTTCTTGCTGTATTGGAGACGCTGGAAAGAAGAGCATGCTTCTTGCCTTAAAGCAGAGTGTGTTTCTTGGATGAGAACACTGGTCTGAATTTTCCTTCAGAAACGGAATTAAACCAAAGTCTCTGTGTCTTCCTACAAGCAAGAGTTCATTTCAGGTATACCCAGTGATTTTTCATCTCAAATGAATTTACACAGTTCACGAACCCAACACGTTTTTCACTATTAACTAAAGAGCATCTATGTAAGAAATGCTGTGGTTTGTTACAGTTTCATAACCAGAGCTCAACGAGTTATGGTCCGTATGAGTAAGAAACACAGTTCTTTTTTCTGGACATGCTCATATTTCTTGCTATATTGCAGACTCAGGAAAGAAGAGGATGCTTCTTGCGTTAAAACAGAGTGTGTTTCATGGATGAGAACTCTGGTCTGAATTTCCATTCACAAACGGAGTGAAACCAAAGCCTCTGTGTTTTCCTACAAGCAAGAGTTCATTTCCGGTGAACCCAGAGATTTTTCAGCTCAAATGAATTTACACAGTTTACGAAATCAACATGTTTTTCAGTATAAACTAAAGAGCATATAGGTTTTAGATGCTGTGGTTTGTTACAGTTTCATAAGCACAGTTTAACTATATATGGTCCGTATGAGTAAGAAACACAGTTCTATTTTTCTGGGCATGCTCCTGTTTCTTGTTGTATTGGAGACGCGGGAAAGAAGAGCATGTTTCTTGAGTTAAAACAGAGTATGTTTCATCTATGAGAACACTGGTCTGAATTTTCCTTTAGAAACGGAGTTAAACCAAAGTCTCTGTGTCTTCCTCCAAGCAAGAGTTCATATCCGGTAAACCCAGTGATTTTTTGGCTCAAATGAATTTACACAGTTCTTGAACGCAACAGGATTTTCACTATTAACTAAAGAGCATCTATGTAAGAGATGCTGTGGTTTGTTACAGTTTCCTAAGCAGGGTTTAACTAGATATGGTCCGTATGAGTAAGAAACACAGTTCTTTTTTTCTGGGCATGCTCATATTTCTTGCTGTATTGGAGACGCTGGAAAGAAGAGCAAACTTCTTGCGTTAAAACAGTGTATGTGTCTTGGATGAGAACACTGGTCTGAATTTTCTTTCACAAACGGAGTTAAACCAAAGTCTCTGTGTCTTCCTCCAAGTAAGAGTTCATATCCGGTAAACCCAGTGATTTCTCTGCTCAACTGAATTTACACAGTTCTTGAACCCAACAGGATTTTCACTATTAACTAAAGAGCATCTATGTAAGAGATGCTGTGGTTTGTTACAGTTTCCTAAGCAGAGTTTAACTAGATATGGTCCGTATGAGTAAGAAACCCAGTTCTTTTTTGCTGGGCATGCTTATGTTTCTTGCTGTATTGGAGACGCTGGAAAGAAGAGCATGCTTCTTGCCTTAAAGCAGAGTGTGTTTCTTGGATGAGAACACTGGTCTGAATTTTCCTTCAGAAACGGAATTAAACCAAAGTCTCTGTGTCTTCCTACAAGCAAGAGTTCATTTCCAGTAAACCCAGTGATTTTTCATCTCAAATGAATTTACACAGTTCACGAACCCAACACGTTTTTCACTATAAACGAAAGAGCATATAGGTAATAGATGCTGTGGTTTGTTACAGTTTCATAACCAGAGCTCAACTAGATATGGTCCGTATGAGTAAGAAACACAGTTCTGTTTTCTGGACATGCTCATATTTCTTGCTGTATTGCAGACTCAGGAAAGAAGAGGATGCTTCTTGGGTTAAAACAGGGTGTGTTTCATGGATGAGAACACTGGTCTGAATTTCCCTTCACAAATGGAGTTAAACAAAAGTCTCTGTGTCTTCCTACAAGCAAGAGTTAATATCCAGGAAACCCAGTGATTTTTCAGCTCAAATGAATTTACACAGTTCACGAACCCAACACGTTTTTCACTATTAACTAAAGAGCATCTATGTAAGAAATGCTGTGGTTTGTTACAGTTTCATAAGCAGAGTTCAACTAGATATGGTCCGTATGAGTAGGAAACACAGTTCTATTTTTCTGGGCATGCTCCTGTTTCTTGCTGTATTGCACACTCTGGAAAGAAGAGGATGTTTCTTGTGTTAAAATAGAGGGTGTTTCATGGATGAGCACACTGGTCTGAATTTCCCTTCACAAATGGAGTTAAACCAAAGTCTCTGTGTCTTCCTACAAGCAAGAGTTCATATCCAGTAAACCCAGTGATTTTTCAGCTCAAATGAATTTACACAGTTCATGAACCCAACAAGTTTTTCACTATTAACTAAAGAGCATCTATGTAAGAGATGCTGCGGTTTGTTACAGTTTCATAAGCAGAGTTCAACTAGATATGGTCCATATGAGTAGGAAACACAGTTCTTTTTTTCTGGACATGCTCATATTTCTTGCTGTATTGCACACTCTGGAAAGAAGGGGATGTTTCTTGCGTTAAAATAGAGTGTGTTTCATGGATGAGCACACTGGTCTGAATTTCCCTTCACAAACGGAGTTAAACCAAAGCGTCTGTGTCTTCCTACAAGCAAGAGTTCATTTCCGGTGAACTCAGAGATTTTTCGGCTCAAATGAATTTACACAGTTTACGAACCCAACACGTTTTTCACTATAAACGAAAGAGCATATTTGTAAGAGAATCTGTGCTTTGTTACAGTTTCATAAGAAGAGTTTAACTAGATATGGTCGGTATAATTAAGAAACACAGTTCTATTTTTCTGGGCATGCTCCTGTTTCTTGCTGTATTGGACACGCTTGAAAGAAGAGCATGTTTCATGCGTTAAAACAGAGTATGTTTCATGGATGACAACACTGGTCTGAATTTTCCTTCAGAAACGGAGTTAAACCAAAGTCTCTGTGTCTTCCTCCAAGCAAGAGTTCATATCCGGTAAACCCAGTGATTTTTCGGCTCAAATGAATTTACACAGTTCATGAACCCAACAGGATTTTCACTATTAACTAAAGAGCATCTATGTAAGAGATGCTGTGGTTTGTTACAGTTGCCTAAGAGAGTTTAACTAGATATGGTCCATATGAGTAAGAAACACAGTTCTTTTTTTCTGGGCATGCTCATGTTTCTTGCTGCATTGGATTCGCTGGAAAGAAGAGCATGCTTCTTGTGTTAAAACAGAGTATGTTACTTGGATGAGAACACTGGACTGAATTTTCCTTCAGAAATAGAATTAAACCAAAGTCTCTGTGTCTTCCTACAAGCAAGAGTTCATTTCCAGTAAACCCAGTGATTTCTCGGCTCAAATGAATTTACACAGTTCACGAACCCAACACGTTTTTCACTATTAACTAAAGAGCATCTATGTAACACATTCTGTGGTTTGTTCCAGTTTCATAAGCAGAGTTCAACTAGATATGGTACGTATGAGTAGGTAACACAGTTCTTTTTTTCTGGGCATGCTCATGTTTCTTGCTGTATTGCAGACTCTGGAAAGAAGAGGAAGCTTCTTGCGTTAAAACAGAGGGTGTTTCATGGATGACAACACTGGTCTGAATTTCCCTTCACGAACGGAGTTAAACCAAAGTCTCTGTGTTTCCCTACAAGCAAGAGTTCATATCGGGTAAACCCAGTGATTTTTTGGCTCAAATTATTTTACACAGTTCACGAACCCAACACGTTTTTCACTATTAACTAAAGAGCATCTATGTAAGAGATGCTGTGGTTTGTTACAGTTTCATTAGCAGTGTTCAACTAGATATGGTCCGTATGAGTAGGAAACACAGTTCTTTTTTTCTGGACATGCTCATATTCCTTGCTGTATTGCAGATTCTGGAACGAAGAGGATGTTTCTTGCGTTAAAACAGAGGGTGTTATATGGATGAGCACACTGGTCCTAATTTCCCTTCACAAACGGAGTTAAACCAAAGCCTCTGTGTCATCCTACAAGCAAGAGTTCATTTCCGGTGAACCCAGAGATTTTTCGGCTCAAATGAATTTACACAGTTTACAAAACCAACATGTTTTTCAGTATAAACTAAAGAGCATATAGGTTTTAGATGCTGTGGTTTGTTACAGTTTCATAAGCACAGTTTAACTAGATATGGTCCGTATGAGTAAGAAACACAGTTCTATTTTTCTGGGCATGCTCCTGTTTCTTGTTGTATTGGAGACGCGGGAAAGAAGAGCATGTTTCTTGAGTTAAAACAGAGTATGTTTCATCTATGAGAACACTGGTCTGAATTTTCCTTCATAAACGGAGTTAAACCAAAGTCTCTGTGTCTTCCTCCAAGCAAGAGTTCATATCCGGTAAACCCAGTGATTTTTCTGCTCAACTGAATTTACACAGTTCTTGAACCCAACAGGATTTTCACTATTAACTAAAGAGCATCTATGTAAGAGATGCTGTGGTTTGTTACAGTTTCCTAAGCAGAGTTTAACTAGATATGGTCCGTATGAGTAAGAAACCGAGTTCTTTTTTGCTGGGCATGCTCATGTTTCTTGCTGTATTGGAGACGCTGGAAAGAAGAGCATGCTTCTTGCCTTAAAGCAGAGTGTGTTTCTTGGATGAGAACACTGGTCTGAATTTTCCTTCAGAAACGGAATTAAACCAAAGTCTCTGTGTCTTCCTACAAGCAAGAGTTCATTTCCGGTATACCCAGTGATTTTTCATCTCAAATGAATTTACACAGTTCACAAACCCAACACGTTTTTCACTATAAACGAAAGAGCATATAGGTAATAGATGCTGTGGTTTGTTACAGTTTCATAACCAGAGCTCAACTAGATATGGTCCGTATGAGTAAGAAACACAGTTCTTTTTTCTGGACATGCTCATATTTTTTGCTGTATTGCAGACTCAGGAAAGAAGAGGATGCTTCTTGGGTTAAAACAGGGTGTGTTTCATGGATGAGAACACTGGTCTGAATTTCCCTTCACAAATGGAGTTAAACCAAAGTCTCAGTGTCTTCCTACAAGCAAGAGTTAATATCCAGGAAACCCAGTGATTTTTCAGCTCAAATGAATTTACACAGTTCACGAACCCAACACGTTTTTCACTATTAACTAAAGAGCATCTATTTAAGAAATGCTGTGGTTTGTTACAGTTTCATAAGCAGAGTTCAACTAGATATGGTCCGTATGAGTAGGAAACACAGTTCTATTTTTCTGGGCATGCTCCTGTTTCTTGCTGTATTGCACACTCTGGAAAGAAGAGGATGTTTCTTGTGTTAAAATAGAGGGTGTTTCATGGATGAGCACACTGGTCTGAATTTCCCTTCACAAACGGAGTTAAACCAAAGTCTCTGTGTCTTCCTACAAGCAAGAGTTCATTTCCGGTATACCCAGTGATTTTTCATCTCAAATGAATTTACACAGTTCACAAACCCAACACGTTTTTCACTATAAACGAAAGAGCATATAGGTAATAGATGCTGTGGTTTGTTACAGTTTCATAACCAGAGCTCAACTAGATATGGTCCGTATGAATAAGAAACACAGTTCTTTTTTCTGGACATGCTCATATTTCTTGCTGTATTGCAGACTCAGGAAAGAAGAGGATGCTTCTTGGGTTAAAACAGGGTGTGTTTCATGGATGAGAACACTGGTCTGAATTTCCCTTCACAAATGGAGTTAAACCAAAGTCTCAGTGTCTTCCTACAAGCAAGAGTTAATATCCAGGAAACCCAGTGATTTTTCAGCTCAAATGAATTTACACAGTTCACGAACCCAACACGTTTTTCACTATTAACTAAAGAGCATCTATGTAAGAAATGCTGTGGTTTGTTACAGTTTCATAAGCAGAGTTCAACTAGATATGGTCCGTATGAGTAGGAAACACAGTTCTATTTTTCTGGGCATGCTCCTGTTTCTTGCTGTATTGCACACTCTGGAAAGAAGAGGATGTTTCTTGTGTTAAAATAGAGGGTGTTTCATGGATGAGCACACTGGTCTGAATTTCCCTTCACAAACGGAGTTAAACCAAAGCCTCTGTGTCTTCCTACAATCAAGAGTTCATTTCCGGTGAACCCAGTGATTTTTCAGCTCAAATGAATTTACACAGTTTATGAACCAAACACGTTTTTCACTATAAACGAAAGAGCATATTTGTAAGAGATGCTGTGGTTTATTACAGTTTCATAAGCAGAGTTTAACTAGATATGGTCCGTATGAGTAAGAAACACAGTTCTATTTTTCTGGGCATGCTCCTGTTTCTTGCTGTATTGGAGACGCTGGAATGAAGAGCATGTTTCTTGTGTTAAAACAGAGTAGGTTTCATGGATGAGAACACTGGTCTGAATTTCCCTTCACAAACGGAGTTAAACCAAAGTCTCTGTGTCTTCCTCCAAGCAAGAGTTCATATCCGGTAAACCCAGTGATTTTTCGGCTCAAATGAATTAACACAGTTCACGAATCAACACGTTTTTCACTATTAACTAAAGAGCATCTATGTAAGAAATGCTGTGGTTTGTTACAGTTTCATAAGCAGAGTTCAACTAGATATGGTCCATATGAGTAGGAAACACAGTTCTTTTTTTCTGGACATGCTCATATTTCTTGCTGTATTGCAGACCCTGGAACGCAGAGGATGTTTCTTGCGTTAAAACAGAGGGTGTTATATGGATGAGCACACTGTTCTGTATTTCCCTTCACAAACGGATTTAAACCAAAGCCTCTGTGTCTTCCTACAAGCAAGAATTCATTTCCGGTGAACCCAGAGATTTTTCGGCTCAAATGAATTTACACAGTTCCCGAACCCAACACGTTGTTCACTATTAACTAAAGAGCATGTATGTAACACATGCTGTGGTTTGTTACAGTTTCATAAGCAGAGTTTAACTAGATATGGGCTGTATGAGTAAGAAACACAATTCTTTTTTTCTGGGCATGCTCATGTTTCTTGCTGTATTGGAGACGCTGGAAAGAGCATGCTTCTTGCGTTAAAACAGAGTATGTTTCTTGGATGAGAACACTGGTCTGAATTTTCCTTCAGAAACGGAGTTAAACCAAAGTCTCTCTGTCTTCCTACAAGCAAGAGTTCATATCCGGTAAACCCAGTGATTTTCCGGCTCAAAAGAATTAACACAGTTCACGAACCCAACAAGTTTTTCACTATTAACTAAAGAGCATATATGTAAGAGATGCTGTGGTTTTTTATAGTTTCATAAGCAGACTTAACTAGATATGGTCCCTATGAGTAAGAAACACAGTTCTATTTTTCTGGGCATGCTCCTGTTTCTTGCTGTATTAGACACGCTGGAAAGAAGAGCATATTTCTTGCGTTAAAACAGAGTATGTTTCATGGATGACAACACTGGTCTGATTTTCCTTCAGAAACGGAGTTAAACTAAAGTCTCTGTGTCTTCCGACAAGCAAGAGTTCATTTCCGGTGAACCCAGTGATTTTTCGGCTCAAATGATTTTACACAGTTCACGAACCCAACACGTTTTTCACTATTAAATAAAGAACATATATGTAAGAGATGCTGTGGTGTGTTACAGTTTCATTAGTAGAGTTCAACTAGATATGGTCCGTATGAGTAGGAAACACAGTTCTTTTTTTCTGGACATGCTCATATTTCTTGCTGTATTGCAGCCTCTGGAACGAAGAGGATGTTTCTTGCGTTATAACAGAGTGTGTTATATGGATGAGCACACTGGTCCTAATTTCCCTTCACAAACGGAGTTATACCAAAGCCTCTGTGTCTTCCGACAAGCAAGAGTTCATTTCCAGTGAACCCAGTGATTTTTCGGCAAAAATGATTTTACACAGTTCACGAACCCAACATGTTTTTCAATATTAACTAAAGAGCATATATGTAAGATATGCTGTGGTTTGTTACAGTTTCATAAGCAGAGTTCAACAAGATATGGTACGTATGAGTAAGAAACACAGTTCTTTTTTTCTGGATATCCTCATATTTCTTGCCTTATTGCACACTCTGGAAAGAAGAGGATGTTTCTTGTGTTAAAATAGAGGGTGTTTCATGGATGAGCACACTGGTCTGAATTTCCCTTCACAAACGGAGTTAAACCAAAGCCTCTGTGTCTTCCTACAAGCAAGAGTTAATTTCCGGTGAACCCAGAGATCTTTCGGCTCAAATGAATTTACACAGTTCTTGAACCCAACAGGATTTTCACTATTAACTAAAGAGCATCTATGTAAGAGATGCTGTGGTTTGTTACAGTTTCCTAAGCAGAGTTTAACTAGATATGGTCCGTATGAGTAAGAAACCCAGTTCTTTTTTGCTGGGCATGCTCATGTTTCTTGCTGTATTGGAGACGCTGGAAAGAAGAGCATGCTTCTTGCCTTAAAGCAGAGTATGTTTCTTGGATGAGAACACTGGTCTGAATTTTCCTTCAGAAACGGAATTAAACCAAAGTCTCTGTGTCTTCCTACACGCAAGAGTTCATTTCCGGTAAACCCAGTGATTTTTCATCTCAAATGAATTTACACAGTTCACGAACCCAACACGTTTTTCACTATAAACGAAAGAGCATATAGGTAATAGATGCTGTGGTTTGTTACAGTTTCATAACCAGAGCTCAACTAGATATGTTCCGTATGAGTAAGAAACACAGTTCTTTTTTCTGGACATGCTCATATTTCTTGCTGCATTGGATTCGCTCTAAAGAAGAGCATGCTTCTTGTGTTAAAACAGAGTATGTTACTTGGATGAGAACACTGGTCTGAATTTTCCTTCAGAAACCGAATTAAACCAAAGTCTCTGTGTCTTCCTACAAGCAAGAGTTCATTTCCGGTAAACACAGTGATTTTTCGGCTCAAATGAATTTACGCAGTTCACAAACCCAACACGTTTTTCACTATTAACTAAAGAGCATCTATGTAAGAGATGCTGATTTGTTACAGTTTCATAAGCAGAGTTGAACTAGATATGGTCCGTATGAGTAGGAAACACAGTTCTTTTTTTCTGGACATGCTCATATTTCTTGCTGTATTGCAGACTCTCGAACGAAGAGGATGTTTCTTGCGTTAAAACAGAGGGTGTTATATGGATGAGCACACTGGTCTGAATTTCCCTTCACAAACGGAGTTAAACCAAAGCCTCTGTGTCTTCCTACAAGCAAGAGTTCATTTCCGGTGAACCCAGTGATTTTTCGGCTCAACTGAATTTACACAGTTCATGAACCCAACAGGATTTTCACTGTTAACTAAAGAGCATCTATGTAAGAGATGCTGTGCTTTGTTACAGTTTCCTAAGAGAGTTTAACTAGATATGGTCCATATGAGTAAGAAACACAGTTCTTTTTTCAGGACATGCTCATGTTTCTTGCTGCATTGGATTCGAGGAAAGAAGAGCATGCTTCTTGTGTTAAAACAGAGTATGTTTCTTGGATAAGAACACTGGTCTGAATTTTCCTTCTGAAACGGAATTAAACCAAATTCTCTGTGTCTTCCTACAAGCAAGAGTTCATCAGGTAAACCCAGTGATTTTTCACTCAAATGAATTTACACAGTTCTTGAACCCAAAACGATTTTCACTATTAACTGAAGAGGATCTATGTAAGGGAAGCTGTGGTTTGTTACAGTTTCATAAGCAGAGTTTAACTAGATATGGTCCATATGAGTAGGAAACACAGTTCTTTTTTTCTGGGCATGCTCATGTTTCTTGCTCTATTGGAAAGCAGAAAAGAATAGCATTATCTTTGTGCTAGAACAGAGTGTGTTTCATGGTGAGACCTCTGGTCTGAATTTCATTTCATAAACGGAGTTAAACCAAAGCCTCTGTGTTTTCCTACAAGCAAGAGTTCATTTCCGGTAAACCCAGGGGTTTTTCTGCCCAAATGAATTTACACAGTTCACGAACCCAACACGTTTTTCACTATTAACTAAAGAGCATCTATGTAACACATGCTGTGGTTTGCTACAGTTTCATAAGCAGAGTTTAACTAGATATGGTCCGTATGAGTAAGAAACACAATTCTTTTTTTCTGGGCACGCTCATGTTTCTTGCTGTATTGGAGACGCTGGAAAGAAGAGCATGTTTCTTGCACTAAAACAGAGTATGTTTCTTGGATGAGAACACTGGTCTGAATTTTCCTTCATAAATGGAGTTAAACCAAAGTCTCTCTGTCTTCCTACAAGCAAGAGTTCATATCCGGTACACCCAGTGATTTTTCGGCTCAAATGAATTTACACAGTTCACGAACCCAACACGTTTTTCACTATTAACTAAAGAGCATATATGTAAGAGATGCTGTGGTTTGTTGCAGTTTCATAACCAGAGCTCAATGAGATATGGTCCGTATGAGTAAGAAACACAGTTCTTTTTTCTGGACATGCTCATATTTCTTGCTGTATTGGACACGCTGGAAAGAAGAGCATGTTTCTTGCATTAAAACAGAGTATGTTTCTTGGATGAGAACACTGGTCTGAATTTTCCTTCATAAACGGAGTTAAACCAAAGTCTCTCTGTCTTCCTACAAGCAAGAGTTCATATCCGGTACACCCAGTGATTTTTCGGCTCAAATGAATTTACACAGTTCACGAACCCAACACGTTTTTCACTATTAACTAAAGAGCATATATGTAAGAGATGCTGTGGTTTGTTGCAGTTTCATAACCAGAGCTCAATGAGATATGGTCCGTATGAGTAAGAAACACAGTTCTTTTTTCTGGACATGCTCATATTTCTTGCTGTATTGGACACGCTGGAAAGAAGAGCATGTTTCTTGCATTAAAACAGAGTATGTTTCTTGGATGAGAACACTGGTCTGAATTTTCCTTCATAAACGGAGTTAAACCAAAGTCTCTCTGTCTTCCTACAAGCAAGAGTTCATATCCGGTACACCCAGTGATTTTTCGGCTCAAATGAATTTACACAGTTCACGAACCCAATACGTTTTTCACTATTAACTAAAGAGCATATATGTAAGAGATGCTGTGGTTTGTTGCAGTTTCATAACCAGAGCTCAATGAGATATGGTCCGTATGAGTAAGAAACACAGTTCTTTTTTCTGGACATGCTCATATTTCTTGCTGTATTGGACACGCTGGAAAGAAGAGCATATTTCTTGCGTTAAAACAGAGTATGTTTCATGGATGACAACACTGGTCTGAATTTTCCTTCAGAAACGGAGTTAAACTAAAGTCTCTGTGTCTTCCTCCAAGCAAGAGTGCATATGCGGTAAACCCAGTGATTTTTCGGCTCAAATGAATTTACACAGGTCATGAACCCAACAGGATTTTCACTATTAACTAAAGAGCATCTATGTAACACATGCTGTGGTTTGTTACAATTTCCTAAGAGAGTTTAACTAGATATGGTGCATATGAGTAAGAAACACAGTTCTTTTTTTCTGGGCATGCTCATGTTTCTTGCTGCATTGGATTCGCAGGAAAGAAGAGCATGCTTCTTGTGTTAAAACAGAGTATGTTTCTTGGATGAGAACACTGGTCTGAATTTTCCTTCAGAAACGGAATTAAGCCAAAGTTTCTATGTCTTCCTACAAGCAAGAGTTCATTTCCGGTAAACCCAGTGATTTTTCAGCTCAAATGAATTTACACAGTTCACGAACCCAACACGTTTTTCACTATTAACTAAAGAGCATATATGTAAGAGATGCTGTGGTTTGTTACAGTTTCATAAGCAGAGTTCAACTAGATATGGTACGTATGAGTAGGTAACACAGTTCTTTTTTTCTGGGCATGCTCATGTTTCTTGCTGTATTGCAGACTCTGTTAAGAAGAGGAAGCTTCTTGCGTTAAAACAGAGGGTGTTTCATGTATGAGAACACTGGTCTGAATTTCCCTACACGAACGGAGTTAAACCAAAGTCTCTGTGTCTTCCTACAAGCAAGAGTTCCTATCTAGTAAACCCAGTGATTTTTCAACTCAAATGAATTTACACAGTTCATGAACCCAACAAGTTTTTCACTATTAACTAAAGAGCATCTATGTAAGAGATGCTGTGGTTTGTTACAGTTTCATAAGCAGAGTTCAACTAGATATGGTCCATATGAGTAGGAAACACAGTTCTTTTTTTCTGGGCATGCTCATGTTTCTTGCTGTATTGGAGACGCTGGAAAGAAGAGCATGCTTCTTGCGTTAAAACAGAGTATGTTTCTTGGATGAGAACACTGGTCTGAATTTTCCTTCAGAAACGGAGTTAAACCAAAGTCTCTCTGTCTTCCTACAAGCAAGAGTTCATATCCGGTAAACCCAGTGATTTTTCGGCTCAAATGAATTAACACAGTTCACGAACCCAACACGATTTTCACTATTAACTAAAGAGCATATATGTAAGAGATGCTGTGGTTTGTTACAGTTTCATAAGCAGACTTAACTAGATATGGTCCCTATGAGTAAGAAACACAGTTCTATTTTTCTGGGCATGCTCCTGTTTCTTGCTGTATTGGACACGCTGGAAAGAAGAGCATATTTCTTGCGTTAAAACAGAGTATGTTTCATGGATGACAACACTGCTCTGTTTTTCCTTCAGAAACGGAGTTAAACTAAAGTCTCTGTGTCTTCCGACAAGCAAGAGTTCATTTCCAGTGAACCCAGTGATTTTTCGGCTCAAATGATTTTACACAGTTCACGAACCCAACACGTTTTTCACTATTAAATAAAGAACATATATGTAAGAGATGCTGTGGTTTGTTACAGTTTCATTAGTAGAGTTCAACTAGATATGGTCCGTATGAGTAGGAAACACTGTTCTTTTTTTCTGGATATCCTCATATTTCTTGCCTTATTGCACACTCTGGAAAGAAGAGGATGTTTCTTGTGTTAATATAGAGGGTGTTTCATGGATGAGCACACTGGTCTAAATTTCCCTTCACAAACGGAGTTAAACAAAAGCCTCTGTGTCTTCCTACAAGCAAGAGTTCATTTCCGGTGAACCCAGAGATCTTTCGGCTCAAATGAATTTACACAGTTCTTGAACCCAACAGGATTTTCACTATTATCTAAAGAGCATCTATGTAAGAGATGCTGTGGTTTGTTACAGTTTCCTAAGCAGAGTTTAACTAGATATGGTCCGTATGAGTAAGAAACCCAGTTCTTTTTTGCTGGGCATGCTCATGTTTCTTGCTGTATTGGAGACGCTGGAAAGAAGAGCATGCTTCTTGCCTTAAAGCAGAGTATGTTTCTTGGATGAGAACACTGGTCTGAATTTTCCTTCAGAAACGGAATTAAACCAAAGTCTCTGTGTCTTCCTACACGCAAGAGTTCATTTCCGGTAAACCCAGTGATTTTTCATCTCAAATGAATTTACACAGTTCACGAACCCAACACGTTTTTCACTATAAACGAAAGAGCATATAGGTAATAGATGCTGTGGTTTGTTACAGTTTCATAACCAGAGCTCAACTAGATATGGTCCGTATGAGTAAGAAACACAGATCTTTTTTCTGGACATGCTCATATTTCTTGCTGCATTGGATTCGCTCTAAAGAAGAGCATGCTTCTTGTGTTAAAACAGAGTATGTTACTTGGATGAGAACACTGGTCTGTATTTTCCTTCAGAAACCGAATTAAACCAAAGTCTCTGTGTCTTCCTACAAGCAAGAGTTCATTTCCGGTAAACACAGTGATTTTTCGGCTCAAATGAATTTACACAGTTCACAAACCCAACACGTTTTTCACTATTAACTAAAGAGCATCTATGTAAGAGATGCTGATTTGTTACAGTTTCATAAGCAGAGTTGAACTAGATATGGTCCGTATGAGTAGGAAACACAGTTCTTTTTTTCTGGACATGCTCATATTTCTTGCTGTATTGCAGACTCTCGAACGAAGAGGATGTTTCTTGCGTTAAAACAGAGGGTGTTATATGGATGAGCACACTGGTCTGAATTTCCCTTCACAAACGTAGTTAAACCAAAGCCTCTGTGTCTTCCTACAATCAAGAGTTCATTTCCGGTGAACCCAGTGATTTTTCGGCTCAACTGAATTTACACAGTTCATGAACCCAACAGGATTTTCACTATTAACTAAAGAGCATCTATGTAAGAGATGCTGTGCTTTGTTGCAGTTTCCTAAGAGAGTTTAACTAGATATGGTCCATATGAGTAAGAAACACAGTTCTTTTTTCAGGACATGCTCATGTTTCTTGCTGCATTGGATTCGCTGTAAAGAAGAGCATGCTTCTTGTGTTAAAACAGAGTATGTTTCTTGGATAAGAACACTGGTCTGAATTTTCCTTCTGAAACGGAATTAAACCAAATTCTCTGTGTCTTCCTACAAGCAAGAGTTCATTTCAGGTAAACCCAGTGATTTTTCACTCAAATGAATTTACACAGCTCTTGAACCCAACACGATTTTCACTATTAAATGAAGAGGATCTATGTAAGAGAAGCTTGGTTTGTTACAGTTTCATAAGCAGAGTTTAACTAGATATGGTCCATATGAGTAGGAAACACAGTTCTTTTTTTCTGTGCATGCTCATGTTTCTTGCTCTATTAGAAACCAGAAAAGATTAGCATTATCTTTGCGCTAGAACAGAGTGTGTTTCATGGTGAGACCTCTGCTCTGAATTTCCCTTCATAAACTGAGTTAAACCAAAGCCTCTGTGTTTTCCTACAAGCAAGAGTTCATTTCCGGTAAACCCAGGGGTTTTTCTGCCCAAATGAATTTACACAGTTCACGAACCCAACACGTTTTTCACTATTAACTAAAGAGCATCTATGTAACACATGCTGTGGTTTGTTACAATTTCCTAAGAGAGTTTAACTAGATATGGTGCATATGAGTAAGAAACACAGTTCTTTTTTTCTGGGCATGCTCATGTTTCTTGCTGCATTGGATTCGCAGGAAAGAAGAGCATGCTTCTTGTGTTAAAACAGAGTATGTTTCTTGGATGAGAACACTGGTCTGAATTTTCCTTCAGAAACGGAATTAAGCCAAAGTCTCTATGTCTTCCTACAAGCAAGAGTTCATTTCCGGTAAACCCAGTGATTTTTCAGCTCAAATGAATTTACACAGTTCACGAACCCAACACGTTTTTCACTATTAACTAAAGAGCATATATGTAAGAGATGCTGTGGTTTGTTACAGTGTCATAAGCAGAGTTCAACTAGATATGGTACGTATGAGTAGGTAACACAGTTCTTTTTTTCTGGGCATGCTCCTGTTTCTTGCTGTATTGGACACGCTGGAAAGAAGAGCATGTTTCTTGCGTTAAAACAGAGTATGTTTCATGGATGACAACACTGGTCTGAATTTTCCTTCAGAAACGGAGTTAAACCAAAGTCTCTGTGTCTTCCTCCAAGCAAGACTTCATATCCGGTAAACCCAGTGATTTTTTGGCTGAAATGAATTTACACAGTTCATGAACCCAACAGAATTTTCACTATAAACGAAAGAGCATATAGGTAATAGATGCTGTGGTTTGTTACAGTTTCATAACCAGTGCTCAACTAGATATGGTCCGTATGAGTAAGAAACACAGTTCTTTATTTTGGACATGCTCATATTTCTTGCTGCATTGGATTCGCTGGAAAGAAGAGCATGCTTCTTGTGTTAAAACAGAGTATGTTACTTGGATGAGAACACTGGTCTGAATTTTCCTTCAGAAACGGAATTAAACCAAAGTCTCTGTGTCTTCCTACAAGCAAGAGGTCATTTCCGGTAAACCCAGTGATTTTTCGGCTCAAATGAATTTACACAGTTCACAAACCCAACATGTTTTTCACTATTAACTAAAGAGCATCTATGTAACACATGCTGTGGTTTGTTACAGTTTCATAAGCAGAGTTCAGCTAGATATGGGCCATATGAGTAGGAAACACAGTTCTTTTTTTCTGGGCATGCTCATGTTTCTTGCTGTATTGCAGACTCTTAAAAGAAGAGGAAACATCTTGCGTTAAAACAGAGGGTGTTTCATGGATGAGAACACTGGTCTGAATTTCCCTTCACGAACGGAGTTAAACCAAAGTCTCTGTGTCTCCCTACAAGCAAGAGTTCATATCCGGTAAACCCAGTGATTTTTCGGCTCAAATGATTTTACACGGTTCACGAACCCAATACGTTTTTCACTATTAACTAAAGAGCATCTATGTAAGAGATGCTGTGGTTTGTTACAGTTTCATAAGCAGAGTTGAACTAGATATGGTCCGTATGAGTAGGAAACACAGTTCTTTTTTTCCTGGCATGCTAATATTTCTTGCTGTATTGCAGACTCTCGAACGAAGAGGATGTTTCTTGCGTTAAAACAGAGGGTGTTATATGGATGAGCACACTGGTCTGAATTTCCCTTCACAAACGGAGTTAAACCAAAGCCTCTGTGTCTTCCTACACGCAAGAGTTCATTTCCGGTGAACCCAGTGATTTTTCGGCTCAACTGAATTTACACAGTTCATGAACCCAACAGGATTTTCACTATTAACTAAAGAGCATCTATGTAAGAGATGCTGTGCTTTGTTACAGTTTCCTAAGAGAGTTTAACTAGATAAGGTACATATGAGTAAGAAACACAGTTCTTTTTTCAGTGCATGCTCATGTTTCTTGCTGCATTGGATTGGTTGGAAAGAAGAGCATGCTTCTTGTGTTAAAACAGAGTATGTTTCTTGGATGAGAACACTGGTCTGAATTTTCCTTCTGAAACGGAATTAAACCAAATTCTCTGTGTCTTCCTACAAGCAAGAGTTCATTTCAGGTAAACCCAGTGATTTTTCACTCAAATGAATTTACACAGTTCTTGAACCCAACACGATTTTCACTATTAACTGAAGAGGATCTATGTAAGAGAAGCTGTGGTTTGTTACCGTTTCATAAGCAGAGTTTAACTAGATATGGTCCATATGACTAGGAAACACAGTTCTTTTTTTCTGTGCATGCTCATGTTTCTTGCTCTATTAGAAACCAGGAAAGAATAGCATTATCTTTGCGCTAGAACAGAGTGTGTTTCATGGTGAGACCTCTGGTCTGAATTTCCCTTCATAAACGGAGTTAAACCAAAGCCTCTGTGTTTTCCTACAAGCAAGAGTACATTTCCGGTAAACCCAGGGGTTTTTCTGCCCAAATGAATTTACACAGTTCACGAACCCAACACGTTTTTCACTATTAACTAAAGAGCATCTATGTAACACATGCTGTGGTTTGCTACAGTTTCATAAGCAGAGTTTAACTAGATATGGTCCGTATGAGTAAGAAACACAATTCTTTTTTTGTGGGCACGCTCATGTTTCTTGCTATATTGGAGACGCTGGAAAGAAGAGCATGTTTCTTGCATTAAAACAGAGTATGTTTCTTGGATGAGAACACTGGTCTGAATTTTCCTTCATAAACGGAGTTAAACCAAAGTCTCTCTGTCTTCCTACAAGCAAGAGTTCATATCCGGTACACCCAGGGATTTTTCGGCTCAAATGAATTTACACAGTTCACGAACCCAACACGTTTTTCACTATTAACTAAAGAGCATATATGTAAGAGATGCTGTGGTTTGTTGCAGTTTCATAACCAGAGCTCAATGAGATATGGTCCGTATGAGTAAGAAACACAGTTCTTTTTTCTGGACATGCTCATATTTCTTGCTGTATTGGACACGCTGGAAAGAAGAGCATAATTCTTGCGTTAAAACAGAGTATGTTTCATGGATGACAACACTGGTCTGAATTTTCCTTCAGAAACGGAGTTAAACTAAAGTCTCTGTGTCTTCCTCCAAGCAAGAGTGCTTATCCGGTAAACCCAGTGATTTTTCGGCTCAAATGAATTAACACAGTTCACGAACCCAACACGTTTTTCACTATTAACTAAAGAGCATATATGTAAGAGATGCTGTGGTTTGTTACAGTTTCATAACCAGAGGTCAACTAGATATGGTCCGTATGAGTAAGAAACACAGTTCTTTTTTCTGGACATGCTCATATTTCTTGCTGTATTGCAGACTAAGGAAAGAAGAGGATGCTTCTTGGGTTAAAACAGAGTGTGTTTCATGGATGAGAACACTGGTCTGAATTTCCCTTCACGAACGGAGTTAAACCAAAGTCTCTGTGTCTCCCTACAAGCAAGAGTTCATATCCGGTAAACCCAGTGATTTTTCGGCTGAAATGATTTTACACGGTTCACGAACCCAATACATTTTTCACTATTAACTAAAGAGCATCTATGTAAGAGATGCTGTGGTTTGTTACAGTTTCATAAGCAGAGTTGAACTAGATATGGTCCGTATGAGTAGGAAACACAGTTCTTTTTTTCCTGGCATGCTCATATTTCTTGCTGTATTGCAGACTCTCGAACGAAGAGGATGTTTCTTGCGTTAAAACAGAGGGTGTTATATGGATGAGCACACTGGTCTGAATTTCCCTTCACAAACGGAGTTAAACCAAAGCCTCTGTGTCTTCCTACACGCAAGAGTTCATTTCCGGTGAACCCAGTGATTTTTCGGCTCAACTGAATTTACACAGTTCATGAACCCAACAGGATTTTCACTATTAACTAAAGAGCATCTATGTAAGAGATGCTGTGCTTTGTTACAGTTTCCTAAGAGAGTTTAACTAGATATGGTCCATATGAGTAAGAAACACAGTTCTTTTTTCAGGGCATGCTCATGTTTCTTGCTGCATTGGATTCGCTGGAAAGAAGAGCATGCTTCTTGTGTTAAAACAGAGTATGTTTCTTGGATGAGAACACTGGTCTGAATTTTCCTTCTGAAACGGAATTAAACCAAATTCTGTGTGTCTTCCTACAAGCAAGAGTTCATTTCAGGTAAACCCAGTGATTTTTCACTCAAATGAATTTACACAGTTCTTGAACCCAACACGATTTTCACTATTAACTGAAGAGGATCTATGTAAGAGAAGCTGTGGTTTGTTACAGTTTCATAAGCAGAGTTTAACTAGATATGGTCCATATGACTAGGAAACACAGTTCTTTTTTTCTGTGCATGCTCATGTTTCTTGCTCTATTAGAAACCAGGAAAGAATAGCATTATCTTTGCGCTAGAACAGAGTGTGTTTCATGGTGAGACCTCTGGTCTGAATTTCCCTTCATAAACGGATTAAACCAAAGCCTCTGTGTTTTCCTACAAGCAAGAGTACATTTCCGGTAAACCCAGGGGTTTTTCTGCCCAAATGAATTTACACAGTTCACGAACCCAACACGTTTTTCACTATTAACTAAAGAGCATCTATGTAACACATGCTGTGGTTTGCTACAGTTTCATAAGCAGAGTTTAACTAGTTATGGCCCGTATGAGTAAGAAACACAATTCTTTTTTTCTGGGCACGCTCATGTTTCTTGCTATATTGGAGACGCTGGAAAGAAGAGCATGTTTCTTGCATTAAAACAGAGTATGTTTCTTGGATGAGAACACTGGTCTGAATTTTCCTTCATAAACGGAGTTAAACCAAAGTCTCTCTGTCTTCCTACAAGCAAGAGTTCATATCCGGTACACCCAGTGATTTTTCGGCTCAAATGAATTTACACAGTTCACGAACCCAACACGTTTTTCACTATTAACTAAAGAGCATATATGTAAGAGATGCTGTGGTTTGTTGCAGTTTCATAACCAGAGCTCAATGAGATATGGTCCGTATGAGTAAGAAACACAGTTCTTTTTTCTGGACATGCTCATATTTCTTGCTGTATTGGACACGCTGGAAAGAAGAGCATATTTCTTGCGTTAAAACAGAGTATGTTTCATGGATGACAACACTGGTCTGAATTTTCCTTCAGAAACGGAGTTAAACTAAAGTCTCTGTGTCTTCCTCCAAGCAAGAGTGCATATCCGGTAAACCCAGTGATTTTTCGGCTCAAATGAATTAACACAGTTCACGAACCCAACACGTTTTTCACTATTAACTAAAGAGCATATATGTAAGAGATGCTGTGGTTTGTTACAGTTTCATAAGCAGACTTAACTAGATATGGTCCCTATGAGTAAGAAACACAGTTCTATTTTTCTGGGCATGCTCCTGTTTCTTGCTGTATTGGACACGCTGGAAAGAAGAGCATATTTCTTGCGTTAAAACAGAGTATGTTTCATGGATGACAACACTGGTCTGATTTTCCTTCAGAAACGGAGTTAAACTAAAGTCTCTGTGTCTTCCGACAGCAAGAGTTCATTTCCGGTGAACCCAGTGATTTTTCGGCTCAAATGATTTTACACAGTTCACGAACCCAACACGTTTTTCACTATTAAATAAAGAACATATATGTAAGAGATGCTGTGTTTTGTTACAGTTTCATTAGTAGAGTTCAACTAGATATGGTCCGTATGAGTAGGAAACACAGTTCTTTTTTTCTGGGCATGCTCATGTTTCTTGCTGTATTGCAGACTCTGGAAAGAAGAGGAAGCTTCTTGCGTTAAAACAGAGGGTGTTTCATGGATGAGAACACTGGTCTGAATTTCCCTTCATGAACGGAGTTAAACCAAAGTCTCTGTGTCGCCCTACAAGAAAGAGTTCATATCCAGTAAACCCAGTGATTTTTCAGCTCAAATGAATTTACACAGTTCATGAACCCAACAAGTTTTTCACTATTAACTAAAGAGCATCTATGTAAGAGATGCTGTGGTTTGTTACAGTTTCATAAGCAGAGTTCAACTAGATATGGTCCATATGAGTAGGAAACACAGTTCTTTTTTTCTGGACATGCTCATATTTCTTGCTGTATTGCAGACTCTGGAACGCAGAGGATATTTCTTGCGTTAAAACAGAGGGTGTTATATAGATGAGCACACTGTTCTGAATTTCCCTTCACAAACGGATTTAAACCAAAGCCTCTGTGTCTTCCTACAAGCAAGAATTCATTTCCGGTGAACCCAGAGATTTTTCGGCTCAAATGAATTTACACAGTTCCCGAACCCAACACGTTTTTCACTATTACCTAAAGAGCATGTATGTAACACATGCTGTGGTTTGTTACAGTTTCATAAGCAGAGTTTAACTAGATATGGTCCGTATGAGTAAGAAACACAATTCTTTTTTTCTGGGCATGCTCATGTTTCTTGCTGTATTGGAGACGCTGGAAGAAGAGCATGCTTCTTGCGTTAAAACAGAGTATGTTCTTGGATGAGAACACTGGTCTGAATTTTCCTTCAGAAACGGAGTTAAACCAAAGTCTCTCTGTCTTCCTACAAGCAAGAGTTCATATCCGGTAAACCCAGTGATTTTTCGGCTCAAATGAATTAACACAGTTCACGAACTCAACACGTTTTTCACTATTAACTAAAGAGCATATATATAAGAGATGCTGTGGTTTGTTACAGTTTCATAAGCAGACTTAACTAGATATGTTCCCTATGAGTAAGAAACACAGTTCTATTTTTCTGGGCATGCTCCTGTTTCTTGCTGTATTGGACACCCTGGAAAGAAGAGCATATTTCTTGCGTTAAAACAGAGTATGTTTCATGGATGACAACACTGGTCTGATTTTCCTTCAGAAACGGAGTTAAACTAAAGTCTCTGTGTCTTCCGACAAGCAAGAGTTCATTTCCGGTGAACCCAGTGATTTTTCGGCTCAAATGATTTTACACAGTTCACGGACCCAACACGTTTTTCACTATTAAATAAAGAACATATATGTAAGAGATGCTGTGGTTTGTTACAGTTTCATTAGTAGAGTTCAACTAGATATGGTCCGTATGAGTAGGAAACACTGTTCTTTTTTTCTGGATATCCTCATATTTCTTGCCTTATTGCACACTCTGGAAAGAAGAGGATGTTTCTTGTGTTAAAATAGAGGGTGTTTCATGGATGAGCACACTGGTCTGAATTTCCCTTCACAAACGGAGTTAAACAAAAGCCTCTGTGTCTTCCTACAAGCAAGAGTTCATTTCCGGTGAACCCAGAGATCTTTCGGCTCAAATGAATTTACACAGTTCTTGAACCCAACAGGATTTTCACTATTATCTAAAGAGCATCTATGTAAGAGATGCTGTGGTTTGTTACAGTTTCCTAAGCAGAGTTTAACTAGATATGGTCCGTATGAGTAAGAAACCCAGTTCTTTTTTGCTGGGCATGCTCATGTTTCTTGCTGTATTGGAGACGCTGGAAAGAAGAGCATGCTTCTTGCCTTAAAGCAGAGTATGTTTCTTGGATGAGAACACTGGTCTGAATTTTCCTTCAGAAACGGAATTAAACCAAAGTCTCTGTGTCTTCCTACACGCAAGAGTTCATTTCCGGTAAACCCAGTGATTTTTCATCTCAAATGAATTTACACAGTTCACGAACCCAACACGTTTTTCACTATAAACGAAAGAGCATATAGGTAATAGATGCTGTGGTTTGTTACAGTTTCATAACCAGAGCTCAACTAGATATGGTCCGTATGAGTAAGAAACACAGATCTTTTTTCTGGACATGCTCATATTTCTTGCTGCATTGGATTCGCTCTAAAGAAGAGCATGCTTCTTGTGTTAAAACAGAGTATGTTACTTGGATGAGAACACTGGTCTGTATTTTCCTTCAGAAACCGAATTAAACCAAAGTCTCTGTGTCTTCCTACAAGCAAGAGTTCATTTCCGGTAAACACAGTGATTTTTCGGCTCAAATGAATTTACACAGTTCACAAACCCAACACGTTTTTCACTATTAACTAAAGAGCATCTATGTAAGAGATGCTGATTTGTTACAGTTTCATAAGCAGAGTTGAACTAGATATGGTCCGTATGAGTAGGAAACACAGTTCTTTTTTTCTGGACATGCTCATATTTCTTGCTGTATTGCAGACTCTCGAACGAAGAGGATGTTTCTTGCGTTAAAACAGAGGGTGTTATATGGATGAGCACACTGGTCTGAATTTCCCTTCACAAACGTAGTTAAACCAAAGCCTCTGTGTCTTCCTACAATCAAGAGTTCATTTCCGGTGAACCCAGTGATTTTTCGGCTCAACTGAATTTACACAGTTCATGAACCCAACAGGATTTTCACTATTAACTAAAGAGCATCTATGTAAGAGATGCTGTGCTTTGTTGCAGTTTCCTAAGAGAGTTTAACTAGATATGGTCCATATGAGTAAGAAACACAGTTCTTTTTTCAGGACATGCTCATGTTTCTTGCTGCATTGGATTCGCTGGAAAGAAGAGCATGCTTCTTGTGTTAAAACAGAGTATGTTTCTTGGATAAGAACACTGGTCTGAATTTTCCTTCTGAAACGGAATTAAACCAAATTCTCTGTGTCTTCCTACAAGCAAGAGTTCATTTCAGGTAAACCCAGTGATTTTTCACTCAAATGAATTTACACAGCTCTTGAACCCAACACGATTTTCACTATTAAATGAAGAGGATCTATGTAAGAGAAGCTTGGTTTGTTACAGTTTCATAAGCAGAGTTTAACTAGATATGGTCCATATGAGTAGGAAACACAGTTCTTTTTTTCTGTGCATGCTCATGTTTCTTGCTCTATTAGAAACCAGAAAAGATTAGCATTATCTTTGCGCTAGAACAGAGTGTGTTTCATGGTGAGACCTCTGCTCTGAATTTCCCTTCATAAACTGAGTTAAACCAAAGCCTCTGTGTTTTCCTACAAGCAAGAGTTCATTTCCGGTAAACCCAGGGGTTTTTCTGCCCAAATGAATTTACACAGTTCACGAACCCAACACGTTTTTCACTATTAACTAAAGAGCATCTATGTAACACATGCTGTGGTTTGTTACAATTTCCTAAGAGAGTTTAACTAGATATGGTGCATATGAGTAAGAAACACAGTTCTTTTTTTCTGGGCATGCTCATGTTTCTTGCTGCATTGGATTCGCAGGAAAGAAGAGCATGCTTCTTGTGTTAAAACAGAGTATGTTTCTTGGATGAGAACACTGGTCTGAATTTTCCTTCAGAAACGGAATTAAGCCAAAGTCTCTATGTCTTCCTACAAGCAAGAGTTCATTTCCGGTAAACCCAGTGATTTTTCAGCTCAAATGAATTTACACAGTTCACGAACCCAACACGTTTTTCACTATTAACTAAAGAGCATATATGTAAGAGATGCTGTGGTTTGTTACAGTGTCATAAGCAGAGTTCAACTAGATATGGTACGTATGAGTAGGTAACACAGTTCTTTTTTTCTGGGCATGCTCCTGTTTCTTGCTGTATTGGACACGCTGGAAAGAAGAGCATGTTTCTTGCGTTAAAACAGAGTATGTTTCATGGATGACAACACTGGTCTGAATTTTCCTTCAGAAACGGAGTTAAACCAAAGTCTCTGTGTCTTCCTCCAAGCAAGACTTCATATCCGGTAAACCCAGTGATTTTTTGGCTGAAATGAATTTACACAGTTCATGAACCCAACAGAATTTTCACTATAAACGAAAGAGCATATAGGTAATAGATGCTGTGGTTTGTTACAGTTTCATAACCAGTGCTCAACTAGATATGGTCCGTATGAGTAAGAAACACAGTTCTTTATTTTGGACATGCTCATATTTCTTGCTGCATTGGATTCGCTGGAAAGAAGAGCATGCTTCTTGTGTTAAAACAGAGTATGTTACTTGGATGAGAACACTGGTCTGAATTTTCCTTCAGAAACGGAATTAAACCAAAGTCTCTGTGTCTTCCTACAAGCAAGAGGTCATTTCCGGTAAACCCAGTGATTTTTCGGCTCAAATGAATTTACACAGTTCACAAACCCAACATGTTTTTCACTATTAACTAAAGAGCATCTATGTAACACATGCTGTGGTTTGTTACAGTTTCATAAGCAGAGTTCAGCTAGATATGGGCCATATGAGTAGGAAACACAGTTCTTTTTTTCTGGGCATGCTCATGTTTCTTGCTGTATTGCAGACTCTTAAAAGAAGAGGAAACATCTTGCGTTAAAACAGAGGGTGTTTCATGGATGAGAACACTGGTCTGAATTTCCCTTCACGAACGGAGTTAAACCAAAGTCTCTGTGTCTCCCTACAAGCAAGAGTTCATATCCGGTAAACCCAGTGATTTTTCGGCTCAAATGATTTTACACGGTTCACGAACCCAATACGTTTTTCACTATTAACTAAAGAGCATCTATGTAAGAGATGCTGTGGTTTGTTACAGTTTCATAAGCAGAGTTGAACTAGATATGGTCCGTATGAGTAGGAAACACAGTTCTTTTTTTCCTGGCATGCTAATATTTCTTGCTGTATTGCAGACTCTCGAACGAAGAGGATGTTTCTTGCGTTAAAACAGAGGGTGTTATATGGATGAGCACACTGGTCTGAATTTCCCTTCACAAACGGAGTTAAACCAAAGCCTCTGTGTCTTCCTACACGCAAGAGTTCATTTCCGGTGAACCCAGTGATTTTTCGGCTCAACTGAATTTACACAGTTCATGAACCCAACAGGATTTTCACTATTAACTAAAGAGCATCTATGTAAGAGATGCTGTGCTTTGTTACAGTTTCCTAAGAGAGTTTAACTAGATAAGGTACATATGAGTAAGAAACACAGTTCTTTTTTCAGTGCATGCTCATGTTTCTTGCTGCATTGGATTGGTTGGAAAGAAGAGCATGCTTCTTGTGTTAAAACAGAGTATGTTTCTTGGATGAGAACACTGGTCTGAATTTTCCTTCTGAAACGGAATTAAACCAAATTCTCTGTGTCTTCCTACAAGCAAGAGTTCATTTCAGGTAAACCCAGTGATTTTTCACTCAAATGAATTTACACAGTTCTTGAACCCAACACGATTTTCACTATTAACTGAAGAGGATCTATGTAAGAGAAGCTGTGGTTTGTTACCGTTTCATAAGCAGAGTTTAACTAGATATGGTCCATATGACTAGGAAACACAGTTCTTTTTTTGTGTGCATGCTCATGTTTCTTGCTCTATTAGAAACCAGGAAAGAATAGCATTATCTTTGCGCTAGAACAGAGTGTGTTTCATGGTGAGACCTCTGGTCTGAATTTCCCTTCATAAACGGAGTTAAACCAAAGCCTCTGTGTTTTCCTACAAGCAAGAGTACATTTCCGGTAAACCCAGGGGTTTTTCTGCCCAAATGAATTTACACAGTTCACGAACCCAACACGTTTTTCACTATTAACTAAAGAGCATCTATGTAACACATGCTGTGGTTTGCTACAGTTTCATAAGCAGAGTTTAACTAGATATGGTCCGTATGAGTAAGAAACACAATTCTTTTTTTGTGGGCACGCTCATGTTTCTTGCTATATTGGAGACGCTGGAAAGAAGAGCATGTTTCTTGCATTAAAACAGAGTATGTTTCTTGGATGAGAACACTGGTCTGAATTTTCCTTCATAAACGGAGTTAAACCAAAGTCTCTCTGTCTTCCTACAAGCAAGAGTTCATATCCGGTACACCCAGGGATTTTTCGGCTCAAATGAATTTACACAGTTCACGAACCCAACACGTTTTTCACTATTAACTAAAGAGCATATATGTAAGAGATGCTGTGGTTTGTTGCAGTTTCATAACCAGAGCTCAATGAGATATGGTCCGTATGAGTAAGAAACACAGTTCTTTTTTCTGGACATGCTCATATTTCTTGCTGTATTGGACACGCTGGAAAGAAGAGCATAATTCTTGCGTTAAAACAGAGTATGTTTCATGGATGACAACACTGGTCTGAATTTTCCTTCAGAAACGGAGTTAAACTAAAGTCTCTGTGTCTTCCTCCAAGCAAGAGTGCATATCCGGTAAACCCAGTGATTTTTCGGCTCAAATGAATTAACACAGTTCACGAACCCAACACGTTTTTCACTATTAACTAAAGAGCATATATGTAAGAGATGCTGTGGTTTGTTACAGTTTCATAACCAGAGGTCAACTAGATATGGTCCGTATGAGTAAGAAACACAGTTCTTTTTTCTGGACATGCTCATATTTCTTGCTGTATTGCAGACTAAGGAAAGAAGAGGATGCTTCTTGGGTTAAAACAGAGTGTGTTTCATGGATGAGAACACTGGTCTGAATTTCCCTTCACGAACGGAGTTAAACCAAAGTCTCTGTGTCTCCCTACAAGCAAGAGTTCATATCCGGTAAACCCAGTGATTTTTCAGCTGAAATGATTTTACACGGTTCACGAACCCAATACATTTTTCACTATTAACTAAAGAGCATCTATGTAAGAGATGCTGTGGTTTGTTACAGTTTCATAAGCAGAGTTGAACTAGATATGGTCCGTATGAGTAGGAAACACAGTTCTTTTTTTCCTGGCATGCTCATATTTCTTGCTGTATTGCAGACTCTCGAACGAAGAGGATGTTTCTTGCGTTAAAACAGAGGGTGTTATATGGATGAGCACACTGGTCTGAATTTCCCTTCACAAACGGAGTTCAACCAAAGCCTCTGTGTCTTCCTACACGCAAGAGTTCATTTCCGGTGAACCCAGTGATTTTTCGGCTCAACTGAATTTACACAGTTCATGAACCCAACAGGATTTTCACTATTAACTAAAGAGCATCTATGTAAGAGATGCTGTGCTTTGTTACAGTTTCCTAAGAGAGTTTAACTAGATATGGTCCATATGAGTAAGAAACACAGTTCTTTTTTCAGGGCATGCTCATGTTTCTTGCTGCATTGGATTCGCTGGAAAGAAGAGCATGCTTCTTGTGTTAAAACAGAGTATGTTTCTTGGATGAGAACACTGGTCTGAATTTTCCTTCTGAAACGGAATTAAACCAAATTCTCTGTGTCTTCCTACAAGCAAGAGTTCATTTCAGGTAAACCCAGTGATTTTTCAGCTCAAATGAATTTACACAGTTCTTGAACCCAACACGATTTTCACTATTAACTGAAGAGGATCTATGTAAGAGAAGCTGTGGTTTGTTACAGTTTCATAAGCAGAGTTTAACTAGATATGGTCCATATGACTAGGAAACACAGTTCTTTTTTTCTGTGCATGCTCATGTTTCTTGCTCTATTAGAAACCAGGAAAGAATAGCATTATCTTTGCGCTAGAACAGAGTGTGTTTCATGGTGAGACCTCTGGTCTGAATTTCCCTTCATAAACGGAGTTAAACCAAAGCCTCTGTGTTTTCCTACAAGCAAGAGTACATTTCCGGTAAACCCAGGGGTTTTTCTGCCCAAATGAATTTACACAGTTCGCGAACCCAACACGTTTTTCACTATTAACTAAAGAGCATCTATGTAACACATGCTGTGGTTTGCTACAGTTTCATAAGCAGAGTTTAACTAGTTATGGCCCGTATGAGTAAGAAACACAATTCTTTTTTTCTGGGCACGCTCATGTTTCTTGCTATATTGGAGACGCTGGAAAGAAGAGCATGTTTCTTGCATTAAAACAGAGTATGTTTCTTGGATGAGAACACTGGTCTGAATTTTCCTTCATAAACGGAGTTAAACCAAAGTCTCTCTGTCTTCCTACAAGCAAGAGTTCATATCCGGTACACCCAGTGATTTTTCGGCTCAAATGAATTTACACAGTTCACGAACCCAACACGTTTTTCACTATTAACTAAAGAGCATATATGTAAGAGATGCTGTGGTTTGTTGCAGTTTCATAACCAGAGCTCAATGAGATATGGTCCGTATGAGTAAGAAACACAGTTCTTTTTTCTGGACATGCTCATATTTCTTGCTGTATTGGACACGCTGGAAAGAAGAGCATATTTCTTGCGTTAAAACAGAGTATGTTTCATGGATGACAACACTGGTCTGAATTTTCCTTCAGAAACGGAGTTAAACTAAAGTCTCTGTGTCTTCCTCCAAGCAAGAGTGCATATCCGGTAAACCCAGTGATTTTTCGGCTCAAATGAATTAACACAGTTCACGAACCCAACACGTTTTTCACTATTAACTAAAGAGCATATATGTAAGAGATGCTGTGGTTTGTTACAGTTTCATAAGCAGACTTAACTAGATATGGTCCCTATGAGTAAGAAACACAGTTCTATTTTTCTGGGCATGCTCCTGTTTCTTGCTGTATTGGACACGCTGGAAAGAAGAGCATATTTCTTGCGTTAAAACAGAGTATGTTTCATGGATGACAACACTGGTCTGATTTTCCTTCAGAAACGGAGTTAAACTAAAGTCTCTGTGTCTTCCGACAGGCAAGAGTTCATTTCCGGTGAACCCAGTGATTTTTCGGCTCAAATGATTTTACACAGTTCACGAACCCAACACGTTTTTCACTATTAAATAAAGAACATATATGTAAGAGATGCTGTGTTTTGTTACAGTTTCATTAGTAGAGTTCAACTAGATATGGTCCGTATGAGTAGGAAACACAGTTCTTTTTTTCTGGGCATGCTCATGTTTCTTGCTGTATTGCAGACTCTGGAAAGAAGAGGAAGCTTCTTGCGTTAAAACAGAGGGTGTTTCATGGATGAGAACACTGGTCTGAATTTCCCTTCATGAACGGAGTTAAACCAAAGTCTCTGTGTCGCCCTACAAGAAAGAGTTCATATCCAGTAAACCCAGTGATTTTTCAGCTCAAATGAATTTACACAGTTCATGAACCCAACAAGTTTTTCACTATTAACTAAAGAGCATCTATGTAAGAGATGCTGTGGTTTGTTACAGTTTCATAAGCAGAGTTCAACTAGATATGGTCCATATGAGTAGGAAACACAGTTCTTTTTTTCTGGACATGCTCATATTTCTTGCTGTATTGCAGACTCTGGAACGCAGAGGATATTTCTTGCGTTAAAACAGAGGGTGTTATATAGATGAGCACACTGTTCTGAATTTCCCTTCACAAACGGATTTAAACCAAAGCCTCTGTGTCTTCCTACAAGCAAGAATTCATTTCCGGTGAACCCAGAGATTTTTCGGCTCAAATGAATTTACACAGTTCCCGAACCCAACACGTTTTTCACTATTAACTAAAGAGCATGTATGTAACACATGCTGTGGTTTGTTACAGTTTCATAAGCAGAGTTTAACTAGATATGGTCCGTATGAGTAAGAAACACAATTCTTTTTTTGTGGGCATGCTCATGTTTCTTGCTGTATTGGAGACGCTGGAAAGAAGAGCATGCTTCTTGCGTTAAAACAGAGTATGTTCTTGGATGAGAACACTGGTCTGAATTTTCCTTCAGAAACGGAGTTAAACCAAAGTCTCTCTGTCTTCCTACAAGCAAGAGTTCATATCCGGTAAACCCAGTGATTTTTCGGCTCAAATGAATTAACACAGTTCACGAACTCAACACGTTTTTCACTATTAACTAAAGAGCATATATATAAGAGATGCTGTGGTTTGTTACAGTTTCATAACCAGAGCTCAACTAGATATGGTCCGTATGAGTAAGAAACACATTTCTTTTTTCTGGACATGCTCATATTTCTTGCTGCATTGGATTCGCTGGAAAGAAGAGCATGCTTCTTGTGTTAAAACAGAGTATGTTACTTGGATGAGAACACTGGTCTGAATTTTCCTTCAGAAAACGAATTAAACCAAAGTCTCTGTGTGTTCCTACAAGCAAGAGTTCATTTCCGGTAAACACAGTGATTTTTCGGCTCAAATGAATTTACACAGTTCACAAACCCAACACGTTTTTCACTATTAACTAAAGAGCATCTATGTAAGAGATGCTGATTTGTTACAGTTTCATAAGCAGAGTTGAACTAGATATGGTCTGTATGAGTAGGAAACACAGTTCTTTTTTTCCTGGCATGCTCATATTTCTTGCTGTATTGCAGACTCTCGAACGAAGAGGATGTTTCTTGCGTTAAAACAGAGGGTGTTATATGGATGAGCACACTGGTCTGAATTTCCCTTCACAAACGGAGTTAAACCAAAGCCTCTGTGTCTTCCTACACGCAAGAGTACATTTCCGGTGAACCCAGTGATTTTTCGGCTCAACTGAATTTACACAGTTCATGAACCCAACAGGATTTTCACTATTAACTAAAGAGCATCTATGTAAGAGATGCTGTGCTTTGTTACAGTTTCCTAAGAGAGTTTAACTAGATATGGTCCATATGAGTAAGAAACACAGTTCTTTTTTCAGGGCATGCTCATGTTTCTTGCTGTATTGGATTCGCTGGAAAGAAGAGCATGCTTCTTGTCTTAAAACAGAGTATGTTTCTTGGATGAGAACACTGGTCTGAATTTTCCTTCTGAAACGGAATTAAACCAAATTCTCTGTGTCTTCCTACAAGCAAGAGTTCATTTCAGGTAAACCCAGTGATTTTTCACTCAAATGAATTTACACAGTTCTTGAACCCAACACGATTTTCACTATTAACTGAAGAGGATCTATGTAAGAGAAGCTGTGGTTTGTTACAGTTTCATAAGCAGAGTTTAACTAGATATGGTCCATATGACTAGGAAACACAGTTCTTTTTTTCTGTGCATGCTCATGTTTCTTGCTCTATTAGAAACCAGGAAAGAATAGCATTATCTTTGCGCTAGAACAGAGTGTGTTTCATGGTGAGACCTCTGGTCTGAATTTCCCTTCATAAACGGAGTTAAACCAAAGCCTCTGTGTTTTCCTACAAGCAAGAGTACATTTCCGGTAAACCCAGGGGTTTTTCTGCCCAAATGAATTTACACAGTTCACGAACCCAACACGTTTTTCACTATTAACTAAAGAGCATCTATGTAACACATGCTGTGGTTTGCTACAGTTTCATAAGCAGAGTTTAACTAGATATGGTCCGTATGAGTAAGAAACACAATTCTTTTTTTGTGGGCACGCTCATGTTTCTTGCTATATTGGAGACGCTGGAAAGAAGAGCATGTTTCTTGCATTAAAACAGAGTATGTTTCTTGGATGAGAACACTGGTCTGAATTTTCCTTCATAAACGGAGTTAAACCAAAGTCTCTCTGTCTTCCTACAAGCAAGAGTTCATATCCGGTACACCCAGGGATTTTTTGGCTCAAATGAATTTACACAGTTCACGAACCCAACACGTTTTTCACTATTAACTAAAGAGCATATATGTAAGAGATGCTGTGGTTTGTTGCAGTTTCATAACCAGAGCTCAATGAGATATGGTCCGTATGAGTAAGAAACACAGTTCTTTTTTCTGGACATGCTCATATTTCTTGCTGTATTGGACACGCTGGAAAGAAGAGCATAATTCTTGCGTTAAAACAGAGTATGTTTCATGGATGACAACACTGGTCTGAATTTTCCTTCAGAAACGGAGTTAAACTAAAGTCTCTGTGTCTTCCTCCAAGCAAGAGTGCATATCCGGTAAACCCAGTGATTTTTCGGCTCAAATGAATTAACACAGTTCACGAACCCAACACGTTTTTCACTATTAACTAAAGAGCATATATGTAAGAGATGCTGTGGTTTGTTACAGTTTCATAACCAGAGGTCAACTAGATATGGTCCGTATGAGTAAGAAACACAGTTCTTTTTTCTGGACATGCTCATATTTCTTGCTGTATTGCAGACTAAGGAAAGAAGAGGATGCTTCTTGGGTTAAAACAGAGTGTGTTTCATGGATGAGAACACTGGTCTGAATTTCCCTTCACGAACGGAGTTAAACCAAAGTCTCTGTGTCTCCCTACAAGCAAGAGTTCATATCCGGTAAACCCAGTGATTTTTCGGCTGAAATGATTTTACACGGTTCACGAACCCAATACATTTTTCACTATTAACTAAAGAGCATCTATGTAAGAGATGCTGTGGTTTGTTACAGTTTCATAAGCAGAGTTGAACTAGATATGGTCCGTATGAGTAGGAAACACAGTTCTTTTTTTCCTGGCATGCTCATATTTCTTGCTGTATTGCAGACTCTCGAACGAAGAGGATGTTTCTTGCGTTAAAACAGAGGGTGTTATATGGATGAGCACACTGGTCTGAATTTCCCTTCACAAACGGAGTTAAACCAAAGCCTCTGTGTCTTCCTACACGCAAGAGTTCATTTCCGGTGAACCCAGTGATTTTTCGGCTCAACTGAATTTACACAGTTCATGAACCCAACAGGATTTTCACTATTAACTAAAGAGCATCTATGTAAGAGATGCTGTGCTTTGTTACAGTTTCCTAAGAGAGTTTAACTAGATATGGTCCATATGAGTAAGAAACACAGTTCTTTTTTCAGGGCATGCTCATGTTTCTTGCTGCATTGGATTCGCTGGAAAGAAGAGCATGCTTCTTGTGTTAAAACAGAGTATGTTTCTTGGATGAGAACACTGGTCTGAATTTTCCTTCTGAAACGGAATTAAACCAAATTCTCTGTGTCTTCCTACAAGCAAGAGTTCATTTCAGGTAAACCCAGTGATTTTTCAGCTCAAATGAATTTACACAGTTCTTGAACCCAACACGATTTTCACTATTAACTGAAGAGGATCTATGTAAGAGAAGCTGTGGTTTGTTACAGTTTCATAAGCAGAGTTTAACTAGATATGGTCCATATGACTAGGAAACACAGTTCTTTTTTTCTGTGCATGCTCATGTTTCTTGCTCTATTAGAAACCAGGAAAGAATAGCATTATCTTTGCGCTAGAACAGAGTGTGTTTCATGGTGAGACCTCTGGTCTGAATTTCCCTTCATAAACGGAGTTAAACCAAAGCCTCTGTGTTTTCCTACAAGCAAGAGTACATTTCCGGTAAACCCAGGGGTTTTTCTGCCCAAATGAATTTACACAGTTCACGAACCCAACACGTTTTTCACTATTAACTAAAGAGCATCTATGTAACACATGCTGTGGTTTGCTACAGTTTCATAAGCAGAGTTTAACTAGTTATGGCCCGTATGAGTAAGAAACACAATTCTTTTTTTCTGGGCACGCTCATGTTTCTTGCTATATTGGAGACGCTGGAAAGAAGAGCATGTTTCTTGCATTAAAACAGAGTATGTTTCTTGGATGAGAACACTGGTCTGAATTTTCCTTCATAAACGGAGTTAAACCAAAGTCTCTCTGTCTTCCTACAAGCAAGAGTTCATATCCGGTACACCCAGTGATTTTTCGGCTCAAATGAATTTACACAGTTCACGAACCCAACACGTTTTTCACTATTAACTAAAGAGCATATATGTAAGAGATGCTGTGGTTTGTTGCAGTTTCATAACCAGAGCTCAATGAGATATGGTCCGTATGAGTAAGAAACACAGTTCTTTTTTCTGGACATGCTCATATTTCTTGCTGTATTGGACACGCTGGAAAGAAGAGCATATTTCTTGCGTTAAAACAGAGTATGTTTCATGGATGACAACACTGGTCTGAATTTTCCTTCAGAAACGGAGTTAAACTAAAGTCTCTGTGTCTTCCTCCAAGCAAGAGTGCATATCCGGTAAACCCAGTGATTTTTCGGCTCAAATGAATTAACACAGTTCACGAACCCAACACGTTTTTCACTATTAACTAAAGAGCATATATGTAAGAGATGCTGTGGTTTGTTACAGTTTCATAAGCAGACTTAACTAGATATGGTCCCTATGAGTAAGAAACACAGTTCTATTTTTCTGGGCATGCTCCTGTTTCTTGCTGTATTGGACACGCTGGAAAGAAGAGCATATTTCTTGCGTTAAAACAGAGTATGTTTCATGGATGACAACACTGGTCTGATTTTCCTTCAGAAACGGAGTTAAACTAAAGTCTCTGTGTCTTCCGACAGGCAAGAGTTCATTTCCGGTGAACCCAGTGATTTTTCGGCTCAAATGATTTTAAACAGTTCACGAACCCAACACGTTTTTCACTATTAAATAAAGAACATATATGTAAGAGATGCTGTGTTTTGTTACAGTTTCATTAGTTGAGTTCAACTAGATATGGTCCGTATGAGTAGGAAACACAGTTCTTTTTTCTGGGCATGCTCATGTTTCTTGCTGTATTGCAGACTCTGGAAAGAAGAGGAAGCTTCTTGCGTTAAAACAGAGGGTGTTTCATGGATGAGAACACTGGTCTGAATTTCCCTTCATGAACGGAGTTAAACCAAAGTCTCTGTGTCGCCCTACAAGAAAGAGTTCATATCCAGTAAACCCAGTGATTTTTCAGCTCAAATGAATTTACACAGTTCATGAACCCAACAAGTTTTTCACTATTAACTAAAGAGCATCTATGTAAGAGATGCTGTGGTTTGTTACAGTTTCATAAGCAGAGTTCAACTAGATATGGTCCATATGAGTAGGAAACACAGTTCTTTTTTTCTGGACATGCTCATATTTCTTGCTGTATTGCAGACTCTGGAACGCAGAGGATATTTCTTGCGTTAAAACAGAGGGTGTTATATAGATGAGCACACTGTTCTGAATTTCCCTTCACAAACGGATTTAAACCAAAGCCTCTGTGTCTTCCTACAAGCAAGAATTCATTTCCGGTGAACCCAGAGATTTTTCGGCTCAAATGAATTTACACAGTTCCCGAACCCAACACGTTTTTCACTATTAACTAAAGAGCATGTATGTAACACATGCTGTGGTTTGTTACAGTTTCATAAGCAGAGTTTAACTAGATATGGTCCGTATGAGTAAGAAACACAATTCTTTTTTTCTGGGCATGCTCATGTTTCTTGCTGTATTGGAGACGCTGGAAAGAAGAGCATGCTTCTTGCGTTAAAACAGAGTATGTTCTTGGATGAGAACACTGGTCTGAATTTTCCTTCAGAAACGGAGTTAAACCAAAGTCTCTCTGTCTTCCTACAAGCAAGAGTTCATATCCGGTAAACCCAGTGATTTTTCGGCTCAAATGAATTAACACAGTTCACGAACTCAACACGTTTTTCACTATTAACTAAAGAGCATATATATAAGAGATGCTGTGGTTTGTTACAGTTTCATAACCAGAGCTCAACTAGATATGGTCCGTATGAGTAAGAAACACATTTCTTTTTTCTGGACATGCTCATATTTCTTGCTGCATTGGATTCGCTGGAAAGAAGAGCATGCTTCTTGTGTTAAAACAGAGTATGTTACTTGGATGAGAACACTGGTCTGAATTTTCCTTCAGAAAACGAATTAAACCAAAGTCTCTGTGTGTTCCTACAAGCAAGAGTTCATTTCCGGTAAACACAGTGATTTTTCGGCTCAAATGAATTTACACAGTTCACAAACCCAACACGTTTTTCACTATTAACTAAAGAGCATCTATGTAAGAGATGCTGATTTGTTACAGTTTCATAAGCAGAGTTGAACTAGATATGGTCCGTATGAGTAGGAAACACAGTTCTTTTTTTCCTGGCATGCTCATATTTCTTGCTGTATTGCAGACTCTCGAACGAAGAGGATGTTTCTTGCGTTAAAACAGAGGGTGTTATATGGATGAGCACACTGGTCTGAATTTCCCTTCACAAACGGAGTTAAACCAAAGCCTCTGTGTCTTCCTACACGCAAGAGTACATTTCCGGTGAACCCAGTGATTTTTCGGCTCAACTGAATTTACACAGTTCATGAACCCAACAGGATTTTCACTATTAACTAAAGAGCATCTATGTAAGAGATGCTGTGCTTTGTTACAGTTTCCTAAGAGAGTTTAACTAGATATGGTCCATATGAGTAAGAAACACAGTTCTTTTTTCAGGGCATGCTCATGTTTCTTGCTGTATTGGATTCGCTGGAAAGAAGAGCATGCTTCTTGTCTTAAAACAGAGTATGTTTCTTGGATGAGAACACTGGTCTGAATTTTCCTTCTGAAACGGAATTAAACCAAATTCTCTGTGTCTTCCTACAAGCAAGAGTTCATTTCAGGTAAACCCAGTGATTTTTCACTCAAATGAATTTACACAGTTCTTGAACCCAACACGATTTTCACTATTAACTGAAGAGGATCTATGTAAGAGAAGCTGTGGTTTGTTACAGTTTCATAAGCAGAGTTTAACTAGATATGGTCCATATGACTAGGAAACACAGTTCTTTTTTTCTGTGCATGCTCATGTTTCTTGCTCTATTAGAAACCAGGAAAGAATAGCATTATCTTTGCGCTAGAACAGAGTGTGTTTCATGGTGAGACCTCTGGTCTGAATTTCCCTTCATAAACGGAGTTAAACCAAAGCCTCTGTGTTTTCCTACAAGCAAGAGTACATTTCCGGTAAACCCAGGGGTTTTTCTGCCCAAATGAATTTACACAGTTCACGAACCCAACACGTTTTTCACTATTAACTAAAGAGCATCTATGTAACACATGCTGTGGTTTGCTACAGTTTCATAAGCAGAGTTTAACTAGATATGGTCCGTATGAGTAAGAAACACAATTCTTTTTTTGTGGGCACGCTCATGTTTCTTGCTATATTGGAGACGCTGGAAAGAAGAGCATGTTTCTTGCATTAAAACAGAGTATGTTTCTTGGATGAGAACACTGGTCTGAATTTTCCTTCATAAACGGAGTTAAACCAAAGTCTCTCTGTCTTCCTACAAGCAAGAGTTCATATCCGGTACACCCAGGGATTTTTCGGCTCAAATGAATTTACACAGTTCACGAACCCAAAACGTTTTTCACTATTAACTAAAGAGCATATATGTAAGAGATGCTGTGGTTTGTTGCAGTTTCATAACCAGAGCTCAATGAGATATGGTCCGTATGAGTAAGAAACACAGTTCTTTTTTTCTGGACATGCTCATATTTCTTGCTGTATTGGACACGCTGGAAAGAAGAGCATATTTCTTGCGTTAAAACAGAGTATGTTTCATGGATGACAACACTGGTCTGAATTTTCCTTCAGAAACGGAGTTAAACTAAAGTCTCTGTGTCTTCCTCCAAGCAAGAGTGCATATCCGGTAAACCCAGTGATTTTTCGGCTCAAATGAATTAACACAGTTCACGAACCCAACACGTTTTTCACTATTAACTAAAGAGCATATATGTAAGAGATGCTGTGGTTTGTTACAGTTTCATAACCAGAGGTCAACTAGATATGGTCCGTATGAGTAAGAAACACAGTTCTTTTTTCTGGACATGCTCATATTTCTTGCTGTATTGCAGACTAAGGAAAGAAGAGGATGCTTCTTGGGTTAAAACAGAGTGTGTTTCATGGATGAGAACACTGGTCTGAATTTCCCTTCACAAATGGAGTTAAACCAAAGTCTCTGTGTCTTCCTACAAGCAAGAGTTCCTATGCAGTAAACCCAGTGATTTTTCAGCTCAAATGAATTTACACAGTTCATGAACCCAACAAGTTTTTCACTATTAACTAAAGAGCATCTATGTAAGAGATGCTGTGGTTTGTTACAGTTTCATAAGCAGAGTTCAACTAGATATGGTCCATATGAGTAGGAAACACAGTTCTTTTTTTCTGGACATGCTCATATTTCCTGCTGTATTGTAGACTCTGGAACGCAGAGGATGTTTCTTGCGTTAAAACAGAGGGTGTTATATGGATGAGCACACTGTTCTGAATTTCCCTTCACAAACGGATTTAAACCAAAGCCTCTGTGTCTTCCTACAAGCAAGAATTCATTTCCGGTGAACCCAGAGATTTTTCGGCTCAAATGAATTTACAAAATTCCCGAACCCAACACGTTTTTCACTATTAACTAAAGAGCATGTATGTAACACATGCTGTGGTTTGTTACAGTTTCATAAGCAGAGTTTAACTAGATATGGTCTGTATGAGTAAGAAACACAATTCTTTTTTTCAGGGTATGCTCATGTTTCTTGCTGTATTGGAGACGCTGGAAAGAAGAGCATGCTTCTTGCGTTAAAACAGAGTATGTTCTTGGATGAGAACACTGGTCTGAATTTTCCTTCAGAAACGGAGTTAAACCAAAGTCTCTCTGTCTTCCTACAAGCAAGAGTTCATATCCGGTAAACCCAGTGATTTTTCGGCTCAAATGAATTAACACAGTTCACGAACCCAACACGTTTTTCACTATTAACTAAAGAGCATATATGTAAGAGATGCTGTTGTTTGTTACAGTTTCATAAGCAGACTTAACTAGATATGGTCCCTATGAGTAAGAAACACAGTTCTATTTTTCTGGGCATGCTCCTGTTTCTTGCTGTATTGGACACGCTGGAAAGAAGAGCATATTTCTTGCGTTAAAACAGAGTATGTTTCAAGGATGACAACACTGGTCTGATTTTCCTTCAGAAACGGAGTTAAACTAAAGTCTCTGTGTCTTCCGACAAGCAAGAGTTCATTTCCGGTGAACCCAGTGATTTTTCAGCAAAAATGATTTTACACAGTTCACGAACCCAACACGTTTTTCACTATTAACTAAAGAGCATATATGTAAGATATGCTGTGGTTTGTTACAGTTTCATAAGCAGAGTTCAACTAGATATGGTCCGTATGAGTAGGAAACACAGTTCTTTTTTTCTGGATATCCTCATATTTCTTGCCTTATTGCACACTCTGGAAAGAAGAGGATGTTTCTTGTGTTAAAATAGAGGGTGTTTCATGGATGAGCACACTGGTCTGAATTTCCCTTCACAAACGGAGTTAAACCAAAGCCTCTGTGTCTTCCTACAAGCAAGAGTTCATTTCTGGTGAACCCAGAGATTTTTCGGCTCAAATGAATTTACACAGTTCTTGAAACCAACAGGATTTTCACTATTAACTAAAGAGCATCTATGTAAGAGATGCTGTGGTTTGTTACAGTTTCCTAAGCAGAGTTTAACTAGATATGGTCCGTATGAGTAAGAAACCCAGTTCTTTTTTGCTGGGCATGCTCATGTTTCTTGCTGTATTGGAGACGCTGGAAAGAAGAGCATGCTTCTTGCCTTAAAGCAGAGTATGTTTCTTGGATGAGAACAATGGTCTGAATTTTCCATCAGAAAGGAATTAAACCAAAGTCTCTGTGTCTTCCTACAAGCAAGAGTTCATTTCCGGTAAACACAGTGATTTTTCGGCTCAAATGAATTTACACAGTTCACAAACCCAACACGTTTTTCACTATTAACTAAAGAGCATCTATGTAACACATGCTGTGGTTTGTTACAGTTTCATAAGCAGAGTTCAACTAGATATGGTACGTATGAATAGGAAACACAGTTCTTTTTTTCTGGGCATGCTCATGTTTCTTGCTGTATTGCAGACTCTGGAAAGAAGAGGAAGCTTCTTGCGTTAAAACAGAGGGTGTTTCATGGATGAGAACACTGGTCTGAATTTCCCTTCATAAACGGAGTTAAACCAAAGTCTCTGTGTCTCCCTACAAGCAAGGGTTCATATCCGGTAAACCCAGTAATTTTTCAGCTCAAATGATTTTACACGGTTCACTAACCCAACACGTTTTTCACTATTAACTAAAGAGCATCTATGTAAGAGCTGCTGTGGTTTGTTACAGTTTCATAAGCAGAGTTGAACTAGATATGGTCCGTATGAGTAGGAAACACAGTTCTTTTTTTCTGGACATGCTCATGTTTCTTGCTGCATTGGATTCGCTGGAAAGAAGAGCATGCTTCTTGTGTTAAAACAGAGTATGTTTCTTAGATGAGAACTCTGGTCTGAATTTTCCTTCTGAAACGGAATTAAACCAAATTCTCTGTGTCTTCCTACAAGCAAGAGTTCATTTCAGGTAAACCCAGTGATTTTTCATTCAAATGAATTTACACAGTTCTTGAACCCAACACGATTTTCACTATTAACTGAAGAGGATCTATGTAAGAGAAGCTGTGGTTTGTTACAGTTTCATAAGCAGAGTTTAACTAGATATGGTCCATATGAGTAGGAAACACAGTTCTTTTTTTCTGTGCATGCTCATGTTTCTTGCTCTATTAGAAACCAGGAAAGAATAGCATTATCTTTGCGCTAGAACAGAGTGTGTTTCATGGTGAGACCTCTGGTCTGAATTTCCCTTCATAAACGGAGTTAAACCAAAGCCTCTGTGTTTTCCTAGAAGCAAGAGTTCATTTCCGGTAAACCCAGGGGTTTTTCTGCCCAAATGAATTTACACAGTTCACGAACCCAACACGTTTTTCACTATTAACTAAAGAGCATCTATGTAACACATGCTGTGGTTTGCTACAGTTTCATAAGCAGAGTTTAACTAGTTATGGTCCGTATGAGTAAGAAACACAATTCTTTTTTTCTCGGCATGCTCATGTTTCTTGCTGTATTGGAGACGCTGGAAAGAAGAGCATGTTTCTTGCGTTAAAACAGAATATGTTTCTTGGATGAGAACACTGGTCTGAATTTTCCTTCATAAACGGAGTTAAACCAAAGTCTCTCTGTCTTCCTACAAGCAAGAGTTCATATCCGGTACACCCAGTGATTTTTTGGCTCAAATAAATTTACACAGTTCACGAACCCAACACGTTTTTCACTATTAACTAAATAGCATATATGTAAGAGATGCTGTGGTTTGTTGCAGTTTCATAACCAGAGCTCAATGAGATATGGTCCGTATGAGTAAGAAACACAGTTCTTTTTTCTGGACATGCTCATATTTCTTGCTGTATTGGACACGCTGGAAAGAAGAGCATATTTCTTGCGTTAAAACAGAGTATGTTTCATGGATGACAACACTGGTCTGAATTTTCCTTCAGAAACGGAGTTAAACTAAAGTCTCTGTGTCTTCCTCCAAGCAAGAGTGCATATCCGGTAAACCCAGTGATTTTTCGGCTCAAATGAATTTACACAGGTCATGAACCCAACAGGATTTTCACTATTAACTAAAGAGCATCTATGTAACACATGCTGTGGTTTGTTACAATTTCCTAAGAGAGTTTAACTAGATATGGTGCATATGAGTAAGAAACACAGTTCTTTTTTTCTGGGCATGCTCATGTTTCTTGCTGCATTGGATTCGCAGGAAAGAAGAGCATGCTTCTTGTGTTAAAACAGAGTATGTTTCTTGGATGAGAACACTGGTCTGAATTTTCCTTCAGAAACGGAATTAAGCCAAAGTCTCTATGTCTTCCTACAAGCAAGAGATCATTTCTGGTAAACCCAGTGATTTTTCAGCTCAAATGAATTTACACAGTTCACGAACCCAACACGTTTTTCACTATTAACTAAAGAGCATATATGTAAGAGATGCTGTGGTTTGTTACACTTTCATAAGCAGAGTTCAACTAGATATGGTACGTATGAGTAGGTAACACAGTTCTTTTTTTCTGGGCATGCTCATGTTTCTTGCTGTATTGCAGACTCTGTTAAGAAGAGGAAGCTTCTTGCGTTAAAACAGAGGGTGTTTCATGGATGAGAACACTGGTCTGAATTTCCCTACACGAACGGAGTTAAACCAAAGTCTCTGTGTCTCCCTACAAGCAAGAGTTCATATCCGGTAAACCCAGTGATTTTTCGGCTCAAATGATTTTACACAGTTCACGAACCCAACACGTTTTTCACTATTAACCAAAGAGCATCTATGTAACACATGCTGTGGTTTGTTACAGTTTCATAAGCAGTGTTCAACTAGATATGGTCCTTATGAGTAGGAAACACAGTTCTTTTTTTCTAGACATGCTCATATTTCTTGCTGTATTGCAGACTCTGGAACGAATAGGATGTTTCTTGAGTTAAAACAGAGGGTGTTATATGGATGAGCACACTGGTCTGAATTTCCCTTCACAAACAGATTTAAACCAAAGCCTCTGTGTCTTCCTACAAGCAAGAATTCATTTCCGGTGAACCCAGGGATTTTTCGGCTCAAATGAATTTACACAGTTCACGAACCCAACACTTTTTTCACTATTAACTAAAGAGCATCTATGTAACACATTCTGTGGTTTGTTACAGTTTCATAAGCAGAGTTCAACTAGATATGGTACTATGAGTAGGTAACACAGTTCTTTTTTTCTGGGCATGCTCATATTTCTTGCTGTATTGCAGACTCTGGAAAGATAGGAAGCTTCTTGCGTTAAAACAGAGGGTGTTTCATGAATGAGAACACTGGTCTGAATTTCCCTTCACGAACGGAGTTAAACCAAAGTCTCTGTGTCTCCCTACAAGCAAGAGTTCATATCCGGTAAACCCAGTGATTTTTCGGCTCAAATGATTTTACACAGTTCACGAACCCAACACGTTTTTCACTATTAACTAAAGAGCATCTATGTAATAGATGCTGTGGTTTGTTACAGCTTCATTAGCAGAGTTCAACTAGATATGGTCCGTATGAGTAGGAAACACAGTTCTTTTTTTCTAGACATGCTCATATTTCTTGCTGTATTGCAGACTCTGGAACGAAGAGGATGTTTCTTGCGTTAAAACAGATGGTGTTATATGGATGAGCACACTGGTCCTAATTTCCCTTCACAAACGGAGATAAACCAAAGCCTCTGTGTCTTCCTACAAGCAAGAGTTCATTTCCGGTGAACCCAGTGATTTTTCGGCTCAAATGAATTTACACAGTTTACGAACCCAACACGATTTTCACTATTAACTGAAGAGGAAATATGTAAGACATGCTGTGGTTTGTTACAGTTTCATAAGCAGAGTTTAACTAGATATGGTCCGAATGAGTAAGAAACACAGTTCTTTTTTTCTGTGCATGCTATTGTTTCTTGCTCTATTAGAGACCAGGAAAGAATAGCATTATCTTTGCGCTAGAACAGAGTGTGTTTCATGGATGAGACCTCTGGTCTGAATTTCCCTTCATACACGGAGTTAAACCAAAGCCTCTAGGCTTTCCTAAGAGCAAGAGATCATTTCCGGTAAACCCAGGGGTTTATCTGCTCAAATGAATTTACAAGTTCACGAACCCAACACGTTTTTCACTATTAAATAAGAGCATCTATGTAACACATGCTGTGGTTTGTTACAGTTTCCTAAGAGAGGTTTACTAGATATGGTCCATATGAGTAAGAAACACAGTTCTTTTTTTCTGGGCATGCTCATGTTTCTTGCTGCATTGGATTTGCAGGAAAGAAGAGCATGCCTCTTGTGTTAAAACAGAGTATGTTTCTTGGATGAGAACACTGGTCTGAATTTTCCTTCAGAAACGGAATTAAACCAAAGTCTCTGTGTCTTCCTACAAGCAAGAGTTCATTTCCGGTAAACACAGTGATTTTTCGGCTCAAATGAATTTACACAGTTCACGAACCCAACAAGTTTTTCACTATTAACTAAAGAGCATCTATGTAACACATGCTGTGGTTTGTTACAGTTTCATAAGCAGAGTTCAACTAGATATGGTACGTATGAGTAGGTAACACAGTTCTTTTTTTCTGGGCATGCTCATGTTTCTTGCTGTATTGCAGATTCTGGAAAGAAGAGGAAGCTTCTTGCGTTAAAACAGAGGGTGTTTCATGGATGAGAACACTGGTCTGAATTTCCCTTCACGAACGGAGTTAAACCAAAGTCTCTGTGTCTCCCTACAAGCAAGAGTTCATATCCGGTAAACCCAGTGATTTTTCAGCTCAAATGATTTTACACAGTTCACGAACCCAACACGTTTTTCACTATTAACTAAAGAGCATCTATGTAAGAGATGCTGTGGTTTGTTACAGTTTCATTAGTAGAGTTCAACTAGATATGGTCCGTATGAGTAGGACACAGTTCTTTTTTTCTGGACATGCTCATATTTCTTGCTGTATTGCAGACTCTCGAACGAAGAGGATGTTTCTTGCGTTAAAACAGAGGGTGTTATATGGATGAGCACACTGGTCTGAATTTCCCTTCATAAACGGAGTTAAACCAAAGCCTCTGTGTCTTCCTACAAGCAAGAGTTCATTTCCGGTGAACCCAGTGATTTTTCGGCTCAACTGAATTTACACAGTTCATGAACCCAACAGGATTTTCACTATTAACTAAAGAGCATCTATGTAAGAGATGCTGTGCTTTGTTACAGTTTCCTAAGAGAGTTTAACTAGATATGGTCCATATGAGTAAGAAACACAGTTCTTTTTTCAGGGCATGCTCATGTTTCTTGCTGCATTGGATTCGCTGGAAAGAAGAGCATGCTTCTTGTGTAAAAACAGAGTATGTTTCTTGGATGAGAACACTGGTCTGAATTTTCCTTCTGAAACGGAATTAAACCAAAGTCTCTGTGTCTTCCTACAAGCAAGAGTTCATTTCAGGTAAACCCAGTGATTTTTCAGCTCAAATGAATTTACACAGTTCTTGAACCCAACACGATTTTCACTTTTAACTGAAGAGGATCTATGTAAGAGATGCTGTGGTTTGCTACAGTTTCATAAGCAGAGTTTAACTAGATATGTTCCGAATAAATAGGAAACACAGTTCTTTTTTTCTGTGCATGCTCATGTTTCTTGCTCTATTAGAGACCAGGAAAGAATAGCATTATCTTTGCACTACAGCAGAGTGTGTTTCATCGATGAGACCTCGGGTCTGAATTTCCCTTCATAAACGGAGTTAAACCAAAGCCTCTGTGTTTTCCTAGGAGCAAGAGTTCATTTCCGGTAAACCCAGGGGTTTTTCTGCTCAAATGAATTTACACAGTTCACGAACCCAACACGTTTTTCACTATTAACTAAAGAGCATCTATGTAACACATGCTGTGGTTTGTACAGTTTCCTAAGAGAGTTTAACTAGATATGGTCCATATGAGTAAGAAACACAGTTCTTTTTTTCTGGGCATGCTCATGTTTCTTGCTGCATTGGATTTGCAGGAAAGAAGAGCATGCTTCTTGTGTTAAAACAGAGTATGTTTCTTGGATGAGAACAATGGTCTGAATTTTCCTTCAGAAACGGAATTAAACCAAAGTCTCTGTGTCTTCCTACAAGCAAGAGTTCATTTCCGGTAAACACACAGATTTTTCGGCTCAAATGGATTTACACAGTTCACGAACACAACACGTTTTTCACTATTAACTGAAGAGCATATATGTAACACATGCTGTGGTTTGTTACAGTTTCATAAGCAGAGTTCAACTAGATATGGTACGTATGAGTAGGTAACACAGTTCTTTTTTTCTGCGCATGCTCATGTTTCTTGCTGTATTGCAGATTCTGGTAAGAAGAGGAAGCTTCTTGCGTTAAAACAGAGGGTGTTTCATGGATGAGAACACTGGTCTGAATTTCCCATCACGAACGGAGTTAAACCAAATTCTCTGTGTCTCCCTACAAGCAAGAGTTCATATCCAGTAAACCCAGTGATTTTTCGGCTCAAATGATTTTACACAGTTCACGAACCCAACACGTTTTTCACTATTAACTAAAGAGCATCTATGTAAGAGATGCTGTGGTTTGTTACAGTTTCATTAGTAGAGTTCAACTAGATATGGTCCGTATGAGTAGGAAACACAGTTCTTTTTTTCTGGACATGCTCATATTTCTTGCTGTATTGCAGCCTCTGGAACGAAGAGGATGTTTCTTGCGTTAAAACAGAGGGTGTTATATGGATGAGCACACTGGTCCTAATTTCCCTTCACAAACGGAGTTAAACCAAAGCCTCTGTGTCTTCCGACAAGCAAGAGTTCATTTCCGGTGAACCCAGTGATTTTTCGGCTCAAATGATTTTACACAGTTCACAAACCCAACACGTTTTTCACTATTAACTAAAGAGCATATATGTAAGATATGCTGTGGTTTGTTACAGTTTCATAAGCAGAGTTCCACTAGATATGGTCCGTATGAATAGGAAACACAGTTCTTTTTTTCTGGCTATGCTCATATTTCTTGCCTTATTGCACACTCTGGAAAGAAGAGGATGTTTCTTGCGTTAAAATAGAGGGTGTTTCATGGATGAGCACACTGGTCTGAATTTCCCTTCATAAACGGAGTTAAACCAAAGCCTCTGTGTCTTCCTACAAGCAAGAGTTCATTTCCGGTGAACCCAGTGATTTTTCGGCTCAACTGAATTTACACAGTTCATGAACCCAACATGATTTTCACTATTAACTAAAGAGCATCTATGTAAGAGATGCTGTGCTTTGTTACAGTTTCCTAAGAGAGTTTAACTAGATATGGTCCATATGAGTAAGAAACACAGTTCTTTTTTCAGGGCATGCTCATGTTTCTTGCTGCATTGGATTCGCTGGAAAGAAGAGCATGCTTCTTGTGTAAAAACAGAGTACGTTTCTTGGATGAGAACACTGGTCTGAATTTTCCTTCTGAAACGGAATTAAACCAAAGTCTCTGTGTCTTCCTACAAGCAAGAGTTCATTTCAGGTAAACCCAGTGATTTTTCAGCTCAAATGAATTTACACAGTTCTTGAACCCAACACGATTTTCACTTTTAACTGAAGAGGATCTATGTAAGAGATGCTGTGGTTTGCTACAGTTTCATAAGCAGAGTTTAACTAGATATGTTCCGAATAAATAGGAAACACAGTTCTTTTTTTCTGTGCATGCTCATGTTTCTTGCTCTATTAGAGACCAGGAAAGAATAGCATTATCTTTGCACTACAGCAGAGTGTGTTTCATCGATGAGACCTCGGGTCTGAATTTCCCTTCATAAACGGAGTTAAACCAAAGCCTCTGTGTTTTCCTAGGAGCAAGAGTTCATTTCCGGTAAACCCAGGGGTTTTTCTGCTCAAATGAATTTACACAGTTCACGAACCCAACACGTTTTTCACTATTAACTAAAGAGCATCTATGTAACACATGCTGTGGTTTGTACAGTTTCCTAAGAGAGTTTAACTAGATATGGTCCATATGAGTAAGAAACACAGTTCTTTTTTTCTGGGCATGCTCATGTTTCTTGCTGCATTGGATTTGCAGGAAAGAAGAGCATGCTTCTTGTGTTAAAACAGAGTATGTTTCTTGGATGAGAACAATGGTCTGAATTTTCCTTCAGAAACGGAATTAAACCAAAGTCTCTGTGTCTTCCTACAAGCAAGAGTTCATTTCCGGTAAACACACAGATTTTTCGGCTCAAATGGATTTACACAGTTCACGAACACAACACGTTTTTCACTATTAACTGAAGAGCATATATGTAACACATGCTGTGGTTTGTTACAGTTTCATAAGCAGAGTTCAACTAGATATGGTACGTATGAGTAGGTAACACAGTTCTTTTTTTCTGCGCATGCTCATGTTTCTTGCTGTATTGCAGATTCTGGTAAGAAGAGGAAGCTTCTTGCGTTAAAACAGAGGGTGTTTCATGGATGAGAACACTGGTCTGAATTTCCCATCACGAACGGAGTTAAACCAAATTCTCTGTGTCTCCCTACAAGCAAGAGTTCATATCCAGTAAACCCAGTGATTTTTCGGCTCAAATGATTTTACACAGTTCACGAACCCAACACGTTTTTCACTATTAACTAAAGAGCATCTATGTAAGAGATGCTGTGGTTTGTTACAGTTTCATTAGTAGAGTTCAACTAGATATGGTCCGTATGAGTAGGAAACACAGTTCTTTTTTTCTGGACATGCTCATATTTCTTGCTGTATTGCAGCCTCTGGAACGAAGAGGATGTTTCTTGCGTTAAAACAGAGGGTGTTATATGGATGAGCACACTGGTCCTAATTTCCCTTCACAAACGGAGTTAAACCAAAGCCTCTGTGTCTTCCGACAAGCAAGAGTTCATTTCCGGTGAACCCAGTGATTTTTCGGCTCAAATGATTTTACACAGTTCACAAACCCAACACGTTTTTCACTATTAACTAAAGAGCATATATGTAAGATATGCTGTGGTTTGTTACAGTTTCATAAGCAGAGTTCCACTAGATATGGTCCGTATGAATAGGAAACACAGTTCTTTTTTTCTGGCTATGCTCATATTTCTTGCCTTATTGCACACTCTGGAAAGAAGAGGATGTTTCTTGCGTTAAAATAGAGGGTGTTTCATGGATGAGCACACTGGTCTGAATTTCCCTTCACAAACGGAGTTAAACCAAAGCCTCTGTGTCTTCCTACAAGCAAGAATTCATTTCCGATGAACCCAGAGATTTTTCGGCTCAAATGAATTTACACAGTTCTTGAACCCAACAGGATTTTCACTATTAACTAAAGAGCATCTATGTAAGAGATGCTGTGGTTTGTTACAGTTTCCTAAGCAGAGTTTGACTAGATATGGTCCGTATGAGTAAGAAACCCAGTTCTTTTTTGCTGGGCATGCTCATGTTTCTTGCTGTATTGGAGACGCTGGAAAGAAGAGCATGCTTCTTGCCTTAAAGCAGAGTATGTTTCTTGGATGGGAACACTGGTCTGAATTTTCCTTCAGAAACGGAATTAAACGAAATTCTCTGTGTCTTCATACAAGCAAGATTTCATTTCCGGTAAACCCAGTGATTTTTCATCTCAAATGAATTTACACAGTTCACGAACCCAACACGTTTTTCAGTATAAACGAAAGAGCATATAGGTAATAGATGCTGTGGTTTGTTACAGTTTCATAACCAGAGCTCAACTAGATATGGTCCGTATGAGTAAGAAACACAGTTCTTTTTTCTGGACATGCTCATGTTTCTTGCTGCATTGGATTCGCTGGAAAGAAGAGCATGCTTCTTGTGTAAAAACAGAGTATGTTACTTGGATGAGAACACTGGTCTGAATTTTCCTTCAGAAACCGAATTAAACCAAAGTCTCTGTGTCTTCCTACAAGCAAGAGTTCATTTCCGGTAAACACAGTGATTTTTCGGCTCAAATGAATTTACACAGTTCACGAACCCAACACGTTTTTCACTATTAACTAAAGAGCATCTATGTAACACATGCTGTGGTTTGTTACAGTTTCATAAGCAGAGTTCAACTAGATATGGTACGTATGAGTAGGAAATACAGTTCTTTTTTTCTGGGCATGCTCATGTTTCTTGCTGTATTGCAGACTCTGGAAAGAAGAGGAAGCTTCTTGCGTTAAAACAGAGGGTGTTATATGGATGAGCACACTGGTCTGAATTTCCCTTCACAAACAGATTTAAACCAAAGCCTCTGTGTCTTCCTACAAGCAAGAATTCATTTCCGGTGAACCCAGGGATTTTTCGGCTCAAATGAATTTACACAGTTCACGAACCCAACACTTTTTTCACTATTAACTAAAGAGCATCTATGTAACACATTCTGTGGTTTGTTACAGTTTCATAAGCAGAGTTCAACTAGATATGGTACGTATGAGTAGGTAACACAGTTCTTTTTTTCTGGGCATGCTCATATTTCTTGCTGTATTGCAGACTCTGGAAAGATAGGAAGCTTCTTGCGTTAAAACAGAGGGTGTTTCATGAATGAGAACACTGGTCTGAATTTCCCTTCACGAACGGAGTTAAACCAAAGTCTCTGTGTCTCCCTACAAGCAAGAGTTCATATCCGGTAAACCCAGTGATTTTTCGGCTCAAATGATTTTACACAGTTCACGAACCCAACACGTTTTTCACTATTAACTAAAGAGCATCTATGTAATAGATGCTGTGGTTTGTTACAGCTTCATTAGCAGAGTTCAACTAGATATGGTCCGTATGAGTAGGAAACACAGTTCTTTTTTTCTAGACATGCTCATATTTCTTGCTGTATTGCAGACTCTGGAACGAAGAGGATGTTTCTTGCGTTAAAACAGATGGTGTTATATGGATGAGCACACTGGTCCTAATTTCCCTTCACAAACGGAGTTAAACCAAAGCCTCTGTGTCTTCCTACAAGCAAGAGTTCATTTCCGGTGAACCCAGTGATTTTTCGGCTCAAATGAATTTACACAGTTTACGAACCCAACACGATTTTCACTATTAACTGAAGAGGAAATATGTAAGACATGCTGTGGTTTGTTACAGTTTCATAAGCAGAGTTTAACTAGATATGGTCCGAATGAGTAAGAAACACAGTTCTTTTTTTCTGTGCATGCTATTGTTTCTTGCTCTATTAGAGACCAGGAAAGAATAGCATTATCTTTGCGCTAGAACAGAGTGTGTTTCATGGATGAGACCTCTGGTCTGAATTTCCCTTCATACACGGAGTTAAACCAAAGCCTCTAGGCTTTCCTAAGAGCAAGAGATCATTTCCGGTAAACCCAGGGGTTTATCTGCTCAAATGAATTTACAAGTTCACGAACCCAACACGTTTTTCACTATTAAATAAGAGCATCTATGTAACACATGCTGTGGTTTGTTACAGTTTCCTAAGAGAGGTTTACTAGATATGGTCCATATGAGTAAGAAACACAGTTCTTTTTTTCTGGGCATGCTCATGTTTCTTGCTGCATTGGATTTGCAGGAAAGAAGAGCATGCCTCTTGTGTTAAAACAGAGTATGTTTCTTGGATGAGAACACTGGTCTGAATTTTCCTTCAGAAACGGAATTAAACCAAAGTCTCTGTGTCTTCCTACAAGCAAGAGTTCATTTCCGGTAAACACAGTGATTTTTCGGCTCAAATGAATTTACACAGTTCACGAACCCAACAAGTTTTTCACTATTAACTAAAGAGCATCTATGTAACACATGCTGTGGTTTGTTACAGTTTCATAAGCAGAGTTCAACTAGATATGGTACGTATGAGTAGGTAACACAGTTCTTTTTTTCTGGGCATGCTCATGTTTCTTGCTGTATTGCAGATTCTGGAAAGAAGAGGAAGCTTCTTGCGTTAAAACAGAGGGTGTTTCATGGATGACAACACTGGTCTGAATTTCCCTTCACGAACGGAGTTAAACCAAAGTCTCTGTGTCTCCCTACAAGCAAGAGTTCATATCCGGTAAACCCAGTGATTTTTCAGCTCAAATGATTTTACACAGTTCACGAACCCAACACGTTTTTCACTATTAACTAAAGAGCATCTATGTAAGAGATGCTGTGGTTTGTTACAGTTTCATTAGTAGAGTTCAACTAGATATGGTCCGTATGAGTAGGACACAGTTCTTTTTTTCTGGACATGCTCATATTTCTTGCTGTATTTCAGACTCTCGAACGAAGAGGATGTTTCTTGCGTTAAAACAGAGGGTGTTATATGGATGAGCACACTGGTCTGAATTTCCCTTCATAAACGGAGTTAAACCAAAGCCTCTGTGTCTTCCTACAAGCAAGAGTTCATTTCCGGTGAACCCAGTGATTTTTCGGCTCAACTGAATTTACACAGTTCATGAACCCAACAGGATTTTCACTATTAACTAAAGAGCATCTATGTAAGAGATGCTGTGCTTTGTTACAGTTTCCTAAGAGAGTTTAACTAGATATGGTCCATATGAGTAAGAAACACAGTTCTATTTTCAGGGCATGCTCATGTTTCTTGCTGCATTGGATTCGCTGGAAAGAAGAGCATGCTTCTTGTGTAAAAACAGAGTATGTTTCTTGGATGAGAACACTGGTCTGAATTTTCCTTCTGAAACGGAATTAAACCAAAGTCTCTGTGTCTTCCTACAAGCAAGAGTTCATTTCAGGTAAACCCAGTGATTTTTCAGCTCAAATGAATTTACACAGTTCTTGAACCCAACACGATTTTCACTATTAACTGAAGAGGATCTATGTAAGAGATGCTGTGGTTTGCTACAGTTTCATAAGCAGAGTTTAACTAGATATGTTCCGAATAAATAGGAAACACAGTTCTTTTTTTCTGTGCATGCTCATGTTTCTTGCTCTATTAGAGACCAGGAAAGAATAGCATTATCTTTGCACTACAGCAGAGTGTGTTTCATCGATGAGACCTCGGGTCTGAATTTCCCTTCATAAACGGAGTTAAACCAAAGCCTCTGTGTTTTCCTAGGAGCAAGAGTTCATTTCCGGTAAACCCAGGGGTTTTTCTGCTCAAATGAATTTACACAGTTCACGAACCCAACACGTTTTTCACTATTAACTAAAGAGCATCTATGTAACACATGCTGTGGTTTGTACAGTTTCCTAAGAGAGTTTAACTAGATATGGTCCATATGAGTAAGAAACACAGTTCTTTTTTTCTGGGCATGCTCATGTTTCTTGCTGCATTGGATTTGCAGGAAAGAAGAGCATGCTTCTTGTGTTAAAACAGAGTATGTTTCTTGGATGAGAACAATGGTCTGAATTTTCCTTCAGAAACGGAATTAAACCAAAGTCTCTGTGTCTTCCTACAAGCAAGAGTTCATTTCCGGTAAACACACAGATTTTTCGGCTCAAATGGATTTACAGAGTTCACGAACACAACACGTTTTTCACTATTAACTGAAGAGCATATATGTAACACATGCTGTGGTTTGTTACAGTTTCATAAGCAGAGTTCAACTAGATATGGTACGTATGAGTAGGTAACACAGTTCTTTTTTTCTGCGCATGCTCATGTTTCTTGCTGTATTGCAGATTCTGGTAAGAAGAGGAAGCTTCTTGCGTTAAAACAGATGGTGTTTCATGGATGAGAACACTGGTCTGAATTTCCCATCACGAACGGAGTTAAACCAAATTCTCTGTGTCTCCCTACAAGCAAGAGTTCATATCCAGTAAACCCAGTGATTTTTCGGCTCAAATGATTTTACACAGTTCACGAACCCAACACGTTTTTCACTATTAACTAAAGAGCATCTATGTAAGAGATGCTGTGGTTTGTTACAGTTTCATTAGTAGAGTTCAACTAGATATGGTCCGTATGAGTAGGAAACACAGTTCTTTTTTTCTGGACATGCTCATATTTCTTGCTGTATTGCAGCCTCTGGAACGAAGAGGATGTTTCTTGCGTTAAAACAGAGGGTGTTATATGGATGAGCACACTGGTCCTAATTTCCCTTCACAAACGGAGTTAAACCAAAGCCTCTGTGTCTTCCGACAAGCAAGAGTTCATTTCCGGTGAACCCAGTGATTTTTCGGCTCAAATGATTTTACACAGTTCACAAACCCAACACGTTTTTCACTATTAACTAAAGAGCATATATGTAAGATATGCTGTGGTTTGTTACAGTTTCATAAGCAGAGTTCCACTAGATATGGTCCGTATGAATAGGAAACACAGTTCTTTTTTTCTGGCTATGCTCATATTTCTTGCCTTATTGCACACTCTGGAAAGAAGAGGATGTTTCTTGCGTTAAAATAGAGGGTGTTTCATGGATGAGCACACTGGTCTGAATTTCCCTTCACAAACGGAGTTAAACCAAAGCCTCTGTGTCTTCCTACAAGCAAGAATTCATTTCCGATGAACCCAGAGATTTTTCGGCTCAAATGAATTTACACAGTTCTTGAACCCAACAGGATTTTCACTATTAACTAAAGAGCATCTATGTAAGAGATGCTGTGGTTTGTTACAGTTTCCTAAGCAGAGTTTAACTAGATATGGTCCGTATGAGTAAGAAACCCAGTTCTTTTTTGCTGGGCATGCTCATGTTTCTTGCTGTATTGGAGACGCTGGAAAGAAGAGCATGCTTCTTGCCTTAAAGCAGAGTATGTTTCTTGGATGGGAACACTGGTCTGAATTTTCCTTCAGAAACGGAATTAAACGAAATTCTCTGTGTCTTCCTACAAGCAAGATTTCATTTCCGGTAAACCCAGTGATTTTTCATCTCAAATGAATTTACACAGTTCACGAACCCAACACGTTTTTCAGTATAAACGAAAGAGCATATAGGTAATAGATGCTGTGGTTTGTTACAGTTTCATAACCAGAGCTCAACTAGATATGGTCCGTATGAGTAAGAAACACAGTTCTTTTTTCTGGACATGCTCATGTTTCTTGCTGCATTGGATTCGCTGGAAAGAAGAGCATGCTTCTTGTGTAAAAACAGAGTATGTTACTTGGATGAGAACACTGGTCTGAATTTTCCTTCAGAAACCGAATTAAACCAAAGTCTCTGTGTCTTCCTACAAGCAAGAGTTCATTTCCGGTAAACACAGTGATTTTTCGGCTCAAATGAATTTACACAGTTCACGAACCCAACACGTTTTTCACTATTAACTAAAGAGCATCTATGTAACACATGCTGTGGTTTGTTACAGTTTCATAAGCAGAGTTCAACTAGATATGGTACGTATGAGTAGGAAATACAGTTCTTTTTTTCTGGGCATGCTCATGTTTCTTGCTGTATTGCAGACTCTGGAAAGAAGAGGAAGCTTCTTGCGTTAAAACAGAGGGTGTTATATGGATGAACACACTGGTCTGAATTTCCCTTCACAAACGGAATTAAACCAAAGCCTCTGTGTCTTCCTCCAAGCAAGAGTTCATTTCCGGTGGACCCAGTGATTTTTCGGCTCAACTGAATTTACACAGTTCATGAACCCTACAGGATTTTCACTATTAACTAAAGAGCATCTATGTAAGAGATGCTGTGCTTTGTTACAGTTTCCTAAGAGAGTTTAACTAGATATGGTCCATATGAGTAAGAAACACAGTTCTTTTTTTCAGGGCATGCTCATGTTTCTTGCTGCTTTGGATTCGCTGGAAAGAAGCGCATGCTTCTTGTGTTAAAACAGAGTATGTTTCTTGGATGAGAACACTGGTCTGAATTTTCATTCTGAAACGGAATTAAACCAAAGTCTCGGTGTCTTCCTACAAGGAAGAGTTCATTTCAGGTAAACCCAGTGATTTTTCAGCTCAAATGAATTTACACAGTTCTTGAACCCAACATGATTTTCACTATTAACTGAAGAGGATCTATGTAAGAGATGCTGTGGTTTGTTACAGTTTCATAAGCAGAGTTCAACTAGATATGGTCCATATGAGTAGGAAACACAGTTCTTTTTTTCTGGACATGCTCATATTTCTTGGTGTATTGCACACTCTGGAAAGAAGAGGATGTTTCTTGCGTTAAAATAGAGGGTGTTTCATGGATGAGCACACTGGTCTGAATTTCCCTTCACAAACGGAGTTAAACCAAAGCCTATGTGTCTTCCTACAAGCAAGAGTTCAATTCCGGTGAACCCAGAGATTTTTCAGCTCAAATGAATTTACACAGTTTACGAACCAAACACGTTTTTCACTATAAACGAAAGAGCATATTTGTAAGAGAATCTGTGGTTTGTTACAGTTTCATAAGCAGAGTTTAACTAGACATGGTCCGTATAAGTAAGAAACACAGTTGTATTTTTCTGGGCATGCTCCTGTTTCTTGCTGTATTGGACACGCTGGAAAGAAGGGCATGTTTCTTGCGTTAAAACAGAGTATGTTTCATGGATGACAACACTGGTCTGTATTTTCCTTCAGAAACGGAGTTAAACCAAAGTCTCTGTGTCTTCCTCCAAGCAAGAGTTCATATCCGGTAAACCCAATGATTTTTCGGCTCAAATGAATTTACACAGTTCACGAACCCAACACGATTTTCACTATTAACTAAAGAGCATCTATGTAAGAGATGCTGTGGTTTGTTACACTTTCATAGGCATAGTTTAACTAGATATGGTCCGTATGAGTAAGAAACACAATTCTTTTTTTCTGGGCATGCTCATGTTTCTTGCTGTATTGGTGACACTGGAAAGAAGAGCATGCTTCTTGCGTTAAAACAGAGTATGTTTCTTGGATGAGAACACTGGTCTGAATTTCCCTTCACGAACGGAGGTAAACCAAATTCTCTGTGTCTCCCTACAAGCAAGAGTTCATATCCAGTAAACCCAGTGATTTTTTGGCTAAAATTATTTTACACAGTTCACGAACCCAACACTTTTTTCACTATAAAGGAAAGAGCATATATGTAAGAGATGCTGTGGTTTGTTACAGTTTAATAAGCAGAGTTTAACTAGATATGGTCCATATGAGTAAGACACACAATTCTTTTTTTCTGGGCATGCTCATGTTTCTTGCTGTATTGGAGACGCTGGAAAGAAGAGCATGCTTCTTGTGTTAAAACAGAGTGTGTTTCATGGATGAGAATACTGGTCTGAATTTCCCTTCACAAATGGAGTTAAACCAAAGCCTCTGTGTCTTCCTACAAGCAAGAGTTCATTTCCGGTAAACCCAGTGATTTTTAGGCTAAAATTATTTTACACAGTTCACGAACCCAACACGTTTTTCACTATTAACTAAAGAGCATATATGTAAGAGATGCTGTGGTTTGTTACAGTTTCATAACCAGAGCTCAAATAGATATGGTCCGTATGAGTAAGAAACACAGTTCTTTTTTCTGGACATGCTCATATTTCTTGCTGTATTGCAGACTCAGGAAAGAAGAGGATGCTTCTTGCATTAAAACGGAGTGTGTTTCATGGATGAGAACACTGGTCTGAATTTCCCTTCACAAATGGAGTTAAACCAAAGTCTCTGTGTCTTCCTACAAGCAAGAGTTCATATCCAGTAAACCCAGTGATTTTTCAGCTCAAATGAATTTACACAGTTCACGAACCCAACACGATTTTCACTATTAACTAAAGAGCATCTATGTAAGAGATGCTGTGGTTTGTTACACTTTCATAGGCATAGTTTAACTAGATATGGTCCGTATGAGTAAGAAACACAATTCTTTTTTTCTGGGCATGCTCATGTTTCTTGCTGTATTGGTGACACTGGAAAGAAGAGCATGCTTCTTGCGTTAAAACAGAGTATGTTTCTTGGATGAGAACACTGGTCTGAATTTCCCTTCACGAACGGAGGTAAACCAAATTCTCTGTGTCTCCCTACAAGCAAGAGTTCATATCCAGTAAACCCAGTGATTTTTTGGCTAAAATTATTTTACACAGTTCACGAACCCAACACTTTTTTCACTATAAAGGAAAGAGCATATATGTAAGAGATGCTGTGGTTTGTTACAGTTTAATAAGCAGAGTTTAACTAGATATGGTCCATATGAGTAAGACACACAATTCTTTTTTTCTGGGCATGCTCATGTTTCTTGCTGTATTGGAGACGCTGGAAAGAAGAGCATGCTTCTTGTGTTAAAACAGAGTGTGTTTCATGGATGAGAATACTGGTCTGAATTTCCCTTCACAAATGGAGTTAAACCAAAGCCTCTGTGTCTTCCTACAAGCAAGAGTTCATTTCCGGTAAACCCAGTGATTTTTAGGCTAAAATTATTTTACACAGTTCACGAACCCAACACGTTTTTCACTATTAACTAAAGAGCATATATGTAAGAGATGCTGTGGTTTGTTACAGTTTCATAACCAGAGCTCAAATAGATATGGTCCGTATGAGTAAGAAACACAGTTCTTTTTTCTGGACATGCTCATATTTCTTGCTGTATTGCAGACTCAGGAAAGAAGAGGATGCTTCTTGCATTAAAACGGAGTGTGTTTCATGGATGAGAACACTGGTCTGAATTTCCCTTCACAAATGGAGTTAAACCAAAGTCTCTGTGTCTTCCTACAAGCAAGAGTTCATATCCAGTAAACCCAGTGATTTTTCAGCTCAAATGAAGTTACACAGTTCACGAACCCAACACGATTTTCACTATTAACTAAAGAGCATCTATGTAAGAAATGCTGTGGTTTGTTACAGTTTCATAAGCAGAGTTCAACTAGATATGGTCCGTATGAATAGGAAACACAGTTCTTTTTTTCTGGCTATGCTCATATTTCTTGCCTTATTGCACACTCTGGAAAGAAGAGGATGTTTCTTGCGTTAAAATAGAGGGTGTTTCATGGATGAGCACACTGGTCTGAATTTCCCTTCACAAACGGAGTTAAACCAAAGCCTCTGTGTCTTCCTACAAGCAAGAATTCATTTCCGATGAACCCAGAGATTTTTCGGCTCAAATGAATTTACACAGTTCTTGAACCCAACAGGATTTTCACTATTAACTAAAGAGCATCTATGTAAGAGATGCTGTGGTTTGTTACAGTTTCCTAAGCAGAGTTTAACTAGATATGGTCCGTATGAGTAAGAAACCCAGTTCTTTTTTGCTGGGCATGCTCATGTTTCTTGCTGTATTGGAGACGCTGGAAAGAAGAGCATGCTTCTTGCCTTAAAGCAGAGTATGTTTCTTGGATGGGAACACTGGTCTGAATTTTCCTTCAGAAACGGAATTAAACGAAATTCTCTGTGTCTTCCTACAAGCAAGATTTCATTTCCGGTAAACCCAGTGATTTTTCATCTCAAATGAATTTACACAGTTCACGAACCCAACACGTTTTTCAGTATAAACGAAAGAGCATATAGGTAATAGATGCTGTGGTTTGTTACAGTTTCATAACCAGAGCTCAACTAGATATGGTCCGTATGAGTAAGAAACACAGTTCTTTTTTCTGGACATGCTCATGTTTCTTGCTGCATTGGATTCGCTGGAAAGAAGAGCATGCTTCTTGTGTAAAAACAGAGTATGTTACTTGGATGAGAACACTGGTCTGAATTTTCCTTCAGAAACCGAATTAAACCAAAGTCTCTGTGTCTTCCTACAAGCAAGAGTTCATTTCCGGTAAACACAGTGATTTTTCGGCTCAAATGAATTTACACAGTTCACGAACCCAACACGTTTTTCACTATTAACTAAAGAGCATCTATGTAACACATGCTGTGGTTTGTTACAGTTTCATAAGCAGAGTTCAACTAGATATGGTACGTATGAGTAGGAAATACAGTTCTTTTTTTCTGGGCATGCTCATGTTTCTTGCTGTATTGCAGACTCTGGAAAGAAGAGGAAGCTTCTTGCGTTAAAACAGAGGGTGTTATATGGATGAACACACTGGTCTGAATTTCCCTTCACAAACGGAATTAAACCAAAGCCTCTGTGTCTTCCTCCAAGCAAGAGTTCATTTCCGGTGGACCCAGTGATTTTTCGGCTCAACTGAATTTACACAGTTCATGAACCCTACAGGATTTTCACTATTAACTAAAGAGCATCTATGTAAGAGATGCTGTGCTTTGTTACAGTTTCCTAAGAGAGTTTAACTAGATATGGTCCATATGAGTAAGAAACACAGTTCTTTTTTTCAGGGCATGCTCATGTTTCTTGCTGCTTTGGATTCGCTGGAAAGAAGCGCATGCTTCTTGTGTTAAAACAGAGTATGTTTCTTGGATGAGAACACTGGTCTGAATTTTCATTCTGAAACGGAATTAAACCAAAGTCTCGGTGTCTTCCTACAAGGAAGAGTTCATTTCAGGTAAACCCAGTGATTTTTCAGCTCAAATGAATTTACACAGTTCTTGAACCCAACATGATTTTCACTATTAACTGAAGAGGATCTATGTAAGAGATGCTGTGGTTTGTTACAGTTTCATAAGCAGAGTTCAACTAGATATGGTCCATATGAGTAGGAAACACAGTTCTTTTTTTCTGGACATGCTCATATTTCTTGGTGTATTGCACACTCTGGAAAGAAGAGGATGTTTCTTGCGTTAAAATAGAGGGTGTTTCATGGATGAGCACACTGGTCTGAATTTCCCTTCACAAACGGAGTTAAACCAAAGCCTATGTGTCTTCCTACAAGCAAGAGTTCAATTCCGGTGAACCCAGAGATTTTTCAGCTCAAATGAATTTACACAGTTTACGAACCAAACACGTTTTTCACTATAAACGAAAGAGCATATTTGTAAGAGAATCTGTGGTTTGTTACAGTTTCATAAGCAGAGTTTAACTAGACATGGTCCGTATAAGTAAGAAACACAGTTGTATTTTTCTGGGCATGCTCCTGTTTCTTGCTGTATTGGACACGCTGGAAAGAAGGGCATGTTTCTTGCGTTAAAACAGAGTATGTTTCATGGATGACAACACTGGTCTGTATTTTCCTTCAGAAACGGAGTTAAACCAAAGTCTCTGTGTCTTCCTCCAAGCAAGAGTTCATATCCGGTAAACCCAATGATTTTTCGGCTCAAATGAATTTACACAGTTCACGAACCCAACACGATTTTCACTATTAACTAAAGAGCATCTATGTAAGAGATGCTGTGGTTTGTTACACTTTCATAGGCATAGTTTAACTAGATATGGTCCGTATGAGTAAGAAACACAATTCTTTTTTTCTGGGCATGCTCATGTTTCTTGCTGTATTGGTGACACTGGAAAGAAGAGCATGCTTCTTGCGTTAAAACAGAGTATGTTTCTTGGATGAGAACACTGGTCTGAATTTCCCTTCACGAACGGAGGTAAACCAAATTCTCTGTGTCTCCCTACAAGCAAGAGTTCATATCCAGTAAACCCAGTGATTTTTTGGCTAAAATTATTTTACACAGTTCACGAACCCAACACTTTTTTCACTATAAAGGAAAGAGCATATATGTAAGAGATGCTGTGGTTTGTTACAGTTTAATAAGCAGAGTTTAACTAGATATGGTCCATATGAGTAAGACACACAATTCTTTTTTTCTGGGCATGCTCATGTTTCTTGCTGTATTGGAGACGCTGGAAAGAAGAGCATGCTTCTTGTGTTAAAACAGAGTGTGTTTCATGGATGAGAATACTGGTCTGAATTTCCCTTCACAAATGGAGTTAAACCAAAGCCTCTGTGTCTTCCTACAAGCAAGAGTTCATTTCCGGTAAACCCAGTGATTTTTAGGCTAAAATTATTTTACACAGTTCACGAACCCAACACGTTTTTCACTATTAACTAAAGAGCATATATGTAAGAGATGCTGTGGTTTGTTACAGTTTCATAACCAGAGCTCAAATAGATATGGTCCGTATGAGTAAGAAACACAGTTCTTTTTTCTGGACATGCTCATATTTCTTGCTGTATTGCAGACTCAGGAAAGAAGAGGATGCTTCTTGCATTAAAACGGAGTGTGTTTCATGGATGAGAACACTGGTCTGAATTTCCCTTCACAAATGGAGTTAAACCAAAGTCTCTGTGTCTTCCTACAAGCAAGAGTTCATATCCAGTAAACCCAGTGATTTTTCAGCTCAAATGAATTTACACAGTTCACGAACCCAACACGATTTTCACTATTAACTAAAGAGCATCTATGTAAGAAATGCTGTGGTTTGTTACAGTTTCATAAGCAGAGTTCAACTAGATATGGTCCGTATGAGTAGGAAACACAGTTCTTTTTTTCTGGACATGCTCATATTTCTTGCTGTATTGCACACTCTGGAAAGAAGAGGATGTTTCTTGCATTAAAATAGAGGGTGTTTCATGGATGAGCACACTGGTCTGAATTTCCCTTCACAAACGGAGTTAAACCAAAGCCTCTGTGTCTTCCTACAAGCAAGAGTTCATTTCCGGTGAACCCAGAGATTTTTCTGCTCAAATGAATTTACACAGTTTACGAACCCAACACGTTTTTCACTATAAACGAAATAGCATATTTGTAAGTGAATCTGTGGTTGGTTACAGTTTCATAAGAAGAGTTTAACTAGATATGGTCGGTATAAGTAAGAAACACAGTTCTATTTTTCTGGGCATGCTCCTGTTTCTTGCTGTATTGGACACGCTGGACAGAAGAGCATGTTTCTTGCGTTAATACAGAGTATGTTTCATGGATGACAACACTGGTCTGAATTTTCCTTCAGAAACGGAGTTAAACCAAAGTCTCTGTGTCTTCCTCCAAGCAAGACTTCATATCCGGTAAACCCAGTGATTTTTTGGCTCCAATGAATTTACACAGTTCATGAACCCAACAGAATATTCACTATTAACTAAAGAGCATCTATGTAACACATTCTGTGGTTTGTTACAGTTTCATAAGCAGAGTTCAACTAGATATGGTACGTATGAGTAGGTAACACAGTTCTTTTTTTCTGGGCATGCTCATATTTCTTGCTGTATTGCAGACTCTGGAAAGAAGAGGAAGCTTCTTGCGTTAAAACAGAGGGTGTTTCATGAATGAGAACACTGGTCTGAATTTCCCTTCACGAACGGAGTTAAACCAAAGTCTCTGTGTCTCCCTACAAGTAAGAGTTCATATCCGGTAAACCCAGTGATTTTTCGGCTCAAATGATTTTACACAGTTCACGAACCCAACACGTTTTTCACTATTAACTAAAGAGCATCTATGTAATAGATGCTGTGGTTTGTTACAGCTTCATTAGCAGAGTTCAACTAGATATGGTCCGTATGAGTAGAAAACACAGTTCTTTTTTTCTAGACATGCTCATATTTCTTGCTGTATTGCAGACTCTGGAACGAAGAGGATGTTTCTTGCGTTAAAACAGAGGGTGTTATATGGATGAGCACACTGGTCCTAATTTCCCTTCACAAACGGAGTTAAACCAAAGCCTCTGTGTCTTCCTACATGCAAGAGTTCATTTCCGGTGAACCCAGTGATTTTTCGGCTCAAATGAATTTACACAGTTTACGAACCCAACACGATTTTCACTATTAACTGAAGAGGAAATATGTAAGACATGCTGTGGTTTGTTACAGTTTCATAAGCAGAGTTTAACTAGATATGGTCCGAATGAGTAGGAAACACAGTTCTTTTTTTCTGTGCATGCTCATGTTTCTTGCTCTATTAGAGACCACGAAAGAATAGCATTATCTTTGAGCTAGAACAGAGTGTGTTTCATGGATGAGACCTCTGGTCTGAATTTCCCTTCATACACGGAGTTAAACCAAAGCCTCTAGGCTTTCCTAAGAGCAAGAGTTCAATTCCGGTGAACCCAGTGATTTTTCAGCTCAACTGAATTTACACAGTTCATGAACCCAACAGGATTTTCACTATTAACTAAAGAGCATCTATGTAACACATGCTGTGGTTTGTTACAATTTCCTAAGAGAGTTTAACTAGATATGGTCCATATGAGTAAGAAACACAGTTCTATTTTCAGGGCATGCTCATTTTTCTTGCTGCATTGGATTCGCTGGAAAGAAGAGCATGCTTCTTGTGTAAAAACAGAGTATGTTTCTTGGATGAGAACACTGGTCTGAATTTTCCTTCTGAAACGGAATTAAACCAAAGTCTCTGTGTCTTCCTACAAGCAAGAGTTCATTTCAGGTAAACCCAGTGATTTTTCAGCTCAAATGAATTTACACAGTTCTTGAACCCAACACGATTTTCACTATTAACTGAAGAGGATCTATGTAAGAGATGCTGTGGTTTGCTACAGTTTCATAAGCTGAGTTTAACTAGATATGGTCCGAATAAATAGGAAACACAGTTCTTTTTTTCTGTGCATGCTCATGTTTCTTGCTCTATTAGAGACCAGGAAAGAATAGCATTATCTTTGCACTACAGCAGAGTGTGTTTCATCGATGAGACCTCGGGTCTGAATTTCCCTTCATAAACGGAGTTAAACCAAAGCCTCTGTGTTTTCCTAGGAGCAAGAGTTCAATTCTGGTAAACCCAGGGGTTTTTCTGCTCAAATGAATTTACACAGTTCACGAACCCAACACGTTTTTCACTATTAACTAAAGAGCATCTATGTAACACATGCTGTGGTTTGTTACAGTTTCCTAAGAGAGTTTAACTAGATATGGTCCATATGAGTAAGAAACACAGTTCTTTTTTTCTGGGCATGCTCATGTTTCTTGCTGCATTGGATTTGCAGGAAAGAAGAGCATGCTTCTTGTGTTAAAACAGAGTATGTTCCTTGGATGAGAACAATGGTCTGAATTTTCCTTCAGAAACGGAATTAAACCAAAGTCTCTGTGTCTTCCTACAAGCAAGAGTTCATTTCCGGTAAACACACTGATTTTTCGGCTCAAATGGATTTACACAGTTCACGAACCCAACACGTTTTTCAATATTAACTGAAGAGCATATATGTAACACATGCTGTGGTTTGTTACAGTTTCATAAGCAGAGTTCAACTAGATATGGTCCGTATGAGTAGGAAACACAGTTCTTTTTTTCTGGACATGCTCATATTTCTTGCTGTATTGCACACTCTGGAAAGAAGAGGATGTTTCTTGCGTTAAAATAGAGGGTGTTTCATGGATGAGCGCACTGGTCTGAATTTCCCTTCACAAACGGAGTTAAACCAAAGCCTCTGTGTCTTCCTACAAGCAAGAGTTCATTTCCGGTGAACCCAGAGATTTTTCTGCTCAAATGAATTTACACAGTTTACGAACCCAACACGTTTTTCACTATAAAGGAAAGAGCATATTTGTAAGAGATGCTGTGGTTTGTTACATTTTCCTAAGAGAATTTAACTAGATGTGATCCATATGAGTAAGAAACACAGTTCTTTTTTTCTGGGCATGCTCATGTTTCTTGCTGCATTGGATTCGCAGGAAAGAAGAGCATGCTTCTTGTGTTAAAACAGAGTATGTTTCTTGGATGAGAACACTGGTCTGAATTGTCCTTCAGAAACGGAATTAAGCCAAAGTCTCTGTGTCTTCCTCCAAGCAAGAGTTCATATCCGGTAAACCCAGTGATTTTTCGGCTCAAATGAATTTACACAGTTCATGGACCCAACAGGATTTTCAATATTAACTAAAGAGCATCTATGTAAGAGATGCTGTGGTTTGTTACAGGTTCATAAGCAGAGTTTAACTAGATATGGTCCGTATGAGTAAGAAACACAATTCATTTTTTCTGTGCATGCTCATGTTTCTTGCTGTATTGGAGACGCTGGAAAGAAGAGCATGCTTCTTGGGTTAAACAGAGGGTGTTTCATTGATGAGAACACTGGTCTGAATTTCCCTTCATGAACGGAGTTAAACCAAAGTCTCTGTGTCTTCCTACAAGCAAGAGTTCATTTCCGGTAAACCCAGTGATTTTTCGGCTCAAATGATTTTACACTGTTCACGAACCCAACACGTTTTTCACTATTAACTAAAGAACATCTATGTAAGAGATGCTGTGGTTTGTTACAGTTTCATAAGCAGAGTTTTACTAGATATGGTCAGAATGAGTAGGAAACACAGTTCTTTTTTTCTGTGCATGCTCATGTTTCTTGCTCTATTAGAGACCAGGAAAGAATAGCATTATCTTTGCGCTAGAACAGAGGGTGTTTCATGGATGAGAACTCTGGTCTGAATTTCCCTTCACGAACGGAGGTAAACCAAATTTTCTGTGTCTCCCTAAAAGCAAGAGTTCATATCCAGTAAACCCAGTGATTTTTCGGCTCAAATGATTATACACAGTTCACGAACCCAACACGTTTTTCACTATTAACTAAAGCGCATCTATGTAAGTGATGCTGAGGTTTGTTACAGTTTCCTGAGCAGAGTTTAACTAGATATGGTCCGTATGAGTAAGAAACACAGTTCTTTTATTCTGGGCATGTTCATGTTTCTTGCTGTACAGGAGACGCTGGAAAGAAGAGCATGCTGCTTGCCTTAAAACAGAGTATGTCCTTGGATGAGAACACAGGTCTGAATTTTCCTGAAGAAAAGGCGATAAACCAAAGCCTCTGTGTCTTCCTACAAGCAAGAGTTCATTTCCGGTGAACCCAGTGATTTTTCATCTCAAATGAATTTACACAGTTCACGAACCCAACACTTTTTTCACTATAAACGAAAGAGCATATTTGTAAGAGATGTTGTGGTTTGTTACAGTTTCATAAGCAGAGTTTAACTAGATATGGCCCGTAGGAGTAAGAAACACAGTTCTTTTTTTCTGGACATGCTCATATTTCTTGCTGTATTGCTGACTCAGGAAAGAAGAGGATGCTTCTTGTGTTAAAACAGAGTGTGTTTCATGGATGAGAACACTGGTCTGAATTTCCCTTCACAAATGGAGTTAAACCAAAGTATCTGTGTCTTCCTACAAGCAAGAGTTCATATCCAGTAAACCCAGTGATTTTTCACCTCAAATGAATTTACACAGTTCACGAACCCAAGACGATTTTCACTATTAACTAAAGAGCATCTATGTAAGAAATGCTGTGGTTTTTTACAGTTTCATAAGCAGAGTTCAACTAGATATGGTCCGTATGAGTAGGAAACACAGTTCTTTTTTTCTGGACATGCTCATACGTCTTGCTGTATTGCACACTCTGGAAAGAAGAGGATGTTTCTTGCGTTAAAAGAGAGGGTGTTTCATGGATGAGCACACTGGTCTGAATTTCCCTTCACAAACGGAGTTAAACCAAAGTCTCTGTGTCTTCCTACAAGCAAGAGTTCATATCCAGTAAACCCAGTAATTTTTCGGCTCAAATGAATTTACACAGTTCATGAACCCAACAGGATTTTCACTATTAACTAAAGAGCATCTATATAAGAGATGCTGTGGTTTGTTACAGTTTCCTAAGAGAGTTTAACTAGATATAGTCCGAATGAGTAGGAAACATAGTTCTTTTTTTCTGTGCATGCTCATGTTTCTTGCTCTATTAGAGGCAAGGAAAGAATAGCATTATCTTTGCGCTAGAACAGAGTGTGTTTCATGGATGAGACCTCTGGTCTGAATTTCCCTTCATAAACGCAGTTAAACCAAAGCCTCTGTGTTTTCCTACGAGCAAGGGTTCATTTCCGGTAAACCCAGGGGTTTTTCTGCTCAAATGAATTTACACAGTTCATGAACCCAACTCGTTTTTCACTATTAACTAAAGAGCATATATGTAAGAGATACTGTGGTTTGTTACAGTTTCATAAGCAGAGTTCAACTAGATATGGTCCGTATGAGTAGGAAACACAGTTCTTTTTTTCTGGACATGCTCATGTTTCTTGCTGTATTGCAGACTCTGGAACGAAGAGGATGTTTCTTGTGTTAAAACAGAGGGTGTTATATGGATGAGCACACTGTTCCTAATTTCCCTTCACAAACGGAGGTAAACCAAAGCCTCTGTGTCTTCCTACAAGCAAGAGTTCATTTCCGGTAAACCCAGTGATTTTTCGGCTCAAATGAATTTACACAGTTCACGAACCAAACATGTTTTTCACTATAAACGAAAGAGCATATATGTAAGAGATTCTGTGGTTTGTTACAGTTTCATAAGCAGAGTTTAACTAGATATGGTCCGTATGAGTAAGAAACACAATTCTTTTTTTCTGGGCATGCTCATGTTTCTTGCTATATTGGAGACGCTGGAAAGAAGAGCATGCTTCTTGTGTTAAAGCAGAGTATGTTTCTTGGATGAGAAAACTGGTCTGAATTTTCCTTCAGAAAAGGCGTTAAACCAAAGCCTCTGTGTCTTACTACAGGCAAGAGTTCATTTCCGGTGAACCCAGTGATTTATCGGTTGAAATTAATTTACACAGTTCACGAACCCAACACTTTTTTCACTATAAACAAAGAGCATATTTGTAAGAGATGCTGTGGTTTGTTACAGTTTCAAAAGCAGAGTTTAATTAGTTATGGTACGTATGTGTAGGAAACACAGTTCTTATTTTCTGGGCATGCTCATGTTTCTTGCTGTATTGCAGACTCTGGAATAAAGAGGAAGCTTCTTGCATTAAAACAGAGGGTGTTTCATGGATGAGAACACTGGTCTGAATTTCCCTTCATGAACGGAGGTAAACCAAATTCTCTGTGTCTCCCTACAAGCAAGAGTTCATATCCGGTAAACCCAGTGATTTTTCGGCTCAAATGATTTTACACAGTTCACGAACACAACACGTTTTTCAGTATTAACTAAAGAGCATCTATGTAAGAATTGCTGTTGTTTTTTACAGTTTCCTAAGCAGAGTTTAACTAGATATGGTCCGTATGAGTAAGAAACCCAGTTCTTTTTTTCGGGGCATGCTCATAATTCTTGCTGTATTGGAGACGCTCTAAAGAAGAGTAAGCTTCTTGCGTTATAACAGAGTATGTTGCATGGATGAGAACAATGGCCTGAATTTTCCTTCCGAAGAGGCGTTGAACAAAAGCCTCTGTGTCTTACTACAAGCAAGAGTTCATTTCCGGTAAACCCAGTGATTTTTCGGCTCAAATGAATTTACACAGTTCACGAACCCAACATGTTTTCCACCATTAACTAAAGAGCATCTATGTAACACATGCTGTGTTTTGTTACAGTTTCATAAGCAGAGTTCAGCTAGATATGGTACGTATGAGTAGGTAACACAGTTCTATTTTTCTGGGCATGCTCATATTTCTTGCTGTATTGCAGACACTGGAAAGAAGAGGAAACTTCTTGCGTTAAAACAGAGGGTGTTTCATGGATGAGAACACTGGTCTGAATTTCCCTTCACAAACGGAGTTAAACCAACGTCTCTGTGTCTCCCTACAAGCAAGAGTTCATATCCGGTTAACCCAGTGATTTTTCGGCTCAAATGAATTTACACAGTTCACGAACCCAACACGTTTTTCACTATAAACGAAAGAGCATATATGTAAGAGATGCTGTGGTTTGTTACAGTTTCATAAGCAGAGTTTAACTAGAAATGGTCCGTATGAGTAAGAAACACAATTCTTTTTTTCTGGGCAATCTCATGATTCTTGCTGTAGAGGAGACGCTGGAAAGAAGTGCATGCTTCTTGCGTTAAAACAGAGTATGTTTCTTGGATGAGAACACTGGTCTGAATTTCCCTTCACAAATAGAGTTAAACCAAAGTCTCTGTGTCTTACTACAAGCCAGAGTTCATTTCCAGTAAACCCAAGAGTTTTTCGGCTCAAATGAATATACACAGTTCATGCACCCAACACGTTTTTCACTATTAACTAAAGAGCATCTATGTAAGAGATGCTGTGGTTTGTTACTGTTTCATAAGCAGAGTTCAACTAGATATGGTCCGAATGAGTAGGAAACACAGTTCTTTATTTCTGTGCATGCTCATGTTTCTTGCTCTATTAGAGACCAGGAAAGAATAGCATTATCTCTGCGCTAGAACAGAGTGTGTTTCATGGATGAGAACTCTGGTCTGAATTTCCCTTCATAAAAGGAGTTAAACCAAAGCCTCTGTGTTTTCCTACGAGCAAGAGTTCATTTCCAGTAAACCCAGGGGTTTTTCTGCCCAAATGAATTTACACAGTTCACGAACCCAACACGTTTTTCACTATTAACTAAAGAGCATCTATGTAAGAGATGCTGTGGTTTGTTACAGTTTCATAAGCAGAGTTTAACTAGATATGGTCCGTATGATTAAGTAACACAATTCTTTTTTTCTGGGCACGCTCATGTTTCTTGCTGTATTGGAGACACTGGAAAGAAGAGCATGCTTCCTGCGTTAAAACAGAGTATGTTTCTTGGATGAGAACACTGGTCTGAATTTTCCTTCATAAACGGAGTTATACCAAAGTCTCTCTGTCTTCCTACAAGCAAGAGTTCATATCCGGTAAACCCAGTGATTTTTCGGCTCAAATGAATTTACACAGTGCACGAACCCAACACGTTTTTCACTATTAACTAAAGAACATATATGTAAGAGATGCTGTGGTTTGTTACAGTTTCATAACCAGAGCTCAACTAGATATGGTCCGTATGAGTAGGAAACACAGTTCTTTTTTCTGGACATGCTCATATTTCTTGCTGAATTGCACACTCTGGAAAGAAGAGGATGTTTCTTGCGTTAAAATAGAGGGTGTTTCATGGATGAGCACACTGGTCTGAATTTCCCTTCACAAACGGAGTTAAACCAAAGCCTCTGTGTCTTCCTAGAAGGAAGAGTTCATTTCCAGTGAACCCAGAGATTTTTCGGCTCAAATGAATTTACACAGTTTACGAACCCAACAAGTTTTTCACTATTAACTAAAGAGCATCTATGTAAGAGATGCTGTGGTTTGTTACAGTTTCATAAGCAGAGTTCATCTAGAAATGGTACGTATGAGTAGGTAACACAGTTCTTTTTTTCTGGGCATGCTCATGTTTCTTGCTGTATTGCAGACTCTGGAAAGAAGAGGAAGCTTCTTGCGTTAAAACAGAGGGTGTTTCATGGATGAGAACACTGGTCTGAATTTCCCTTCACAAACGGAGTTAAACCAAAGTCTCTGTGTCTCCCTACAAGCAAGAATTCATATCCGGTAAACCCAGTGATTTTTCGGCACAAATGAATTTACACAGTTCACGAACCCAACACGTTTTTCACTATAAACGAAATAGCATATATGTAAGAGATGCTGTGGTTTGTTACAGTTTCTTAAGCACAGTTTAACTAGATATGGTCCGTATGAGTAAGAAACACAGTTCTATTTTTCTGGGCATGCTCCTGTTTCTTGCTGTATTGGAGACGCTGGAAAAAAGAGCATGTTTCTTGCGTTAAAACAGAGTATGTTTCATGGATGAGAACACTGGTCTGAATTTTCCTTCAGAAACGGAGTTAAACCAAAGTCTCTGTGTCTTCCTCCAAGCAAGAGTTCATATCCGGTAAACCCAGTGATTTTTCGGCTCAATTGAATTTACACAGTTCACGAACCCAACACGTTTTTCACTATAAACGAAAGAGCATATATGTGAGAGATGCTGTGGTTTGTTACAGTTTCATAAGGAGAATTAACTAAATATGGTCCGTATGAGTAAGAAACACAATTCTTTTTCTCTGGGCATGCTAATATTTCTTGCTGTATTGGAGACGCTGGAAAGAAGAGAATGATTCTTGCGTTAAAACAGAGTATGTTTCTTGGATGAGAACACTGGTCTGAATTTCCCTTCATAAACGCAGTTAAACCAAAGCCTCTGTGTTTTCCTACGAGCAAGGGTTCATTTCCGGTAAACCCAGGGGTTTTTCTGCTCAAATGAATTTACACAGTTCATGAACCCAACTCGTTTTTCACTATTAACTAAAGAGCATATATGTAAGAGATACTGTGGTTTGTTACAGTTTCATAAGCAGAGTTCAACTAGATATGGTCCGTATGAGTAGGAAACACAGTTCTTTGTTTCTCTGCATGCTCATGTTTCTTGCTGTATTGGAGACGCTTGAAGAAGAGCATGCTTCTTGCTTTATAACAGAGTATGTTTCTTGGATGAGAACACTGGTCTGAATATTCCTTCACAAATGGAGTTAAACCAAAGTCTCTGTGTCTTCCTACAAGCAAGAGTTCATTTCCAGTAAACCCAATGATTTTTCAGCTCAAATGAATTTACAAAGTTCACGAACCCAACATGTTTTTCACTATAAACGAAAGAGCATCTATGTAAGAGATGCTGTGGTTTGTTACAGTTTCATAAGCAGAGTTCATCTAGATATGGTCCGTATGAGTAGGAAACACAGTTCTTTTTTCTGGAGATGCTCATATTTCTTGCTGAATTGCACACTCTGGAAAGAAGAGGATGTTTCTTGCGTTAAAAGAGAGGGTGTTTCATGGATGAGCACACTGGTCTGAATTTCCCTTCACAAACGGAGTTAAACCAAAGTCTCTGTGTCTTCCTACAAGCAAGAGTTCATATCCAGTAAACCCAGTAATTTTTCGGCTCAAATGAATTTACACAGTTCATGAACCCAACAGGATTTTCACTATTAACTAAAGAGCATCTATATAAGAGATGCTGTGGTTTGTTACAGTTTCCTAAGAGAGTTTAACTAGATATAGTCCGAATGAGTAGGAAACATAGTTCTTTTTTTCTGTGCATGCTCATGTTTCTTGCACTATTAGAGACAAGGAAAGAATAGCATTATCTTTGCGCTAGAACAGAGTGTGTTTCATGGATGAGACCTCTGGTCTGAATTTCCCTTCATAAACGCAGTTAAACCAAAGCCTCTGTGTTTTCCTACGAGCAAGGGTTCATTTCCGGTAAACCCAGGGGTTTTTCTGCTCAAATGAATTTACACAGTTCATGAACCCAACTCGTTTTTCACTATTAACTAAAGAGCATATATGTAAGAGATACTGTGGTTTGTTACAGTTTCATAAGCAGAGTTCAACTAGATATGGTCCGTATGAGTAGGAAACACAGTTCTTTTTTTCTGGACATGCTCATGTTTCTTGCTGTATTGCAGACTCTGGAACGAAGAGGATGTTTCTTGTGTTAAAACAGAGGGTGTTATATGGATGAGCACACTGTTCCTAATTTCCCTTCACAAACGGAGGTAATCCAAAGCCTCTGTGTCTTCCTACAAGCAAGAGTTCATTTCCGGTAAACCCAGTGATTTTTCGGCTCAAATGAATTTACACAGTTCACGAACCAAACATGTTTTTCACTATAAACGAAAGAGCATATATGTAAGAGATTCTGTGGTTTGTTACAGTTTCATAAGCAGAGTTTAACTAGATATGGTCCGTATGAGTAAGAAACACAATTCTTTTTTTCTGGGCATGCTCATGTTTCTTGCTATATTGGAGACGCTGGAAAGAAGAGCATGCTTCTTGTGTTAAAGCAGAGTATGTTTCTTGGATGAGAAAACTGGTCTGAATTTTCCTTCAGAAAAGGCGTTAAACCAAAGCCTCTGTGTCTTACTACAGGCAAGAGTTCATTTCCGGTGAACCCAGTGATTTATCGGTTGAAATTAATTTACACAGTTCACGAACCCAACACTTTTTTCACTATAAACGAAAGAGCATATTTGTAAGAGATGCTGTGGTTTGTTACAGTTTCAAAAGCAGAGTTTAATTAGTTATGGTACGTATGTGTAGGAAACACAGTTCTTATTTTCTGGGCATGCTCATGTTTCTTGCTGTATTGCAGACTCTGGAAAGAAGAGGAAGCTTCTTGCATTAAAACAGAGGGTGTTTCATGGATGAGAACACTGGTCTGAATTTCCCTTCATGAACGGAGGTAAACCAAATTCTCTGTGTCTCCCTACAAGCAAGAGTTCATATCCGGTAAACCCAGTGATTTTTCGGCTCAAATGATTTTACACAGTTCACGAACACAACACGTTTTTCAGTATTAACTAAAGAGCATCTATGTAAGAGTTGCTGTCGTTTTTTACAGTTTCCTAAGCAGAGTTTAACTAGATATGGTCCGTATGAGTAAGAAACCCAGTTCTTTTTTTCGGGGCATGCTCATAATTCTTGCTGTATTGGAGACGCTCTAAAGAAGAGTAAGCTTCTTGCGTTATAACAGAGTATGTTGCATGGATGAGAACAATGGCCTGAATTTTCCTTCCGAAGAGGCGTTGAACAAAAGCCTCTGTGTCTTCCTACAAGCAAGAGTTCATTTCCGGTAAACCCAGTGATTTTTCGGCTCAAATGAATTTACACAGTTCACGAACCCAACACGTTTTCCACCATTAACTAAAGAGCATCTATGTAACACATGCTGTGTTTTGTTACAGTTTCATAAGCAGAGTTCAGCTAGATATGGTACGTATGAGTAGGTAACACAGTTCTATTTTTCTGGGCATGCTCATATTTCTTGCTGTATTGCAGACTCTGGAAAGAAGAGGAAACTTCTTGCGTTAAAACAGAGGGTGTTTCATGGATGAGAACACTGGTCTGAATTTCCCTTCACAAACGGAGTTAAACCAACGTCTCTGTGTCTCCCTACAAGCAAGAGTTCATATCCGGTTAACCCAGTGATTTTTCGGCTCAAATGAATATACACAGTTCACGAACCCAACACGTTTTTCAATATAAACGAAAGAGCATATATGTAAGAGATGCTGTGGTTTGTTACAGTTTCATAAGCAGAGTTTAACTAGAAATGGTCCGTATGAGTAAGAAACACAATTCTTTTTTTCTGGGCAATCTCATGATTCTTGCTGTAGAGGAGACGCTGGAAAGAAGTGCATGCTTCTTGCGTTAAAACAGAGTATGTTTCTTGGATGAGAACACTGGTCTGAATTTCCCTTCACAAATAGAGTTAAACCAAAGTCTCTGTGTCTTACTACAAGCCAGAGTTCATTTCCAGTAAACCCAAGAGTTTTTCGGCTCAAATGAATATACACAGTTCATGCACCCAACACGTTTTTCACTATTAACTAAAGAGAATCTATGTAGGAGATGCTGTGGTTTGTTACTGTTTCATAAGCAGAGTTCAACTAGATATGGTCCGAATGAGTAGGAAACACAGTTCTTTATTTCTGTGCATGCTCATGTTTCTTGCTCTATTAGAGACCAGGAAAGAATAGCATTATCTCTGCGCTAGAACAGAGTGTGTTTCATGGATGAGAACTCTGGTCTGAATTTCCCTTCATAAAAGGAGTTAAACCAAAGCCTCTGTGTTTTCCTACGAGCAAGAGTTCATTTCCAGTAAACCCAGGGGTTTTTCTGCCCAAATGAATTTACACAGTTCACGAACCCAACACGTTTTTCACTATTAACTAAAGAGCATCTATGTAAGAGATGCTGTGGTTTGTTACAGTTTCATAAGCAGAGTTTAACTAGATATGGTTCGTATGATTAAGTAACACAATTCTTTTTTTCTGGGCACGCTCATGTTTCTTGCTGTATTGGAGACACTGGAAAGAAGAGCATGCTTCCTGCGTTAAAACAGAGTATGTTTCTTGGATGAGAACACTGGTCTGAATTTTCCTTCATAAACGGAGTTATACCAAAGTCTCTCTGTCTTCCTACAAGCAAGAGTTCATATCCGGTAAACCCAGTGATTTTTCGGCTCAAATGAATTTACACAGTGCACGAACCCAACACGTTTTTCACTATTAACTAAAGAACATATATGTAAGAGATGCTGTGGTTTGTTACAGTTTCATAACCAGAGCTCAACTAGATATGGTCCGTATGAGTAGGAAACACAGTTCTTTTTTCTGGACATGCTCATATTTCTTGCTGAATTGCACACTCTGGAAAGAAGAGGATGTTTCTTGCGTTAAAATAGAGGGTGTTTCATGGATGAGCACACTGGTCTGAATTTCCCTTCACAAACGGAGTTAAACCAAAGCCTCTGTGTCTTCCTAGAAGGAAGAGTTCATTTCCAGTGAACCCAGAGATTTTTCGGCTCAAATGAATTTACACAGTTTACGAACCCAACAAGTTTTTCACTATTAACTAAAGAGCATCTATGTAAGAGATGCTGTGGTTTGTTACAGTTTCATAAGCAGAGTTCATCTAGAAATGGTACGTATGAGTAGGTAACACAGTTCTTTTTTTCTGGGCATGCTCATGTTTCTTGCTGTATTGCAGACTCTGGAAAGAAGAGGAAGCTTCTTGCGTTAAAACAGAGGGTGTTTCATGGATGAGAACACTGGTCTGAATTTCCCTTCACAAACGGAGTTAAACCAAAGTCTCTGTGTCTCCCTACAAGCAAGAATTCATATCCGGTAAACCCAGTGATTTTTCGGCACAAATGAATTTACACAGTTCACGAACCCAACACGTTTTTCACTATAAACGAAATAGCATATATGTAAGAGATGCTGTGGTTTGTTACAGTTTCTTAAGCACAGTTTAACTAGATATGGTCCGTATGAGTAAGAAACACAGTTCTATTTTTCTGGGCATGCTCCTGTTTCTTGCTGTATTGGAGACGCTGGAAAAAAGAGCATGTTTCTTGCGTTAAAACAGAGTATGTTTCATGGATGAGAACACTGGTCTGAATTTTCCTTCAGAAACGGAGTTAAACCAAAGTCTCTGTGTCTTCCTCCAAGCAAGAGTTCATATCCGGTAAACCCAGTGATTTTTCGGCTCAATTGAATTTACACAGTTCACGAACCCAACACGTTTTTCACTATAAACGAAAGAGCATATATGTGAGAGATGCTGTGGTTTGTTACAGTTTCATAAGGAGAATTAACTAAATATGGTCCGTATGAGTAAGAAACACAATTCTTTTTCTCTGGGCATGCTAATATTTCTTGCTGTATTGGAGACGCTGGAAAGAAGAGAATGATTCTTGCGTTAAAACAGAGTATGTTTCTTGGATGAGAACACTGGTCTGAATTTCCCTTCATAAACGCAGTTAAACCAAAGCCTCTGTGTTTTCCTACGAGCAAGGGTTCATTTCCGGTAAACCCAGGGGTTTTTCTGCTCAAATGAATTTACACAGTTCATGAACCCAACTCGTTTTTCACTATTAACTAAAGAGCATATATGTAAGAGATACTGTGGTTTGTTACAGTTTCATAAGCAGAGTTCAACTAGATATGGTCCGTATGAGTAGGAAACACAGTTCTTTGTTTCTCTGCATGCTCATGTTTCTTGCTGTATTGGAGACGCTTGAAGAAGAGCATGCTTCTTGCTTTATAACAGAGTATGTTTCTTGGATGAGAACACTGGTCTGAATATTCCTTCACAAATGGAGTTAAACCAAAGTCTCTGTGTCTTCCTACAAGCAAGAGTTCATTTCCAGTAAACCCAATGATTTTTCAGCTCAAATGAATTTACAAAGTTCACGAACCCAACATGTTTTTCACTATAAACGAAAGAGCATCTATGTAAGAGATGCTGTGGTTTGTTACAGTTTCATAAGCAGAGTTCATCTAGATATGGTCCGTATGAGTAGGAAACACAGTTCTTTTTTCTGGAGATGCTCATATTTCTTGCTGAATTGCACACTCTGGAAAGAAGAGGATGTTTCTTGCGTTAAAAGAGAGGGTGTTTCATGGATGAGCACACTGGTCTGAATTTCCCTTCACAAACGGAGTTAAACCAAAGTCTCTGTGTCTTCCTACAAGCAAGAGTTCATATCCAGTAAACCCAGTAATTTTTCGGCTCAAATGAATTTACACAGTTCATGAACCCAACAGGATTTTCACTATTAACTAAAGAGCATCTATATAAGAGATGCTGTGGTTTGTTACAGTTTCCTAAGAGAGTTTAACTAGATATAGTCCGAATGAGTAGGAAACATAGTTCTTTTTTTCTGTGCATGCTCATGTTTCTTGCACTATTAGAGACAAGGAAAGAATAGCATTATCTTTGCGCTAGAACAGAGTGTGTTTCATGGATGAGACCTCTGGTCTGAATTTCCCTTCATAAACGCAGTTAAACCAAAGCCTCTGTGTTTTCCTACGAGCAAGGGTTCATTTCCGGTAAACCCAGGGGTTTTTCTGCTCAAATGAATTTACACAGTTCATGAACCCAACTCGTTTTTCACTATTAACTAAAGAGCATATATGTAAGAGATACTGTGGTTTGTTACAGTTTCATAAGCAGAGTTCAACTAGATATGGTCCGTATGAGTAGGAAACACAGTTCTTTTTTTCTGGACATGCTCATGTTTCTTGCTGTATTGCAGACTCTGGAACGAAGAGGATGTTTCTTGTGTTAAAACAGAGGGTGTTATATGGATGAGCACACTGTTCCTAATTTCCCTTCACAAACGGAGGTAATCCAAAGCCTCTGTGTCTTCCTACAAGCAAGAGTTCATTTCCGGTAAACCCAGTGATTTTTCGGCTCAAATGAATTTACACAGTTCACGAACCAAACATGTTTTTCACTATAAACGAAAGAGCATATATGTAAGAGATTCTGTGGTTTGTTACAGTTTCATAAGCAGAGTTTAACTAGATATGGTCCGTATGAGTAAGAAACACAATTCTTTTTTTCTGGGCATGCTCATGTTTCTTGCTATATTGGAGACGCTGGAAAGAAGAGCATGCTTCTTGTGTTAAAGCAGAGTATGTTTCTTGGATGAGAAAACTGGTCTGAATTTTCCTTCAGAAAAGGCGTTAAACCAAAGCCTCTGTGTCTTACTACAGGCAAGAGTTCATTTCCGGTGAACCCAGTGATTTATCGGTTGAAATTAATTTACACAGTTCACGAACCCAACACTTTTTTCACTATAAACGAAAGAGCATATTTGTAAGAGATGCTGTGGTTTGTTACAGTTTCAAAAGCAGAGTTTAATTAGTTATGGTACGTATGTGTAGGAAACACAGTTCTTATTTTCTGGGCATGCTCATGTTTCTTGCTGTATTGCAGACTCTGGAAAGAAGAGGAAGCTTCTTGCATTAAAACAGAGGGTGTTTCATGGATGAGAACACTGGTCTGAATTTCCCTTCATGAACGGAGGTAAACCAAATTCTCTGTGTCTCCCTACAAGCAAGAGTTCATATCCGGTAAACCCAGTGATTTTTCGGCTCAAATGATTTTACACAGTTCACGAACACAACACGTTTTTCAGTATTAACTAAAGAGCATCTATGTAAGAGTTGCTGTCGTTTTTTACAGTTTCCTAAGCAGAGTTTAACTAGATATGGTCCGTATGAGTAAGAAACCCAGTTCTTTTTTTCGGGGCATGCTCATAATTCTTGCTGTATTGGAGACGCTCTAAAGAAGAGTAAGCTTCTTGCGTTATAACAGAGTATGTTGCATGGATGAGAACAATGGCCTGAATTTTCCTTCCGAAGAGGCGTTGAACAAAAGCCTCTGTGTCTTCCTACAAGCAAGAGTTCATTTCCGGTAAACCCAGTGATTTTTCGGCTCAAATGAATTTACACAGTTCACGAACCCAACACGTTTTCCACCATTAACTAAAGAGCATCTATGTAACACATGCTGTGTTTTGTTACAGTTTCATAAGCAGAGTTCAGCTAGATATGGTATGTATGAGTAGGTAACACAGTTCTATTTTTCTGGGCATGCTCATATTTCTTGCTGTATTGCAGACTCTGGAAAGAAGAGGAAACTTCTTGCGTTAAAACAGAGGGTGTTTCATGGATGAGAACACTGGTCTGAATTTCCCTTCACAAACGGAGTTAAACCAACGTCTCTGTGTCTCCCTACAAGCAAGAGTTCATATCCGGTTAACCCAGTGATTTTTCGGCTCAAATGAATTTACACAGTTCACGAACCCAACACGTTTTTCACTATAAACGAAAGAGCATATATGTAAGAGATGCTGTGGTTTGTTACAGTTTCATAAGCAGAGTTTAACTAGAAATGGTCCGTATGAGTAAGAAACACAATTCTTTTTTTCTGGGCAATCTCATGATTCTTGCTGTAGAGGAGACGCTGGAAAGAAGTGCATGCTTCTTGTGTTAAAACAGAGTATGTTTCTTGGATGAGAACACTGGTCTGAATTTTCCTTCAGAAACGGAATTAAACCAAAGTCTCTGTGTCTTACTACAAGCCAGAGTTCATTTCCAGTAAACCCAAGAGTTTTTCGGCTCAAATGAATATACACAGTTCATGCACCCAACACGTTTTTCACTATTAACTAAAGAGCATCTATGTAAGAGATGCTGTGGTTTGTTACTGTTTCATAAGCAGAGTTCAACTAGATATGGTCCGAATGAGTAGGAAACACAGTTCTTTATTTCTGTGCATGCTCATGTTTCTTGCTCTATTAGAGACCAGGAAAGAATAGCATTATCTCTGCGCTAGAACAGAGAGTGTTTCATGGATGAGAACTCTGGTCTGAATTTCCCTTCATAAAAGGAGTTAAACCAAAGCCTCTGTGTTTTCCTACGAGCAAGAGTTCATTTCCAGTAAACCCAGGGGTTTTTCTGCCCAAATGAATTTACACAGTTCACGAACCCAACACGTTTTTCACTATTAACTAAAGAGCATCTATGTAAGAGATGCTGTGGTTTGTTACAGTTTCATAAGCAGAGTTTAACTAGATATGGTTTGTATGATTAAGTAACACAATTCTTTTTTTCTGGGCACGCTCATGTTTCTTGCTGTATTGGAGACACTGGAAAGAAGAGCATGCTTCCTGCGTTAAAACAGAGTATGTTTCTTGGATGAGAACACTGGTCTGAATTTTCCTTCATAAACGGAGTTATACCAAAGTCTCTCTGTCTTCCTACAAGCAAGAGTTCATATCCGGTAAACCCAGTGATTTTTCGGCTCAAATGAATTTACACAGTGCACGAACCCAACACGTTTTTCACTATTAACTAAAGAACATATATGTAAGAGATGCTGTGGTTTGTTACAGTTTCATAACCAGAGCTCAACTAGATATGGTCCGTATGAGTAAGAAACACAGTACTTTTTTCTGCACATGTTCACATTTCTTGCTGTATTGCAGACTCAGGAAAGAAGAGGATGCTTCTTGCGTTAAAACAGAGTGTGTTTCATGGATGAGAACACTGGTCTGAATTTCCCTTCACAAATGGAGTTAAACCAAAGTCTCTGTGTCTTCCTACAAGCAAGAGTTCATATCCAGTAAACCCAGTGATTTTTCAGCTCAAATGAATTTACAAAGTTCACGAACCCAACACGTTTTTCACTATTAACTAAAGAGCATCTATGTAAGAGATGCTGTGGTTTGTTACAGTTTCATAAGCAGAGTTCATCTAGAAATGGTACGTATGAGTAGGTAACACAGTTCTTTTTTTCTGGGGATGCTCATGTTTCTTGCTGTATTGCAGACTCTGGAAAGAAGAGGAAGCTTCTTGCGTTAAAACAGAGGGTGTTTCATGGATGAGAACACTGGTCTGAATTTCCCTTCACAAACGGAGTTAAACCAAAGTCTCTGTGTCTCCCTACAAGCAAGAATTCATATCCGGTAAACCCAGTGATTTTTCGGCACAAATGAATTTACACAGTTCACGAACCCAACACGTTTTTCACTATAAACGAAAGAGCATATATGTGAGAGATGCTGTGGTTTGTTACAGTTTCATAAGGAGAATTAACTAAGTATGGTCCGTATGAGTAAGAAACACAATTCTTTTTCTCTGGGCATGCTAATATTTCTTGCTGTATTGGAGACGCTGGAAAGAAGAGAATGATTCTTGCGTTAAAACAGAGTATGTTTCTTGGATGAGAACACTGGTCTGAATTTCCCTTCATAAACGCAGTTAAACCAAAGCCTCTGTGTTTTCCTACGAGCAAGGGTTCATTTCCGGTAAACCCAGGGGTTTTTCTGCTCAAATGAATTTACACAGTTCATGAACCCAACTCGCTTTTCACTATTAACTAAAGAGCATATATGTAAGAGATACTGTGGTTTGTTACAGTTTCATAAGCAGAGTTCAACTAGATATGGTCCGTATGAGTAGGAAACACAGTTCTTTTTTTCTGGACATGCTCATGTTTCTTGCTGTATTGCAGACTCTGGAACGAAGAGGATGTTTCTTGTGTTAAAACAGAGGGTGTTATATGGATGAGCACACTGTTCCTAATTTCCCTTCACAAACGGAGGTAAACCAAAGCCTCTGTGTCATCCTACAAGCAAGAGTTCATTTCCGGTAAACCCAGTGATTTTTCGGCTCAAATGAATTTACACAGTTCACGAACCAAACATGTTTTTCACTATAAACGAAAGAGCATATATGTAAGAGATTCTGTGGTTTGTTACAGTTTCATAAGCAGAGTTTAACTAGATATGGTCCGTATGAGTAAGAAACACAATTCTTTTTTTCTGGGCATGCTCATGTTTCTTGCTATATTGGAGACGCTGGAAAGAAGAGCATGCTTCTTGTGTTAAAGCAGAGTATGTTTCTTGGATGAGAAATCTGGTCTGAATTTTCCTTCAGAAAAGGCGTTAAACCAAAGCCTCTGTGTCTTACTACAGGCAAGAGTTCATTTCCGGTGAACCCAGTGATTTATCGGTTGAAATTAATTTACACAGTTCACGAACCCAACACTTTTTTCACTATAAACGAAAGAGCATATTTGTAAGAGATGCTGTGGTTTGTTACAGTTTCAAAAGCAGAGTTTAATTAGTTATGGTACGTATGTGTAGGAAACACAGTTCTTATTTTCTGGGCATGCTCATGTTTCTTGCTGTATTGCAGACTCTGGAAAGAAGAGGAAGCTTCTTGCGTTAAAACAGAGGGTGTTTCATGGATGAGAACACTGGTCTGAATTTCCCTTCATGAACGGAGGTAAACAAAATTCTCTGTGTCTCCCTACAAGCAAGAGTTCATATCCGGTAAACCCAGTGATTTTTGGGCTCAAATGATTTTACACAGTTCACGAACACAACACGTTTTTCAGTATTAACTAAAGAGCATCTATGTAAGAGTTGCTGTCGTTTTTTACAGTTTCCTAAGCAGAGTTTAACTAGATATGGTCCGTATGAGTAAGAAACCCAGTTCTTTTTTTCGGGGCATGCTCATAATTCTTGCTGTATTGGAGACGCTCTAAAGAAGAGTAAGCTTCTTGCGTTATAACAGAGTATGTTGCATGGATGAGAACAATGGCCTGAATTTTCCTTCCGAAGAGGCGTTGAACAAAAGCCTCTGTGTCTTCCTACAAGCAAGAGTTCATTTCCGGTAAACCCAGTGATTTTTCGGCTCAAATGAATTTACACAGTTCACGAACCCAACACGTTTTTCACCATTAACTAAAGAGCATCTATGTAACACATGCTGTGTTTTGTTACAGTTTCATAAGGAGAATTAACTAAATATGGTCCGTATGAGTAAGAAACACAATTCTTTTTCTCTGGGCATGCTAATATTTCTTGCTGTATTGGAGACGCTGGAAAGAAGAGAATGATTCTTGCGTTAAAACAGAGTATGTTTCTTGGATGAGAACACTGGTCTGAATTTCCCTTCATAAACGGAATTAAACCAAAGCCTCTGTGTTTTCCTACGAGCAAGAGTTCATTTCCGGTAAACCCAGGGGTTTTTCTGCCCAAATGAATTTACACAGTTCACGAAACCAACACGTTTTTCACTATTAACTAAAGAGCATCTATGTAAGAGATGCTGTGGTTTGTTACAGTTTCATAAGCAGAGTTTAACTAGATATGGTCCGTATGAGTAAGAAACACAATTCTTTTTTTCTGGGCACGCTCATGTTTCTTGCTGTATTGGAGACACTGGAAAGAAGTGCATGCTTCTTGCGTTAAAACAGAGTATGTTTCTTGGATGAGAACACTGGTCTAAATTTTACTTCATAAACGGAGTTAAACCAAAGTCTCTCTGTCTTCCTACAAGCAAGAGTTCATATCCGGTAAACCCAGTGATTTTTCGGCTCAAATGAATTTACACAGTGCACGAACCCAATACGTTTTTCACTATTAACTAAAGAGCATATATGTAAGAGATGCTGTAGTTTGTTACAGTTTCATAACCAGAGCTCAACTAGATATGGTCCGTATGAGTAAGAAACACAGTACTTTTTTCTGGACATGCTCATATTTCTTGCTGTATTGCAGACTCAGGAAAGAAGAGGATGCTTCTTGCGTTAAAACAGAGTGTGTTTCATAGATGAGAATACTGGTCTGAATTTTCCTTCACAAATGGAGTTAAACCAAAGTCTCTGTGTCTTCCTACAAGCAAGAGTTCATATCCAGTAAACCCAGTGATTTTTCAGCTCAAATGAATTTACAAAGTTCACGAACCCATCATGTTTTTCACTATAAACGAAAGAGCATCTATGTAAGAGATGCTGTGGTTTGTTACAGTTTCATAAGCAGAGTTCATCTAGATATGGTCCGTATGAGTAGGAAACACAGTTCTTTTTTCTGGAGATGCTCATATTTCTTGCTGAATTGCACACTCTGGAAAGAAGAGGATGTTTCTTGCGTTAAAAGAGAGGGTGTTTCATGGATGAGCACACTGGTCTGAATTTCCCTTCACAAACGGAGTTAAACCAAAGTCTCTGTGTCTTCCTACAAGCAAGAGTTCATATCCAGTAAACCCAGTAATTTTTCGGCTCAAATGAATTTACACAGTTCATGAACCCAACAGGATTTTCACTATTAACTAAAGAGCATCTATATAAGAGATGCTGTGGTTTGTTACAGTTTCCTAAGAGAGTTTAACTAGATATAGTCCGAATGAGTAGGAAACAGTTCTTTTTTTCTGTGCATGCTCATGTTTCTTGCTCTATTAGAGACAAGGAAAGAATAGCATTATCTTTGCGCTAGAACAGATTGTGTTTCATGGATGAGACCTCTGGTCTGAATTTCCCTTCATAAACGCAGTTAAACCAAAGCCTCTGTGTTTTCCTACGAGCAAGGGTTCATTTCCGGTAAACCCAGGGGTTTTTCTGCTCAAATGAAATTACACAGTTCACGAACCCAACTCGTTTTTCACTATTAACTAAAGAGCATATATGTAAGAGATGCTGTGGTTTGTTAAAGTTTAATAAGCAGAGTTTAACTAGATATGGTCCGTATGAGTAAGAAACACAATTCTTTTTTCTGGGCATGTTCATGTTTCTTGCTATATTGGAGACGCTGGAAAGAATAGCATGCTTCTTGCGTTAAAGCAGAGTATCTTTCTTGGATGAGAACACTGGTCTGAATTTTCCTTCAGAAAAGGCGTTAAACCAAAGCCTCTGTGTCTCCCTACAAGCAAGAGTTCATATCCGGTAAACCCAGTGATTTTTCGGCTCAAATGATTTTACACAGTTCACGAACCCAACACGTTTTTCACTATTAACTATAGAGCATCTATGTAACACATGCTGTGGTTTGTTACAGTTTCTTAAGCAGAGTTTAACTAGATATGGTCAGTATGAGTAAGAAACACAGTTCTTCTTTTATGGGCATGCTCATATTTCTTGCTGTATTGGAGACGCTGGAAAGAAGAGCATGCTTCTTGCGTTAAAACAGAGTATGTTTCATGGATGAGAACACTGGTCTGAATTTTCCTTCAGAAACGGAGTTAAACCAAAGTATCTGTGTCTTCCTCCAAGCAAGAGTTCATATCTGGTAAACCCAGTGATTTTTCGGCTCAAATAAATTTACACAGTTCTTGAACCCAACACGTTTTTCACTATTAACTAAAGAGCATCTATGTAAGAGATGCTGTGGTTTGTTACAGTTTCCTAAGCAGAGTTCAACTAGATATGGTCCGAATGAGTAGGAAACATAGTTCTTTTTTTCTGTGCATGCTCATGTTTCTTGCTCTATTAGAGACAAGGAAAGAATAGCATTATCTTTGCGCTAGATCAGAGTGTGTTTCATGGATGAGACCTCTGGTCTGAATTTCCCTTCATAAACGGAGTTAAACCAAAGCCTCTGTGTCTTAATACAAGCAAGAGTTCTATTCTGGTAAACCCAGGGGTTTTTCGGCTCAAATGAATTTACACAGTTCATGAACCCAACACGTTTTTCACTATTAACTAAAGAGCATCTATGTAAGAAATGCTGTGGTTTGTTACAGTTTCATAACCAGAGCTCAACTAGATATGGTCCGTATGAGTAAGAAACACAGTTCTTTTTTCTGGACATGCTCATATTTCTTGCTGTATTGCAGACTCAGGAAAGAAGAGGATGCTTCTTGCATTAAAACAGAGTGTGTTTCATGGATGAGACCTCTGGTCTGAATTTCCCTTCACAAACTGAGTGAAACCAAAACCTCTGTGTTTTCCTACGAGCAAGAGTTCATTTCCGGTAAACCCAGGGGTTTTTCTGCTCAAATGAATTTACACAGTTCACGAACCCCACTCATTTTTCACTATTAACTAAAGAGCATCTATGTAAGAGATCCTGTGGTTTGTTACTGTTTCATAAGCAGAGTTTAACTAGATATGGTCAGTATGAGTAAGAAATCCAATTCTTTTTTCCTGGGCATGCTCATGTTTCTTGAGGTATTGGACACACTGGAAAGAAAAGCATATTTCTTGCGTTAAAACAGAGTATGTTTCATGGATGACAACAGTGGTCTGAATTTTCCTTCAGAAACGGAGTTAAACCAAAGTCTCTGTGTCTTCCTTCAAGCAAGAGTTCATATCCAGTAAACCCAGTGATTATTCGGCTCAAATGAATTTACACAGTTCATGACCCCAACAGGATTTTCACTATTAACCTAAGAGCATCTATGTAAGAGATGCTGTGGTTTGTTACAGTTTCCTAAGAGAGTTTAACTAGATATGGTCCATATGAGTAAGAAACACAGTTCTTTTTTTCTGGGCATGCTCATGTTTCTTGCTGCATTGGATTCGCTGGAAAGAAGAGCATTCTTCTTGTGTTAAAACAGAGTATGTTTCATGGATGAGAACACTGGTCTGACTTTTTTTCAGAAACAGAATTAAAGCAAAGTCTCTGTGTCTTCCTACAAGCAAGAGTTCATTTCCGGTAAACCCAGTGATTTTCGGCTCAAATGAATTTACACAGTTCACGAACCCAACACGTTTTTCACTGGTAACTAATGAGCATCTATGTAACACATGCTGTGGTTTGTTACAGTTTCATTAGCAGAGTTCAGCTAGATATGGTACGTATGAGTAGGTAACACAGTTCATTTTTTCTGGGCATGCTCATGTTTCTTGCTGTATTGCAGACTCTGGAAAGAAGAGGAAGCTTCTTGCGTTAAAACAGAGGGTGTTTCATGGATGAGAACACTGGTCTGAATTTCCCTTCACGAACAGAGTTAAACCAAAGTCTCTGTGTCTCCCTACAAGCAAGAGTTCATATCCGGTAAACCCAGTGTTTTTTCGGCTCAAATGATTTTACACAGTTCACGAACCCAACACGTTTTTCACTATTAACTAAAGAGCATCTATGTAAGAGATGCTGTGGTTTGTTACACTTTCATAAGCAGAGTTCAACTAGATATGGTCCGTATGAGTAGGAAACACAGTTCTTTTTTTCTGGGCATGCTCATGTTTCTTGCTGTATTAGAGAACTGGAAAGAAGAGCATGCTCTTTGTGTTAAAACAGAATGTGTTTCATGGATGAGAACTCTGGTCTGAATTTCCCTTCACAAACGGAGTTAAACCAAAGCCTCTGTGTTTTCCACGAGCAAGAGTTCATTTCCGGTAAACCCAGGGGTTTTTCTGCTCAAATGAATTTACACAGTTCATGAACCCAACACGTTTTTCTCTATTAACTAAAGAGCATCTATGTAAGGGATGCTGTGGTTTGTTACAGTTTCATAAGCAGAGTTTAAGTAGATATGTTCCGTATGAATAAGAAACACAGTTCTTTTTTTCCGGTCATGCTCATATTTCTTGCTGTACTGGAGACGCTGGAAAGAAGAGCATGCTTCTTGCGTTAAAACAGAGTATGTGTCTTGGATGAGAACACTGGTCTGAATTTTCCTTCAGAAACGGAGTTAAACCAAAGCCTCTGTGTCTTACTACAAGCAAGAGTTCTATTCCGGTAAACCCAGGGGTTTTTCGGCTCTAATGATTTTACACAGTTCATGAACCCACCACGTTTTTCACTGTTAACTAAAGAGCTACTATGTAAGAGATGCTGTGGTTTTTTACAGTTTCATAAGCAGAGTTCAAGTAGATATGTTCCATATGGATAGGAAACATCGTTCATTTTTTCTGGGAATGCTCATGTTTCTTGCTGTATTAGAGACCTGGAAAGAAGAGCATGCTCTTTGCGCTAAAACAGAGTGTGTTTCATGGATGAGAACTCTAGTCTGATTTTCCCTTCACAAACAGAGTGAAATAAAGCCTATGAATTTCCTATGAGAAAGAGTTCATTTCCGGTAAACCCAGTGATTTTTCGGCTCAAATGATTTTACACAGGTCTTGAACCCAACAGGATTTTCACTATTAACTAAAGAGCATCTATGTAAGAGATGCTGTGGTTTGTTACAGTCTCCTAAGCAGAGTTCAACTAGATATGTTCCATATGGATAGGAAACACAGTTCTTTTTTTCTGGGCATGCTCATGTTTCTTGCTGTATTAGAGACCTGGAAAGAAGAGCATGCTCTTTGCGCTAAAACAGAGTGTGTTTCATGGATGAGAACTCTGGTCTGAATTTCCCTTCACAAAGGGTGTTAAACCAAGCCTCTGTGTTTTCCTACCTGCAAGAGTTCATTTCCAGTAAACCCAGCGGTTTTTCGGCTCAAATAAATTTACACAGTTCACGAACCCAACACGTTTTTCACTATTAACTAAATGTAACACATGCTGTGGTTTGTTACAGTTTCATAAGCAGAGTTTAACTAGATATGGTCCGTATAGGTAAGAAACACAGTTCTTTTTTTCTGGGCATGCTCATCTTTCTTGCTGTATTGGAGACGCCGGAAGAAAAGCATGCTTCTTGCGTTATAACAGAGTATGTTTCATGGATGAGAACAGTGGTCAGAATTTTCCTTCGAAACGGAGTTAAACCAAAGTCTCTGTGTCTTCCTCCAAGCAAGAGTTCATATCCAGTAAACCCAATGATTTTTCAGCTCAAATGAATTTACACAGTTCTCAACCCAACAGGATTTTCACTATTAACTAAAGAGCATCTATGTAAGAGAGGCTGTGGTTTGATACAGTTTCATAAGCAGAGTTCAACTAGATATGTTCCGTATGAGTAAGAAACACAGTTCTTTTTTTCTGGGCATGCTCTTGTTTCATGCTGTATTTGAGACACTGGAAAGGAGAACATGCTTCTTGCGTTAAAACAGAGTGTGTTTCATGAATGAGAACTCTGGTCTGAATTTCCCTTCACAAACGGAGTTAAACCAAAGTCTCTGTGTCTTCCTACAAGCAAGAGTTCATTTCGGGTAAACCCAGTGATTTTTCGGCTCAAATGAATTTACACAGTTCACGAACCCAACACGTTTTTCAGTATAAATGAAAGAGCATATATGTAAGAGATGCTGTGGTTTGTTACAGTTTCATAAGCAGAATTAACTAGATATGGTCCGTATGAGTAAGAAACACAATTCTTTTTCTCTGGGCATGCTCATATTTCTTGCTGTATTGGAGACGCTGGAAAGAAGAGAATGCTTCTTGCGTTAAAACAGTAAGTTTCTTGGATGAGAACACTGGTCTGAATTTTACTTCAGAAAAGGCGATAAACCAAAGCGTCTGTGTCTTACTACAAGCAAGAGTTCATTTCCGGTAACCCAGGAGTTCTTCGGCTCAAAGAATTTACATAGTTCATGCACCCAACACGTTTTTCACTATTAACTAAAGAGCATCTATGTAAGAGATGCTGTGGTTTGTTACAGTTTCATAAGCAGAGTTCAACTAGATATGGTCCGTATGAGTAGGAAACACAGTTTTTTTTTCTGTGCATGCTCATGTTTCTTGCTCTATTAGAGACCAGGAAAGAATAGCATTATCTTTGCGCTAGAACAGAGTGTGTTTCATGGATGAGACCTCTGGTCTGAATTTCCCTTCATACATGGAGGTAAACCAAAGCCGCTGTGTTTTCCTATGAGCAAGAGTTCATTTCCGGTAAACCCAGGGGTTTTTCTGCTCAAATGAATTTACACAGTTCACGAACCCAACACGTTTTTCCCTATTAACTAACGAGCATCTATGTAACACATGCTGTGGTTTGTTACAGTTTCATAAGCAGAGTTAAACTAGATATGGTACGTATGAGTAGGAAACACAGTTCTTTTTTCTGGGCATGCTCATGTTTCTTGCTGTATTGCAGACTCTGGAAAGAAGAGGAAGCTTCTTGCGTTAAAACAGGGGGTGTTTCATGGATGAGAACTCTGGTCTGAATTTCCCTTCACAAACGGAGTGAAACCAAAGTCTCTGTGTCTCCCTACAAGCAAGAGTTAATATCCGGTAAACCCAGTGTTTTTTCGGCTCAAATGATTTTGCACAGTTCACGAACCCAACATGTTTTTCACTATTAACTAAAGAGCATCTATATAAGAGATGCTGTGGTTTGTTACAGTTTAATAAGCAGAGTTGAACTAGATATGGTCCGTATGAGTAGGAAAACAGTTCTTTTTTTCTGGACATGCTCATATTTCTTGCTGTATTGGAGACGCTGGAAAGAAGAGCATGCTTCTTGCGTTAAAACAGAAGATGTGTCTTGGATGAGAACACTGGTCTGAATTTTCCTTCAGAAACGGAGTTAAACCAAAGCTTCTGGGTCTTACTACAAGCAAAAGTTCTATTCCGGTAAACCCGGGGGTTTTTCGGCTCTAATGAATTTACACAGTTCATGAACCCAACATGTTTTTCACTATTAACTAAAGAGCATCTATGTAAGAGATGCTGTGGTTTGTTACATTTTCATAAGCAGAGTTCAACTAGATATGTTCCATATGGATAGGAAACACAGTTCTTTTTTTCTGGGCATGGTCATGTTTCTTGCTGTATTAGAGACCTGGAAAGAAGAGCATGCTCTTTGCGTTAAAACAGAGTGTGTTTCATGGATGAGAACTCTGGTCTGAATTTCTCTTCACAAACGGAGTTAAACCAAAGCTTCTGTGTCTTCCTACAAGCAAGAGTTCATTTCCGGTAAACCCAGTGATTTTTCCGTTCAAATGAATTTACACAGTTCACGAACCCAACATGATTTTTCACTATAAACGAAAGAGCATATATGTAAGAGATGCTGTGGTTTGTTACAGTTTCATAAGCAGAGTTTAACTAGATATGGTCCGTATGAGTAAGAAACCCAGTTCTTTTTTTCTGGGCATGCTCATGTTTCTTGCTGTATTGGAGACGCTGGAAAGAAGAGCATGCTTCTTGCCTTAAAACAGAGTATGTTTCTTGGATGAGAACAGTGGTCTGAATTTTCCTTCAGAAACGGAATTAAACCAAAGTCTCTGTGTCTTCCTACAAGCAAGAGTACATTTCCGGTAAACCCAGTGATTTTTCAGCTCAAATAAATTTTCACAGTTCACGAACCCAACATGATTTTCACTATTAACTAAAGAGCATATATTTAAGAGATGCTGTGGTTTGTTACAGTTTCCTAATCAGAGTTTAACAAGATATGGTCCGTATGAGTAAGAAACACAGTTCTTTTTTTCTGGGCATGGTCATGTTTCTTGCTGTATTGGAGACGCTAGAAAGAAGATCATGCTTCTTGCATTAAAACAGAGTATGTTTCTTGGATGAGAACACTGCTCTAAATTTTCCATAAGAAAAGGCGTTAAACCAAAGCCTCTGTGTCTTACTACAAGCAAGAGTTCATTTCCGGTCAACCAAGTGATTTTTTGGCTCAAATGAATTTACACAGTTCACGAACCCAACACTTTTTCACTATAAACGAAAGAGCATATTATTAAGAGATGCTATGGATTGTTACAGTTTCATAAGCAGAGTTTAACTAGATATGGTACGTATGAGTAGATAACACAGTTCCTTTTTTCTGGGCATACTTATTTTTCTTGCTGTATTGCAGACTCTGGAAAGAAGAGGAAGCTCCTTGCGTTAAAACAGAGGGTGTTTCTTGGATGAGAACACTGGTCTGAATTTTCCTAAACCAAAGTCTCTGTGTCTTCCTACAAGCAAGAGTTCATTTCCGGTAAACCCAGTGATTTTTCCGCTCAAATGAATTTACACAGTTCACGAACCCAACATGATTTTTCACTATAAACCAAAGAGCATATATGTAAGAGATGCTGTGGTTTGTTACAGTTTCATAAGCAGAGTTTAACTAGATATGGTCCATATGAGTAAGAAACCCAGTTCTTTTTTTCTGGGCATGCTCATGTTTCTTGCTGTATTGGAGACGCTGGAAAGAAGAGCATGCTTCTTGCCTTAAAACAGAGTATGTTTCTTGGATGAGAACAGTGGTCTGAATTTTCCTTCAGAAACGGAATTAAACCAAAGTCTCTGTGTCTTCCTACAAGCAAGAGTACATTTCCGGTAAACCCAGTGATTTTTCAGCTCAAATGAATTTACACAGTTCTTGAACCCAACAGGATTTTCACTATTAACTAAAGAGCATCTATGTAAGAGATGCTGTGGTTTGTTACAGTTTCCTAAGCAGAGTTTAACTAGATATGGTCCGTATGAGTAAGAAACACAGTTCTTTTTTTCAGGGCATGCTCATATTTCTTGCTGTATTGGAGACGCTGGAAAGAAGAACATGCTTCTTGCGTTAAAACAGAGTATGTTTCCTGGATGAGAACACTGGTCTGAATTTTCCTTCAGAAAAGGCGTGAAACCAAATCCTCTGTGTCTTACTACAAGCAAGAGTTCATTTCCGTTGAACCCAGTGATTTTTCGGCTCAAATGTATTTACACAGTTCACGAACCCAACACTTTTTTCACTATAAATGAAAGAGCATATTTGTAAGACATGCTGTGGTTTGTTACAGTTTCAAAAGCAGAGTTTAACTAGATATGGTACGTATGAGTAGGAAACACAGTTCTTTTTTTCTGGGCATGCTCATGTTTCTTGCTGTATTGGAGACGCTGGAAAGAAGAGCATGCTTCTTGCGTTAAAACAGAGTATGTGTCTTGGATGAGAACACTGGTCTGAATTTTCCTTCAGAAACGGAGTTAAACCAAAGCCTCTTTGTCATACTACAAGCAAGAGTTCTCTTCCGGTAAACCCAGGGGTTTTTCGGCTCCAATGAATTTACAAAGTACTTGAACCCAACACGTTTTTCACTATTAACTAAAGAGCATCTATGTAAGAGATGCTGTCGTTTGTTACAGTTTCATAAGCAGAGTTCAACTAGATATGTTCCATATGGATAGGAAACACAGTTCTTTTTTTCTGGGCATGCTCATGTTTCTTGCTGTATTAGAGACCTGGAAAGAAGAGCATGCTCTTTGTGCTAAAACAGAGTGTGTTTCATGGATGAGAACTCTGGTCTGAATTTCCCTTCACAAAGGGAGTTAAACCAAGCCTCTGTGTTTTCCTATGAACAAGAGTTCATTTCCGGTAAACCCAGTGGTTTTTCTGCTCAAATGAATTTACACAGTTCACGAACCCAACACGTTTTTAACTATAAACGAAAGAGCATATATGTAAGAGATACTGTGGTTCGTTACAGTTTCATAAGCAGAGTTTAACTAGATATGGTCCGTATGAGTAAGAAACACAATTCTTCTTTTCTGGGCATGCTCATGTTTATTGCTGTATTGGAGACGCTGGAAAGAAAAGCATGCTTCTTGCGTTAAAACAGAGTATGTTTCTTGGAAGAGAACACTGGTCTGAATTTTCCTTCAGAAAAGGCGTTAAACCAAAGCCTCTCTGTCTTACTACAAGCAAGAGTTCATTTCAGGTAAACCCAGGGGTTTTTCGGCTCTAATGAATTTACACAGTTCATTAACCCAACATGTTTTTCACTATTAACTAAAGAGCATCTATGTAAGAGATGCTGTGGTTTGTTACAGTTTCATAAGCAGAGTTCAACTAGATATGTTCCATATGGATTGGACACACAGTTCTTTTTTTCTGGGCATGCTCATGTTTCTTGCGGTATTAGAGACCTGGAAAGAAGAGCATGCTCTTTGCGTTAAAACAGAGTGTGTTTCATGGATGAGAACTCTGGTCTCAATTTCCCTTCACAAACGGAGTTAAACCAAAGCCACTGTGTCTTCCTACAAGCAAGAGTTCATTTCCGGTAAACCCAGTGAATTTTCGGCTCAAATGAATTTACACAGTTCACGAACCCAACATGTTTTTCCCTATAAACAAAAGAGCATATATGTAAGAGATGCTGTGGTTTGTTACAGTTTCATAATTAGAGTTCAACTATATATGGTCCGTATGAGTAGGAAACACAGTTCTTTTTTTCTGGGCATGCTCATGTTTCTTGCTGTATTGCAGAATCTTGAAAGAAGAGGAAGCTTCTTCGTTAAAACAGAGGGTGTTTCTTGGATGAGAACACTGCTCTGATTTTCCCTTCACAAACGAAGTTAAACCAAATCCTCTGTGTCTTCCTACAAGCAAGAGTTCATTTCCGGTAAACCCAGGGGTTTTTCTGCTCAATTGAATTTACACAGTTCATGAACCCAACATGTTTTTCACTATTAAATAAAGATCATCTATGTAAGAGATGCTGTGGTTTGATACAGTTTCATAAGCAGATTCTACTAGATATGGTCCTTATGAGTAGGAAACACAGTTCTTTTTTTCTGGGCATGCTCATGTTTCTTGCTGTATTAGAGACCTGGAAAGAAGAGCATTCTCTTTGCATTAAAACAGAGTGTGTTTCATGGATGAGAACTCTGGTCTGAATTTCACTTCACAAACGGAGTGCAACCAAAGCCTCTGTGTTTTGCGACGAGCAAGAGTTCATTTCCGGTAAACCCAGGGGTTTTTCGGCTCTAATGAATTTACACAGTTCATGAACCCAACAGGTTTTTCACTATTAACTAAAGAGCATCTATGTAAGAGATGCTGTGGTTTGTTACAGTTTCATAAGCCGAGTTCAACTAGATATGTTCCGTATGAGTAGGAAACACAGTTCTTTTTTTCTGGGCATGCTCATGTTTCTTGCTGTATTTGAGACCTGGAAAGAAGAGCATGCTCTTTGCGTTAAAACAGAGTGTGTTTTACTGATGAGAACTCTGGTCTGAATTTCCCTTCACAAACGGAGTGAAACCAAAGCCTCTGTGTTTTCCTACGAGCAAGAGTTCATTTCCGGTAAACACAGGGGTTTTTCTGCTCAAATGAATTTCACATATCATGAGCCCAACACGTTTTTCACTATTAACTAAAGAGTATCTATGTAACACATGCCGTGGTTTGTTACAGTTTCATAAGCAGAGTTCAACTAGATTTGGTCCGTATGTGTAGGAAACACATTTCTTTTTTTCTGGGCATGCTCATGTTTCTTGCTGTATTGCAGACTCTTGAAAGAAGAGGAAGCTTCTTCGTTAAAACAGAGGGTGTTTCTTGGATGAGAACACTGCTCTGATTTTCCCTTCACAAACGAAGTTAAACCAAAGCCTCTGTGTCTTCCTACAAGCAAGAGTTCATTTCCGGTAAACCCAGGAGGTTTTTGGCTCTAATGAATTTACACAGTTCATGAACCCAACATGTTTTTCACTATAAACGAAAGAGCATATATGTAAGAGATGCTGTGGTTTGTTACAGTTTCATAAGCAGAGTTTAACTAGATATGGTCCGTATGAGTAAGAAACACAATGTTTTATTTCTGGGCATGCTCATGTTTCTTGCTGTATTGGAGACGCTGGAAAGAAGAGCATAATTCTTGCATAAAAACAGAGTATGTTTCTTGGATGAGAACACTGGTCTGAATTTTCCTTCAGAAAAGGCGTTATACCAAAGCCTCTGTGTCTTCCTACAAGTAAGAGTTCATTTCCGGTAAACCCAGGGGTTTTTCTGCTCAACTGAATTTTCACAGTTCATGAACCCAACATGTTTTTCACTATTAACTAAAGAGCATCTATGTAAGAGATGCTGTGGTTTGTTACAGTTTCATAAGCAGAGTTCAACTAGATATGGTCCATATGAGTAGGAAACACAGTTCTATTTTTCTGGGCATGCTCATGTTTCTTGCTGTATTGCAGACTCTGGAAAGAAGAGGAAGCTCTTGCATTAAAACAGAGTTTGTTTCATGGATGAGAACACTGGTCTGAATTTCCCTTCACAAACGAAGTTAAACCAAAGCCTCTGTGTCTTCCTACAAGCAAGAGTTCATTTCCGGTAAACCCAGTGATTTTTCGGCTCAAATGAATTTACACTGTTCACGAACCCAACACGTTTTAACTATAAACGAAAGAGCATATATGTAAGAGATGCTGTGGTTTGTAACAGTTTCATAAGCAGAGTTTAACTAGATATGGTCCGTATGAGTAAGAAACACAATTCTTTTTTTCTGGGCATGCTCATGTTTCTTGCTGTATTGCACACTCTGGAAAGAAGAGGATGTTTCTTGCGTTAAAACAGAGGGTGTTTCATGGATGAGCACACTAGTCTGAATTTCCCTTCACAAACAGAGTTAAACCAAAGCCTCTGTGTCTTACTATAAGCAAGAGTTCATTTCCGGTAAACCCAGGGGTTTTTCGGCTCTAATGAATTTACACAGTTCATGAACCCAACAGGTTTTTCACTATTAACTAAAGAGCATCTATGTAAGAGATGCTGTGGTTTGTTACAGTTTCATAAGCAGAGTTCAACTAGATATGTTCCGTATGAGTAGGAAACACAGTTCTTTTTTTCTGGGCATGCTCATGTTTCTTGCTGTATTTGAGACCTGGAAAGAAGAGCATGTTCTTTGCGTTAAATCAGAGTGTGTTTCATGGATGAGAACTCTGGTCTGAATTTCCCCTCACAAACGGAGTGAACCCAAAGCCTCTGTGTTTTCCTACGAGCAAGAGTTCATTTCCGGTAAACCCAGTGGTTTTTCTGCTCTAATGAATTTCACAGTTCATGAACCCAACACGTTTATCACTATTAACTAAAGAGCATCTATATAACACATGCTGTGGTTTGTTACAGTTTCATAAGCAGAGTTCAACCAGATTTGGTCCGTATGTGTAGGAAACACATTTCTTTTTTTCTGGGCATGCTCATGTTTCTTGCTGTATTGCACACTCTGGAAAGAAGAGGATGTTTCTTGCGTTAAAACAGAGGGTGTTTCATGGATGAGCACACTGGTCTGAATTTCCCTTCACAAACAGAGTTAAACCAAAGCGTCTGTGTCTTCCTACAAGCAAGAGTTCATTCCCGGCGAACCCAGTGATTTTTCGGCTCAAATAAATTTACACAGTTCACGAACCCAACACGTTTTTCACTATAACCGAAAGAGCATATTTGTAAGAGATTCTGTGGTTTGTTACAGTTTCATAAGCAGAGTTTAACTAGATATGGTCCGTGTGAATAAGAACCACAGTTCTATTTTTCTGGGCATGCTCCTTTTTCTTACTGTATTGGAGACGCTGGAAAGAAGAGCATGCTTCTTGAGTTAAAACAGAGTATGTTTCATGGATGAGAACACTGGTCTGAATTTCCCTTCACAAACAGAGTTAAACCAAAGCCTCTGTGTCTTCCTACAAGCAAGAGTTCATTCCCGGCGAACCCAGTGATTTTTCGGCTCAAATAAATTTACACAGTTCACGAACCCAACACGTTTTTCACTATAACCGAGAGAGCATATTTGTAAGAGATGCTGTGGTTTGTTACAGTTTCATAAGCAGAGTTTAACTAGATATGGTCCGTGTGAATAAGAACCACAGTTCTATTTTTCTGGGCATGCTCCTTTTTCTTACTGTATAGGAGACGCTGGAAAGAAGAGCATGCTTCTTGAGTTAAAACAGAGTATGTTTCATGGATGAGAACACTGGTCTGAATTTCCCTTCAAAGTCGGAGTTATACCAAAGTCTCTCTGTCTTACTTCAAGCAAGAGTTCATTTCCTGCAAACCCAGGGATTTTTAGGCTCTAATGAATTTACACAGTTCATGAACCCAACACGTTTTTCACTATTAACTAAAGAGCATCTATGTAAGAGATGCTGTGGTTTGTTACAGTTTCATAAGCAGAGTTCAACTAGATATGGTCCGTATGAGTAGGAAACACAGTTCTTTTTTTCTGGATATGCTAATATTTCTTGCTGTATTGCAGACTCTGGAAAGAAGAGGATGCTTCTTGCGTGAAAACAGAGTATGTTTCATGGATGAGAACACTGGTCTGCATTTCCCTCACAAACGGAGTTAAACCAAAGCCTCTGTGTCTTCCTACAAGCAAGAGTTCATTTCTGGTAAACACAGTGATTTTTCGGCTCAAATGAATTTGCACAGTACACGAACCCAACACGTTTTTCACTATAAACGAAAGAGCGTATATGTAAGAGTTGCTGTGGTTTGTTACAGTTTCATAAGCAGAGTTCAACTAGATATGGTCCGTATGAGTAGGAAACAAAGTTCGTTTTTCTGGGCATGCTCATGTTTCTTGCTGTATTAGAGACACTGGAAAGAAGAGCATGCTCTTTGCGTTAAAACAGAGTGTGTTTTATGGATGAGAACTCTGGTGTGAATTTCCCTTCACAAACGGAGTGAAACCAAAGCATCTGTGTCTTAAAACAAGCTAGAGTTCATTTCCGGTAAACCCAGGGGTTTTTCTGCTCAAATGAATTTACACAGTTCACGAACCCAACACGTTTTTCACTATAAACGAAAGAGCATATATGTAAGCGATGCTGTAGTTTGTTACAATTTCATAAGCAGAGTTTAACTACATATGGTCCGTATGAGTAAGAAACACAATTCTTTTTTTCAGAGCATGCTCATGTTTATTGCTGTATTGGATACGCTGGAAAGAAGAGCATGCTCTTTGCGCTAAAACAGAGTGTGTTTCATGAATGAGAACTCTGGTCTGAATTTCCCTTCACAAACGGAGTGAAACCAAAGCCTCTGTGTTTTCCTATGAGCAAGAGTTCTATTCCGGTAAGCCCAGGGGTTTTTCGGCTCTAATGAATTTACACAGTTCATGAACCCAAAACGTTTTGCTCTATTAACTAAAGAGCATCTATGTAACACATGTTGTGGTTTGTTACAGTTTCAGAAGCAGAGTTTAACTAGATATGGTCCCTATGAGTAAGAAACACAGTTCTTTTTTTCTGGGCATGCTCATGTTTGTTGCTGTATTGGAGTCGCTGGAAGAAGAGCATGCTTCTTGCGTTATAACAGAGTATGTTTCATGGATGAGAACACTGGTCTGAATTTTCCTTCAGAAACGGAGTTAAACCAAAGTCTCTGTCTTTCTACAAGCAAGAGTTCATATCCGGTAAACCCAGTGATTTTTCGGCTCAAATGAATTTACACAGTTGTAGAAACCAACACGTTTGTCACTATTAACTAAAGAGCTTCTATGTAACACATGCTGTGGTTTGTTACAGTTTCATAAGCAGAGTTCAACTAGATTTGGTCCATATGAGTAGGAAACACAGTTCTTTTTTTCTGGGCATGCTCATGTTTCCTGCTGTATTGCAGACTCTGGAAAGAAGAGGAATCTTTTTGTGTTAAAACAGAGGGTGTTTCATGGGTGAGAACACTGGTATGAATTTCCCTTCACAAACGGAGTTAAACCAAAGCCTCTGTGTCTTCCTACAAGCAAGAGTTCATTTCCGGTAAACCCAGTGATTTTTCGGCTCAAATGAATTTACACAATTCACGAACCCAACAAGTTTTTCACTAGAAACGAAAGAGCATATATGTAAGAGATGCTGTGGTTTGTAACAGTTTCATAAGCAGAGTTTAACTAGATATGGTCCGTATGAGTAAGAAACACAATTCTTTTTTTCTGGGCATGCTCATGTTTCTTGCTGTATTGCACACTCTGGAAAGAAGAGGATGTTTCTTGCGTTAAAACAGAGGGTGTTTCATGGATGAGCACACTAGTCTGAATTTCCCTTCACAAACAGAGTTAAACCAAAGCCTCTGTGTCTTACTATAAGCAAGAGTTCATTTCCGGTAAACCCAGGGGTTTTTCGGCTCTAATGAATTTACACAGTTCATGAACCCAACAGGTTTTTCACTATTAACTAAAGAGCATCTATGTAAGAGATGCTGTGGTTTGTTACAGTTTCATAAGCAGAGTTCAACTAGATATGTTCCGTATGAGTAGGAAACACAGTTCTTTTTTTCTGGGCATGCTCATGTTTCTTGCTGTATTTGAGACCTGGAAAGAAGAGCATGTTCTTTGCGTTAAATCAGAGTGTGTTTCATGGATGAGAACTCTGGTCTGAATTTCCCCTCACAAACGGAGTGAAACCAAAGCCTCTGTGTTTTCCTACGAGTAAGAGTTCATTTCCGGTAAACCCAGTGGTTTTTCTGCTCTAAAGAATTTCACAGTTCATGAACCCAACACGTTTATCACTATTAACTAAAGAGCATCTATATAACACATGCTGTGGTTTGTTACAGTTTCATAAGCAGAGTTCAACCAGATTTGGTCCGTATGTGTAGGAAACACATTTCTTTTTTTCTGGGCATGCTCATGTTTCTTGCTGTATTGCACACTCTGGAAAGAAGAGGATGTTTCTTGCGTTAAAACAGAGGGTGTTTCATGGATGAGCACACTGGTCTGAATTTCCCTTCACAAACAGAGTTAAACCAAAGCGTCTGTGTCTTCCTACAAGCAAGAGTTCATTCCCGGCGAACCCAGTGATTTTTCGGCTCAAATAAATTTACACAGTTCACGAACCCAACACGTTTTTCACTATAACCGAAAGAGCATATTTGTAAGAGATTCTGTGGTTTGTTACAGTTTCATAAGCAGAGTTTAACTAGATATGGTCCGTGTGAATAAGAACCACAGTTCTATTTTTCTGGGCATGCTCCTTTTTCTTACTGTATTGGAGACGCTGGAAAGAAGAGCATGCTTCTTGAGTTAAAACAGAGTATGTTTCATGGATGAGAACACTGGTCTGAATTTCCCTTCACAAACAGAGTTAAACCAAAGCCTCTGTGTCTTCCTACAAGCAAGAGTTCATTCCCGGCGAACCCAGTGATTTTTCGGCTCAAATAAATTTACACAGTTCACGAACCCAACACGTTTTTCACTATAACCGAGAGAGCATATTTGTAAGAGATGCTGTGGTTTGTTACAGTTTCATAAGCAGAGTTTAACTAGATATGGTCCGTGTGAATAAGAACCACAGTTCTATTTTTCTGGGCATGCTCCTTTTTCTTACTGTATAGGAGACGCTGGAAAGAAGAGCATGCTTCTTGAGTTAAAACAGAGTATGTTTCATGGATGAGAACACTGGTCTGAATTTCCCTTCAAAGTCGGAGTTATACCAAAGTCTCTCTGTCTTACTTCAAGCAAGAGTTCATTTCCTGCAAACCCAGGGATTTTTAGGCTCTAATGAATTTACACAGTTCATGAACCCAACACGTTTTTCACTATTAACTAAAGAGCATCTATGTAAGAGATGCTGTGGTTTGTTACAGTTTCATAAGCAGAGTTCAACTAGATATGGTCCGTATGAGTAGGAAACACAGTTCTTTTTTTCTGGATATGCTAATATTTCTTGCTGTATTGCAGACTCTGGAAAGAAGAGGATGCTTCTTGCGTGAAAACAGAGTATGTTTCATGGATGAGAACACTGGTTTGCATTTCCCTCACAAACGGAGTTAAACCAAAGCCTCTGTGTCTTCCTACAAGCAAGAGTTCATTTCTGGTAAACACAGTGATTTTTCGGCTCAAATGAATTTGCACAGTACACGAACCCAACACGTTTTTCACTATAAACGAAAGAGCGTATATGTAAGAGTTGCTGTGGTTTGTTACAGTTTCATAAGCAGAGTTCAACTAGATATGGTCCGTATGAGTAGGAAACAAAGTTCGTTTTTCTGGGCATGCTCATGTTTCTTGCTGTATTAGAGACACTGGAAAGAAGAGCATGCTCTTTGCGTTAAAACAGAGTGTGTTTTATGGATGAGAACTCTGGTGTGAATTTCCCTTCACAAACGGAGTGAAACCAAAGCATCTGTGTCTTAAAACAAGCTAGAGTTCATTTCCAGTAAACCCAGGGGTTTTTCTGCTCAAATGAATTTACACAGTTCACGAACCCAACACGTTTTTCACTATAAACGAAAGAGCATATATGTAAGCGATGCTGTAGTTTGTTACAATTTCATAAGCAGAGTTTAACTACATATGGTCCGTATGAGTAAGAAACACAATTCTTTTTTTCAGAGCATGCTAATGTTTATTGCTGTATTGGATACGCTGGAAAGAAGAGCATGCTCTTTGCACTAAAACAGAGTGTGTTTCATGGATGAGAACTCTGGTCTGAATTTCCCTTCACAAACGGAGTGAAACCAAAGCCTCTGTGTTTTCCTATGAGCAAGAGTTCTATTCCGGTAAGCCCAGGGGTTTTTCGGCTCTAATGAATTTACACAGTTCATGAACCCAAAACGTTTTGCTCTATTAACTAAAGAGCATCTATGTAACACATGTTGTGGTTTGTTACAATTTCAGAAGCAGAGTTTAACTAGATATGGTCCCTATGAGTAAGAAACACAGTTCTTTTTTTCTGGGCATGCTCATGTTTGTTGCTGTATTGGAGTCGCTGGAAGAAGAGCATGCTTCTTGCGTTATAACAGAGTATGTTTCATGGATGAGAACACTGGTCTGAATTTTCCTTCAGAAACGGAGTTAAACCAAAGTCTCTGTCTTTCTACAAGCAAGAGTTCATATCCGGTAAACCCAGTGATTTTTCGGCTCAAATGAATTTACACAGTTGTAGAAACCAACACGTTTGTCACTATTAACTAAAGAGCATCTATGTAACACATACTGTGGTTTGTTACAGTTTCATAAGCAGAGTTCAACTAGATATGGTACGTATGAGTAGGAAACACAGTTCTTTTTTTTCTGGGCATGCTCATGTTTCTTGCTGTATTAGAGACCTGGAAAGAAGTGCATGCTCTTTGCCTTAAAACAGAGTGTGTTTCATGGATGAGAACTCTGGTCTGAATTTCCCTTCACAAACAGAGTGAATCCAAACCCTCTGTGTTTTCCTATGAGCAAGAGTTCATTTCCGGTAAACCCAGGGGTTTTTCTGTTCAAATGAATTTACACAGTTCATGAACCCAACACGTTTTTCACTATTAACTAAAGAGCATCTATGTAACACATGTTGTGGTTTGTTACAGTTTCTTAAGCAGAATTCAACTAGATATGGTCCGTATGAGTAGGAAACACAGTTCTTTTTTTCCGGGCATGCTCATGTTTCTTGCTGTATTAGAGACCTGGAAAGAAGAGCATGGTCTTTGCGTTAAAACAGAGTGTGTTTCATGGATGAGAACTCTGGTCTGAATTTCCCTTCACAAACGGAGTGAAACCAAAGCCTCTGTGTTTTCCTATGAGCAAGAGTTCATTTCCGGTAAACCCAGGGGATTTTCTGTTCAAATGAATTTACACAGTTCATGAACTCAACACGTTTTTCACTATTAACTAAAGAGCATCTATGTAACACATGCTGTGGTTTGTTACAGTTTCATAATCAGAGTTCAACTAGATATGGTCCGTATTTATAGGAAACACAGTTCTTTTTTTCTGGGCATGCTCTTGTTTCATGCTGTATTGGAGACTCTGGAAAGAATAGCATGCTTCTTGCGTTAAAACAAAGGGTGTTTCATGGATGAGAACACTGGTCTGAATTTTCCTTCAGAAGCGGAGTTAAACCAAATTTTCTGTGTCTTCCTACAAGCAAGAGTTCATATCCGGTAAACCCAGTGATTTTTCGGCTCAAATGAATTTACACAGTTCTTGAACCCAGCAAGATTTCACTGTTAACTAAAGAGCATCTATGTAAGAGATGCTTTGGTTTGTTACAGTTTCGTAAGCAGAGTTTAACTAGATATGGTCCATATTAGTAGGAAACACAGTTCTTTTTTTCTGGACATGCTCATATTTCTTGCTGTAGTGCAGACGCTGGAAAGAAGAGCATGCTCTTTGCCCTAAAACAGAGTGTGTTTCATAGATGAGAACTCTGGTCTGAAATTCCCTCCACAAACGGAGTGAAATCAAAGCCTCTGTGTTTTTCTATGAGCAAGAGTTCTATTCCGGTAAGCCCAGGGGTTTTTCTGCTCTAATGAATTTACACAGTTCATGAACCCAAAACGTTTTGCTCTATTAACTCAAGAGCATCTATGTAACACATGTTGTGGTTTGTTACAGTTTCAGAAGCAGAGTTTAACTAGATATGGTCCCTATGAGTAAGAAACACAGTTCTTTTTTTCTGGGCATGCTCATGTTTGTTGCTGTATTGGAGACGCTGGAAGAAGAGCATGCTTCTTGCGTTATAACAGAGTATGTTTCATGGATGAGAACACTGGTCTGAATTTTCCTTCAGAAACGGAGTTAAACCAAAGTCTCTGTGTCTTTCTACAAGCAAGAGTTCATATCCCTTAAACCCAGTGATTTTTCGGCTCAAATGAATTTACACAGTTCTAGAAACCAACACGTTTGTCACTATTAACTAAAGAGCTTCTGTGTAACACATGCTGTGGTTTGTTACAGTTTCATAAGCAGAGTTCAACTAGATTTGGTCCGTATGAGTAGGAAACACAGTTCTTTTTTTCTGGGCATGCTCATGTTTCCTGCTGTATTGCAGACTCTGGAAAGAAGAGGAATCTTTTTGTGTTAAAACAGAGGGTGTTTCATGGATGAGAACACTGGTATGAATTTCCCTTCACAAACGGAGTTAAACCAAAGCCTCTGTGTCTTCCTACAAGCAAGAGTTCATTTCCGGTAAACCCAGTGATTTTTCGGCTCAAATGAATTTACACAATTCACGAACCCAACAAGTTTTTCACTAGAAACGAAAGAGCATATATGTAAGAGATGCTGAGGTTTGTTACAGTTTCATAAGCAGAGTTTAACTAGATATGGTCCGTATGAGTAAGAAACACAATTCTTTTTTTCTGGGCATGCTCATGTTTCTTGCTGTATTGGAGATGCTGGAAAGAATAGCATGCTTCTTGCGTTAAAACAGAGTATGTCTCTTGGATGAAAACACTGGTCTGAATTTTCCTTCAGAAAATGCGTTAATTAAAGCGTCTGTGTCTTACTACAAGCAAGAGTTCATTTCCGGTAAACCCAGGGGTTTTTCTGCTCAAATGAATTTACACAGTTCATGAACCCAACACGTTTTTCACTATTAACTAATGAGCATCTATGTAACACATGCTGTGTTTTGTTACAGTTTCATAAGCAGAGTTGAATTAGATATGGTCTGTATTTATAGGAAACACAGTTCTTTTTTTTTGGGCATGCTCTTGTTTCATGCTGTATTGGAGACGCTGGAAAGATGGGCATGCTTCTTGACTTAAAACAGAATATGTTTCATGGATGAGAACACTGGTCTGAATTTTCCCTCAGAAACGGAGTTAAACCAAAGTCTCTGGTTTTCCTACAAGCAAGAGTTCATATCCGGTAAACCCAGTGATTTTTCGGCTCAAATGAATGTACACAGTTCACGAACCAAAAACGTTTTTCACTATTAACTAAAAAGCATCTATGTAAGAGATGCTGTGGTGTGTTATAGTTTCCTAAGCAGAGTTCAACTAGATATGGTCCGTATGAGTAGGAAACAAAGTTCTTTTTTTCTGGACATGCTCATATTTCTTGCTGTATTGCACACTCTGGAAAGATGAGGATGTTTCTTGCGTTAAAACAGAGGGTGTTTCATGGATGAGCACACTTGTCTGAATTTCCCTTCACAAACAGAGTTAAACCAAAGCCTCTGTGTCTTCCTACAAGCAAGAGTTCATTCCAGGCGAACCCAGTGATTTTTCGGCTCAAATAAATTTACACAGTTCACGAACCCAACACGTTTTTCACAATAACCGAAAGAGCATATTTGTAAGAGATGCTGTGGTTTGTTACAGTTTCATAAGCAGAGTTCAACTAGATATGTTCCGTATGAGTAGGAAACACAGTTCCTTTTTTCTGGGCATGCTCATGTTTCTTGCTGTATTTGAGACCTGGAAAGAAGAGCATGTTCTTTTCGTTAAATCAGAGTGTGTTTCATGGATGAGAACTCTGGTCTGAATTTCCCCTGACAAACGGAGTAAAACCAAAGCCTCTGTGTTTTCCTACGAGCAAGAGTTCATTTCCAGTAAACCCAGGGTTTTTTCTGCTCAAATGAATTTCACAGTTCATGAACCCAACACGTTTTTCACTATTAACTAAAGAGCATCTAGGTAACACATGCTGTGGTTTGTTACAGTTTCATAAGCAGAGTTCAACTAGATTTGGTCCGTATGTGTAGGAAACACATTTCTTTTTTTGGGGGCATGCTCATGTTTTTTGCTGTATTGCACACTCTGGAAAGAAGAGGATGTTTCTTGCGTTAAAACAGAGGGTGTTTCATGGATGAGCACACTTGTCTGAATTTCCCTTCACAAACAGAGTTAAACCAAAGCCTCTGTGTCTTCCTACAAGCAAGAGTTCATTCCGGGCAAACCCAGTGATTTTTCGGCTCAAATAAATTTACACAGTTTACGAACCCAACACGTTTTTCACAATAAGCGAAAGAGCATATTTGTAAGAGATGCTGTGGTTTGTTACAGTTTCATAAGCAGAGTTTAACTAGATATGGTCCGTGTGAATAAGAACCACAGTTCTATTTTTCTGGCCATGGTCCTTTTTCTTACTGTATTGGAGACGCTGGAAAGAAGAGTATGCTTCTTGAGTTAAAACAGAGTATGTTTCATGGATGAGAACACTGGTCTGAATTTCCCTTCACAGTCGAAGTTATAACAAAGTCTCTGTGTCTTACTACAAGCAAGAGTTCATTTCCTGTAAACCCAGGGATTTTTAGGCTCTAATGAATTTACACAGTTCATGAACCCAACACGTTTTTCACTATTAACTAAAGAGCATCTATGTAGGAGATGCTGTGGTTTGTTACAGTTTCATAAGCAGAGTTCAACTAGATATGGTCCGTATAAGTAGGAAACACAGTTCATTTTTCTGGGCATGCTCATGTTTCTTGCTGTATTAGAGACCTGGAAAGAAGAGAATGTTCTTTGCGTTAAAACAGAGTGTGTTTCATGGATGAGAACTCTGGTCTGAATTTCCCTTCACAAACTGAGTGAAACCAAAGCCTATGTGTTTTCCTACAAGCAAGAGTTCATTTCCGGTAAACCCAGGGGTTTATCTGCTCAAATAAATTTACACAGTTCATGAACCCAACACGTTTTTCACTTTTAACTAAATAGCACCTATGTAACACATGCTGTGGTTTGTTACAGTTTCGTAAGAACAGTTTAACTAGATATGGTCCGTATGAGTAAGAAACACAGTTATTCTTTTCTGGGCCTCCTCATGTTTCTTGCTGTATTGGAGACGCTGGAAGAAGAGCATGCTTCTTGCGTTATAACACAGTATGTTTCATGGATGAGAACACTGGTCTGAATTTCCCTTACAAACGGAGTTAGACCAAAGCCTCTGTGTCTTCCTACAAGTAAGAGTTTATTTCTGATAAACCCAGTGATTTTTCGGCTCCAATTAATTTAAATAGTTCTTGAACCCAACAGGATTATCACTATTAACTAAAGAGCATCTATGTAAGAGATGCTGTGGTTTTTACAGTTTCATAAGCAGAGTTTAACTAGATATGTTCCATATGAGTAGGAAACTCAGTTTTTTTTTCTGGAGATGCTCATATTTCTTGCTGTATTGCAGACTCTGGAAAGAAGAGGATGCTTCTTGCGTTAAAACAGAGTGTGTTTCATGGATGAGAACACTGGTCTGCATTTCCCTCACAAACGGAGTGAAACCAAAGCATCTGTGTCTTCCTACAAGCAAGAGTTCATTTCTGGTAAACACAGTGATTTTTCGGCTCAAATGAATTTGCACAGTTCACCAACCCAACACGTTTTTCAATATAAACGAAAGAGCATATATGTAAGAGTTGCTGTGGTTTGTTACAGTTTCATAAGCAGAGTTCAACTAGATATGGTGCGTATGAGTAGGAAACACAGTTCTTTTTTCTGGGCATGCTCATGTTTCTTGCTGTATTAGAGACAATGGAAAGAAGAGCATGCTCTTTGCGTTAAAACAGAGTGTGTTTCATGGATGAGAACTCTGGTGTGAATTTCCCTTCACAAACGGAGTGAAACCAAAGCATCTGTGTCTTAAAACAAGGTAGAGTTCATTTCCGGTAAACCCAGGGGTTTTTCTGCTCAAATGAATTTACACAGTTCACGAACCCAACACGTTTTTCACTATAAACGAAAGAGCATATATGTAAGCGATGCTGTGGTTTGTTACAATTTCATAAGCAGAGTTTAACTACATATGGTCCGTATGAGTAAGAAACACAATTCTTTTTTTCAGGGCATACTCATGTTTCTTGCTGTATTGGAGACGCTGGAAAGAAGAGCGTGCTCTTTGCGCTAAAACAGAGTGTGTTTCATGGATGAGAACTCTGGTCTGAATTTCCCTTCACAAACGGAGTGAAACCAAACCTCTGTGTTTTCCTATGAGCAAGAGTTATATTCCGGTAAGCCCAGGGGTTTTTCGGCTCTAATGAATTTACACAGTTCATGAACCCAAAACGTTTGGCACTATTAACTAAAGAGCATCTATGTAACACATGTTGTGGTTTGTTACAGTTTCAGAAGCAGAGTTTAACTAGATATGGTCCCTATGAGTAAGAAACACAGTTCTTTTTTTCTGGGCATGCTCATGTTTGTTGCTGTATTGGAGACGCTGGAAGAAGAGCATGCTTCTTGCGTTATAACAGAGTATGTTTCATGGATGAGAACACTGGTCTGAATTTTCCTTCAGAAAAGGAGTTAAACCAAAGTCTCTGTGTCTTTCTACAAGCAAGAGTTCATATCCGGTAAACCCAGTGATTTTTCGGCTCAAATGAATTTACACAGTTCTAGAAACCAACACATTTGTCACTATTAACTAAAGAGCTTCTATGTAACACATGCTGTGGTTTGTTACAGTTTCATAAGCAGAGTTCAACTAGATATGGTGCGTATGAGTAGGAAACACAGTTCTTTTTTCTGGGCATGCTCATATTTCTTGCTGTATTAGAGACACTGGAAAGAAGAGCATGCTCTTTGCGTTAAAACAGAGTGTGTTTCATGGATGAGAACTCTGGTGTGAATTTCCCTTCACAAACGGAGTGAAACCAAAGCATCTGTGTCTTAAAACAAGGTAGAGTTCATTTCCGGTAAACCCAGGGGTTTTTCTGCTCAAATGAATTTACACAGTTCACGAACCCAACACGTTTTTCACTATAAACGAAAGAGCATATATGTAAGCGATGCTGTGGTTTGTTACAATTTCATAAGCAGAGTTTAACTATATATGGTCCGTATGAGTAAGAAACACAATTCTTTTTTTCAGGGCATGCTCATGTTTCTTGCTGTATTGGAGACGCTGGAAAGAAGAGCGTGCTCTTTGCGCTAAAACAGAGTGTGTTTCATGGATGAGAACTCTGGTCTGAATTTCCCTTCACAAACGGAGTGAAACCAAAGCCTCTGTGTTTTCCTATGAGCAAGAGTTCTATTCCGGTAAGCCCAGGGGTTTTTCGGCTCTAATGAATTTACACAGTTCATGAACCCAAAACGTTTTGCACTATTAACTAAAGAGCATCTATGTAACACATGTTGTGGTTTGTTACAGTTTCAGAAGCAGAGTTTAACTAGATATGGTCCCTATGAGTAAGAAACACAGTTCTTTTTTTCTGGGCATGCTCATGTTTGTTGCTGTATTGGAGACGCTGGAAGAAGAGCATGCTTCTTAGGTTATAACAGAGTATGTTTCATGGATGAGAACACTGGTCTGAATTTTCCTTCAGAAAAGGAGTTAAACCAATGTCTCTGTGACTTTCTACAAGCAAGAGTTCATATCCGGTAAACCCAGTGATTATTCGGCTCAAATGAATTTACACAGTTCTAGAAACCAACACGTTTGTCACTATTAACTAAAGAGCTTCTATGTAACACATGCTGTGGTTTGTTACAGTTTCATAAGTAGAGTTCAACTAGATTTGGTCCGTATGAGTAGGAAACACAGTTCTTTTTTTCTGGGCATGCTCATGTTTCTTGCTGTATTGCAGACTCTGGAAAGAATAGGAAACTTTTTGTGTTAAAACAGAGGGTGTTTCATGGATGAGAACACTGGTATGAATTTCCCTTCACAAACGGAGTTAAACCAAAGCCTCTGTGCCTTCCTACAAGCAAGAGTTCATTTCCGGTAAACCCTGTGATTTTTCGGCTCAAATGAATTTACACAATTCACGAACCCAACAAGTTTTTCACTAGAAACGAAAGAGCATATATGTAAGAGATGCTGAGGTTTGTTACAGTTTCATAAGCAGAGTTTAACTAGATATGGTCCGTATGAGTAAGAAACACAATTCTTTTTTCCTGGGCATGCTCATGTTTCTTGCTGTATTGGAGAAGTTGGAAAGAAGAGCATGCTTCTTGCGTTAAAACAGAGTATGTTTCTTGGATGAGAACACTGGTCTGAATTTTCCATCAGAAAATGCGTTAAACCAAAGCGTCTGTATCTTACTACAAGCAAGAGTTCATTTCTGGTAAACCCAGGGGTTTTTCTGCTCAAATGAATTTACACAGTTCATGAACCCAACACGTTTTTCACTATTAACTATAGAGCATCTATGTAACACATACTGTGGTTTGTTACAGTTTCATAAGCAGAGTTCAACTAGATATGGTCCGTATGAGTAGGAAACACAGTTCTTTTTTTCTGGGCATGCTCATGTTTCTTGCTGTATTAGAGACCTGGAAAGAACAGCATGCTCTTTGCGTTAAAACAGAGTGTGTTTCATAGATGAGAACTCTGGTCTGAATTTCCCTTCACAAACGGAGTGAAACCAAAGCCTCTGTGTTTTCCTATGAGCAAGAGTTCATTTCTGGTAAACCCAGGGGGTTTTCTGTTCAAATGAATTTACACAGTTCATGAACCCAACACGTTTTTCACTATTAACTAAAGAGCATCTATGTAACACATGCTGTGGTTTGTTACAGTTTCATAATCAGAGTTCAACTAGATATGGTCCGTATTTATAGGAAATACAGTTCTTTTTTTCTGGGCATGCTCTTGTTTCATGCTGTATTGGAGACTCTGGAAAGAAGAGCATGCTTCTTGCGTTAAATCAGAGGGTGTTTCATGGATGAGAACACTGGTCTGAATTTTCCTTCAGAAGCGGAGTTAAACCAAATTTTCTGTGTCTTCCTCCAAGCAAGAGTTCATATCCGGTAAACCCAGTGATTTTACGGCTCAAGTGAATTTACACAGTTCACGAACCCAACACGTCTTTCACTATTCACCAAAGAGCACCTATGTAAGAGATGCTGTGGTTTGTTTCAGTTTCATAAGCAAAGTTCAAATAGATATGGTCCGTATGAGTAGGAAACACAGTTCTTTTTTTCGGGACATGCTCATATTTCTTGCTGTATTGCAGACTCTGGAAAGATGAGGATGCTTCTTGCGTGAAAACAGAGTGTGTTTCATGGATGAGAACACTGGTCTGCATTTCCCTCACAAACGGAGTGAAACCAAAGCATCTGTGTCTTCCTACAAGCAAGAGTTCATTTCTGGTAAACACAGTGATTTTTCGGCTCAAATGAATTCGCACAGTTCACCAACCCAACACGTTTTTCAATATAAACGAAAGAGCATATATGTAAGAGTTGCTGTGGTTTGTTACAGTTTCATAAGCAGAGTTCAACTAGATATGGTGCGTATGAGTAGGAAACACAGTTCTTTTCTCTGGGCATGCTCATGTTTCTTGCTGTATTAGAGACACTGGAAAGAAGAGCATGCTCTTTGCGTTAAAACAGAGTGTGTTTCATGGATGAGAACTCTGGTGTGAATTTCCCTTCACAAACGGAGTGAAACCAAAGCATCTGTGTCTTAAAAGAAGGTAGAGTTCATTTCCGGTAAACCCAGGGGTTTTTCTGCTCAAATGAATTTACACAGTTCATGAACCCAACACGTTTTTCACTATAAACGAAAGAGCATATATGTAAGCGATGCTGTGGTTTGTTACAATTTCATAAGCAGAGTTTAACTAGATATGGTCCGTATGAGTAAGAAACACAATTCTTTTTTTCAGGGCATGCTCATGTTTCTTGCTGTATTGGAGACGCTGGAAAGAAGAGCGTGCTCTTTGCGCTAAAACAGAGTGTGTTTAATGGATGAGAACTCTGGTCTGAATTTCCCTTCACAAACGGAGTGAAACCAAAGCCTCTGTGTTTTCCTATGAGCAAGAGTTCTATTCCGGTAAGCCCAGGGGTTTTTCGGCTCTAATGAATTTACACAGTTCATGAACCCAAAACGTTTGGCACTATTAACTAAAGAGCATCTATGTAACACATGTTGTGGTTTGTTACAGTTTCAGAAGCAGAGTTTAACTAGATATGGTCCCTATGAGTAAGAAACACAGTTCTTTTTTTCTGGGCATGCTCATGTTTGTTGCTGTATTGGAGACGCTGGAAGAAGAGCATGCTTCTTGCGTTATAACAGAGTATGTTTCATGGATGAGAACACTGGTCTGAATTTTCCTTCAGAAAAGGAGTTAAACCAAAGTCTCTGTGTCTTTCTACAAGCAAGAGTTCATATCCGGTAAACCCAGTGATTTTTCGGCTCAAATGAATTTACACAGTTCTAGAAACCAACACATTTGTCACTATTAACTAAAGAGCTTCTATGTAACACATGCTGTGGTTTGTTACAGTTTCATAAGCAGAGTTCAACTAGATTTGGTCCATATGAGTAGGAAACACAGTTCTTTTTTTCTGGGCATGCTCATGTTTATTGCTGTATTGCAGACTCTGGAAAGAATAGGAAACTTTTTGTGTTAAAACAGAGGGTGTTTCATGGATGAGAACACTGGTCTGAATTTCCCTTCACAAACGGAGTTAAACCAAAGCCTCTGTGTCTTCCTACAAGCAAGAGTTCATTTCCGGTAAACCCTGTGATTTTTCGGCTCAAATGAATTTACACAATTCACGAACCCAACAAGTTTTTCACTAGAAACGAAAGAGCATATATGTAAGAGATGCTGAGGTTTGTTACAGTTTCATAAGCAGAGTTTTACTAGATATGGTCCGTATGAGTAAGAAACACAATTCTTTTTTTCTGGGCATGCTCATGTTTCTTGCAGTATTGCAGACGCTGGAAAGAAGAGCATGCTTCTTGCTTTAAAACAGAGTATGTTTCTTGGATGAGAACACTGGTCTGAATTTTCCTTCACAAACGGAGTGAAACCAAAGCCTCGGTGTCTTACTTCAAGTAAGAGTTCATTTCTGGTAAAGCCAGAGGTTTGTCTGCTCAAATGAATTTACACAGTTCATGAACCCAACACGTTTTTCACTATTAACTAAAGAGCATCTATGTAACACATGCTGGGTTTGTTACAGTTTCATAAAAAGAGCTCAACTAAATATGGCCCGTATGACTAGGAAACACAGTTCTTTTTTTCTGGGCATGCTCATGTTTCCTGCTTTATTGGAGATGATGGAAAGAAGAGAATGCTTCTTGCGTTAAAACAGAGTATGTTTCATGGATGAGAACACTGGTCTGAATTGTCCTTCAGAAACGGAGTTAAACCAAAGTCTGTGTCTTCCTACAAGCAAGAGTTCATATCCGGTAAACACAGTGATTTTTCGGCTCAAGTGAATTTACACAGTTCAGGAACCCAACTCGTTTTTCACTATTAACTAAAGAGCATCTACTTAAGAGATGATGTGGTTTGTTACAGGTTCATTGGCAGAGTTCAACTAGATATGGTCTGTATGAGTAAGAAACACAGTTCTTTTTTTCTGGGCATGCTCGTGTTTCGTGCTGTATTCCAAATTCTGGAAATAAGAGGAAGCTTCTTGCGTTAAAACAGAGGGTGTTTCATGGATGAGAACACTGGTCTGAATTTCGCTTCACAAACAGAGTTAATCCAAAGTCTCTGTGTCTCCCTACAAGCAAGAGTTCATTTCTGGTAAACCCAGTGATTTTTCGGCTACAATTAATTTACACAGTTCACGAAATCAACACGTTTTTCACTATAAACGAAAGAGCATATATGTAAGAGATGCTGTGGTTTGTTACAGTTTCATAAGCAGAGTTTAACTAGATATGGTCCGTATGAGTAAGAAACACAATTCTTTTTCTCTGGGCATGCTCATGTTTCTTGCTGTATTGCAGACCCTGGAAAGAAGACCATGCTTCTTGCGTGAAAACAGAGTATGTTTCTTGGATGAGAACACTGGTCTGAATTTTCCTTCACAAACGGAGTGAAACCAAAGCATCGGTGTCTTACTACAAGTAAGAGTTCATTTCCGGTAAACCCAGGGGTTTGTCTGCTCAAATGAATTTACACAGTTCATGAACCCAACACGTTTTTCACTATTACCTAAAGAGCATCTATGTAACACATGCTGTGGTTTGTTACAGTTTCATGAAAAGAGTTCAACTAAATATGGCCCGTATGACTAGGAAACACAGTTCTTTTTTTCTGGGCATGCTCATGTTTCCTGCTTTATTGGAGATGATGGAAAGAAGAGCATGCTTCTTGCGTTAAAACTGAGTATGTTTCATGGATGAGAACACTGGTCTGAATTTCCTTTCACAAACGCAGTTAAACCAAAGTATCTGTGTCTTCCTACAAGCAAGAGTTCATTTCCGGTAAACCCAGTGATTTTTCGGCTCTAATGAATATACACAGTTCACGAACCCAACACGTTTTTCACTATTAACTAAAGTGCATCTATCTAAGAGATGCTGAGGTTTGTTACAGTTTCATAAGCAGAGTTCAACTAGATATGGTCCGTATGAGTAGGAAACACAGTTCTTTTTTTTTATGGGCATGCTCATGTTTACTGCTTTATTGGAGACGGTTGAAAGAAGAGCATGCTTCTTGCATTAAAACAGAGTATGTTTCTTGGATGAGAACACTGGTCTGAATTTTCCTTCACAAACGGAATTAAACCAAAGTCTCTGTGTCTTCCTATAAGCAAGAGTTACTTTACGGTAAACCCAGTGATTTTTCGGCTCAAATGAATTTACACAGTTCACGAACCCAACACGTTTTTCACTATTAACTAAACAGGATCTATGTAACACATGCTGTGGTTTGTTACAGTTTCATAAGCAGAGTTCAACTAGATATGGTCCGTATGAGTAGGAAACACAGTTCTTTTTTTTACGGGCATGCTCATGTTTTCTGCTTTATTGGAGACGGTGGAAAGAAGAGCATGCTTCTTGCGTTAAAACAGAGTATGTTTCATGGATGAGAACACTGGTCTGAATTTTCCTTCAGAAACGGAGTTAAACCAAAGTCTGTGTCTTCCTACAAGCAAGAGTTCATATCCGGTAAACACAGTGATTTTTCGGCTCAAGTGAATTTACACAGTTCAGGAACCCAACTCGTTTTTCACTATTAACTAAAGAGCATCTACTTAAGAAATGATGTGGTTTGTTACAGTTTCATTGGCAGAGTTCAACTAGATATGGTCCGTATGAGTAGGAAACACAGTTCTTTTTTTCTGGGCATGCTCGTGTATCGTGCTGTATTGCAAACTCTGGACAGAAGAGGATGCTTCTTGCATTAAAACAGAGGGTGTTTCATGGATGAGAACACTGGTCTTAATTTCCCTTCACAAACGGAGTTAAACCAAAGGCTCTGTGTCTTCCTACAAGCAAGAGTTCATTTCCGGTAACCCAGTGATTTTTCGGCTCAAATGAATTTACACAGTTCACGAACCCAACACGTTTTTAACTATTAACTAAAGAGTATCTATATAACACATGCTGTGGTTTGTTAGTTACATTTTCATGAGCAGAGTTCAACAAGATATGGTCCGTATGATTAGTAAACACAGTTCTTTTTTTCTGGGCATGCTCATGTTTCTTGCTGTATTGTAGTTGCTAGAAAGAAGAACATGCTTCTTGCGATAAAACAGAGTATGTTTCATGGATGAGAACACTGGTCTGAATTTTCCTTCAGAAACGGAGTTAAATCAAAGTCTCTGTGTCTTCCTACAAGCAAGAGTTCATTTCCGGTAAACCCAGGGGTTTTTCTGCTCAAATGTATGTACACAGTTCATGAACCCAACACATTTTTCACTATTAACTAAAGAGCATCTATGTAAGAGATGCTGTGGTTTGTTACAGTTTCATAAGCAGATTTCAACTAGATATGGTCCGTATGAGTAGGAAACACAGTTCCTTTTTTCCGGACATGCTCATGTTTCTTGCTGTATTGTAGTTGCTAGAAAGAACATGCTTCTTGCGATAAAACAGAGTATGTTTCATGGATGAGAACACTGGTCTGAATTTTCCTTCAGAAACGGAGTTAAACCAAAGTCTCTGTGTCTTCCTACAAGCAAGAGTTCATTTCCGGTAAAACCATTGATTTTTCGGCTCAAATGAATTTACACAGTTCATGAACCCAACACATTTTTCACTATTAACTAAAGAGCATCTATGTAAGAGATGCTGTGGTTTGTTACAGTTTCATAAGCAGATTTCAACTAGATATGGTCCGTATGAGTAGGAAACACAATTCTTTTTTTCTGGACATGCTCATATTTCTTGCTGTATTGCAGAAACTTGGAAGAAGAGGATGCTTCTTGCGTTAAACCAGAGGGAGTTTCATGGATGAGCACACTGGTCTGAATTTCCCTTCACAAACGGAGTTAAACCAAAGCCTCTGTGTCTTCCTACAAGCAAGAGTTCATTTCTGGCGAACCCAGTGATTTTTCGGCTCAAATGAATTTACACCGTTCATGAACCCAACACGTTTTTCACTATAAACGAAAGAGCATCTATGTAAGAGATGCTGTGGTTTGTTACAGTTTCATAAGCAGAGTTTAACTAGATATGGTCCGTATGAGTAAGAAACACAATTCTTTTTTTCTGGGCATGCTCATGTTTCTTGCTGTATTGTAGACTCTGGAAAGATGAGGAAGCTTCTTGCATTGAAACAGAGGGTGTTTCATGGATGAGAACACTGGTCTTAATTTTCCTTCTGAAACGGAGTTAAACCAAAGTCTCTGTGTCTTCCTACAAGCAGGAGTTCATTTCCGGTAACCCAGTGATTTTTCGGCTCAAATGAATTTACACAGTTCACGAACAAAACATGTTTTTCACTATTAACTAAAGAGCATCTATATAACACATGCTGTGGTTTGTTACAGTTTCATGAGCAGAGTTCAACAAGATATGGTCCGTATGATTAGTAAACACAGTTCTTTTTTTCTGGACATGCTCATGCTTCTTGCTGTATTAGAGACGCTGGAAAGAAGAGCATGCTTTTGCGTTAAAACAGAGTGTGTTTCATGAATGAGAACTCTGTTCTGAATTTCCCTTCACAAACGGAGTGAAACCAAAGCCTCTGTGTCTACCTACAAACAAGAGTTCATTTCTGGTAAACCCTGGGTTTTTTCGGATCAAATGAATTTACCCAGTTCAGGAACCCAACACGTTTTTCACTATTAACAAAAGAACATCTATGTAAGAGATGCTTTGTTTTGATACAGTTTCATAAGCAGAGTTCAACTAGATATGGTCTGTAAGAGTAGGAAACACAGTTCCTTTTTTCCGGACATGCTCATGTTTCTTGCTGTATTGTAGTTGCTAGAAAGAAGAACATGCTTCTTGCGATAAAACAGAGTATGTTTCATGGATGAGAACACTGGTCTGAATTTTCCTTCAGAAACGGAGTTAAACCAAAGTCTCTGTGTCTTCCTACAAGCAAGAGTTCATTTCCGGTAAAACCATTGATTTTTCGGCTCAAATGAATTTACACAGTTCAAGAACCCAACACGTTTTTCACTATTAACTAAAGAGCATCTATGTAAGAGATGATGTGGTTTGTTACAGTTTCATGAGCAGAGTTCAACTGGATATGGGCCTTATGAGTAGGAAACACAGTTCTTTTTTTCTGGACATGCTCCTATTTCTTGCTGTATTGCAGACTCTGGACAGAAGAGGATGCTTCTTGCGTTAAAACAGAGGGTGTTTCATGGATGAGAACACTGGTCTGAATTTCCCTTCACAAACGGAGTTAAACCAAAGTCTCTGTGTCTTCCTACAAGCAAGAGTTTATTTCAGGTAAAACCATTGATTTTTCGGCTCAAATGAATGTACACAGTTCATGAACCCAACACATTTTTCACTATTAACTAAAGAGCATCTATGTAAGAGATGCTGTGGTTTGTTACAGTTTCATAATCAGATTTCAACTAGATATGGTCCGTATGAGTAGGAAACACAGTTCTTTTTTTCTGGACATGCTCATATTTCTTGCTGTATTGCAGACACTTGAAAGAAGAGGATGCTTCTTGCGTTAAAACAGAGTGTGTTTCATGGATGAGAACACTGGTCTGAATTTTCCTCAGAAACGGAGTTAAATCAAAGTCTCTGTGTCTTTCTACAAGCAAGAGTTCATATCCGGTAAACCCAGTGATTTTTCGGCTCAAATGAATTTACACAGTTCACGAACCCAACAAGTTTTTCACTATTAACTAAAGAGCATCTATGTCAGAGATGCTGTGGTTTGTTACAGTTTCATAATCAGAGTTCAACTAGATATGGTAGGTATGAGTAGGACACACAGTTCTTTTTTTCTGGACATGCTCATATTTCTTGCTGTATTGCAGACTCTGGACAGAAGAGGATGCTTCTTGCGTTAAAACAGAGGGTGTTTCATGGATGAGAACACTGGTCTGAATTTCCCTTCACAAACGGAGTTAAACCAAAGGCTCTGTGTCTTCCTACAAGCAAGAGTTCATTTTCGGTAAACTCAGTGATATTTTGGCTCAAATGAATTTACACAGTTCTTGAACCCAACACGATTTTCACTATTAACTAAAGAGCATCTGTATAACACATGCTGTGGTTTGTTAGTTACAGTTTCATGAGCAGAGTTCAACAAGATATGGTCCGTATGATTAGTAAACACAGTTCTTTTTATATGGGCATGATCATGTTTCTTGCTGTATTAGAGACGCTGGAAAGAAGAGCATGCTCTTTGGGTTAAAACAGAGTGGTGTTTCATGGATGAGAACTCTGGTCTGAATTTCTCTTCACAAACGGAGTGAAATCAAACCTCTGTGTCTTCCTACAAGCAAGAGTTCATTTCCGGTAAACACAGGGCTTTTACTGCTCAAATGAATTTACACAGTTCATGAACCCAACACGTTTATCACTATTAACTAAAGAGAATCTATGTAACACATGTTGTAGTTTGTTACAGTTTCATAAGCAGAGTTCAACTAGATATGGTCCCTATGAGTAGGAAACACAGTTCTTTTTTTCTGGGCATGCTCATGTTTTCTGCTTTATTGGAGACGCTGGAAAGAAGAGCATGCTTCTTCCGTTAAAACAGAGGGTGTTTCATGAATGAGAACACTGGTCTGAATTTCCCTTCACAAACGGAGTGAAACCAAAGCCTCTGTGTCTACCTACAAACAAGAGTTCATTTCTGGTAAACCCTGGGATTTTTCGGATCAAATGAATTTACCCAGTTCAGGAACCCAACACGTTTTTCACTATTAACAAAAGAACATCTATGTAAGAGATGCTGTGGTTTGTTACAGTTTCATAAGCAGAGTTCAACTAGATATGGTCCGTATGAGTAGGAAACACAGTTCTTTTTTTCCGGACATGCTCATGTTTCTTGCTGTATTGTAGTTGCTAGAAAGAAGAACATGCTTCTTGCGATAAAACAGAGTATGTTTCATGGATGAGAACACTGGTCTGAATTTTCCTTCAGAAACGGAGTTAAATCAAAGTCTCTGTGTCTTCCTACAAGCAAGAGTTCATTTCCGGTAAACCCAGGGGTTTTTCTGCTCAAATGTATGTACACAGTTCATGAACCCAACACATTTTTCACTATTAACTAAAGAGCATCTATGTAAGAGATGCTGTGGTTTGTTACAGTTTCATAAGCAGATTTCAACTAGATATGGTCCGTATGAGTAGGAAACACAGTTCCTTTTTTCCGGACATGCTCATGTTTCTTGCTGTATTGTAGTTGCTAGAAAGAAGAACATGCTTCTTGCGATAAAACAGAGTATGTTTCATGGATGAGAACACTGGTCTGAATTTTCCTCAGAAACGGAGTTAAATCAAAGTCTCTGTGTCTTTCTACAAGCAAGAGTTCATATCCGGTAAACCCAGTGATTTTTCGGCTCAAATGAATTTACACAGTTCACGAACCCAACAAGTTTTTCACTATTAACTAAAGAGCATCTATGTCAGAGATGCTGTGGTTTGTTACAGTTTCATAATCAGAGTTCAACTAGATATGGTAGGTATGAGTAGGACACACAGTTCTTTTTTTCTGGACATGCTCATATTTCTTGCTGTATTGCAGACTCTGGACAGAAGAGGATGCTTCTTGCGTTAAAACAGAGGGTGTTTCATGGATGAGAACACTGGTCTGAATTTCCCTTCACAAACGGAGTTAAACCAAAGGCTCTGTGTCTTCCTACAAGCAAGAGTTCATTTTCGGTAAACTCAGTGATATTTTGGCTCAAATGAATTTACACAGTTCTTGAACCCAACACGATTTTCACTATTAACTAAAGTGCATCTATCTAAGAGATGCTGAGGTTTGTTACAGTTTCATAAGCAGAGTTCAACTAGATATGGTCCGTATGAGTAGGAAACACAGTTCTTTTTTTTTATGGGCATGCTCATGTTTACTGCTTTATTGGAGACGGTTGAAAGAAGAGCATGCTTCTTGCATTAAAACAGAGTATGTTTCTTGGATGAGAACACTGGTCTGAATTTTCCTTCACAAACGGAATTAAACCAAAGTCTCTGTGTCTTCCTATAAGCAAGAGTTACTTTACGGTAAACCCAGTGATTTTTCGGCTCAAATGAATTTACACAGTTCACGAACCCAACACGTTTTTCACTATTAACTAAACAGGATCTATGTAACACATGCTGTGGTTTGTTACAGTTTCATAAGCAGAGTTCAACTAGATATGGTCCGTATGAGTAGGAAACACAGTTCTTTTTTTTACGGGCATGCTCATGTTTTCTGCTTTATTGGAGACGGTGGAAAGAAGAGCATGCTTCTTGCGTTAAAACAGAGTATGTTTCATGGATGAGAACACTGGTCTGAATTTTCCTTCAGAAACGGAGTTAAACCAAAGTCTGTGTCTTCCTACAAGCAAGAGTTCATATCCGGTAAACACAGTGATTTTTCGGCTCAAGTGAATTTACACAGTTCAGGAACCCAACTCGTTTTTCACTATTAACTAAAGAGCATCTACTTAAGAAATGATGTGGTTTGTTACAGTTTCATTGGCAGAGTTCAACTAGATATGGTCCGTATGAGTAGGAAACACAGTTCTTTTTTTCTGGGCATGCTCGTGTATCGTGCTGTATTGCAAACTCTGGACAGAAGAGGATGCTTCTTGCATTAAAACAGAGGGTGTTTCATGGATGAGAACACTGGTCTTAATTTCCCTTCACAAACGGAGTTAAACCAAAGGCTCTGTGTCTTCCTACAAGCAAGAGTTCATTTCCGGTAACCCAGTGATTTTTCGGCTCAAATGAATTTACACAGTTCACGAACCCAACACGTTTTTAACTATTAACTAAAGAGTATCTATATAACACATGCTGTGGTTTGTTAGTTACAGTTTCATGAGCAGAGTTCAACAAGATATGGTCCGTATGATTAGTAAACACAGTTCTTTTTTTCTGGGCATGCTCATGTTTCTTGCTGTATTGTAGTTGCTAGAAAGAAGAACATGCTTCTTGCGATAAAACAGAGTATGTTTCATGGATGAGAACACTGGTCTGAATTTTCCTTCAGAAACGGAGTTAAATCAAAGTCTCTGTGTCTTCCTACAAGCAAGAGTTCATTTCCGGTAAACCCAGGGGTTTTTCTGCTCAAATGTATGTACACAGTTCATGAACCCAACACATTTTTCACTATTAACTAAAGAGCATCTATGTAAGAGATGCTGTGGTTTGTTACAGTTTCATAAGCAGATTTCAACTAGATATGGTCCGTATGAGTAGGAAACACAGTTCCTTTTTTCCGGACATGCTCATGTTTCTTGCTGTATTGTAGTTGCTAGAAAGAACATGCTTCTTGCGATAAAACAGAGTATGTTTCATGGATGAGAACACTGGTCTGAATTTTCCTTCAGAAACGGAGTTAAACCAAAGTCTCTGTGTCTTCCTACAAGCAAGAGTTCATTTCCGGTAAAACCATTGATTTTTCGGCTCAAATGAATTTACACAGTTCATGAACCCAACACATTTTTCACTATTAACTAAAGAGCATCTATGTAAGAGATGCTGTGGTTTGTTACAGTTTCATAAGCAGATTTCAACTAGATATGGTCCGTATGAGTAGGAAACACAATTCTTTTTTTCTGGACATGCTCATATTTCTTGCTGTATTGCAGAAACTTGGAAGAAGAGGATGCTTCTTGCGTTAAACCAGAGGGAGTTTCATGGATGAGCACACTGGTCTGAATTTCCCTTCACAAACGGAGTTAAACCAAAGCCTCTGTGTCTTCCTACAAGCAAGAGTTCATTTCTGGCGAACCCAGTGATTTTTCGGCTCAAATGAATTTACACCGTTCATGAACCCAACACGTTTTTCACTATAAACGAAAGAGCATCTATGTAAGAGATGCTGTGGTTTGTTACAGTTTCATAAGCAGAGTTTAACTAGATATGGTCCGTATGAGTAAGAAACACAATTCTTTTTTTCTGGGCATGCTCATGTTTCTTGCTGTATTGTAGACTCTGGAAAGATGAGGAAGCTTCTTGCATTGAAACAGAGGGTGTTTCATGGATGAGAACACTGGTCTTAATTTTCCTTCTGAAACGGAGTTAAACCAAAGTCTCTGTGTCTTCCCTCAAGCAGGAGTTCATTTCCGGTAACCCAGTGATTTTTCGGCTCAAATGAATTTACACAGTTCACGAACAAAACATGTTTTTCACTATTAACTAAAGAGCATCTATATAACACATGCTGTGGTTTGTTACAGTTTCATGAGCAGAGTTCAACAAGATATGGTCCGTATGATTAGTAAACACAGTTCTTTTTTTCTGGACATGCTCATGCTTCTTGCTGTATTAGAGACGCTGGAAAGAAGAGCATGCTTTTGCGTTAAAACAGAGTGTGTTTCATGAATGAGAACTCTGTTCTGAATTTCCCTTCACAAACGGAGTGAAACCAAAGCCTCTGTGTCTACCTACAAACAAGAGTTCATTTCTGGTAAACCCTGGGTTTTTTCGGATCAAATGAATTTACCCAGTTCAGGAACCCAACACGTTTTTCACTATTAACAAAAGAACATCTATGTAAGAGATGCTTTGTTTTGATACAGTTTCATAAGCAGAGTTCAACTAGATATGGTCTGTAAGAGTAGGAAACACAGTTCCTTTTTTCCGGACATGCTCATGTTTCTTGCTGTATTGTAGTTGCTAGAAAGAAGAACATGCTTCTTGCGATAAAACAGAGTATGTTTCATGGATGAGAACACTGGTCTGAATTTTCCTTCAGAAACGGAGTTAAACCAAAGTCTCTGTGTCTTCCTACAAGCAAGAGTTCATTTCCGGTAAAACCATTGATTTTTCGGCTCAAATGAATTTACACAGTTCAAGAACCCAACACGTTTTTCACTATTAACTAAAGAGCATCTATGTAAGAGATGATGTGGTTTGTTACAGTTTCATGAGCAGAGTTCAACTGGATATGGGCCTTATGAGTAGGAAACACAGTTCTTTTTTTCTGGACATGCTCCTATTTCTTGCTGTATTGCAGACTCTGGACAGAAGAGGATGCTTCTTGCGTTAAAACAGAGGGTGTTTCATGGATGAGAACACTGGTCTGAATTTCCCTTCACAAACGGAGTTAAACCAAAGTCTCTGTGTCTTCCTACAAGCAAGAGTTTATTTCAGGTAAAACCATTGATTTTTCGGCTCAAATGAATGTACACAGTTCATGAACCCAACACATTTTTCACTATTAACTAAAGAGCATCTATGTAAGAGATGCTGTGGTTTGTTACAGTTTCATAATCAGATTTCAACTAGATATGGTCCGTATGAGTAGGAAACACAGTTCTTTTTTTCTGGACATGCTCATATTTCTTGCTGTATTGCAGACACTTGAAAGAAGAGGATGCTTCTTGCGTTAAAACAGAGTGTGTTTCATGGATGAGAACACTGGTCTGAATTTTCCTCAGAAACGGAGTTAAATCAAAGTCTCTGTGTCTTTCTACAAGCAAGAGTTCATATCCGGTAAACCCAGTGATTTTTCGGCTCAAATGAATTTACACAGTTCACGAACCCAACAAGTTTTTCACTATTAACTAAAGAGCATCTATGTCAGAGATGCTGTGGTTTGTTACAGTTTCATAATCAGAGTTCAACTAGATATGGTAGGTATGAGTAGGACACACAGTTCTTTTTTTCTGGACATGCTCATATTTCTTGCTGTATTGCAGACTCTGGACAGAAGAGGATGCTTCTTGCGTTAAAACAGACGGTGTTTCATGGCTGAGAACACTGGTCTGAATTTCCCTTCACAAACGGAGTTAAACCAAAGGCTCTGTGTCTTCCTACAAGCAAGAGTTCATTTTCGGTAAACTCAGTGATATTTTGGCTCAAATGAATTTACACAGTTCTTGAACCCAACACGATTTTCACTATTAACTAAAGAGCATCTATATAACACATGCTGTGGTTTGTTAGTTACAGTTTCATGAGCAGAGTTCAACAAGATATGGTCCGTATGATTAGTAAACACAGTTCTTTTTATATGGGCATGATCATGTTTCTTGCTGTATTAGAGACGCTGGAAAGAAGAGCATGCTCTTTGGGTTAAAACAGAGTGGTGTTTCATGGATGAGAACTCTGGTCTGAATTTCTCTTCACAAACGGAGTGAAATCAAACCTCTGTGTCTTCCTACAAGCAAGAGTTCATTTCCGGTAAACACAGGGCTTTTACTGCTCAAATGAATTTACACAGTTCATGAACCCAACACGTTTATCACTATTAACTAAAGAGAATCTATGTAACACATGTTGTAGTTTGTTACAGTTTCATAAGCAGAGTTCAACTAGATATGGTCCCTATGAGTAGGAAACACAGTTCTTTTTTTCTGGGCATGCTCATGTTTTCTGCTTTATTGGAGACGCTGGAAAGAAGAGCATGCTTCTTCCGTTAAAACAGAGGGTGTTTCATGAATGAGAACACTGGTCTGAATTTCCCTTCACAAACGGAGTGAAACCAAAGCCTCTGTGTCTACCTACAAACAAGAGTTCATTTCTGGTAAACCCTGGGATTTTTCGGATCAAATGAATTTACCCAGTTCAGGAACCCAACACGTTTTTCACTATTAACAAAAGAACATCTATGTAAGAGATGCTGTGGTTTGTTACAGTTTCATAAGCAGAGTTCAACTAGATATGGTCCGTATGAGTAGGAAACACAGTTCTTTTTTTCCGGACATGCTCATGTTTCTTGCTGTATTGTAGTTGCTAGAAAGAAGAACATGCTTCTTGCGATAAAACAGAGTATGTTTCATGGATGAGAACACTGGTCTGAATTTTCCTTCAGAAACGGAGTTAAATCAAAGTCTCTGTGTCTTCCTACAAGCAAGAGTTCATTTCCGGTAAACCCAGGGGTTTTTCTGCTCAAATGTATGTACACAGTTCATGAACCCAACACATTTTTCACTATTAACTAAAGAGCATCTATGTAAGAGATGCTGTGGTTTGTTACAGTTTCATAAGCAGATTTCAACTAGATATGGTCCGTATGAGTAGGAAACACAGTTCCTTTTTTCCGGACATGCTCATGTTTCTTGCTGTATTGTAGTTGCTAGAAAGAAGAACATGCTTCTTGCGATAAAACAGAGTATGTTTCATGGATGAGAACACTGGTCTGAATTTTCCTCAGAAACGGAGTTAAATCAAAGTCTCTGTGTCTTTCTACAAGCAAGAGTTCATATCCGGTAAACCCAGTGATTTTTCGGCTCAAATGAATTTACACAGTTCACGAACCCAACAAGTTTTTCACTATTAACTAAAGAGCATCTATGTCAGAGATGCTGTGGTTTGTTACAGTTTCATAATCAGAGTTCAACTAGATATGGTAGGTATGAGTAGGACACACAGTTCTTTTTTTCTGGACATGCTCATATTTCTTGCTGTATTGCAGACTCTGGACAGAAGAGGATGCTTCTTGCGTTAAAACAGAGGGTGTTTCATGGATGAGAACACTGGTCTGAATTTCCCTTCACAAACGGAGTTAAACCAAAGGCTCTGTGTCTTCCTACAAGCAAGAGTTCATTTTCGGTAAACTCAGTGATATTTTGGCTCAAATGAATTTACACAGTTCTTGAACCCAACACGATTTTCACTATTAACTAAAGAGCATCTATATAACACATGCTGTGGTTTGTTAGTTACAGTTTCATGAGCAGAGTTCAACAAGATATGGTCCGTATGATTAGTAAACACAGTTCTTTTTATATGGGCATGATCATGTTTCTTGCTGTATTAGAGACGCTGGAAAGAAGAGCATGCTCTTTGGGTTAAAACAGAGTGGTGTTTCATGGATGAGAACTCTGGTCTGAATTTCTCTTCACAAACGGAGTGAAATCAAACCTCTGTGTCTTCCTACAAGCAAGAGTTCATTTCCGGTAAACACAGGGCTTTTACTGCTCAAATGAATTTACACAGTTCATGAACCCAACACGTTTATCACTATTAACTAAAGAGAATCTATGTAACACATGTTGTAGTTTGTTACAGTTTCATAAGCAGAGTTCAACTAGATATGGTCCCTATGAGTAGGAAACACAGTTCTTTTTTTCTGGGCATGCTCATGTTTTCTGCTTTATTGGAGACGCTGGAAAGAAGAGCATGCTTCTTCCGTTAAAACAGAGGGTGTTTCATGAATGAGAACACTGGTCTGAATTTCCCTTCACAAACGGAGTGAAACCAAAGCCTCTGTGTCTACCTACAAACAAGAGTTCATTTCTGGTAAACCCTGGGATTTTTCGGATCAAATGAATTTACCCAGTTCAGGAACCCAACACGTTTTTCACTATTAACAAAAGAACATCTATGTAAGAGATGCTGTGGTTTGTTACAGTTTCATAAGCAGAGTTCAACTAGATATGGTCCGTATGAGTAGGAAACACAGTTCTTTTTTTCCGGACATGCTCATGTTTCTTGCTGTATTGTAGTTGCTAGAAAGAAGAACATGCTTCTTGCGATAAAACAGAGTATGTTTCATGGATGAGAACACTGGTCTGAATTTTCCTTCAGAAACGGAGTTAAATCAAAGTCTCTGTGTCTTCCTACAAGCAAGAGTTCATTTCCGGTAAACCCAGGGGTTTTTCTGCTCAAATGTATGTACACAGTTCATGAACCCAACACATTTTTCACTATTAACTAAAGAGCATCTATGTAAGAGATGCTGTGGTTTGTTACAGTTTCATAAGCAGATTTCAACTAGATATGGTCCGTATGAGTAGGAAACACAGTTCCTTTTTTCCGGACATGCTCATGTTTCTTGCTGTATTGTAGTTGCTAGAAAGAAGAACATGCTTCTTGCGATAAAACAGAGTATGTTTCATGGATGAGAACACTGGTCTGAATTTTCCTTCAGAAACGGAGTTAAACCAAAGTCTCTGTGTCTTCCTACAAGCAAGAGTTCATTTCCGGTAAAACCATTGATTTTTCGGCTCAAATGAATTTACACAGTTCATGAACCCAACACATTTTTCACTATTAACTAAAGAGCATCTATGTAAGAGATGCTGTGGTTTGTTACAGTTTCATAAGCAGATTTCAACTAGATATGGTCCGTATGAGTAGGAAACACAATTCTTTTTTTCTGGACATGCTCATATTTCTTGCTGTATTGCAGAAACTTGGAAGAAGAGGATGCTTCTTGCGTTAAACCAGAGGGAGTTTCATGGATGAGCACACTGGTCTGAATTTCCCTTCACAAACGGAGTTAAACCAAAGCCTCTGTGTCTTCCTACAAGCAAGAGTTCATTTCTGGCGAACCCAGTGATTTTTCGGCTCAAATGAATTTACACCGTTCATGAACCCAACACGTTTTTCACTATAAACGAAAGAGCATATTTGTAAGAGATGCTGTGGTTTGTTACAGTTTCATAAGCAGAGTTTAACTAGATATGGTCCGTATGAGTAAGAAACACAATTCTTTTTTTCTGGGCATGCTCATGTTTCTTGCTGTATTGTAGACTCTGGAAAGATGAGGAAGCTTCTTGCATTGAAACAGAGGGTGTTTCATGGATGAGAACACTGGTCTTAATTTTCCTTCTGAAACGGAGTTAAACCAAAGTCTCTGTGTCTTCCTACAAGCAGGAGTTCATTTCCGGTAACCCAGTGATTTTTCGGCTCAAATGAATTTACACAGTTCACGAACCAAACATGTTTTTCACTATTAACTAAAGAGCATCTATATAACACATGCTGTGGTTTGTTAGTTACAGTTTCATGAGCAGAGTTCAACAAGATATGGTCCGTATGATTAGTAAACACAGTTCTTTTTTTCTGGACATGCTCATGCTTCTTGCTGTACTAGAGATGCTGGAAAGAAGAGCATGCTTTTGCGTTAAAACAGAGTGTGTTTCATGAATGAGAACTCTGTTCTGAATTTCCCTTCACAAACGGAGTGAAACCAAAGCCTCTGTGTCTACCTACAAACAAGAGTTCATTTCTGGTAAACCCTGGGTTTTTTCGGATCAAATGAATTTACCCAGTTCAGGAACCCAACACGTTTTTCACTATTAACAAAAGAACATCTATGTAAGAGATGCTTTGTTTTGATACAGTTTCATAAGCAGAGTTCAACTAGATATGGTCCGTAAGAGTAGGAAACACAGTTCCTTTTTTCCGGACATGCTCATGTTTCTTGCTGTATTGTAGTTGCTAGAAAGAAGAACATGCTTCTTGCGATAAAACAGAGTATGTTTCATGGATGAGAACACTGGTCTGAATTTTGCTTCAGAAACGGAGTTAAACCAAAGTCTCTGTGTCTTCCTACAAGCAAGAGTTCATTTCCGGTAAAACCATTGATTTTTCGGCTCAAATGAATTTACACAGTTCAAGAACCCAACACGTTTTTCACTATTAACTAAAGAGCATCTATGTAAGAGATGATGTGGTTTGTTACAGTTTCATGAGCAGAGTTCAACTGGATATGGGCCGTATGAGTAGGAAACACAGTTCTTTTTTTCTGGACATGCTCCTATTTCTTGCTGTATTGCAGACTCTGGACAGAAGAGGATGCTTCTTGCGTTAAAACAGAGGGTGTTTCATGGATGAGAACACTGGTCTGAATTTCCCTTCACAAACGGAGTTAAACCAAAGTCTCTGTGTCTTCCTACAAGCAAGAGTTTATTTCAGGTAAAACCATTGATTTTTCGGCTCAAATGAATGTACACAGTTCATGAACCCAACACATTTTTCACTATTAACTAAAGAGCATCTATGTAAGAGATGCTGTGGTTTGTTACAGTTTCATAATCAGATTTCAACTAGATATGGTCCGTATGAGTAGGAAACACAGTTCTTTTTTTCTGGACATGCTCATATTTCTTGCTGTATTGCAGACACTTGAAAGAAGAGGATGCTTCTTGCGTTAAAACATAGTGTGTTTCATGGATGAGAACTCTGGTCTGAATTTTCCTCAGAAACGGAGTTAAATCAAAGTCTCTGTGTCTTTCTACAAGCAAGAGTTCATATCCGGTAAACCCAGTGTTTTTTCAGCTCAAATGAATTTACACAGTTCACGAACCCAACAAGTTTTTCACTATTAACTAAAGAGCATCTATGTAAGAGATGCTGTGGTTTGTTACAGTTTCATAATCAGAGTTCAACTAGATATGGTAGGTATGAGTAGGACACACAGTTCTTTTTTTCTGGACATGCTCATATTTCTTGCTGTATTGCAGACTCTGGACAGAAGAGGATGCTTCTTGCGTTAAAACAGAGGGTGTTTCATGGATGAGAACACTGGTCTGAATTTCCCTTCACAAACGGAGTTAAACCAAAGGCTCTGTGTCTTCCTACAAGCAAGAGTTCATTTCCGGTAAACACAGGGGTTTTACTGCTCAAATGAATTTACACATTTCATGAACCCAACACGTTTATCACTATTAACTAAAGAGAATCTATGTAACACATGTTGTAGTTTGTTACAGTTTCATAAGCAGAGTTCAACTAGATATGGTCCCTATGAGTAGGAAACACAGTTCTTTTTTTCTGGGCATGCTCATGTTTCTGCTTTATTGGAGACGCTGGAAAGAAGAGCATGCTTCTTCCGTTAAAACAGAGGGTGTTTCATGGATGAGAACACTGGTCTGAATTTCCCTTCAGAAACGGAGTTAAATCAAAGTCTCTGTGTCTTCCTACAAGCAAGAGTTCATTTCCGGTAAACCCAGGGGTTTTTCTGCTCAAATGAATGTACACAGTTCATGAACCCAACACATTTTTCACTATTAACTAAAGAGCATCTATGTAAGAGATGCTGTGGTTTGTTACAGTTTCATAAGCAGATTTCAACTAGATATGGTCCGTATGAGTAGGAAACACAATTCTTTTTTTCTGGACATGCTCATATTTCTTGCTGTATTGCAGAAACTTGGAAGAAGAGGATGCTTCTTGCGTTAAACCAGAGGGAGTTTCATGGATGAGCACACTGGTCTGAATTTCCCTTCACAAACGGAGTTAAACCAAAGCCTCTGTGTCTTCCTACAAGCAAGAGTTCATTTCTGGCGAACCCAGTGATTTTTCGGCTCAAATGAATTTACACCGTTCATGAACCCAACACGTTTTTCACTATAAACGAAAGAGCATATTTGTAAGAGATGCTGTGGTTTGTTACAGTTTCATAAGCAGAGTTTAACTAGATATGGTCCGTATGAGTAAGAAACACAATTCTTTTTTTCTGGGCATGCTCATGTTTCTTGCTGTATTGTAGACTCTGGAAAGATGAGGAAGCTTCTTGCATTGAAACAGAGGGTGTTTCATGGATGAGAACACTGGTCTTAATTTTCCTTCTGAAACGGAGTTAAACCAAAGTCTCTGTGTCTTCCTACAAGCAGGAGTTCATTTCCGGTAACCCAGTGATTTTTCGGCTCAAATGAATTTACACAGTTCACGAACCAAACATGTTTTTCACTATTAACTAAAGAGCATCTATATAACACATGCTGTGGTTTGTTAGTTACAGTTTCATGAGCAGAGTTCAACAAGATATGGTCCGTATGATTAGTAAACACAGTTATTTTTTTCTGGACATGCTCATGCTTCTTGCTGTATTAGAGACGCTGGAAAGAAGAGCATGCTTTTGCGTTAAAACAGAGTGTGTTTCATGAATGAGAACTCTGTTCTGAATTTCCCTTCACAAACGGAGTGAAACCAAAGCCTCTGTGTCTACCTACAAACAAGACTTCATTTCTGGTAAACCCTGGGTTTTTACGGATCAAATGAATTTACCCAGTTCAGGAACCCAACACGTTTTTCACTATTAACAAAAGAACATCTATGTAAGAGATGCTTTGTTTTGATACAGTTTCATAAGCAGAGTTCAACTAGATATGGTCCGTAAGAGTAGGAAACACAGTTCCTTTTTTCCGGACATGCTCATGTTTCTTGCTGTATTGTAGTTGCTAGAAAGAAGAACATGCTTCTTGTGATAAGACAGAGTATGTTTCATGGATGAGAACACTGGTCTGAATTTTGCTTCAGAAACGGAGTTAAACCAAAGTCTCTGTGTCTTCCTACAAGCAAGAGTTCATTTCCGGTAAAACCATTGATTTTTCGGCTCAAATGAATTTACACAGTTCAAGAACCCAACACGTTTTTCACTATTAACTAAAGAGCATCTATGTAAGAGATGATGTGGTTTGTTACAGTTTCATGAGCAGAGTTCAACTGGATATGGGCCGTATGAGTAGGAAACACAGTTCTTTTTTTCTGGACATGCTCCTATTTCTTGCTGTATTGCAGACTCTGGACAGAAGAGGATGCTTCTTGCGTTAAAACAGAGGGTGTTTCATAGATGAGAACACTGGTCTGAATTTCCCTTCACAAACGGAGTTAAACCAAAGTCTCTGTGTCTTCCTACAAGCAAGAGTTTATTTCAGGTAAAACCATTGATTTTTCGGCTCAAATGAATGTACACAGTTCATGAACCCAACACATTTTTCACTATTAACTAAAGAGCATCTATGTAAGAGATGCTGTGGTTTGTTACAGTTTCATAATCAGATTTCAACTAGATATGGTCCGTATGAGTAGGAAACACAGTTCTTTTTTTCTGGACATGCTCATATTTCTTGCTGTATTGCAGACACTTGAAAGAAGAGGATGCTTCTTGCGTTAAAACAGAGTGTGTTTCATGGATGAGAACTCTGGTCTGAATTTTCCTCGGAAACGGAGTTAAATCAAAGTCTCTGTGTCTTTCTACAAGCAAGAGTTCATATCCGGTAAACCCAGTGATTTTTCGGCTCAAATGAATTTACACAGTTCACGAACCCAACAAGTTTTTCACTATTAACTAAAGAGCATCTATGTAAGAGATGCTGTGGTTTGTTACAGTTTCATAATCAGAGTTCAACTAGATATTGTAGGTATGAGTAGGACACACAGTTCTTTTTTTCTGGACATGCTCATATTTCTTGCTGTATTGCAGACTCTGGACAGAAGAGGATGCTTCTTGCGTTAAAACAGAGGGTGTTTCATGGATGAGAACACTGGTCTGAATTTCCCTTCACAAACGGAGTTAAACCAAAGGCTCTGTGTCTTCCTACAAGCAAGAGTTCATTTTCGGTAAACTCAGTGATATTTTGGCTCAAATGAATTTACACAGTTCTTGAACCCAACACGATTTTCACTATTAACTAAAGAGCATCTATATAACACATGCTGTGGTTTGTTAGTTACAGTTTCATGAGCAGAGTTCAACAAGATATGGTCCGTATGATTAGTAAACACAGTTCTTTTTATATGGGCATGATCATGTTTCTTGCTGTATTAGAGACGCTGGAAAGAAGAGCATGCTCTTTGGGTTAAAACAGAGTGGTGTTTCATGGATGAGAACTCTAGTCTGAATTTCTCTTCACAAACGGAGTGAAATCAAACCTCTGTGTCTTCCTACAAGCAAGAGTTCATTTCCGGTAAACACAGGGGTTTTACTGCTCAAATGAATTTACACAGTTCATGAACCCAACACGTTTTTCACTATTAACTAAAGAGAATCTATGTAACACATGTTGTAGTTTGTTACAGTTTCATAAGCAGAGTTCAACTAGATATGGTCCCTATGAGTAGGAAACACAGTTCTTTTTTTCTGGGCATGCTCATGTTTTCTGCTTTATTGGAGATGCTGGAAAGAAGAGCATGCTTCTTGCGTTAAAACAGAGGGTGTTTCATGGATGAGAACACTGGTCTGAATTTCCCTTCACAAACGGAGTTAAACCAAAGCCTCTGTGTCTTCCTACAAGCAAGAGTTCATTTCCGGTAAACCCAGGGATTTTTCGGCTCAAATGAATTTACACAGTTCTTGAACCCAACACGATTTTCAGTATTAACTAAAGAGCATATATTTAAGAGATGCTGTGGTTTGTTACAGTTTCATAAGCAGATTTCAACTAGATATGTTCTGTATGAATAGGAAACACAGTTCTTTTTTTCTGGGCATGCTCATTTTCCTGCTTTATTGGAGACGCTGGAAAGAAGAGCATGCCACTTGCGTTAAAATAGAGTATGTTTCATGTATGAGAACACTGGTCTGAATTTTCCTTCAGAAACGGAGTTAAACCAAAGCCTCTGTGTCTACCTAACAAACAAGAGTTCATTTCTGGTAAACCCTGGGTTTTTTCGGATCAAATGAATTTACCCAGTTCAGGAACCCAACACGTTTTTCACTATTAACAAAAGAACATCTATGTAAGAGATGCTGTGGTTTGTTACAGTTTCATAAGCCGAGTTCAACTGGATATGGGTAGTATGAGTAGGAAACACAGTTCTTTTTTTCTGGACATGCTCATATTTCTTGCTGTATTGTATACTCTGGTCAGAAGAGGATGCTTCTTGCGTTAAAACAGAGGGTGTTTCATGGATGAGAACACTGGTCTGAATTTCCCTTCACAAACAGAGTTAAACCAAAGGCTCTGTGTCTTCCTACAAGCAAGAGTTCATTTCCGGTAAACCCAGGGGTTTTTCTGCTCAAAAGAATGTACACAGTTCATGAACCCAACACATTTTTCACTATTAACTAAAGAGCATACATGTAAGAGATGCTGTGGTTTGTTACAGTTTCATAAGCAGATTTCAACTAGATATGGTCCGTATGAGTAGGAAACACAGTTCCTTTTTTCCGGACATGCTCATGTTTCTTGCTGTATTGTAGTTGCTAGAAAGAAGAACATGCTTCTTGCGATAAAACAGAGTATGTTTCATGGATGAGAACACTGGTCTGAATTTTCCTTCAGAAACGGAGTTAAACCAAAGTCTCTGTGTCTTCCTACAAGCAAGAGTTCATTTCCGGTAAAACCATTGATTTTTCGGCTCAAATGAATTTACACAGTTCAAGAACCCAACACGTTTTTCACTATTAACTAAAGAGCATCTATGTAAGAGATGATGTGGTTTGTTACAGTTTCATGAGCAGAGTTCAACTGGATATGGGCCGTATGAGTAGGAAACACAGTTCTTTTTTTCTGGACATGCTCCTATTTCTTGCTGTATTGCAGACTCTGGACAGAAGAGGATGCTTCTTGCGTTAAAACAGAGGGTGTTTCATGGATGAGAACACTGGTCTGAATTTCCCTTCACAAACGGAGTTAAACCAAAGTCTCTGTGTCTTCCTACAAGCAAGAGTTTATTTCAGGTAAAACCATTGATTTTTGGCTCAAATGAATGTACACAGTTCATGAACCCAACACATTTTTCACTATTAACTAAAGAGCATCTATGTAAGAGATGCTGTGGTTTGTTACAGTTTCATAATCAGATTTCAACTAGATATGGTCCGTGTGAGTAGGAAACACAGTTCTTTTTTTCTGGACATGCTCATATTTCTTGCTGTATTGCAGACACTTGAAAGAAGAGGATGCTTCTTGCGTTAAAACAGAGTGTGTTTCATGGATGAGAACTCTGGTCTGAATTTTCCTCAGAAACGGAGTTAAATCAAAGTCTCTGTGTCTTTCTACAAGCAAGAGTTCATATCCGGTAAACCCAGTGTTTTTTCAGCTCAAATGAATTTACACAGTTCACGAACCCAACAAGTTTTTCACTATTAACTAAAGAGCATCTATGTAAGAGATGCTGTGGTTTGTTACAGTTTCATAATCAGAGTTCAACTAGATATGGTAGGTATGAGTAGGACACACAGTTCTTTTTTTCTGGACATGCTCATATTTCTTGCTGTATTGCAGACTCTGGACAGAAGAGGATGCTTCTTGCGTTAAAACAGAGGGTGTTTCATGGATGAGAACACTGGTCTGAATTTCCCTTCACAAACGGAGTTAAACCAAAGGCTCTGTGTCTTCCTACAAGCAAGAGTTCATTTTCGGTAAACTCAGTGATATTTTGGCTCAAATGAATTTACACAGTTCTTGAACCCAACACGATTTTCACTATTAACTAAAGAGCATCTATATAACACATGCTGTGGTTTGTTAGTTACAGTTTCATGAGCAGAGTTCAACAAGATATGGTCCGTATGATTAGTAAACACAGTTCTTTTTATATGGGCATGATCATGTTTCTTGCTGTATTAGAGACGCTGGAAAGAAGAGCATGCTCTTTGGGTTAAAACAGAGTGGTGTTTCATGGATGAGAACTCTGGTCTGAATTTCTCTTCACAAACGGAGTGAAATCAAACCTCTGTGTCTTCCTACAAGCAAGAGTTCATTTCCGGTAAACACAGGGGTTTTACTGCTCAAATGAATTTACACAGTTCATGAACCCAACACGTTTATCACTATTAACTAAAGAGAATCTATGTAACACATGTTGTAGTTTGTTACAGTTTCATAAGCAGAGTTCAACTAGATATGGTCCCTATGAGTAGGAAACACAGTTCTTTTTTTCTGGGCATGCTCATGTTTCTGCTTTATTGGAGACGCTGGAAAGAAGAGCATGCTTCTTCCGTTAAAACAGAGGGTGTTTCATGGATGAGAACACTGGTCTGAATTTCCCTTCAGAAACGGAGTTAAATCAAAGTCTCTGTGTCTTCCTACAAGCAAGAGTTCATTTCCGGTAAACCCAGGGGTTTTTCTGCTCAAATGAATGTACACAGTTCATGAACCCAACACATTTTTCACTATTAACTAAAGAGCATCTATGTAAGAGATGCTGTGGTTTGTTACAGTTTCATAAGCAGATTTCAACTAGATATGGTCCGTATGAGTAGGAAACACAATTCTTTTTTTCAGGACATGCTCATATTTCTTGCTGTATTGCAGAAACTTGAAAGAAGAGGATGCTTCTTGCGTTAAACCAGAGGGAGTTTCATGGATGAGCACACTGGTCTGAATTTCCCTTCACAAACGGAGTTAAACCAAAGCCTCTGTGTCTTCCTACAAGCAAGAGTTCATTTCTGGCGAACCCAGTGATTTTTCGGCTCAAATGAATTTACACCGTTCATGAACCCAACACGTTTTTCACTATAAACGAAAGAGCATATTTGTAAGAGATGCTGTGGTTTGTTACAGTTTCATAAGCAGAGTTTAACTAGATATTGTCCGTATGAGTAAGAAACACAATTCTTTTTTTCTGGGCATGCTCATGTTTCTTGCTGTATTGTAGACTCTGGAAAGATGAGGAAGCTTCTTGCATTGAAACAGAGGGTGTTTCATGGATGAGAACACTGGTCTTAATTTTCCTTCTGAAACGGAGTTAAACCAAAGTCTCTGTGTCTTCCTACAAGCAGGAGTTCATTTCCGGTAACCCAGTGATTTTTCGGCTCAAATGAATTTACACAGTTCACGAACAAAACATGTTTTTCACTATTAACTAAAGAGCATCTATATAACACATGCTGTGGTTTGTTAGTTACAGTTTCATGAGCAGAGTTCAACAAGATATGGTCCGTATGATTAGTAAACACAGTCCTTTTTTTCTGGACATGCTCATGCTTCTTGCTGTATTAGAGACGCTGGAAAGAAGAGCATGCTTTTGCGTTAAAACAGAGTGTGTTTCATGAATGAGAACTCTGTTCTGAATTTCCCTTCACAAACGGAGTGAAACCAAAGCCTCTGTGTCTACCTACAAACAAGAGTTCATTTCTGGTAAACCCTGGGTTTTTATGGATCAAATGAATTTACCCAGTTCAGGAACCCAACACGTTTTTCACTATTAACAAAAGAACATCTATGTAAGAGATGCTTTGTTTTGATACAGTTTCATAAGCAGAGTTCAACTAGATATGGTCCGTATGAGTAGGAAACACAGTTCCTTTTTTCCGGACATGCTCATGTTTCTTGCTGTATTGTAGTTGCTAGAAAGAAGAACATGCTTCTTGCGATAAGACAGAGTATGTTTCATGGATGAGAACACTGGTCTGAATTTTGCTTCAGAAACGGAGTTAAACCAAAGTCTCTGTGTCTTCCTACAAGCAAGAGTTCATTTCCGGTAAAACCATTGATTTTTCGGCTCAAATGAATTTACACAGTTCAAGAACCCAACACGTTTTTCACTATTAACTAAAGAGCATCTATGTAAGAGATGATGTGGTTTGTTACAGTTTCATGAGCAGAGTTCAACTGGATATGGGCCGTATGAGTAGGAAACACAGTTCTTTTTTTCTGGACATGCTCCTATTTCTTGCTGTATTGCAGACTCTGGACAGAAGAGGATGCTTCTTGCGTTAAAACAGAGGGTGTTTCATAGATGAGAACACTGGTCTGAATTTCCCTTCACAAACGGAGTTAAACCAAAGTCTCTGTGTCTTCCTACAAGCAAGAGTTTATTTCAGGTAAAACCATTGATTTTTCGGCTCAAATGAATGTACACAGTTCATGAACCCAACACATTTTTCACTATTAACTAAAGAGCATCTATGTAAGAGATGCTGTGGTTTGTTACAGTTTCATAATCAGAGTTCAACTAGATATGGTAGGTATGAGTAGGACACACAGTTCTTTTTTTCTGGACATGCTCATATTTCTTGCTGTATTGCAGACTCTGGACAGAAGAGGATGCTTCTTGCGTTAAAACAGAGGGTGTTTCATGGATGAGAACACTGGTCTGAATTTCCCTTCACAAACGGAGTTAAACCAAAGGCTCTGTGTCTTCCTACAAGCAAGAGTTCATTTTCGGTAAACTCAGTGATATTTTGGCTCAAATGAATTTACACAGTTCTTGAACCCAACACGATTTTCACTATTAACTAAAGAGCATCTATATAACACATGCTGTGGTTTGTTAGTTACAGTTTCATGAGCAGAGTTCAACAAGATATGGTCCGTATGATTAGTAAACACAGTTCTTTTTATATGGGCATGATCATGTTTCTTGCTGTATTAGAGACGCTGGAAAGAAGAGCATGCTCTTTGGGTTAAAACAGAGTGGTGTTTCATGGATGAGAACTCTGGTCTGAATTTCTCTTCACAAACGGAGTGAAATCAAACCTCTGTGTCTTCCTACAAGCAAGAGTTCATTTCCGGTAAACACAGGGGTTTTACTGCTCAAATGAATTTACACAGTTCATGAACCCAACACGTTTATCACTATTAACTAAAGAGAATCTATGTAACACATGTTGTAGTTTGTTACAGTTTCATAAGCAGAGTACAACTAGATATGGTCCCTATGAGTAGGAAACACAGTTCTTTTTTTCTGGGCATGCTCATGTTTCTGCTTTATTGGAGACGCTGGAAAGAAGAGCATGCTTCTTCCGTTAAAACAGAGGGTGTTTCATGGATGAGAACACTGGTCTGAATTTCCCTTCAGAAACGGAGTTAAATCAAAGTCTCTGTGTCTTCCTACAAGCAAGAGTTCATTTCCGGTAAACCCAGGGGTTTTTCTGCTCAAATGAATGTACACAGTTCATGAACCCAACACATTTTTCACTATTAACTAAAGAGCATCTATGTAAGAGATGCTGTGGTTTGTTACAGTTTCATAAGCAGATTTCAACTAGATATGGTCCGTATGAGTAGGAAACACAATTCTTTTTTTCAGGACATGCTCATATTTCTTGCTGTATTGCAGAAACTTGAAAGAAGAGGATGCTTCTTGCGTTAAACCAGAGGGAGTTTCATGGATGAGCACACTGGTCTGAATTTCCCTTCACAAACGGAGTTAAACCAAAGCCTCTGTGTCTTCCTACAAGCAAGAGTTCATTTCTGGCGAACCCAGTGATTTTTCGGCTCAAATGAATTTACACCGTTCATGAACCCAACACGTTTTTCACTATAAACGAAAGAGCATATTTGTAAGAGATGCTGTGGTTTGTTACAGTTTCATAAGCAGAGTTTAACTAGATATGGTCCGTATGAGTAAGAAACACAATTCTTTTTTTCTGGGCATGCTCATGTTTCTTGCTGTATTGTAGACTCTGGAAAGATGAGGAAGCTTCTTGCATTGAAACAGAGGGTGTTTCATGGATGAGAACACTGGTCTTAATTTTCCTTCTGAAACGGAGTTAAACCAAAGTCTCTGTGTCTTCCTACAAGCAGGAGTTCATTTCCGGTAACCCAGTGATTTTTCGGCTCAAATGAATTTACACAGTTCACGAACCAAACATGTTTTTCACTATTAACTAAAGAGCATCTATATAACACATGCTGTGGTTTGTTAGTTACAGTTTCATGAGCAGAGTTCAACAAGATATGGTCCGTATGATTAGTAAACACAGTTCTTTTTTTCTGGACATGCTCATGCTTCTTGCTGTATTAGAGACGCTGGAAAGAAGAGCATGCTTTTGCGTTAAAACAGAGTGTGTTTCATGAATGAGAACTCTGTTCTGAATTTCCCTTCACAAACGGAGTGAAACCAAAGCCTCTGTGTCTACCTACAAACAAGAGTTCATTTCTGGTAAACCCTGGGTTTTTACGGATCAAATGAATTTACCCAGTTCAGGAACCCAACACGTTTTTCACTATTAACAAAAGAACATCTATGTAAGAGATGCTTTGTTTTGATACAGTTTCATAAGCAGAGTTCAACTAGATATGGTCCGTATGAGTAGGAAACACAGTTCCTTTTTTCCGGACATGCTCATGTTTCTTGCTGTATTGTAGTTGCTAGAAAGAAGAACATGCTTCTTGCGATAAGACAGAGTATGTTTCATGGATGAGAACACTGGTCTGAATTTTGCTTCAGAAACGGAGTTAAACCAAAGTCTCTGTGTCTTCCTACAAGCAAGAGTTCATTTCCGGTAAAACCATTGATTTTTCGGCTCAAATGAATTTACACAGTTCAAGAACCCAACACGTTTTTCACTATTAACTAAAGAGCATCTATGTAAGAGATGATGTGGTTTGTTACAGTTTCATGAGCAGAGTTCAACTGGATATGGGCCGTATGAGTAGGAAACACAGTTCTTTTTTTCTGGACATGCTCCTATTTCTTGCTGTATTGCAGACTCTGGACAGAAGAGGATGCTTCTTGCGTTAAAACAGAGGGTGTTTCATAGATGAGAACACTGGTCTGAATTTCCCTTCACAAACGGAGTTAAACCAAAGTCTCTGTGTCTTCCTACAAGCAAGAGTTTATTTCAGGTAAAACCATTGATTTTTCGGCTCAAATGAATGTACACAGTTCATGAACCCAACACATTTTTCACTATTAACTAAAGAGCATCTATGTAAGAGATGCTGTGGTTTGTTACAGTTTCATAATCAGATTTCAACTAGATATGGTCCGTATGAGTAGGAAACACAGTTCTTTTTTTCTGGACATGCTCATATTTCTTGCTGTATTGCAGACACTTGAAAGAAGAGGATGCTTCTTGCGTTAAAACAGAGTGTGTTTCATGGATGAGAACTCTGGTCTGAATTTTCCTCGGAAACGGAGTTAAATCAAAGTCTCTGTGTCTTTCTACAAGCAAGAGTTCATATCCGGTAAACCCAGTGATTTTTCGGCTCAAATGAATTTACACAGTTCACGAACCCAACAAGTTTTTCACTATTAACTAAAGAGCATCTATGTAAGAGATGCTGTGGTTTGTTACAGTTTCATAATCAGAGTTCAACTAGATATTGTAGGTATGAGTAGGACACACAGTTCTTTTTTTCTGGACATGCTCATATTTCTTGCTGTATTGCAGACTCTGGACAGAAGAGGATGCTTCTTGCGTTAAAACAGAGGGTGTTTCATGGATGAGAACACTGGTCTGAATTTCCCTTCACAAACGGAGTTAAACCAAAGGCTCTGTGTCTTCCTACAAGCAAGAGTTCATTTTCGGTAAACTCAGTGATATTTTGGCTCAAATGAATTTACACAGTTCTTGAACCCAACACGATTTTCACTATTAACTAAAGAGCATCTATATAACACATGCTGTGGTTTGTTAGTTACAGTTTCATGAGCAGAGTTCAACAAGATATGGTCCGTATGATTAGTAAACACAGTTCTTTTTATATGGGCATGATCATGTTTCTTGCTGTATTAGAGACGCTGGAAAGAAGAGCATGCTCTTTGGGTTAAAACAGAGTGGTGTTTCATGGATGAGAACTCTAGTCTGAATTTCTCTTCACAAACGGAGTGAAATCAAACCTCTGTGTCTTCCTACAAGCAAGAGTTCATTTCCGGTAAACACAGGGGTTTTACTGCTCAAATGAATTTACACAGTTCATGAACCCAACACGTTTTTCACTATTAACTAAAGAGAATCTATGTAACACATGTTGTAGTTTGTTACAGTTTCATAAGCAGAGTTCAACTAGATATGGTCCCTATGAGTAGGAAACACAGTTCTTTTTTTCTGGGCATGCTCATGTTTTCTGCTTTATTGGAGATGCTGGAAAGAAGAGCATGCTTCTTGCGTTAAAACAGAGGGTGTTTTATGGATGAGAACACTGGTCTGAATTTCCCTTCACAAACGGAGTTAAACCAAAGCCTCTGTGTCTTCCTACAAGCAAGAGTTCATTTCCGGTAAACCCAGGGATTTTTCGGCTCAAATGAATTTACACAGTTCTTGAACCCAACACGATTTTCAGTATTAACTAAAGAGCATATATTTAAGAGATGCTGTGGTTTGTTACAGTTTCATAAGCAGATTTCAACTAGATATGTTCTGTATGAATAGGAAACACAGTTCTTTTTTTCTGGGCATGCTCATTTTCCTGCTTTATTGGAGACGCTGGAAAGAAGAGCATGCCACTTGCGTTAAAATAGAGTATGTTTCATGTATGAGAACACTGGTCTGAATTTTCCTTCAGAAACGGAGTTAAACCAAAGCCTCTGTGTCTACCTAACAAACAAGAGTTCATTTCTGGTAAACCCTGGGTTTTTTCGGATCAAATGAATTTACCCAGTTCAGGAACCCAACACGTTTTTCACTATTAACAAAAGAACATCTATGTAAGAGATGCTGTGGTTTGTTACAGTTTCATAAGCCGAGTTCAACTGGATATGGGTAGTATGAGTAGGAAACACAGTTCTTTTTTTCTGGACATGCTCATATTTCTTGCTGTATTGTATACTCTGGTCAGAAGAGGATGCTTCTTGCGTTAAAACAGAGGGTGTTTCATGGATGAGAACACTGGTCTGAATTTCCCTTCACAAACAGAGTTAAACCAAAGGCTCTGTGTCTTCCTACAAGCAAGAGTTCATTTCCGGTAAACCCAGGGGTTTTTCTGCTCAAAAGAATGTACACAGTTCATGAACCCAACACATTTTTCACTATTAACTAAAGAGCATACATGTAAGAGATGCTGTGGTTTGTTACAGTTTCATAAGCAGATTTCAACTAGATATGGTCCGTATTAGTAGGAAACACAGTTCTTTTTTTCTGGACATGCTCATGTTTCTTGCTGTATTGGAGTTGCTAGAAAGAAGAACATGCTTCTTGCGGTAAAACAGAGTAGGTTTCATGGATGAGAACACTGGTCTGAATTTTCCTTCAGAAACAGAGTTAAACCAAAGTCTCTGTGTCTTCCTACAAGCAAGAGTTCATTTCCGGTAAAACCATTGATTTTTCGGCTCAAATGAATTTACACAGTTCACGAACCCAACAAGTTTTCGCTATTAACTAAAGAGCATCTATGTAAGAGATGATGTGAGTTGTTACAGTTTCATGAGCAGAGTTCAACTAGATATGGGCCGTATGAGTAGGAAACACAGTTCTTTTTTTCTGGGCATGCTCATGTTTCTTGCTGTATTAGAGACGCTGGAAAGAAGAGCATGCTCTTTGTGTTAAAACAGAGTGTGTTTCATGCATGAGAACTCTGGTGTAAATTTCCCTTCACAAACGGAGTGAAACCAAAGCCTCGGTGTCTTACTACAAGTAAGAGTTCATTTCCGGTAAACCCAGGTGTTTGTCTGCTCAAATGAATTTACACAGTTCATGAACCCAACACGTATTTCACTATTAACTAAAGAGCATCTATGTAACAAATGCTGTGGTTTGTTAAAATTTCATAAGAAGAGTTCAACTAAATATGGCCCGTATGACTAGGAAACACAGTTCTTTTTTTCTGGGCATGCTCATGTTTCCTGCTTTATTGGAGATGCTGGAAAGAAGAGCATGCTTCTTGCGTTAAAACTGAGTAGGTTTCATGGATGAGAACACTGGTCTGAATTTCCCTTCACAAACGGAGTTAAACCAAAGTCTGTGTCTTCCTACAAGCAAGAGTTCATATCCGGTAAACACAGTGATTTTTCGGCTCAAGTGAATTTACACAGTTCAGGAACCCAACTCGTTTTTCACTATTAACTAAAGAGCATCTACTTAAGAGATGATGTGGTTTGTTACAGTTTCATTGGCAGAGTTCAACTAGATATGGTCCGTATGAGTAGGAAACACAGTTCTTTTTTTCTGGGCATGCTCGTGTTTCGTGCTGTATTGCAAACTCTGGACAGAAGAGGATGCTTCTTGCATTAAAAAAGAGGGTGTTTCATGGATGAGAACACTGGTCTGAATTTCCCTTCACAAACGGAGTTAAACCAAAGGCTCTGTGTCTTCCTACAAGCAAGAGTTCATTTCAGGTAAAACCATTGATTTTTCGGCTCAAATGAATGTACACAGTTCATGAACCCAACACATTTTTCACTATTAACTAAAGAGCATCTATGTAAGAGATGCTGTGGTTTGTTACAGTTTCATAAGCAGATTTCAACTAGATATGGTCCGTATGAGTAGGAAACACAGTTCTTTTTTTCTGGACATGCCCATATTTCTTGCTGTATTGCAGACACTTGAAAGAAGAGGATGCTTCTTGCGTTAAAACAGAGTGTGTTTCATGGATGAGAACTCTGGTCTGAATTTTCCTCAGAAACGGAGTTAAATCAAAGTCTCTGTGTCTTTCTACAAGCAAGAGTTCATATCCGGTAAACCCAGTGATTTTTCGGCTCAAATGAATTTACACAGTTCACGAACCCAACAAGTTTTTCACTATTAACTAAAGAGCATCTATGTAAGAGATGCTGTGGTTTGTTACAGTTTCATAATCAGAGTTCAACTAGATATGGTAGGTATGAGTAGGACACACAGTTCTTTTTTTCTGGACATGCTCATATTTCTTGCTGTATTGCAGACTCTGGACAGAAGAGGATGCTTCTTGCGTTAAAACAGAGGGTGTTTCATGGATGAGAACACTGGTCTGAATTTCCCTTCACAAACGGAGTTAAACCAAAGGCTCTGTGTCTTCCTACAAGCAAGAGTTCATTTCCAGTAAACTCAGTGATATTTTGGCTCAAATGAATTTACACAGTTCTTGAACCCAACACGATTTTCACTATTAACTAAAGAGCATCTATATAACACATGCTGTGGTTTGTTAGTTACAGTTTCATGAGCAGAGTTCAACAAGTAATGGTCCGTATGATTAGTAAACACAGTTCTTTTTTTATGGGCATGCTCCTGTTTCTTGCTGTATTAGAGACGCTGGAAAGAAGAGCATGCTCTTTGGGTTAAAACAGAGTGGTGTTTCATGGATGAGAACTCTGGTCTGAATTTCTCTTCACAAACGGAGTGAAATCAAACCTCTGTGTCTTCCTACAAGCAAGAGTTCATTTCCTGTAAACACAGGGGTTTTACTGCTCAAATGAATTTACACAGTTCATGAACCCAACACGTTTTTCACTATTAACTAAAGAGAATCTATGTAACACATGTTGTAGTTTGTTACAGTTTCATAAGCAGAGTTCAACTAGATATGGTCCCTATGAGTAGGAAACACAGTTCTTTTTTTCTGGGCATGCTCATGTTTCCTGCTTTATTGGAGACGCTGGAAAGAAGAGCATGCTTCTTGCGTTAAAATAGAGTATGTTTCATGGATGAGAACACTGGTCTGAATTTTCCTTCACAAACGGAGTTAAACCAAAGTCTCTGTGTCCTCCTACAAGTAAGAGTTCATATCCGGTAAACCCAGTGATTTTTCATCTCAAATGAATTTACACAGTTCACGAACCCAACACGATTTTCAGTATTAACTAAAGAGCATCTATGTAAGAGACGCTGTGGTTTGTTACAGTTTCATGAGCAGAGTTCAACTAAATATGGCCCGTATGAGTAGGAAACACAGTTCTTTTTTTCTGGGCATGCTCATGTTTCTTACTGTATTAGAGACCTGGAAAGAAGAGCATGCTCTTTGCGCTAAAACAGAGTGTGTTTCATGGATGAGAACTCTGGTCTGAATTTCCCTTCACAAACGGAGTGAACCCAAAGCCTCTTTGTTTTCCTATGTGCAAGAGTTCATTTCTGGTAAACACAGTGATTTTTAGGCTCAAATGAATTTACACGGTTCTTGAAACCAACACGTTTGTCACTATTAACTAGAGAGCATCTATGTAACACATGCTGTGTTTTGTTACAGTTTCATAAGCAGAGTTCAACTAGATTTGGTCCGTATGAGTAGGAAAAACAGTTCTTCATTTCTGGGCATGCTCATGTTTCTTGCTGTATTGGAGACGCTGGAAGAAGAGCATGCTTCTTGCGTTATGACAGAGTATGTTTCATGGATGAGAACACTGGTCTGAATTTTCCTTCAAAAACGGAGTTAAACCAAAGGCTCTGTGTCTTCCTACAGGCAAGAGTTCATATCCGGTAAACCCAGTGATTGTTAGGCTCAAATGAAATTACACAGTTCACGAACCCAAAACGTTTTTCACAATTAACTAAAGAGCATCTATGTAACACATGCTGTGGTTTGTTACAGTTTCATAATCAGAGTTCAACTAGATATGGTCTCTATGAGTAGGAAACACATTTCTTTTTTTCTGGGCATGCTCATGTTTATTGCTGTATTGCAGACTCTGGAAAGAAGACGAACCTTCTTGTGTTAAAACAGAGGGTGTTCATGGATGAGAACACTGGTCTGAATTTCCCTTCACAAATGCAGTTAAACCAAAGCCTCTGTGTCTTCCTACAAGCAAGAGTTCATTTCCGGTAAACCCAGTGATTTTTCGGCTCAAATGAATTTACACAGTTCTTGAACCCAACACGTTTTTCACTATAAACGAAAGAGCATATATGTAAGAGATGCTGTGGTTTGTTACAGTTTCTTAAGCAGAGTTTAACTAGATATAGTCCGTATGACTAAGAAACACAATTCTTTTTTTCTGGGCATGCTCATGTTTCTTGCTGTATTGGAGACGCTGGAAAGAAGAGCATGCTTCTTGTGTTAAAACAGAGTATGTTTCTTGGATGAGAACACTGGTCTGAATTTTCCTTCAGAAAAGTCGTTAAACCAAAGCCTCTGTGTCTTACTACAAGCAAGAGTTCATTTCCGGTAAACCCAGGAGATTTTCGGCTCAAATGAATTTACACAGTTCAGGAACCCAACACGTTTTTCACCATAAACGAAAGAGCATATATGTAAGAGATGCTGTGGTTTGTTACAGTTTCATAAGCAGAGTTCAACTAGATATGGTCCATATGAGAAGGAAACACAGTTCTTTTTTTCTGGGCATGCTCATGTTTCTTGCTGTATTAGAGACCTGGAAGAAGAGCATGCTCTTTGTGCTAAAACAGAGTGTGTTTCATGGATGAGAACTCTGGTCTGAATTTCCCTTCACAAACGGAGTGAAACCAAAGCATCTGTGTTTTCTTATGAGCAAGAGTTCATTTCCAGTAAACCCAGGGGTTTTTCTGCTCAAATGAATTTACACAGTACATGAGGAAACTCAGTCACCTTTCAGGTCAAACAAAGCTACATCGTTCACGTAGCTGACACGTTTCTTGCTCTTCACTGTAAAGCATTGGATGTTATAGGACCTGTGGTTTGTATCAGTTTCCGAAGCAGAGGTGAACTAGCAATTGTCCATATGTGTAGGAAACACTGTTCCTTTGTTCTGAGTACCCTCAAGTTTCTGGCTCTATTAGAGACTCTAGAAAGCAAGAGCATGCTTCGTGCTCTAAAGCAGATTGTGTTTCATGGATGAGAACTGTGCTGTGTGTTTGCCTTCAGAAATGGAGTTTCATTCCAGGCTCTGTGTCTTCCTACAAGCAAGACATCTTTTCAGGTAAACTCAGTCAATTTTCAGCTCAAAGGAAGCTACATCGTTGATGAAGCTCACACGTTTCTCGCTCTTAAATGGAAGGCATAGCATGTTAATGGAACTGTGCTTTGTATCAGTTTCAGAAGAAGTGTTGACGTAGATATGTTCCGTATGTGTAGGCAACACCCTTATTCTGTTCTCACCACAGTCACGGTTCTTGCTGTTTTAGAGACCCTTAGAAAGCAAGAGCGTGGTTCTTGCTCTAAAGCAGAGTGTGTTTCATGGATGAGAACTGTGCTGTGTGTTTCCATTCAGAAATGGAGTTAAATTCCAGGATCTGTGTCTTCCTACAAGCAAGACATCATTTTAGGTAAACGCAGTCACTTTTCAGCTCAAATGAATATAAATTGTTTAGGAAGCTCACACGTTTCTCGCTCTTAACTGAAAAGCATTGGATGTTAGATGACTTGTGGTTTGTATCAGTTTCAGAAGCAGAGTTGAACTAGCAATGGTCCATATGTGTAGGAAACACCGTTCTTTTGTTCTGAGCACTCTTTCAAGTTTCTGACTCTTTTATAGTCTCTAGAAAGCAAGAGCGTGCTTCTTGCTCTAAAGCAGAGTGTGTTTCATGGATGAGAATTGTGCTGTGTGTCTCCCTTCAGAAATGGAGTTAAATCCCAGGCTCTGTGTCTTCCTACAAGCAAGACATCTTTTTAGGTAAACTCAGTCACTTTTCAGCTCAAAGGAAGCTACATCGTTGACGAAGCTCACACATTTCTCGCTCTTAAATGGAAAGCATTGTATGTTAATGGAACTGTGCTTTGTATCAGTTTCAGAAGAAGAGTTGACCTAGATATGTTCCGTATGTGTAGGAAACACCATTATTTTGTTCGGACCACAGTCACGTTTCCTGCTGTATTAGAGACTCTTAGAAAGCAAGAGCATGCTTCTTGCTCTAAAGCAGAGTGTGTTTCATGGATGAGAACTGTGCTGTGTGTTTCCCTTCAGAAATGGAGTTAAATTCCAGGCTCTGTGTCTTCCTACGAGCAAGACATCATTTCAGGTAAACGCAGTCACTTTTCAGCTCAAATGAACATAAATCGTTTTGAAGCTCACACGTTTCTCGATCTTAACTGAAAAGCATTGGATGTTAGATGACTTGTGATTTGTATCAGTTTCAGAAGCAGAGTTGGACTAGCAATGGTCCGTATGTATAGGAAACACCGTTCTTTTGTTCTGAGCACACTCACATTTCCTGCTCTATTAGAGACTCTAGAAAGCAATAGCATGCTTCATCCTATACACATAGTGTTTTTCAAGGATGAGAACTGTGCTGTGTGTTTCCCTTCAGAAATGGAGTTAAATTCCAGGCTCTGTATTGGTTAAATTATTAAGGCCACTCCATGTAGTTAAAAGGGAGGTTTATTTTGTGGGGTAACTTACAAATGAAGGGGTAGGTTACAGGGTATGGCAAGAGTATAGCGCAGTCCGTCGATGTTCTCTGGAGAACTCTGCTCGGTCTACCTCCAGCGTCAAGAATCTGGGAACCAAGAGAGAGAGCTCTTCCCGATCCTTGTACTTCTACTTCTTCCTACGCCATGACTTGTGGGCGTGACCATTACCGAAGCCTCAGTGGGGGTTGGAACTTCCAGGCCAATGCTGGGATGGCTATCCACTACAGCTCTGTGTCTTCCTACAAGCAAAACATCATTTCATGTAAACGCAGTCACTTTTCAGCTCAAATGAATATAAATCGTTTACGAACATAACACATTTCTCGCTCTTAAGTGTAAAGCATTGGATGTTAGATGACTTGTGGTATGTATCAGATTCAGAAGCAGAGTTGAACTAGCAATGGTCCGTATGTGTAGGAAACACCGTTCATTTGTTAAGAGCACACTCATGTTTAATGCTCTATTAGAGACACTAGAGAGCAAGAGCGTGCTTCTTCCTAGACGCAGAGTGTGTTTCATCGTGAGCAATGTGCTGTGTGTTTCCCTTCAGAAATGGAGTTAAATCACAGGCTCTGTATCTTCCTACAACCAAGACTTCGTTTCACGTAAACTCAATCACCTTTCAGCTAAAACAAAGCTACATCGTTCACTTAGCTGACACGTTTCTTGCTCTTCACTGTAAAGCATTGGAAGTTAGAGGACCTGTGGTTTGTATCAGTTTCAGAAGCAGAGTTGAAGTAGCAATTGTCCATATGTGTAGGAAACACCGTTCTTTTGTTCTTAGTACCCTCAAGTTTCTGGCTCTATTAGAGATTCTAGAAAGCAAGAGCATGCTTCGTGCTCTAAAGCAGAGTGTGTTTCATGGAAGAGAACTGTGCTGTGTGTTTCCCTTCAGAAATGGAGTTAAATCGCAGGCTCTGTGTCTTCCTACAAGCAAGATATCTTTTCAGGTATACTCAGTCACTTTTTACCTCAAAGGAAGCTACATCGTTCAAGAAGATCACAAGTTTCTCTCTCTTAACTGGAAAGCATTGCATGTTAGAGGAACTGTGGTTTGTATCAGTTTCTGAAGAAGAGTTTTCCTACATATGGTCAGTATGTGTATGAAACACCGTTATTTTGTTCTGACCACAGTCACGTTTCTTGCTGTATTAGAGAATCTAGAAAACAAGATCGTGCTTCTTGCTCTAAAGCAGAGTGTGTTTCATGGATGAGAACTGTGCTGTGTGTTTCCCTTCATAAATGGAGTTTAATCACAGGCTCTGTGTCTTCCTACAAGCAAGACATCTTTTCAGGTAAACTCAGTCACTTTTTAGCTCAAAGGAAGCTACATCGTTCACGAATCTCACAGGTTTCTCGCTCTTAACTGGGAAGCATTGGATGTTAGATGACTTGTGGTTTGTATCACTTTCAGAAGCAGAGTTGAACTAGGAATGGTCTGTATGTGTAGGAAACAACGTTTTTTGTTCTGAGCACACTTTCAAGTTTCTGACTCTATTATAGACTCTAGAAAGCAAGAGCATGCTTCTTGCTCTAAAGCAGTGTGTTTCATGGATGAGAACTGTGCTGTGTGTTTCCCTTCAGAAATGGAGTTTAATCCCAGGCTCTGTGTCTTCCTACAAGCAAGACATCTTTTCAGGTAAACTCAGTCACTTTTCACCTCAAAGGAAGCTACATTGTTGACGAAGCTCACACGTTTCTCGCTCTTAACTGGAAAGCATTGCATGTTAAAGGAACTGTGCTTTGTATCAGTTTCAGAAGAAGAGTTGACCTAGATATGTTCTGTATGTGTAGGAAACACCCTTATTTTGTTCTGACCACAGTCACGTGTCCTGCAGTATTAGAGACTCTTAGAAAGCAAGAGCGTGCTTCTTTCTCTAAAACAGAGTGTGTTTCAGGGATGAGAACTGTGCTGTGTGTTTCCCTTCAGAAATGGAGTTAAATCCCAGGCTCTGTGTCTTCCTACAAGCAAGACATCATTTCAGGTAAACGCTGTCACTTTTCATCTCAAATGAATATAAATTGTTTAGGAAGCTCACACGTTTCTCGCTCATAACTGAAAAGCATTGGTTGTTAGATGACTTGTGGTTTGTATCAGTTTCAGAAGCAGAGTTGAACTAGCTATGGTCCGTGTGTATAGGAAACACCGTTCTTTTGTTCTGAGCACACTCACGTTTACTGCTATAGTAGAGACACTAGAAAGCAAGAGCGTGCTTCTTCCTAGACGCAGAGTGTGTTTCATCGTGAGAACTGTGCTGTGTGTTTCCCTTCAGAAATGGAGTTAAATCACAGGCTCTGTATCTTCCTACAACCAAGACTTCGTTTCACGTAAACTCAATCACCTTTCAGCTAAAACAAAGCTACATTGTTCACGTAGCTGACACGTTTCTTGCTCTTCACTGTAAAGCATTGGAAGTTAGAGGACCTGTGGTTTGTATCAGTTTCAGAAGCAGAGTTGAAGTAGCAATTGTCCATATGTGTAGGAAACACCGTACTTTTGTTCTGAGTACCCTCAAGTTTCTGGCTCTATTAGAGACTCTAGAAAGCAAGAGCATGCTTCGTGCTCTAAAGCAGATTGTGTTTCATGGATGAGAACTGTGCTGTGTGTTTGCCTTCAGAAATGGAGTTTCATTCCAGGCTATGTGTCTTCCTACAAGCAAGACATCTTTTCAGGTAAACTCAGTCAATTTTCAGCTCAAAGGAAGCTACATCGTTGATGAAGCTCACACGTTTCTTGCTCTTAAATGGAAGGCATTGCATGTTAATGGAACTGTGCTTTGTATCAGTTTCAGAAGAAGTGTTGACGTAGATATGTTCCGTATGTGTAGGCAACACCCTTATTCTGTTCTCACCACAGTCACGGTTCTTGCTGTTTTAGAGACCCTTAGAAAGCAAGAGCGTGGTTCTTGCTCTAAAGCAGAGGGTGTTTCATGGATGAGAACTGTGCTGTGTGTTTCCATTCAGAAATGGAGTTAAATTCCAGGATCTGTGTCTTCCTACAAGCAAGACATCATTTTAGGTAAACGCAGTCACTTTTCAGCTCAAATGAATATAAATCGTTTAGGAAGCTCACACGTTTCTCGCTCTTAACTGAAAAGCATTGGACGTTAGATGACTTGTGGTTTGTATCAGTTTCAGAAGCAGAGTTGAACTAGCAATGGTCCGTATGTGTAGGAAACACCGTTCTTTTGTTCTGAGCACTCTTTCAAGTTTCTGACTCTTTTATAGTCTCTAGAAAGCAAGAGCGTGCTTCTTGCTCTAAAGCAGAGTGTGTTTCATGGATGAGAACTGTGCTGTGTGTCTCCCTTCAGAAATGGAGTTAAATCCCAGGCTCTGTGTCTTCCTACAAGCAAGACATCTTTTTAGGTAAACTCAGTCACTTTTCAGCTCAAAGGAAGCTACATCGTTGACGAAGCTCACACATTTCTCGCTCTTAAATGGAAAGCATTGTATGTTAATGGAACTGTGCTTTGTATCAGTTTCAGAAGAAGAGTTGACCTAGATATGTTCCGTATGTGTAGGAAACACCATTATTTTGTTCGGACCACAGTCACGTTTCCTGCTGTATTAGAGACTCTTAGAAAGCAAGAGCATGCTTCTTGCTCTAAAGCAGAGTGTGTTTCATGGATGAGAACTGTGCTGTGTGTTTCCCTTCAGAAATGGAGTTAAATTCCAGGCTCTGTGTCTTCCTACGAGCAAGACATCATTTCAGGTAAACGCAGTCACTTTTCAGCTCAAATGAACATAAATCGTTTTGAAGCTCACACGTTTCTCGATCTTAACTGAAAAGCATTGGATGTTAGATGACTTGTGATTTGTATCAGTTTCAGAAGCAGAGTTGGACTAGCAATGGTCCGTATGTATAGGAAACACCGTTCTTTTGTTCTGAGCACACTCACATTTCCTGCTCTATTAGAGACTCTAGAAAGCAATAGCATGCTTCATCCTATACACATAGTGTTTTTCAAGGATGAGAACTGTGCTGTGTGTTTCCCTTCAGAAATGGAGTTAAATTACAGGCTCTGTATTGGTTAAATTATTAAGGCCACTCCATGTAGTTAAAAGGGAGGTTTATTTTGTGGGGTAACTTACAAATGAAGGGGTAGGTTACAGGGTATGGCAAGAGTATAGCGCAGTCCATCGATGTTCTCTGGAGAACTCTGCTCGGTCTACCTCCAGCGTCAAGAATCTGGTTACCAAGAGAGAGAGCTCTTCCCGATCCTTGTTCTTCTACTTCTTCCTACGCCATGACTTGTGGGCGTGACCATTACCGAAGCCTCAGTGGGGGTTGGAACTTCCAGGCCAATGCTGGGATGGCTATCCACTACAGCTCTGTGTCTTCCTACAAGCAAAATATCATTTCATGTAAACGCAGTCACTTTTCAGCTCAAATGAATATAAATCGTTTACGAACATAACACATTTCTCGCTCTTAAGTGTAAAGCATTGGATGTTAGATGACTTGTGGTATGTATCAGTTTCAGAAGCAGAGTTGAACTAGCAATGGTCTGTATGTGTAGGAAACACCGTTCATTTGTTAAGAGCACACTCATGTTTAATGCTCTATTAGAGACACTAGAGAGCAAGAGCGTGCTTCTTCCTAGACGCAGAGTGTGTTTCATCGTGAGCAATGTGCTGTGTGTTTCCCTACAGAAATGGAGTTAAATCACAGGCTCTGTATCTTCCTACAACCAAGACTTCGTTTCACGTAAACTCAATCACCTTTCAGCTAAAACAAAGCTACATCGTTCACGTAGCTGACACGTTTCTTGCTCTTCACTGTAAAGCATTGGAAGTTAGAGGACCTGTGGTTTGTATCAGTTTCAGAAGCAGAGTTGAAGTAGCAATTGTCCATATGTGTAGGAAACACCGTTCTTTTGTTCTGAGTACCCTCAAGTTTCTGGCTCTATTAGAGATTCTAGAAAGCAAGAGCATGCTTCGTGCTCTAAAGCAGAGTGTGTTTCATGGATGAGAACTGTGCTGTGTGTTTCCCTTCAGAAATGGAGTTAAATCGCAGGCTCTGTGTCTTCCTACAAGCAAGATATCTTTTCAGGTATACTCAGTCACTTTTTACCTCAAAGGAAGCTACATCGTTCAAGAAGATCACAAGTTTCTCTCTCTTAAATGGAAAGCATTGCATGTTAGAGGAACTGTGGTTTGTATCAGTTTCTGAAGAAGAGTTTTCCTACATATGGTCAGTATGTGTATGAAACACCGTTATTTTGTTCTGACCACAGTCACGTTTCTTGCTGTATTAGAGACTCTAGAAAACAAGATCGTGCTTCTTGCTCTAAAGCAGAGTGTGTTTCATGGATGAGAACTGTGCCGTGTGTTTCCCTTCATAAATGGAGTTTAATCACAGGCTCTGTGTCTTCCTACAAGCAAGACATCTTTTCAGGTAAACTCAGTCACTTTTTAGCTCAAAGGAAGCTACATCGTTCACGAATCTCACACGTTTCTCGCTCTTAACTGGGAAGCATTGGATGTTAGATGACTTGTGGTTTGTATCAGTTTCAGAAGCAGAGTTGAACTAGGAATGGTCTGTATGTGTAGGAAACAACGTTTTTTGTTCTGAGCACACTTTCAAGTTTCTGACTCTATTATAGACTCTAGAAAGCAAGAGCATGCTTCTTGCTCTAAAGCAGTGTGTTTCATGGATGAGAACTGTGCTGTGTGTTTCCCTTCAGAAATGGAGTTTAATCCCAGGCTCTGTGTCTTCCTACAAGCAAGACATCTTTTCAGGTAAACTCAGTCACTTTTCACCTCAAAGGAAGCTACATTGTTGACGAAGCTCACACGTTTCTCGCTCTTAACTGGAAAGCATTGCATGTTAAAGGAACTGTGCTTTGTATCAGTTTCAGAAGAAGAGTTGACCTAGATATGTTCCGTATGTGTAGGAAACACCCTTATTTTGTTCTGACCACAGTCACGTGTCCTGCAGTATTAGAGACTCTTAGAAAGCAAGAGCGTGCTTCTTTCTCTAAAACAGAGTGTGTTTCAGGGATGAGAACTGTGCTGTGTGTTTCCCTTCAGAAATGGAGTTAAATTCCAGGATCTGTGTCTTCCTACAAGCAAGACATCATTTCAGGTAAACGCTGTCACTTTTCATCTCAAATGAATATAAATCGTTTAGGAAGCTCACACGTTTCTCGCTCATAACTGAAAAGCATTGGTTGTTAGATGACTTGTGGTTTGTATCAGTTTCAGAAGCAGAGTTGAACTAGCTATGGTCCGTATGTATAGGAAACACCGTTCTTTTGTTCTGAGCACACTCACGTTTACTGCTATAGTAGAGACACTAGAAAGCAAGAGCGTGCTTCTTCCTAGACGCAGAGTGTGTTTCATCGTGAGAACTGTGCTGTGTGTTTCCCTTCAGAAATGGAGTTAAATCACAGGCTCTGTATCTTCGTACAACCAAGACTTCGTTTCACGTAAACTCAATCACCTTTCAGCTAAAACAAAGCTACATCGTTCACGTAGCTGACACGTTTCTTGCTCTTCACTGTAAAGCATTGGAAGTTAGAGGACCTGTGGTTTGTATCAGTTTCAGAAGCAGAGTTGAAGTAGCAATTGTCCATATGTGTAGGAAACACCGTTCTTTTGTTCTGAGTACCCTCAAGTTTCTGGCTCTATTAGAGATTCTAGAAAGCAGGAGCATGCTTCGTGCTCTAAAGCAGAGTGTGTTTCATGGATGAGAACTGTGCTGTGTGTTTCCCTTCAGAAATGGAGTTAAATCGCAGGCTCTGTGTCTTCCTACAAGCAAGATATCTTTTCAGGTATACTCAGTCACTTTTTACCTCAAAGCAAGCTACATCGTTCAAGAAGATCACAAGTTTCTCTCTCTTGACTGGAAAGCATTGCATGTTAGAGGAACTGTGGTTTGTATCAGTTTCAGAAGCAGAGTTGAACTAGCTATGGTCCGTATGTATAGGAAACACCGTTCTTTTGTTCTGAGCACACTCACGTTTCCTGCTCTATCAGATTCTAGACAGCAATAGCATGCTTCATCCTATACACAGACTGTTTTTCAAGGATGAGAACTGTGCTGTGTGTTTCCCTTCAGAAACGGAGCTAAATTCCAGGCTCTATGTCTTCCTACAAGCAAGACATCATTTCAGGTAAACGCAGTCACTTTTCAGCTCAAATGACTATAAATCATTTACGAAGCTCACAAGTTTCTCGCTCTTAACTGAAAAGCATTGGATGTTAGATGACTTGTGGTTTGTATCAGTTTCAGAAGCAGAGTTGAACTAGCAATGGTCCGTATGTGTAGGAAACACCGTTCTTTTGTTCTGAGCATACTCACGTTTCCTGCTATATTAGAGCCTCTAGAAAGCAAGAGTGTGCTTCTTCCTAGACGCAGAGTGTGTTTCATCGTGAGAACTGTGCTGTGTGTTTCCCTTCAGAAATGGAGTTAAATCCCAGGCTCTGTGTCTTCCTACATGCAAGACATCTTTTCAGGTAAACTCAGTCAATTCTCAGCTCAAAGGAAGCTACATCGTTCACGAAGCTCACAGGTTTCTTGCTCCTAACTGGAAAGCATTGCATGTTAGGGGAAATGTGGTTTGAATCAGTTTCAGAAGAAGAGTTGACCTAGATATGGTCCGTATGTGTAGGAAACACCGTTATTTTGTTCTATCCACAGTCACGTTTCCTGCTGTATTAGATACTCTTAAAAAGAAATATCGTGCTTCTTGATCTAAAGCAGAGTGTGTTTCAGGAATGAGAACTGTGCTGTGTGTTTCCCTTCAGAAATGGAATTAAATTCCAGGCTCTGTGTCTTCCTACAAGCAAGACATCATTTCAGGTAAACGCAGTCACTTTTCATCTCAAATGAATATAAATTGTTTACTAAGCTCACACGTTTCTCGGTCTTAACTGAAAAGCATTGGTTGTTAGATGACTTGTGGTTTGTATCAGTTTCAGAAGCAGAGTTGAACTAGCAATGGTCCGTATGTGTAGGAAACACCGTTCTTTTGTTCTGAGCATACTTTCAAGTTTCTGGCTCTATTATAGACTCTAGAAAGCAAGAGCATGCTTCCTGATCTAAAGCAGAGTGTGTTTCATGGATGAGAACTGTGCTGTGTGTTTCACTTCAGAAATGGAGTTAAATCCCAGGCTCTGTGTCTTCCTACAAGCAAGACATCTTTTCAGGTAAACTCAGTCACTTTTCAGCTCAATTGAAGCTACATCTTTCACGAAGCTCACACGTTTCTCGCTCTTAACTGGAAAGCATTGCATGTTAATGGAACTGTGCTTTGTATCAGTTTCAGAAGAAGAGTTGACCTAGATATGGTCCGTAGGTGTAGGAAACACGGTTATTTTTTCTGACCACAGTCACGTTTCTTGCTGTATTAGAGACTCATAGAAAGCAAGAGGGTACTTCTTGCTCTAAAGCAGATTGTGTTTCATGGATGAGAACTGTGCTGTGTGTTTCCCTTCAGAAATGGAGTTAAATCCCAGGCTCTGTGTCTTCCTACAAGCAAGACATTTTTTCAGGTAAACTCAGTCACTTTTCAGCTCAAAGGAAGCTACATCGTTCACGAAGCTCACACGTTTCTCGCTCTTAAATGGAAAGCCTTGGATGTTAGATGACTTGTGGTTTGTATCAGTTTCAGAAGAAGAGTTGACCTAGATATCGTCCGTATGTCTAGGAAAAACCCTTATTTTGTTCTGACCACAGTCAAGTTTGCTGCTGTATTAGAGACTCTTAGAAAGCAAGGGCATGCACCGTGCTCTAAAGCAGAGTGTGTTTCATGGATGAGAACTGTGCTGTGTGTTTCCCTTCATAAATGGAGTTAAATTCCAGGCTCTGTGTCTTCCTACAAGCAAGACATCATTTCAGGTAAACGCAGTCACTTTTCAGCTCAAATTTTTATAAATCGTTTACGAAGCTCACACGTTTCTCGCTCTTAACTGAAAAGCATTGGATGTTAGATGACTTTGGTTCATATCAGTATCAGAAGCAGAGTTGAACTAGCAATGGTCCGTATGTGTAGGAAACAACGTTTTTTGTTCTGAGCACACTTTCAAGTTTCTGACTCTATTATAGACTCTAGAAAGCAAGAGCATGCTTCTTGCTCTAAAGCAGTGTGTTTCATGGATGAGAACTGTGCTGTGTGTTTCCCTTCAGAAATGGAGTTTAATCCCAGGCTCTGTGTCTTCCTACAAGCAAGACATCTTTTCAGGTAAACTCAGTCACTTTTCACCTCAAAGGAAGCTACATTGTTGACGAAGCTCACACGTTTCTCGCTCTTAACTGGAAAGCATTGCATGTTAAAGGAACTGTGCTTTGTATCAGTTTCAGAAGAAGAGTTGACCTAGATATGTTCCGTATGTGTAGGAAACACCCTTATTTTGTTCTGACCACAGTCACGTGTCCTGCAGTATTAGAGACTCTTAGAAAGCAAGAGCGTGCTTCTTTCTCTAAAACAGAGTGTGTTTCAGGGATGAGAACTGTGCTGTGTGTTTCCCTTCAGAAATGGAGTTAAATTCCAGGATCTGTGTCTTCCTACAAGCAAGACATCATTTCAGGTAAACGCTGTCACTTTTCATCTCAAATGAATATAAATCGTTTAGGAAGCTCACACGTTTCTCGCTCATAACTGAAAAGCATTGGTTGTTAGATGACTTATGGTTTGTATCAGTTTCAGAAGCAGAGTTGAACTAGCTATGGTCCGTATGTATAGGAAACACCGTTCTTTTGTTCTGAGCACACTCACGTTTACTGCTATAGTAGAGACACTAGAAAGCAAGAGCGTGCTTCTTCCTAGACGCAGAGTGTGTTTCATCGTGAGAACTGTGCTGTGTGTTTCCCTTCAGAAATGGAGTTAAATCACAGGCTCTGTATCTTCGTACAACCAAGACTTCGTTTCACGTAAACTCAATCACCTTTCAGCTAAAACAAAGCTACATCGTTCACGTAGCTGACACGTTTCTTGCTCTTCACTGTAAAGCATTGGAAGTTAGAGGACCTGTGGTTTGTATCAGTTTCAGAAGCAGAGTTGAAGTAGCAATTGTCCATATGTGTAGGAAACACCGTTCTTTTGTTCTGAGTACCCTCAAGTTTCTGGCTCTATTAGAGATTCTAGAAAGCAGGAGCATGCTTCGTGCTCTAAAGCAGAGTGTGTTTCATGGATGAGAACTGTGCTGTGTGTTTCCCTTCAGAAATGGAGTTAAATCGCAGGCTCTGTGTCTTCCTACAAGCAAGATATCTTTTCAGGTATACTCAGTCACTTTTTACCTCAAAGCAAGCTACATCGTTCAAGAAGATCACAAGTTTCTCTCTCTTGACTGGAAAGCATTGCATGTTAGAGGAACTGTGGTTTGTATCAGTTTCAGAAGCAGAGTTGAACTAGCTATGGTCCGTATGTATAGGAAACACCGTTCTTTTGTTCTGAGCACACTCACGTTTCCTGCTCTATCAGATTCTAGACAGCAATAGCATGCTTCATCCTATACACAGACTGTTTTTCAAGGATGAGAACTGTGCTGTGTGTTTCCCTTCAGAAACGGAGCTAAATTCCAGGCTCTATGTCTTCCTACAAGCAAGACATCATTTCAGGTAAACGCAGTCACTTTTCAGCTCAAATGACTATAAATCATTTACGAAGCTCACAAGTTTCTCGCTCTTAACTGAAAAGCATTGGATGTTAGATGACTTGTGGTTTGTATCAGTTTCAGAAGCAGAGTTGAACTAGCAATGGTCCGTATGTGTAGGAAACACCGTTCTTTTGTTCTGAGCATACTCACGTTTCCTGCTATATTAGAGCCTCTAGAAAGCAAGAGTGTGCTTCTTCCTAGACGCAGAGTGTGTTTCATCGTGAGAACTGTGCTGTGTGTTTCCCTTCAGAAATGGAGTTAAATCCCAGGCTCTGTGTCTTCCTACATGCAAGACATCTTTTCAGGTAAACTCAGTCAATTCTCAGCTCAAAGGAAGCTACATCGTTCACGAAGCTCACAGGTTTCTTGCTCCTAACTGGAAAGCATTGCATGTTAGGGGAAATGTGGTTTGTATCAGTTTCAGAAGAAGAGTTGACCTAGATATGGTCCGTATGTGTAGGAAACACCGTTATTTTGTTCTATCCACAGTCACGTTTCCTGCTGTATTAGAGACTCTTAAAAAGAAAGATCGTGCTTCTTGATCTAAAGCAGAGTGTGTTTCAGGAATGAGAACTGTGCTGTGTGTTTCCCTTCAGAAATGGAATTAAATTCCAGGCTCTGTGTCTTCCTACAAGCAAGACATCATTTCAGGTAAACGCAGTCACTTTTCATCTCAAATGAATATAAATTGTTTACTAAGCTCACACGTTTCTCGGTCTTAACTGAAAAGCATTGGTTGTTAGATGACTTGTGGTTTGTATCAGTTTCAGAAGCAGAGTTGAACTAGCAATGGTCCGTATGTGTAGGAAACACCGTTCTTTTGTTCTGAGCATACTTTCAAGTTTCTGGCTCTATTATAGACTCTAGAAAGCAAGAGCATGCTTCCTGATCTAAAGCAGAGTGTGTTTCATGGATGAGAACTGTGCTGTGTGTTTCACTTCAGAAATGGAGTTAAATCCCAGGCTCTGTGTCTTCCTACAAGCAAGACATCTTTTCAGGTAAACTCAGTCACTTTTCAGCTCAATTGAAGCTACATCTTTCACGAAGCTCACACGTTTCTCGCTCTTAACTGGAAAGCATTGCATGTTAATGGAACTGTGCTTTGTATCAGTTTCAGAAGAAGAGTTGACCTAGATATGGTCCGTAGGTGTAGGAAACACGGTTATTTTTTCTGACCACAGTCACGTTTCTTGCTGTATTAGAGACTCATAGAAAGCAAGAGGGTACTTCTTGCTCTAAAGCAGATTGTGTTTCATGGATGAGAACTGTGCTGTGTGTTTCCCTTCAGAAATGGAGTTAAATCCCAGGCTCTGTGTCTTCCTACAAGCAAGACATTTTTTCAGGTAAACTCAGTCACTTTTCAGCTCAAAGGAAGCTACATCGTTCACGAAGCTCACACGTTTCTCGCTCTTAAATGGAAAGCCTTGGATGTTAGATGACTTGTGGTTTGTATCAGTTTCAGAAGAAGAGTTGACCTAGATATCGTCCGTATGTCTAGGAAAAACCCTTATTTTGTTCTGACCACAGTCAAGTTTGCTGCTGTATTAGAGACTCTTAGAAAGCAAGGGCATGCACCGTGCTCTAAAGCAGAGTGTGTTTCATGGATGAGAACTGTGCTGTGTGTTTCCCTTCATAAATGGAGTTAAATTCCAGGCTCTGTGTCTTCCTACAAGCAAGACATCATTTCAGGTAAACGCAGTCACTTTTCAGCTCAAATTTTTATAAATCGTTTACGAAGCTCACACGTTTCTCGCTCTTAACTGAAAAGCATTGGATGTTAGATGACTTTGGTTCGTATCAGTATCAGAAGCAGAGTTGAACTAGCAATGGTCCGTATGTGTAGGAAACACCGTTCTTTTGTTCTGAGCACACTGTCAAGTTTCTGGCTCTATTAGAGATTCTAGAAAGCAAGAGCGTGCTTCTTGTTCTAAAGCAGAGTGTGTTTCACAGAGGACACCTCTGCTGTGTGTTTCCCTTCAGAAATGGAGTTAAATCCCAGGCTTTTTGTCTTCCTACATGCAAGATTCGTTTCAGGTAAACTCACTCACGTTTCAGCTCAAACAAAGCTACATCTTATACGTAGCTCACCCGTTTCTTGCTCTAACTGAAAAGCATTGGATATTAGAGGAACTGTGGTTGATATCAGTTTCAGAAGCAGAGTTGGACTAGATATGGTCTGTATGTGTAGGAAACTCAATTATTTTGTTCTAAGAACACTCACGTTTCCTGCTCTACTAGAGACTCTAGAAAGCAAGAGCGTTCTTCTTCCTATACGTAGACTGTGTTTTAACGTGAGAACTGTGCTGTGTGTTTCCCTTCAGAATTGGAGTTAAATCACAGGCTCTGTATCTTCCTATAAGCAAGACTTCGTTTCACGTAAACTCAGTCACCTTTCAGCTCAAACAAAGCAACATCGTTCACGTAGCTGACACGTTTCTTGCTCTTCACTGTAAAGCATTGGATGTTAGAGGACCTGTGGTTTGTATCAGTTTCAGAAGCAGAGTTGAAGTAGCAATGGTCCGTATGTGTAGGAAACACCGTTCTTTTGTTCTGCGTACCCTCATTTTTCTGGCTCTATTAGAGACTCTAGAAAGCAAGAGCATGCCTCATGCTCTAAAGCAGAGTGTGTTTCATGGATGAGAACTGTGCTGTGTGTTTCCCTTTAGAAATGGAGTTAAATTCCAGGCTCTGTATTGGTTAAATTATTAAGGCCAATCCACGTAGTTAAAAGGGAGGTTTATTTTGTGGGGTAACTTACAAATGAAGGGGTAGGTTACAGGGTCTGGCAAGGGTATAGTGCAGTCTGGCGGTGTTCTCTGGAGAACTCTGCTCGGTCTACATCCAGCGTCCAGAATTTGGGAACCATAGAGAGAGCTCTTCCCGATCCTTGGTCTTCTACTTCCTCCTCCACCACGCCTTGTGGGCGTGATGATTACCGAAGCCTCAGTGGGTGTTGGAACATCCAGGCCAATGCTGGGATGGCGTTCCACTACAACTCTGTGTCTTCCTACAAGCAAAACATCATTTCAGGTAAACGCAGTCACTTTTCAGCTCAAATGAATATAAATCCTTTACGAAGCTCACACGTTTCTCGGTCTTAACTGAAAAGCATTGGTTGTTAGATGACTTGTGGTTTGTATCAGTTTCAGAAGCAGAGTTGAACTAGCAATGGTTTGTATGTGTAGGAAACACCATTCTTTTGTTCTGAGCATACTTTCAAGTTTCTGGCTCTATTATAGACTCTAGAAAGCAAGAGCGTGCTTCCTGATCTAAAGCAGAGTGTGTTTCATGGATGAGAACTGTGCTGTGTGTTTCCCTTCAGAAATGGAGTTAAATCCCAGGCTCTGTGTCTTCCTACAAGCAAGACATCTTTTCAGGTAAACTCAGTCACTTTTGAGCTCAAAGGAAGCCACATCGTTCACGAAGCTCACACCTTTCTCGCTCTTAATTGGAAAGCAGTGCATGTTACAGGAACTCTGGTTTGTATCAGTTTCAGAAGCAGAGTTGGACAAGTAATGGTCCGTATGTGTAGGAAACACCCTTCTTTTCTTCTGAGCACACTTTCAAGTTTCTGGCTCTATTATAGAATCTAGAAAGCAAGAGCGTGCTACTTGTACTAAAGCAGAGTGCGTTTCATGGATGAGAACTGTGCTGTGTGTTTCCCTTCAGAAATGGAGTTAAATCCCAGGCTCTGTGTCTTCCTACAAGCAAGACATCTTTTCAGGTAAACTCAGTCCCTTTTCAGCTCAAAGGAAGCAACATCATTCACGAAGCTCACAGGTTTCTTGCTCCTAACTGGAAAGCATTGCATGTTAGAGGAACAGTGGTTTCTATCAGTTTCAGAAGAAGAGTTGACCTAGATATGGTCCCTATGTGTAGGAAACACCGTTATTTTGTTCTATCCACAGTCACGTTTCCTGCTGTATTAGAGACTCTTAAAAAGAAAGATCGTGCTTCTTGATCTAAAGCAGAGTGTGTTTCAGGAATGAGAACTGTGCTGTGTGTTTCCCTTCAGAAATGGACTTAAATCCAAGCTCTGTGTCTTCCTACAAGCAAGACATCATTTCAGGTAAACGCAGTCACTTTTCAGCAAAAAATGAATATAAATCGTTTACTAAGCTCACACGTTTCTCGGTCTTAACTGAAAAGCATTGGTTGTTAGATGACTTGTGGTTTGTATCAGTTTCAGAAGCAGAGTTGAACTAGCAATGGTTCGTATGTGTAGGAAACACCATTCTTTTGTTCTGAGCATACTTTCAAGTTTCTGGCTCTATTATAGACTCTAGAAAGCAAGAGCGTGCTTCCTGATCTAAAGCAGAGTGTGTTTCATGGATGAGAACTGTGCTGTGTGTTTCCCTTCAGAAATGGAGTTAAATCACAGGCTCTGTGTCTTCCTACAAGCAAGACATCTTTTCAGGTAAACTCAGTCACTTTTCAGCTCAATTGAAGCTACATCTTTCACGAAGCTCACACGTTTCTCGCTCTTAATTGGAAAGCATTGCATGTTAATGGAACTGTGCTTTGTATCAGTTTCAGAAGAAGAGTTGACCTAGATATGGTCCGTAGGTGTAGGAAACACGGTTATTTTTTCTGACCACAGTCACGTTTCTTGCTGTATTAGAGACTCATAGAAAGCAAGTGCATGCATCTGGCTCTAAAGCAGAGTGTGTTTCATGGATGAGAACTGTGCTGTGTGTTTCCCTTCAGAAATGGAGTTAAATACCAGGCTCTGTGTCTTCCTACAAGCAAGACATTTTTTCAGGTAAACTCAGTCACTTTTCAGCTCAAAGGAAGCTACATCGTTCACGAAGCTCACATGTTTCTCGCTCTTAAATGGAAAGCCTTGGACGTTAGATGACTTGTGGTTTGTATCAGTTTCGGAAGAAGAGTTGACCTAGGTATGGTCCGTATGTCTAGGAAACACCCTTATTTTGTTCTGACCACAGTCATGTTTCCTGCTGTATTAGAGACTCTTAGAAAGCAAGTGCGTGCATCTGGCTCTAAAGCAGAGTGTGTTTCATGGATGAGAACTGTGCTGTGTGTTTCCCTTCATAAATGGAGTTAAATCCCAGGCTCTGTGTCTTCCTACAAGCAAGACATTTTTTCAGGTAAACTCATTCACTTTTCAGCTCAAAGGAAGCTACATCGTTCACGAAGCTCACACGTTTCTCGTCTTAAATGGAAAGCCTTGGACGTTAGATGACTTGTGGTTTGTATCAGTTTCAGAAGAAGAGTTGATCTAGATATCGTCCGTATGTCTAGGAAAAACCCTTATTTTGTTCTGACCACAGTCAAGTTTGCTGCTGTATTAGAGACTCTTAGAAAGCAAGGGCATGCACCGTGCTCTAAAGCAGAGTGTGTTTCATGGATGAGAACTGTGCTGTGTGTTTCCCTTCATAAATGGAGTTAAATTCCAGGCTCTGTGTCTTCCTACAAGCAAGACATCATTTCAGGTAAACGCAGTCACTTTTCAGCTCAAATGATTATAAATCGTTTACGAAGCTCACACGTTTCTCGCTCTTAACTGAAAAGCATTGGATGTTAGATGACTTTGGTTCGTATCACTATCAGAAGCAGAGTTGAACTAGCAATGGTCCGTATGTGTAGGAAACACCGTTCTTTTGTTCTGAGCACACTCTCAAGTTTCTGGCTCTATTAGAGATTCTAGAAAGCAAGAGCGTGCTTCTTGCTCTAAAGCAGAGTGTGTTTCACAGAGGACACCTCTGCTGTGTGTTTCCCTTCAGAAATGGAGTTAAATCCCAGGCTCTTTGTCTTCCTACATGCAAGATTCGTTTCAGGTAAACTCACTCACGTTTCAGCTCAAACAAAGCTACATCTTATACGTAGCTCACCCGTTTCTTGCTCTAACTGAAAAGCATTGCATATTAGAGGAACTGTGGTTGATATCAGTTTCAGAAGCAGAGTTGGACTAGATATGGTCTGTATGTGTAGGAAACTCAATTATTTTGTTCTAAGAACACTCACGTTTCCTGCTCTACTAGAGACTCTAGAAAGCAAGAGCGTTCTTCTTCCTATACGTAGACTGTGTTTTAACGTGAGAACTGTGCTGTGTGTTTCCCTTCAGAAATGGAGTTAAATCACAGGCTCTGTATCTTCCTACAAGCAAGACTTCGTTTCACGTAAACTCAGTCACCTTTCAGCTCAAACAAAGCAACATCGTTCACGTAGCTGACACGTTTCTTGCTCTTCACTGTAAAGCATTGGATGTTAGAGGACCTGTGGTTTGTATCAGTTTCAGAAGCAGAGTTGAAGTAGCAATGGTCCGTATGTGTAGGAAACACCGTTCTTTTATTCTGAGTACCCTCATTTTTCTGGCTCTATTAGAGACTCTAGAAAGCAAGAGCATGCCTCATGCTCTAAAGCAGAGTGTGTTTCATGGATGAGAAATGTGCTGTGTGTTTCCCTTTAGAAATGGAGTTAAATTCCAGGCTCTGTATTGGTTAAATTATTAAGGCCACTCCACGTAGTTAAAAGGGAGGTTTATTTTGTGGGGTAACTTACAAATGAAGGGGTAGGTTACAGGGTCTGGCAAGGGTATAGCGCAGTCTGGCGGTGTTCTCTGGAGAACTCTGCTCGGTCTACATCCAGCCTCCAGAATTTGGGAACCAAGAGAGAGAGCTCTTCCCGATCCTTGGTCTTCCACTTCCTCCTCCACCACGCCTTGTGGGCGTGATGATTACCGAAGCCTCAGTGGGTGTTGGAACAACCAGGCCAATGCTGGGATGGCTTTCCACTACAACTCTGTGTCTTCCTACAAGCAAAACATCATTTCAGGTAAACGCAGTCACTTTTCAGCTCAAATGAATATAAATCCTTTACGAAGCTCACACGTTTCTCGCTCTTAACTGAAAAGCATTGGATGTTAGATGACTTGTGGTTTGTATCAGTTTCTGAAGCAGATTGAACTAGCAATGGTCCGTATGTGTAGGAAACACCATTCATTTGTTCTGAGCACACTCACGTTTCCTGCTCTACTAGAGACTCTAGAAAGCAAGAGCGTGCTTCTTCCTATACGCAGAGTGTGTTTCATGGATGAGAACTGTGCTGTGTGTTTCCCTTCAGAAATGGAGTTAAATCACAGGCTCTGTATCTTCCTACAAGCAAGACTTCGTTTCACGTAAACTCAGTCAGATTTAAGCTAAAACAAAGCAACACCGTTCACGTAGCTGACATGTTTCTTGCTCTTAACTGTAAAGCATTGGATGTTAGAGGACCTGTGGTTTGTATCAGTTTCAGAAGCAGAGTTGAACTTGCAATTGTCCATATGTGTAGGAAACACCGTTCTTTTGTTCTGAGTACCCTCAAGTTTCTGGCTCAATTAGAGACTCTAGAAAGCAAGAGCGTGCTTCTTCCTATACGCAGAGTGTGTTTCATGGATGAGAACTGTGCTGTGTGTTTCCCTTCAGAAATGGAGTTAAATCACAGGCTCTGTGTCTTCCTACAAGCAAGACATCTTTTCAGGTAAACTCAGTCACTTTTGAGCTCAAAGGAAGCTACATCGTTCACGAAGCTCACACCTTTCTCACTCTTAATTGGAAAGCAGTGCATGTTACAGGAACTCTGGTTTGTATCAGTTTCAGAAGCAGAGTTGGACAAGTAATGGTCCGTATGTGTAGGAAACACCCTTCTTTTCTTCTGAGCACAATTTCAAGTTTCTGGCTCTATTATAGAATCTAGAAAGCAAGAGCGTGCTTCTTGTACTAAAGCAGAGTGTGTTTCATGGATGAGAACTGTGCTGTGTGTTTCCCTTCAGAAATGGAGTTAAATCCCAGGCTCTGTGTCTTCCTACAAGCAAGACATCTTTTCAGGTAAACTCAGTCACTATTCAGCTCAAAGGAAGCAACATCATTCACGAAGCTCACAGGTTTCTTGCTCCTAACTGGAAAGCATTGCATGTTAGAGGAACAGTGGTTTGTATCAATTTCAGAAGAAGAGTTGACCTAGATATGGTCCCTATCTGTAGGAAACACCGTTATTTTGTTCTATCCACAGTCATGTTTCCTGCTGTATTAGAGACTCTTAAAAAGAAATATCGTGCTTCTTGATCTAAAGCAGAGTGTGTTTCAGGAATGAGAACTGTGCTGTGTGTTTCCCTTCAGAAATGGACTTAAATCCCGGCTCTGTGTCTTCCTACAAGCAAGACATCATTTCAGGTAAACGCAGTCACTTTTCAGCAAAAAATGAATATAAATCGTTTACTAAGCTCACACGTTTCTCAGTCTTAACTGAAAAACATTGGTTGTTAGATGACTTGAGGTTTGTATCAGATTCAGAAGCAGAGTTGAACTAGCAATGGTTCGTATGTGTAGGAAACACCGTTCTTTTGTTCTGAGCATACTTTCAAGTTTCTGGCTCTATTATAGACTCTAGAAAGCAAGAGCGTGCTTCTTGCTCTAAAGCAGAGTGTGTTTCATGGATGAGAACTGTGCTGTGTGTTTCCCTTCAGAAATGGAGTTAAATCCCAGGCTCTGTGTCTTCCTACAAGCAAGACATCTTTTCAGGTAAACTCAGATACTTTTCAGCTCAATTGAAGCTACATCTTTCACGAAGCTCACACGTTTCTCGCTCTTAACTGGAAAGCATTGTATGTTAATGGAACTGTGCTTTGTATCAGTTACAGAAGAAGAGTTGACCTAGATATGGTCTGTAGGTGTAGGAAACACGGTTATTTTGTCTGACCACAGTCACGTTTCTTGCTGTATTAGAGACTCATAGAAAGCAAGAGCGTGCTTCTTGCTCTAAAGCAGATTGTGTTTCATGGATGAGAACTGTGCTGTTTGTTTCCCTTCAGAAATGGAGTTAAATTCCAGGCTCTCTGTCTTCCTATAAACAAGACAGCATTTCAGGAAAACGCAGTCAATTTTCAGCTCAAATGTTTATAAATCGTTTACAAAGCTCACACGTTTCTCGCTCTTAACTGAAAAGCATTAGACGTTAGATGACTTGTGGTTTGTATCAGTTTCAGAAGGAGAGTTGACCTACATATGGTCCGTATGTCTAGGAAACACCCTTATTTTGTTCTGACCACAGTCAAGTTTCCTGCTGTATTAGAGACTCTTAGAAAGCAAGTGCGTGCTTCTGGCTCTAAAGCAGAGTGTGTTTCATGGATGAGAACTGTGCTGTGTGTTTCCCTTCATAAATGGAGTTAAATTCCAGGCTCTGTGTCTTCCTACAAGCAAGACATCATTTCAGGTAAACGCAGTCACTTTTCAGCTCAAATGAATATAAATCGTTTACGAAGCTCACACGTTTCTCGCCCTTAACTGAAAATCATTGGATGTTAGATGACTTTGGTTCGTATCAGTATCAGAAGCAGAGTTGAACTAGCAATGGTCCGTATGAGTAGGAAACACCGTTCTTTTGTTCTGAGCACACTGTCAAGTTTCTGGCTCTATTAGAGTCTCTAGAAAGCAGGAGCGTGCTTCTTGATCTAAAGCAGAGTTTGTTTCACAGAGGACAACTCTGCTGTGTGTTTCCCTTCAGAAATGGAGTTAAATCCCAGGCTCTTTGTCTTCCTACATGCAAGACTTCCTTTCAGGTAAACTCACTCACGTTTCAGCTCAAACAAAGCTACATCTTATACGTAGCTCACCCGTTTCTTGTTCTAACTGAAAATCATTGGATATTAGAGGAACTGTGGTTGATATCAGTTTCAGATGCAGAGTTGGACTAGATATGGTCTGTATTTGTAGGAAACTCAATTATTTTGTTCTAAGCACACTCAAGTTTCCTGCTCTACTAGAGACTCTAGAAAGCAAGAGGGTGCTTCTTCCTTTACGTAGAGTGTGTTTTATCGTGAGAACTGCGCTGTGTGTTTCCCTTCAGAAATGGAGTTAAATCACAGGCTCTGTATCTTCCTATAAGCAAGACTTCGTTTCACGTAAACTGAGTCACCTTTCAGCTCAAACAAAGCTACATCGTTCACGTAGCTGACACGTTTCTTGCTCTTCACTGTAAAGCATTGGATGTTAGAGGACCTGTGGTTTGTATCAGTTTCAGAAGCAGAGTTGAAGTAGCAATGGTCCGTATGTGTAGGAAACACCGTTCTTTTGTTCTGAGTACCCTCAAGTTTCTGGCTCTATTAGAGACTCTAGAAAGAAAGAGCATGCCTCATGCTCTAAATCAGAGTGTGTTTCATGGATGAGAACTGTGCTGTGTGTTTCCCTTCAGAAATGGAGTTAAATTCCAGGCTCTGTATTGATTAAATTATTAAGGCCACTCCACGTAGTTAAAAGGGAGGTTTATTTTGTGGGGTAACTTACAAATGAAGGGGTAGGTTACAGGGTCTGGCAAGGGTATAGCGCAGTCTGGCGGTGTTCTCTGGAGAACTCTGCTCGGTCTACCCCAGCGTCCAGAATTTGGGAACCGCGTGAGAGCTCTTCCCGATCCTTGGTCTTCCACTTCCTCCTCCACCACGCCTTGTGGGCGTGACCATTACCAAGCCTCAGTGGGGTTTGGAACATCCAGGCCAATGCTGGGATGGCTATCCACTACAGCTCTGTGTCTTCCTACAAGCAAAACATCATTTCAGGTAAACGCAGTCACTTTTCAGCTCAAAGGAATATAAATCGTTTACGAAGCTCACACGTTTCTCGCTCTTAACTGAAAAGCATTGGATGTTAGATGACTTGTGGTTTGTATCAGTTTCTGAAGCAGATTGAACTAGCAATGGTCTGTATTTGTAGGAAACTCAATTATTTGGTTCTAAGCACACTCACGTTTCCTGCTCTACTAGAGACTCTAGAAAGCAAGAGCGTTCTTCCTCCTATACGTAGATTGTGTTTTAACGTGAGAACTGTGCTGTGTGTTTCCCTTCAGAAATGGAGTTAAATCACAGGCTCTGTATCTTCCTATAAGCAAGACTTCATTTCACGTAAACTCAGTCAACTTTCAGCTCAAACAAAGCAACACCGTTCACGTAGCTGACACGCTTCTTGCTCTTAACTGTAAAGCATTGGATGTTAGATGACTTGTGGTTTATATCAGTTTCAGAAGCAGTGTTGACCTAGATATGGTCCGTATGTGTTGGAAACACCCTTATTTTATTCTGACCACAGTCATGTTTCCTGCTATATTAGAGACACTTAGAAAGCAAGTATGTGCTTCTTGCTCTAAAGCCGAGTGTGATTCATGGATGAGAAATGTGCTGTGTGTTTGCCTTCAGAAATGGAGTTAAATCCCAGGCTCTGTGTCTTCCTACAAGGAAGACATCCTTTCAGGTAAACTCAGTCACTTTTCAGCTCAAAGGAAGTTACATCGTTCACGAAGCTCACACGTTTCTCGCTCTTAACTGAAAAGCATTACATGTTAGAGGAACTGTGGTTTGTATCAGTTTAAGAAGAAGAGTTGACCTAGATATGGTCTGTATGTGTAGGAAACACCGTTATTTTGTTCTATCCACAGTCACGTTTCCTGCTGTATTAGAGACTCTTAGAAAGAAAGAGCGTGCTTCTTGATCTAAAGCAGAGTGTTTCATGGATGAGAACTGTGCTGTGTGTTTCCCTTCAGAAATGGAGTTAAATTCCAGGCTCTCTGTCTTCCTATAAACAAGACAGCATTTCAGGAAAACGCAGTCAATTTTCAGCTCAAATGTTTATAAATCGTTTACAAAGCTCACACGTTTCTCGCTCTTAACTGAAAAGCATTAGACGTTAGATGACTTGTGGTTTGTATCAGTTTCAGAAGGAGAGTTGACCTACATATGGTCCGTATGTCTAGGAAACACCCTTATTTTGTTCTGACCACAGTCAAGTTTCCTGCTGTATTAGAGACTCTTAGAAAGCAAGTGCGTGCTTCTGGCTCTAAAGCAGAGTGTGTTTCATGGATGAGAACTGTGCTGTGTGTTTCCCTTCATAAATGGAGTTAAATTCCAGGCTCTGTGTCTTCCTACAAGCAAGACATCATTTCAGGTAAACGCAGTCACTTTTCAGCTCAAATGAATATAAATCGTTTACGAAGCTCACACGTTTCTCGCCCTTAACTGAAAATCATTGGATGTTAGATGACTTTGGTTCGTATCAGTATCAGAAGCAGAGTTGAACTAGCAATGGTCCGTATGAGTAGGAAACACCGTTCTTTTGTTCTGAGCACACTGTCAAGTTTCTGGCTCTATTAGAGTCTCTAGAAAGCAGGAGCGTGCTTCTTGATCTAAAGCAGAGTTTGTTTCACAGAGGACAACTCTGCTGTGTGTTTCCCTTCAGAAATGGAGTTAAATCCCAGGCTCTTTGTCTTCCTACATGCAAGACTTCCTTTCAGGTAAACTCACTCACGTTTCAGCTCAAACAAAGCTACATCTTATACGTAGCTCACCCGTTTCTTGTTCTAACTGAAAATCATTGGATATTAGAGGAACTGTGGTTGATATCAGTTTCAGATGCAGAGTTGGACTAGATATGGTCTGTATTTGTAGGAAACTCAATTATTTTGTTCTAAGCACACTCAAGTTTCCTGCTCTACTAGAGACTCTAGAAAGCAAGAGGGTGCTTCTTCCTTTACGTAGAGTGTGTTTTATCGTGAGAACTGCGCTGTGTGTTTCCCTTCAGAAATGGAGTTAAATCACAGGCTCTGTATCTTCCTATAAGCAAGACTTCGTTTCACGTAAACTGAGTCACCTTTCAGCTCAAACAAAGCTACATCGTTCACGTAGCTGACACGTTTCTTGCTCTTCACTGTAAAGCATTGGATGTTAGAGGACCTGTGGTTTGTATCAGTTTCAGAAGCAGAGTTGAAGTAGCAATGGTCCGTATGTGTAGGAAACACCGTTCTTTTGTTCTGAGTACCCTCAAGTTTCTGGCTCTATTAGAGACTCTAGAAAGAAAGAGCATGCCTCATGCTCTAAATCAGAGTGTGTTTCATGGATGAGAACTGTGCTGTGTGTTTCCCTTCAGAAATGGAGTTAAATTCCAGGCTCTGTATTGATTAAATTATTAAGGCCACTCCACGTAGTTAAAAGGGAGGTTTATTTTGTGGGGTAACTTACAAATGAAGGGGTAGGTTACAGGGTCTGGCAAGGGTATAGCGCAGTCTGGCGGTGTTCTCTGGAGAACTCTGCTCGGTCTACCCCAGCGTCCAGAATTTGGGAACCGCGTGAGAGCTCTTCCCGATCCTTGGTCTTCCACTTCCTCCTCCACCACGCCTTGTGGGCGTGACCATTACCAAGCCTCAGTGGGGTTTGGAACATCCAGGCCAATGCTGGGATGGCTATCCACTACAGCTCTGTGTCTTCCTACAAGCAAAACAACATTTCAGGTAAACGCAGTCACTTTTCAGCTCAAAGGAATATAAATCGTTTACGAAGCTCACACGTTTCTCGCTCTTAACTGAAAAGCATTGGATGTTAGATGACTTGTGGTTTGTATCAGTTTCTGAAGCAGATTGAACTAGCAATGGTCTGTATTTGTAGGAAACTCAATTATTTGGTTCTAAGCACACTCACGTTTCCTGCTCTACTAGAGACTCTAGAAAGCAAGAGCGTTCTTCCTCCTATACGTAGATTGTGTTTTAACGTGAGAACTGTGCTGTGTGTTTCCCTTCAGAAATGGAGTTAAATCACAGGCTCTGTATCTTCCTATAAGCAAGACTTCATTTCACGTAAACTCAGTCAACTTTCAGCTCAAACAAAGCAACACCGTTCACGTAGCTGACACGCTTCTTGCTCTTAACTGTAAAGCATTGGATGTTAGATGACTTGTGGTTTATATCAGTTTCAGAAGCAGTGTTGACCTAGATATGGTCCGTATGTGTTGGAAACACCCTTATTTTATTCTGACCACAGTCATGTTTCCTGCTATATTAGAGACACTTAGAAAGCAAGTATGTGCTTCTTGCTCTAAAGCCGAGTGTGATTCATGGATGAGAAATGTGCTGTGTGTTTGCCTTCAGAAATGGAGTTAAATCCCAGGCTCTGTGTCTTCCTACAAGGAAGACATCCTTTCAGGTAAACTCAGTCACTTTTCAGCTCAAAGGAAGTTACATCGTTCACGAAGCTCACACGTTTCTCGCTCTTAACTGAAAAGCATTACATGTTAGAGGAACTGTGGTTTGTATCAGTTTAAGAAGAAGAGTTGACCTAGATATGGTCTGTATGTGTAGGAAACACCGTTATTTTGTTCTATCCACAGTCACGTTTCCTGCTGTATTAGAGACTCTTAGAAAGAAAGAGCGTGCTTCTTGATCTAAAGCAGAGTGTTTCATGGATGAGAACTGTGCTGTGTGTTTCCCTTCAGAAATGGAGTTAAATTCCAGGCTCTGTGTATTCCTACAAGCAAGACATCATTTCAGGTAAACGCAGTCACTTTTCAGCTCAAATGAATATAAATCGTTTACGAAGCTCACACGTTTCTCGCTCTTAACTGAAAAGCATTGGATGTTAGATGACTTGTGGTTTGTATCAGTTTCAGAAGCAGAGTTGAACTAGCAATGGTCCGTATGTGTATGAAACACCGTTCTTTTGTTCTGAGCACACGTTCAAGTTTCTGACTCTATTATAGACTCTAGAAAGCAAGAGCGTGCTTCTTGCTCTAAAGCAGCGTGTGTTTCATGGATGAGAACTGTGCTTTGTGTTTCCCTTCGGAAATGGAGTTAAATCCCAGGCTCTGTGTCTTCCTAAAAGCAAGACATCTTTTCAGGTAAACTCAGTCTCTTTTCAGCTCAAAGGAAGCTACATCGTTCACCAAGCTCACACGTTTCTCGCTCTTAACTGGAAAGCATTGCATGTTAATGGAACTGTGCTTTGTATCAGTTTCAGAAGAAGAGTTGACCTAAATATGATCCGTATTTGTAGGAAACACCGTTATTTTGTTCTGACCACTGTCACGTTTCCTGCTGTATTAGAGACTCGTAGAAAGCAAGAGTGTGCTTCTTGCTCTAAAGCAGAGTGTGTTTCATAGATGAGAACTGTGCTGTGTGTTTCCCTTCAGAAATGGAGTTAAATTCCAGGCTCTTTGTCTTCCTACATAGAAGGCTTCGTTTCAGGTAAACTCACTCACGTTTCATCTCAAACAAAGCTACATCATATATGTACCTCACCCGTTTCTAGCTCTTCACTGTAAAGCATTGGATGTTAGAGGACCTGTGATTTGTATCAGTTTCAGAAGCAAAGTTGAACTAGCAATGGTCCGTATGTGTAGGAAACACCGTTCTTTTGTTCTGAGTACCCTCAATTTTCTGGATCTATTAGAGACTCTAGAAAGCAAGAGCATGCCTCGTGCTCTAAAGCAGAGTGTGTTTCATGGATGAGAATTGTGCTGTGTGTTTCCCTTCAGAAATGGAGTTAAATTCCAGGCTCTGTATTGGTTAAATTATTAAGGCCACTCCACGTAGTTAAAAGGGAGGTTTATTTTGTGGGGTAACTTACAAATGAAGGGGTAGGTTACAGGGTCTGGCAAGGGTATAGCGCTATCCTGCGGTGTTTTCTGGAGAACTTTGCTCGGTCTACCTCCAGCGTCCAGAATTTGGGAACCAAGAGAGAGAGCTCTTCCCGATCCTTGGTCTTCCTCTTCCTCCTCCGCCACGCCTTGTGGGCGTGACCATTACCGAAGTCTCAGTGGAGGTTGAAACTTCCAGGCCACTGCTGGGATGGCTATCCACTACAGCTCTGTGTCTTCCTACAAGCAAAATATCATTTCAGGTATACGCAGTCACTTTTCAGCTCAAATGAATATAAATCTTTTAGGAAGCTCACAAGTTTCTCGCTCTTAACTGAAAAGCATTGGATGTTAGATGACTTGTGGTTTGTTTCAGTTTCAGAAGCAGAGTTGAACTAGCAATCGTCTGTATGTGTAGGAAACACCGTTCTTTGTTCTGAGCACACTGTCAAGTTTCTGGCTCTATTAGAGACTCTAGAAAGCAAGAGCGTGCTTCTTGCTCTAAAGCAGAGTGTGTTTTACAGAGGACAACTGTGCTGTGTGTTTCCCTTTAGAAATGGAGTTAAACCCAGGCTCTTTGTCTTCCTACATGCAAGACTTCGTTTCAGGTAAACTCACTCACGTTTCAGCCCAAACAAAGCTACATCTTTTACATAGCTCACCCGTTTCTTGCTCTAACTGAAAACCATTGGAAATTAGAGGAACTGTGGTTGGTATCAGTTTCAGAAGCAGAGTTGGACTAGATATGGTCTGTATGTGTAGGAAACTCAATTATTTTGTTCTGAGCACACTCACGTTTCCTGCTCTACTAGAGACTCTAGAAAGCAAGAGCGTGCTTCTTCCTATATGTAGAATGTGTTTCATCGTGAGAACTGTGCTGTGTGTTTCCCTTCAGAAATGGAGTTAAATCACAGACTCTGTATCTTCCTACAATCAAGACTTCGTTTCACGTAAACTCAGTCACCATTCAGCTCAAACAAAGCTACATCGTTCACGTAGCTGACACGTTTCTTGCTCTTCACTGTAAAGCATTGGATGTTAGAGGCCCTGTGGTTTGTTTCAGTTTCAGAAGCAGAGTTGAACTAGCAATGGTCTGTATGTGTAGGAAACACCGTTCTTTTGTTCTGAGTACCCTCAAGTTTCTGGCTCTATTAGAGACTCTAGAAAGCAAGAGAGTGCCTCGTGCTCTAAAGCAGAGTGTGTTTAATGGATTAGAACTGTGCTGTGTGTTTCCCTTCAGAAATGGAGTGAAATCCCAAGCTCTGTGTCTTCCTACAAGCAAGACATCTTTTCAGGTAAACTCAGTCACTTTTCAGCTCAAAGGAAGCTACAACTTTCACGAGCTCACAAGTTTCTCGCTCTTAAGTGGAAAGCATTGCATGTTAATGGAACTGTGCTTTGTATCAGGTTCAGAAGAAGAGTTGACCTAGATATGGTCCGTATGTGTAGGAAACACCGTTATTTTGTTCTAACCACAGTCATGTTTCCTGTTGTATTAGAGACTCTTAGAAAGAAAGAGCGTGCTTCTTGATCTAAAGCAGATTGTGTTTCATGGATGAGAACTGTGCTGTGTGTTTCCCTTCAGAAATGGAGTTAAATTCCAGGCTCTGTGTCTTCCTACAAGCAAGACAACATTTCAGGTAAACGCAGTCACTTTTCTGCTCAAATGGATATAAATTGTTTACGAAGCTCACACGTTTCTCGCTCTTAATTGAAAAGCATTTGATGTTAGATGACTTGTGCTTTGTATCAGTTTCAGAAGCAGAGTTGAACTAGCAATGGTCCGTATGTGTAGGAAACATCGTTCATTTGTTCTGAGCACAGTCACGTTGCCTGCCGTATTATAGACTCTTAGAAAGCAAGAGTTTGCTTATTGCTCTAAAGCAGAGTGTGTTTCATGGATGAGAATTGTGCTGTGTGTTTCCCTTCAGAAATGGAGTTAAATCACAGCCTCTGTATCTTCCTACAAGCAAGAATTCGTTTCACGTAAACTCAGTCACTTTCAGCTCAAAGGAAACTACATCGTTCACGCAGGTCACACGTTTCTTGCTCTTAAGTGGAAAGCATTGCATGTTAGAGGAACTGTGGTTTGTCTCAGTTTCAGAAGAAGAGTTGACCTAGATATGGTCCGAATGTGTAGGAAACACCGTTCTTTTGTTCTATCCACAGTCACGTTTCCTGCTGAATTAGAGAGTCTTAGAAGAAAGAGCGTGCTTCCTGCCCTAAAGCCGAGTGTGTTTCATGGATGAGAACTGTGCTGTGTGTTTCCCTTCAGAAATGGAGTTAAATTCTAGTCTCTGTGTCTTCCTACAAGCTAGACAACATTTCAGGTAAACGCAGTCACGTTTCAGCTCAAATGAATATAAATCATTTACGAAGCTCACACGTTTCTCGCTCTTAACTGAAATGTATTGGATGTTAGATGACTTGTGGTTTGTATCAGTTTCAGAAGCAGAGTTGAACTAGCAATTGTCCGTATGTGTAGGAAACAGCGTTCTTTGTTCTGAGCACACTGTCATGTATTTGGCTCTATTAGAGACTCTAGAAAGCAAGAGCGTGCTTCTTGCTCTAAAGCAGAGTGTGTTTCACAGAGGACAACTGTGCTGTGTGTTTCCCTTCAGAAATGGAGTTAAATCCCAGGCTCTTTGTCTTCCCACATGCAAGACTTCGTTTCAGGTAAACTCACTCACGTTTCAGCTCAAACAAAGATACATCTTTTATGTAGCTCACCCGTTTCTTGCCCTAACTGAAAAGCATTGGATATTAGAGGAACTGTGGTTGGTATCAGTTTCAGAAGCAGAGTTGGACTAGATATGGTCCGTATGTATAGGAAACTCAATTAATTTGTTCTGAGCACCCTCACGTTTCTTGCTCTACTAGAGACTCTAGAAAGCAAGAGCGTGCTTCTCCCTATACGTACAGTGTGTTTCATCGGGAGAACTCTGCTGTGTGTTTCCCTTCAGAAATGGAGTTAAATTCCAGGCTCTGTGTCTTCCTACAAACAAGACAACATTTCAGGTAAACGCAGTCACTTTTCAGCTCAAATGAATATAAATCGTTTACGAAGCTCACACGTTTCTCGCTCTTAACTGAAAAGCATTGGATGTTAGATGACTTGTGGTTTGTATCAGTTTCAGAAGCAGAGTTGAACTAGCAATGGTCCGTATGTGTACGAAACACCGTTCTTTGTTCTGAGCACACTGTCAAGTTTCTGGCACTATTAGAGACTCTAGAAAGCAAGAGCGTGCTCCTTGCTCTAAAGCCGATTGTGTTTCATGGATGAGAACTGTGCTGTGTGATTCCCTTCAGAAATGGAGTTAAATCCCAGGCTCTGTGTCTTCCTACAAGCAAGACATCTTTTCAGTTAAACTCAGTCACTTTTCAGCACAAAGGAAGCTACATCGTTCATGAACCTCACACGTTTCTCGCTCTTAACTTGAAAGCATTGCATGTTAATGGAACTGTGCTTTGTATCAGGTTCAGAAGAAGAGTTGACCTAGATATGAACCGTATGTGTAGGAAAAACCGTTATTTTGTTCTTACCACAGTCAGGTTTCCTGCTGTATTAGAGACTCGCAGAAAGCCAGTGTGTGCTTCTTGCTCTAAAGCAGAGTGTGTTTCATGGATGAGAACTGTGTTGTGTGTTTCCCTTCAGAAATGTAGTTAAATTCCAGGCTCTGTGTCTTCCTACAAGCAATACAACATTTCAGGTAAACGCAGTCACTTTTCAGCTCAAATGAATATAAATCGTTTACAAAGCTCACACGTTTCTTGCTCTTAACTGAAAAGCGTTGGATGATAGATGACTTGTGGTTTGTATCAGTTTCAGAAGCAGAGTAGAACTAGCAATGGTCCGTATGTGTAGGCAACACCCTTATTTTGTTCTGACCACAGTCACGTTTCCTGCTGTATTAGAGACTCTTAGAAAGCAAGTACATGCTTCCTGCTCTAAAGCCAAGTGTGTTTCATGGATGAGAACTGTGCTGTGTGTTTCCCTTCAGAAATGGAGTTAAATCCCAGGCTCTGTGTCTTCCTACAAGCAGGACATCTTTTCAGGTAAACTCAGTCACTTTTCAGCTCAAAGGAAGCTACATCGTTCATGAACTTCACACGATTCTCGCTCTTAACTTGAAAGCATTGCATGTTAATGGAACTGTGCTTTGTATCAGGTTCAGAAGAAGAGTTGACCTAGATATGATCCATATAGTTAGGAAACACCGTTATTTTGTTCTTTCCACAGTCACGTTTCCGGCTGTATTAGAGAAAAGTAGAAAGCCAGTGTGTGCTTCTTGCTCTAAAGCAGAGTGTGTTTCATGGATGAGAACTGTGCTGTGTGTTTCCCTTCAGAAATGGAGTTAAATTCCAGGCTCTGTGTCTTCCTACAAGCAAGATATCATTTCTGGTAAACACAGTCACTTCTCAGCTCAAATGAATACAAATCGTTTACGAAGCTCACACGTTTCTCGCTCTTAACTGAAAATCATTGCATGTTAGATGACTTGTGTTTTGCATCAGTTTCAGAAGCAGAGTTGAACTAGCAATTGTCCGTATGAGTAGGAAACACCGTTCTTTGTTCTGAGCACACTGTCAAGTTTCTGGCTCTATTAGAGACTCTAGAAAGCAAGAGCGTGCTTCTTGCTCTAAAGCAGAGTGTGTTTCACAGAGGACAATTGTGCTGTGTGTTTCCCTTCAAAAATGGAGTTAAATCCCAGGCTCTGTGTCTTCCTACATGCAAGACATCTTTTCAGGTAAACTCAGTCACTTTTCAGCTCAAATCATGCCACATCATTCACGAAGCTCACACGTTTCTCGCTCTTAACTGGAAAGCATTGCATGTTAATAGAACTGTGCTTTGTATCATTTTCAGAAGAAGAGTTGACCTAGACATGGTCCATATGTGTAGGAAACACCGTTAATTTGTTCTGACCACAGTCACATTTCCTGCTGTATTAGAGAATCGTAGAAAGCAAGAGTGTGCTTCCTGCTCTAAAGCAGAGTGTGTTTCATGGATGAGAACTGTGCTGTGTGTTTCCCTTCAGAAATGGAGTTGAATTCCAGGCTCTGTGTCTTCCTACAAGCAAGACATCTTTTCAGGTAAACACAGTCACTTTTCATCTCAAATGAATATAAATCGTTTACGAAGCTCACACGTTTCTCGCTCTTAACTGAAAAGCATTGGATGTTAGAGGACCTGTGGTTTGTATCAGTTTCAGAAGCAGAGTTGAAGTAGCAATGGTCCGTATGTGTAGGAAACACCGTTCTTTTTTTCTCAGCACACGTTCAAGTTTCGGACTCTAATATATACTCTAGAAAGCATGAGCGTGCTTCTTGCTCTAAAGCAGAGTGTGTTTCATGGAGGACAACTGTGCTGTGTGTTTCCCTTAGGATATGGAGTTAAATCCCAGGCTCTGTGTCTTCCTACATCAAGACATCTTTTCAGGTAAACTCAGTCACTTTTCAGCTCAAATGAAGCTACATCATTTAAGAAGCTCACACCTTTCTCGCTCTTAACTGCAAAGCTTTTCATGTTAATGCAACTGTGTTTTGTATCAGTTTCAGAAGAATAGTTGACCTAGACATGGTCTTTATGTGTAGGAAACACCCTTATTTTTTTCTGACCCTAGTCAAGTTTCCTGCTGGCTTAGAGACTCTTAGAAAGCAAGTGCGTGCTTCTTGCTCTAAAGCAGAGTGTGTTTCATGGATGAGAACTGTGATGTTTGTTTCCCTTCAGAAATGGAGTTAAATTCCAGGCTCTGTGTCTTCCTACAAGCAAGACATCATTTCAGGTAAACACAGTCACTTTTCATCTCAAATGAATATAAATCGTTTACGAAGCTCACACGTTTCTCGCTCTTAACTGTAAAGCATTGGATGTTAGAGGACCTGTGGTTTGTATCAGTTTCAGAAGCAGAGTTGAACTAGCAATTGTCTGTATGTGTAGGAAACACCGTTCTTTTGTTCAGAGTACCCTCAAGTTTCTGGCTCTATTGGAGACTCTAGAAAGCAAGAGCATGCTTCTTGCTCTAAAGCAGAGTGTGTTTCACAGAGGACAACTGTGCTGTGTGTTTCCCTTCAGAAATGGAGTTAAATCCCAGGCTCTTTGTCTTCCCACATGCAAGACTTCGTTTCAGGTAAACTCACTCACGTTTCAGCTCAAACAAAGATACATCTTTTACGTAGCTCACCCGTTTCTTGCTCTAACTGAAAAGCATTGGATATTAGAGGAACTGTGGTTGGTATCAGTTTCAGAAGCAGAATTGGACTAGATATGGTCTGTATGTGTAGGAAACTCAATTATTTTGTTCTGAGCACACTCACGTTTCCTGCTCTACTAGAGACTCTAGAAAGCAAGAGCATGCTTCTTCCTATACATAGAGTGTGTTTCATCGTGAGAACTGTGCAGTGTGTTTCCCTTCAGAATTGAAGTTAAATCACAGGCTCTGTATCTACCTACAAGCAAGACTTTGTTTCAGGAAAACTCAGTCACCTTTCAGCTCAAACAAAGCTACATCGTTCCCGTAGCTGACACGTTTCTTGCTCTTCACTGTAAAGCATTGGATGGTAGAGTACCTGTGGTTTGTATCAGTTTCAGAAGCAGAGTTGAACTAGCAATTGTCCGTATGTGTAGGAAACACCGTTCTTTTGTTCTGAGTACCCTCAAGTTTCTGGCTCTATTAGAGATTCTAGAAAGCAAGAGCATGCTTCGTGCTCTAAAGCAGAGTGTGTTTCATGGATGAGAACTGTGCTGTGTGTTTTCCTTCAGAAATGGAGTGAAAATCCAGGCTCAATGTCTTCTTACAAGCAAGACAACATTTCAGGTAAACGCAGTCACTTTTCAGCTCAAATGAATATAAATCGTTTACGAAGCTCACACGTTTCTCGCTCTTAACTGAAAAGCATTGGATGTTAGATGACTTGTGGTTTGTATCAGTTTCAGAAGCAGAGTTGAACTAGCAATGGTCCGTATGCGTAGGAAACACCGTTCTTTTGTTCTGAGCACACTTTCAAGTTTCTGACTCTATTATAGACTCTAGAAAGCAAGAGCGTGCTTCTTGCTCTAAAACAGAGTGTGTTTCATGGATGAGAACTGTGCTGTGTGTTTCCCTTCAGAAATGGAGTTAAATCCCAGGCTCTGTGTCCTCCTACATGCAAGACATCTTTTCAGGTAAACTCAGTCACATTTCAGCTCAATTGAAGCTACATCGTTCACGAAGCTCACACGTTTCTCACTCTTAACTGGATAGCATTGCATGTTAATGGAACTGTGCTTTGTATCAGTTTCAGAAGAAGAGTTGACCTAGATATGGTCCGTAGGTGTAGGAAACACCGTTATTTTGTTCTGACAACAGTCACGTTTCTTGCTGTATTAGAGACCCATAGAAAGCAAGAGTGTGCTTCTTGCTCTATAGCAGAGTGTGTTTCATGGATGAGAACTGTGCTGTGTGATCCCTTTAGAAATGGAGTTCAATTCCACGCTCTGTGTCTTCCTACAAGCAAGATATCATTTCAGGAAAACGCAGTCATTTTTCGCTCAAATGAATATAAATCGTTTACGAAGCTCACACGTTTCTCGCTCTTAACTGAAAAGCATTGGACGTTAGGTCACTTGTGGTTTGTATCAGTTTCAGAAGCAGAGTTGGACTAGCAATTGTCCGTATATATAGGAAACACCGTTTTTTTTTCTGAGCACACTGTCAAGTTTCTGGCTCTATTAGAGACTCTAGAAAGCAAGAGCATGCTTCTGCTCTAAAGCAGAGTGTGTTTCATGGATGAGAACTGTGCTGTGTGTTTCCCTTCAGAAATGGAGTTAAATTCCAGGCTCTGTGTCTTCCTACAAGCAAGACATCTTTTCAGGTAAACTCAGACACTTTTCAGCTCAAAGGAAGTTACATTGTTCACGAAGCTCACACCTCTCTCGTTCTTAACTGAAAAGCATTTCATGTTAAAGCAACTGTGTTTTGTATCAGTTTCAGAAGAATAGTTGACCTAGACATGGTCTTTATGTGTAGGAAACACCCTTATTTTGTTCTGACCACAGTCAAGTTTCCTGCTGGCTTAGAGACTCTTAGAAAGCAAGTGCTTGCTTCTTGCTCTGAAGCAGACTGTGTTTCATGGATGAGAACTGTGATGTGTGTTTCCCTTCAGAAATGGAGTTAAATTCCAGGCTCTGTGTCTTCCTACAAGCAAGACATCATTTCAGGTAAACACAGTCACTTTTCAGCTCAAACAATGCTACACCGTTCACCTAGCTGACACATTTCTTGCTCTTCACTGTAAAGCATTGGATTTTAGAGGTCCTGTGGTTTGTATCAGTTTCAGAAGAAGAGTTGAACTAGCAATGGTCCGTATGTGTAGGAAACACCGTTCTTTTGTTCTGAGTACCCTCAAGTTTCTGGCTCTATTAGAGACTCTAGAAAGCAAGAGCATGCTTCGTGCTCTAAAGCAGAGTGTGTTTCATGGATGAGAACTGTGCTGTATGTTTCCCTTCAGAAATGGAGTTAAATCCCAGGCTCTGTGTCTTCCTACAAGCAAGACATCTTTTCAGGTAAACTCAGTCACTTTTCAGCTCAAAGGAAGCTACATCGTTCGTGAAGCTCACACGTTTCTCGCTCTTAACTGGAAAGAATTGCATGTTAATGGAACTGTGCTTTGTATCAGTTTCAGAAGAAGAGTTGACCTAGAGATGGTCCCTAAGTGTAGGAATCACCGTTATTTTGTTCTGACCACAGTCACGTTGCCTGCCGTATTATAGACTCTTAGAAAGCAAGAGTTTGCTTCTTGCTCTAAAGCAGAATGTGTTTCATGGATGAGAACTGTGCTGTGTGTTTCCCTTCAGAAATGGAGTTAAATTCCAGGCTCTGTGTCTTACTATAAGCAAGACATCATTTCAGGAAAACGCAGTCACTTTTCAGCTCAAATGTATATAAATAGTTTATGAAGCTCACACGTTTCTCGCTCTTAACTGAAAAGCATTGGACGTTAGATGACTTGTGGTTTGTATCAATTTCAGAAGAAAAGTTGACCTAGATATGGTCCGTATGTCTAGGAAACACCCTTATTTGGTTCTGACCACAGTCAAGTTTCCTGCTGTATTAGAGACTCTTAGAAAGCAAGTGCGTGCTTCTTGCTCTAAAGCAGTGTGTGTTTCATGGATGAGAACTGTGCTGTGTGTTTCCCTTCATAAATGGAGTTAAATTCCAGGCTCTGTGTCTTCGTACAAGCAAGACATCATTTCAGGAAAACGCAGTCACTTTTCAGCTCAAATGAATATAAATTGTTTACGAAGCTCACACGTTTCTCACTCTTAACTGAAAAGCATTGGATGTTAGATGGCTTGTGGTTTTTATCAGTTTCAGAAGCAGAGTTGAACTTGCAATGGTCCATATGTGTATGAAACACCGTTCTTTTGTTCTGAGCACACTGTCAAGTTTCTGGCTCTATTAGAGGCTCTAGAGAGCAAGAGCATGCTTCTTGCTCTAAAGCAGAGTGTGTTTCACAGAGGACAACTGTGCTGTGTTTTTCCCTTCAGAAATGGAGTTAAATCCCAGGCTCTTTGTCTTCCTACATGCAAGACTTCGTTTCAGGTAAACTCACTCACGTTTCAGCTGAAACACAGCTACATTGTTCACGTAGCTGACACGTTTCTTGCTCTTCACTATAAATCATTGGATGTTAGAGGACCTGTGGTTTGTATCAGTTTCAGAAGCAGAGTTGAACTAGCAATTGTCCGTATGTGTAGGAAACACCGTTCTTTTGTTCTGAGTACCCTCAATTTTCCGGCTCTATTAGAGACTCTAGAAAGCAAGAGCATGCTTCGTGCTCTAAAGCAGAGTGTGTTTCATGGATGAGAACTGTGCTGTGTGTTTCCCTTCAGAAATGGAGTTAAATTCCAGGCTCTGTGTCTTCCTACACGCAAGACATCTTTTCAGGTCAACTCAGTCACATTTCAGCTCAAAGGAAGCTACATTGTTCACGAAGTTCACACGTTTCTTGCTCTTAACTGAAAAGCATTGGATGTTAGATGACTTGTGGTTTGTATCAGTTTCAGAAGAAGAGTTGAACTAGCAATGGTCCGTATGTGTAGGAAACACCGTTCTTTTGTTCTGAGTACCCTCAAGTTTCTGGCTCTATTAGAGACTCTAGAAAGCAAGAGCATGCTTCGTGCTCTAAAGCAGAGTGTGTTTCATGGATGAGAACTGTGCTGTGTGTTTCCCTTCAGAAATGGAGTTAAATCCCAGGCTCTGTGTCTTCCTACAAGCAAGACATCTTTTCAGGTAATCTCAGTCACTTTTCAGCTCAAAGGAAGCTACATCGTTCGTGAAGCTCACACGTTTCTCGCTCTTAACTGGAAAGAATTGCATGTTAATGGAACTGTGCTTTGTATCAGTTTCAGAAGAAGAGTTGACCTAGAGATGGTCCCTAAGTGTAGGAAACACAGTTATTTTGTTCTGACCACAGTCACGTTGCCTGCCGTATTATAGACTCTTAGAAAGCAAGAGTTTGCTTCTTGCTCTAAAGCAGAATGTGTTTCATGGATGAGAACTGTGCTGTGTGTTTCCCTTCAGAAATGGAGTTAAATTCCAGGCTCTGTGTCTTATTATAAGCAAGACATCATTTCAGGAAAACGCAGTCACTTTTCAGCTCAAATGTATATAAATAGTTTATGAAGCTCACACGTTTCTCGCTCTTAACTGAAAAGCATTGGACGTTAGATGACTTGTGGTTTGTATCAATTTCAGAAGAAAAGTTGACCTAGATATGGTCCGTATGTCTAGGAAACACCCTTATTTGGTTCTGACCACAGTCAAGTTTCCTGCTGTATTAGAGACTCTTAGAAAGCAAGTGCGTGCTTCTTGCTCTAAAGCAGTGTGTGTTTCATGGATGAGAACTGTGCTGTGTGTTTCCCTTCATAAATGGAGTTAAATTCCAGGCTCTGTGTCTTCGTACAAGCAAGACATCATTTCAGGAAAACGCAGTCACTTTTCAGCTCAAATGAATATAAATTGTTTACGAAGCTCACACGTTTCTCCCTCTTAACTGAAAAGCATTGGATGTTAGATGACTTGTGGTTTTTATCAGTTTCAGAAGCAGAGTTGAACTTGCAATGGTCCATATGTGTATGAAACACCGTTCTTTTGTTCTGAGCACACTGTCAAGTTTCTGGCTCTATTAGAGACTCTAGAGAGCAAGAGCATGCTTCTTGCTCTAAAGCAGAGTGTGTTTCACAGAGGACAACTGTGCTGTGTGTTTCCTTTCAGAAATGGAGTTAAATCCCAGGCTCTTTGTCTTCCTACATGCAAGACTTCGTTTCAGGTAAACTCACTCACGTTTCAGCTGAAACACAGCTACATTGTTCACGTAGCTGACACGTTTCTTGCTCTTCACTATAAATCATTGGATGTTAGAGGACCTGTGGTTTGTATCAGTTTCAGAAGCAGAGTTGAACTAGCAATTGTCCCTATGTGTAGGAAACACCGTTCTTTTGTTCTGAGTACCCTCAATTTTCCGGCTCTATTAGAGACTCTAGAAAGCAAGAGCATGCTTCGTGCTCTAAAGCAGAGTGTGTTTCATGGATGAGAACTGTGCTGTGTGTTTCCCTTCAGAAATGGAGTTAAATTCCAGGCTCTGTGTCTTCCTACACGCAAGACATCTTTTCAGGTCAACTCAGTCACATTTCAGCTCAAAGGAAGCTACATTGTTCACGAAGTTCACACGTTTCTTGCTCTTAACTGAAAAGCATTGGATGTTAGATGACTTGTGGTTTGTATCAGTTTCAGAAGAAGAGTTGAACTAGCAATGGTCCGTATGTGTAGGAAACACCGTTCTTTTGTTCTGAGTACCCTCAAGTTTCTGGCTCTATTAGAGACTCTAGAAAGCAAGAGCATGCTTCGTGCTCTAAAGCAGAGTGTGTTTCATGGATGAGAACTGTGCTGTGTGTTTCCCTTCAGAAATGGAGTTAAATCCCAGGCTCTGTGTCTTCCTACAAGCAAGACATCTTTTCAGGTAATCTCAGTCACTTTTCAGCTCAAAGGAAGCTACATCGTTCGTGAAGCTCACACGTTTCTCGCTCTTAACTGGAAAGAATTGCATGTTAATGGAACTGTGCTTTGTATCAGTTTCAGAAGAAGAGTTGACCTAGAGATGGTCCCTAAGTGTAGGAAACACAGTTATTTTGTTCTGACCACAGTCACGTTGCCTGCCGTATTATAGACTCTTAGAAAGCAAGAGTTTGCTTCTTGCTCTAAAGCAGAATGTGTTTCATGGATGAGAACTGTGCTGTGTGTTTCCCTTCAGAAATGGAGTTAAATTCCAGGCTCTGTGTCTTCCTATAAGCAAGACATCTCAGCTCAAATGTATATAAATAGTTTATGAAGCTCACACGTTTCTCGCTCTTAACTGAAAAGCATTGGACGTTAGATGACTTGTGGTTTGTATCAATTTCAGAAGAAAAGTTGACCTAGATATGGTCCGTATGTCTAGGAAACACCCTTATTTTGTTCTGACCACAGTCAAGTTTCCTGCTGTATTAGAGACTCTTAGAAAGCAAGTGCGTGCTTCTTGCTCTAAAGCAGTGTGTGTTTCATGGATGAGAACTGTGCTGTGTGTTTCCCTTCATAAATGGAGTTAAATTCCAGGCTCTGTGTCTTCGTACAAGCAAGACATCATTTCAGGAAAACGCAGTCACTTTTCAGCTCAAATGAATATAAATTGTTTACGAAGCTCACACGTTTCTCCCTCTTAACTGAAAAGCATTGGATGTTAGATGGCTTGTGGTTTTTATCAGTTTCAGAAGCAGAGTTGAACTTGCAATGGTCCATATGTGTATGAAACACCGTTCTTTTGTTCTGAGCACACTGTCAAGTTTCTGGCTCTATTAGAGGCTCTAGAGAGCAAGAGCATGCTTCTTGCTCTAAAGCAGAGTGTGTTTCACAGAGGACAACTGTGCTGTGTTTTTCCCTTCAGAAATGGAGTTAAATCCCAGGCTCTTTGTCTTCCTACATGCAAGACTTCGTTTCAGGTAAACTCACTCACGTTTCAGCTGAAACACAGCTACATTGTTCACGTAGCTGACACGTTTCTTGCTCTTCACTATAAATCATTGGATGTTAGAGGACCTGTGGTTTGTATCAGTTTCAGAAGCAGAGTTGAACTAGCAATTGTCCGTATGTGTAGGAAACACCGTTCTTTTGTTCTGAGTACCCTCAATTTTCCGGCTCTATTAGAGACTCTAGAAAGCAAGAGCATGCTTCGTGCTCTAAAGCAGAGTGTGTTTCATGGATGAGAACTGTGCTGTGTGTTTCCCTTCAGAAATGGAGTTAAATTCCAGGCTCTGTGTCTTCCTACACGCAAGACATCTTTTCAGGTCAACTCAGTCACATTTCAGCTCAAAGGAAGCTACATTGTTCACGAAGTTCACACGTTTCTTGCTCTTAACTGAAAAGCATTGGATGTTAGATGACTTGTGGTTTGTATCAGTTTCAGAAGAAGAGTTGAACTAGCAATGGTCCGTATGTGTAGGAAACACCGTTCTTTTGTTCTGAGTACCCTCAAGTTTCTGGCTCTATTAGAGACTCTAGAAAGCAAGAGCATGCTTCGTGCTCTAAAGCAGAGTGTGTTTCATGGATGAGAACTGTGCTGTGTGTTTCCCTTCAGAAATGGAGTTAAATCCCAGGCTCTGTGTCTTCCTACAAGCAAGACATCTTTTCAGGTAATCTCAGTCACTTTTCAGCTCAAAGGAAGCTACATCGTTCGTGAAGCTCACACGTTTCTCGCTCTTAACTGGAAAGAATTGCATGTTAATGGAACTGTGCTTTGTATCAGTTTCAGAAGAAGAGTTGACCTAGAGATGGTCCCTAAGTGTAGGAAACACAGTTATTTTGTTCTGACCACAGTCACGTTGCCTGCCGTATTATAGACTCTTAGAAAGCAAGAGTTTGCTTCTTGCTCTAAAGCAGAATGTGTTTCATGGATGAGAACTGTGCTGTGTGTTTCCCTTCAGAAATGGAGTTAAATTCCAGGCTCTGTGTCTTATTATAAGCAAGACATCATTTCAGGAAAACGCAGTCACTTTTCAGCTCAAATGTATATAAATAGTTTATGAAGCTCACACGTTTCTCGCTCTTAACTGAAAAGCTTTGGACGTTAGATGACTTGTGGTTTGTATCAATTTCAGAAGAAAAGTTGACCTAGATATGGTCCGTATGTCTAGGAAACACCCTTATTTGGTTCTGACCACAGTCAAGTTTCCTGCTGTATTAGAGACTCTTAGAAAGCAAGTGCGTGCTTCTTGCTCTAAAGCAGTGTGTGTTTCATGGATGAGAACTGTGCTGTGTGTTTCCCTTCATAAATGGAGTTAAATTCCAGGCTCTGTGTCTTCGTACAAGCAAGACATCATTTCAGGAAAACGCAGTCACTTTTCAGCTCAAATGAATATAAATTGTTTACGAAGCTCACACGTTTCTCACTCTTAACTGAAAAGCATTGGATGTTAGATGACTTGTGGTTTTTATCAGTTTCAGAAGCAGAGTTGAACTTGCAATGGTCCATATGTGTATGAAACACCGTTCTTTTGTTCTGAGCACACTGTCAAGTTTCTGGCTCTATTAGAGACTCTAGAGAGCAAGAGCATGCTTCTTGCTCTAAAGCAGAGTGTGTTTTACAGAGGACAACTGTGCTGTGTGTTTCCTTTCAGAAATGGAGTTAAATCCCAGGCTCTTTGTCTTCCTACATGCAAGACTTCGTTTCAGGTAAACTCACTCACGTTTCAGCTGAAACACAGCTACATTGTTCACGTAGCTGACACGTTTCTTGCTCTTCACTATAAATCATTGGATGTTAGAGGACCTGTGGTTTGTATCAGTTTCAGAAGCAGAGTTGAACTAGCAATTGTCCGTATGTGTAGGAAACACCGTTCTTTTGTTCTGAGTACCCTCAATTTTCCGGCTCTATTAGAGACTCTAGAAAGCAAGAGCATGCTTCGTGCTCTAAAGCAGAGTGTGTTTCATGGATGAGAACTGTGCTGTGTGTTTCCCTTCAGAAATGGAGTTAAATTCCAGGCTCTGTGTCTTCCTACACGCAAGACATCTTTTCAGGTCAACTCAGTCACATTTCAGCTCAAAGGAAGCTACATTGTTCACGAAGTTCACACGTTTCTTGCTCTTAACTGAAAAGCATTGGATGTTAGATGACTTGTGGTTTGTATCAGTTTCAGAAGAAGAGTTGAACTAGCAATGGTCCGTATGTGTAGGAAACACCGTTCTTTTGTTCTGAGTACCCTCAAGTTTCTGGCTCTATTAGAGACTCTAGAAAGCAAGAGCGTGCTTCTTGATCTAAAGCAGAGTTTGTTTCACAGAGGACAACTCTGCTGTGTGTTTCCCTTCAGAAATGGAGTTAAATCCCAGGCTCTTTGTCTTCCTACATGCAAGACTTCCTTTCAGGTAAACTCACTCACGTTTCAGCTCAAACAAAGCTACATCTTATACGTAGCTCACCCGTTTCTTGTTCTAACTGAAAATCATTGGATATTAGAGGAACTGTGGTTGATATCAGTTTCAGATGCAGAGTTGGACTAGATATGGTCTGTATTTGTAGGAAACTCAATTATTTTGTTCTAAGCACACTCAAGTTTCCTGCTCTACTAGAGACTCTAGAAAGCAAGAGGGTGCTTCTTCCTTTACGTAGAGTGTGTTTTATCGTGAGAACTGCGCTGTGTGTTTCCCTTCAGAAATGGAGTTAAATCACAGGCTCTGTATCTTCCTATAAGCAAGACTTCGTTTCACGTAAACTGAGTCACCTTTCAGCTCAAACAAAGCTACATCGTTCACGTAGCTGACACGTTTCTTGCTCTTCACTGTAAAGCATTGGATGTTAGAGGACCTGTGGTTTGTATCAGTTTCAGAAGCAGAGTTGAAGTAGCAATGGTCCGTATGTGTAGGAAACACCGTTCTTTTGTTCTGAGTACCCTCAAGTTTCTGGCTCTATTAGAGACTCTAGAAAGAAAGAGCATGCCTCATGCTCTAAATCAGAGTGTGTTTCATGGATGAGAACTGTGCTGTGTGTTTCCCTTCAGAAATGGAGTTAAATTCCAGGCTCTGTATTGATTAAATTATTAAGGCCACTCCACGTAGTTAAAAGGGAGGTTTATTTTGTGGGGTAACTTACAAATGAAGGGGTAGGTTACAGGGTCTGGCAAGGGTATAGCGCAGTCTGGCGGTGTTCTCTGGAGAACTCTGCTCGGTCTACCCCAGCGTCCAGAATTTGGGAACCGCGTGAGAGCTCTTCCCGATCCTTGGTCTTCCACTTCCTCCTCCACCACGCCTTGTGGGCGTGACCATTACCGAAGCCTCAGTGGGGTTTGGAACATCCAGGCCAATGCTGGGATGGCTATCCACTACAGCTCTGTGTCTTCCTACAAGCAAAACATCATTTCAGGTAAACGCAGTCACTTTTCAGCTCAAAGGAATATAAATCGTTTACGAAGCTCACACGTTTCTCGCTCTTAACTGAAAAGCATTGGATGTTAGATGACTTGTGGTTTGTATCAGTTTCTGAAGCAGATTGAACTAGCAATGGTCTGTATTTGTAGGAAACTCAATTATTTGGTTCTAAGCACACTCACGTTTCCTGCTCTACTAGAGACTCTAGAAAGCAAGAGCGTTCTTCCTCCTATACGTAGATTGTGTTTTAACGTGAGAACTGTGCTGTGTGTTTCCCTTCAGAAATGGAGTTAAATCACAGGCTCTGTATCTTCCTATAAGCAAGACTTCATTTCACGTAAACTCAGTCAACTTTCAGCTCAAACAAAGCAACACCGTTCACGTAGCTGACACGCTTCTTGCTCTTAACTGTAAAGCATTGGATGTTAGATGACTTGTGGTTTATATCAGTTTCAGAAGCAGTGTTGACCTAGATATGGTCCGTATGTGTTGGAAACACCCTTATTTTATTCTGACCACAGTCATGTTTCCTGCTGTATTAGAGACACTTAGAAAGCAAGTATGTGCTTCTTGCTCTAAAGCCGAGTGTGATTCATGGATGAGAAATGTGCTGTGTGTTTGCCTTCAGAAATGGAGTTAAATCCCAGGCTCTGTGTCTTCCTACAAGGAAGACATCCTTTCAGGTAAACTCAGTCACTTTTCAGCTCAAAGGAAGTTACATCGTTCACGAAGCTCACACGTTTCTCGCTCTTAACTGAAAAGCATTACATGTTAGAGGAACTGTGGTTTGTATCAGTTTAAGAAGAAGAGTTGACCTAGATATGGTCTGTATGTGTAGGAAACACCGTTATTTTGTTCTATCCACAGTCACGTTTCCTGCTGTATTAGAGACTCTTAGAAAGAAAGAGCGTGCTTCTTGATCTAAAGCAGAGTGTTTCATGGATGAGAACTGTGCTGTGTGTTTCCCTTCAGAAATGGAGTTAAATTCCAGGCTCTGTGTATTCCTACAAGCAAGACATCATTTCAGGTAAACGCAGTCACTTTTCAGCTCAAATGAATATAAATCGTTTACGAAGCTCACACGTTTTTCGCTCTTAACTGAAAAGCATTGGATGTTAGATGACTTGTGGTTTGTATCAGTTTCAGAAGCAGAGTTGAACTAGCAATGGTCCGTATGTGTATGAAACACCGTTCTTTTGTTCTGAGCACACGTTCAAGTTTCTGACTCTATTATAGACTCTAGAAAGCAAGAGCGTGCTTCTTGCTCTAAAGCAGCGTGTGTTTCATGGATGAGAACTGTGCTTTGTGTTTCCCTTCGGAAATGGAGTTAAATCCCAGGCTCTGTGTCTTCCTAAAAGCAAGACATCTTTTCAGGTAAACTCAGTCTCTTTTCAGCTCAAAGGAAGCTACATCGTTCACCAAGCTCACACGTTTCTCGCTCTTAACTGGAAAGCATTGCATGTTAATGGAACTGTGCTTTGTATCAGTTTCAGAAGAAGAGTTGACCTAAATATGATCCGTATTTGTAGGAAACACCGTTATTTTGTTCTGACCACTGTCACGTTTCCTGCTGTATTAGAGACTCGTAGAAAGCAAGAGTGTGCTTCTTGCTCTAAAGAAGAGTGTGTTTCATAGATGAGAACTGTGCTGTGTGTTTCCCTTCAGAAATGGAGTTAAATTCCAGGCTCTTTGTCTTCCTACATAGAAGGCTTCGTTTCAGGTAAACTCACTCACGTTTCATCTCAAACAAAGCTACATCATATATGTACCTCACCCGTTTCTTGCTCTTCACTGTAAAGCATTGGATGTTAGAGGACCTGTGATTTGTATCAGTTTCAGAAGCAAAGTTGAACTAGCAATGGTCCGTATGTGTAGGAAACACCGTTCTTTTGTTCTGAGTACCCTCAATTTTCTGGATCTATTAGAGACTCTAGAAAGCAAGAGCATGCCTCGTGCTCTAAAGCAGAGTGTGTTTCATGGATGAGAATTGTGCTGTGTGTTTCCCTTCAGAAATGGAGTTAAATTCCAGGCTCTGTATTGGTTAAATTATTAAGGCCACTCCACGTAGTTAAAAGGGAGGTTTATTTTGTGGGGTAACTTACAAATGAAGGGGTAGGTTACAGGGTCTGGCAAGGGTATAGCGCTATCCTGCGGTGTTTTCTGGAGAACTCTGCTCGGTCTACCTCCAGCGTCCAGAATTTGGGAACCAAGAGAGAGAGCTCTTCCCGATCCTTGGTCTTCCTCTTCCTCCTCCGCCACGCCTTGTGGGCGTGACCATTACCGAAGTCTCAGTGGAGGTTGAAACTTCCAGGCCACTGCTGGGATGGCTATCCACTACAGCTCTGTGTCTTCCTACAAGCAAAATATCATTTCAGGTATACGCAGTCACTTTTCAGCTCAAATGAATATAAATCTTTTACGAAGCTCACAAGTTTCTCGCTCTTAACAGAAAAGCATTGGATGTTAGATGACTTGTGGTTTGTTTCAGTTTCAGAAGCAGAGTTGAACTAGCAATCGTCTGTATGTGTAGGAAACACCATTCTTTGTTCTGAGCACACTGTCAAGTTTCTGGCTCTATTAGAGACTCTAGAAAGCAAGAGCGTGCTTCTTGCTCTAAAGCAGAGTGTGTTTTACAGAGGACAACTGTGCTGTGTGTTTCCCTTTAGAAATGGAGTTAAACCCAGGCTCTTTGTCTTCCTACATGCAAGACTTCGTTTCAGGTAAACTCACTCACGTTTCAGCCCAAACAAAGCTACATCTTTTACATAGCTCACCCGTTTCTTGCTCTAACTGAAAACCATTGGAAATTAGAGGAACTGTGGTTGGTATCAGTTTCAGAAGCAGAGTTGGACTAGATATGGTCTGTATGTGTAGGAAACTCAATTATTTTGTTCTGAGCACACTCACGTTTCCTGCTCTACTAGAGACTCTAGAAAGCAAGAGCGTGCTTCTTCCTATATGTAGAATGTGTTTCATCGTGAGAACTGTGCTGTGTGTTTCCCTTCAGAAATGGAGTTAAATCACAGACTCTGTATCTTCCTACAATCAAGACTTCGTTTCACGTAAACTCAGTCACCATTCAGCTCAAACAAAGCTACATCGTTCACGTAGCTGACACGTTTCTTGCTCTTCACTGTAAAGCATTGGATGTTAGAGGCCCTGTGGTTTGTTTCAGTTTCAGAAGCAGAGTTGAACTAGCAATGGTCTGTATGTGTAGGAAACACCGTTCTTTTGTTCTGAGTACCCTCAAGTTTCTGGCTCTATTAGAGACTCTAGAAAGCAAGAGAGTGCCTCGTGCTCTAAAGCAGAGTGTGTTTAATGGATTAGAACTGTGCTGTGTGTTTCCCTTCAGAAATGGAGTGAAATCCCAAGCTCTGTGTCTTCCTACAAGCAAGACATCTTTTCAGGTAAACTCAGTCACTTTTCAGCTCAAAGGAAGCTACAACTTTCACGAGCTCACAAGTTTCTCGCTCTTAAGTGGAAAGCATTGCATGTTAATGGAACTGTGCTTTGTATCAGGTTCAGAAGAAGAGTTGACCTAGATATGGTCCGTATGTGTAGGAAACACCGTTATTTTGTTCTAACCACAGTCATGTTTCCTGTTGTATTAGAGACTCTTAGAAAGAAAGAGCGTGCTTCTTGATCTAAAGCAGATTGTGTTTCATGGATGAGAACTGTGCTGTGTGTTTCCCTTCAGAAATGGAGTTAAATTCCAGGCTCTGTGTCTTCCTACAAGCAAGACAACATTTCAGGTAAACGCAGTCACTTTTCTGCTCAAATGGATATAAATTGTTTACGAAGCTCACACGTTTCTCGCTCTTAATTGAAAAGCATTTGATGTTAGATGACTTGTGCTTTGTATCAGTTTCAGAAGCAGAGTTGAACTAGCAATGGTCCGTATGTGTAGGAAACATCGTTCATTTGTTCTGAGCACAGTCACGTTGCCTGCCGTATTATAGACTCTTAGAAAGCAAGAGTTTGCTTATTGCTCTAAAGCAGAGTGTGTTTCATGGATGAGAATTGTGCTGTGTGTTTCCCTTCAGAAATGGAGTTAAATCACAGCCTCTGTATCTTCCTACAAGCAAGAATTCGTTTCACGTAAACTCAGTCACTTTCAGCTCAAAGGAAACTACATCGTTCACGCAGGTCACACGTTTCTTGCTCTTAAGTGGAAAGCATTGCATGTTAGAGGAACTGTGGTTTGTCTCAGTTTCAGAAGAAGAGTTGACCTAGATATGGTCCGAATGTGTAGGAAACACCGTTCTTTTGTTCTATCCACAGTCACGTTTCCTGCTGAATTAGAGAGTCTTAGAAGAAAGAGCGTGCTTCCTGCCCTAAAGCCGAGTGTGTTTCATGGATGAGAACTGTGCTGTGTGTTTCCCTTCAGAAATGGAGTTAAATTCTAGTCTCTGTGTCTTCCTACAAGCTAGACAACATTTCAGGTAAACGCAGTCACGTTTCAGCTCAAATGAATATAAATCATTTACGAAGCTCACACGTTTCTCGCTCTTAACTGAAATGTATTGGATGTTAGATGACTTGTGGTTTGTATCAGTTTCAGAAGCAGAGTTGAACTAGCAATTGTCCGTATGTGTAGGAAACAGCGTTCTTTGTTCTGAGCACACTGTCATGTATTTGGCTCTATTAGAGACTCTAGAAAGCAAGAGCGTGCTTCTTGCTCTAAAGCAGAGTGTGTTTCACAGAGGACAACTGTGCTGTGTGTTTCCCTTCAGAAATGGAGTTAAATCCCAGGCTCTTTGTCTTCCCACATGCAAGACTTCGTTTCAGGTAAACTCACTCACGTTTCAGCTCAAACAAAGATACATCTTTTATGTAGCTCACCCGTTTCTTGCTCTAACTGAAAAGCATTGGATATTAGAGGAACTGTGGTTGGTATCAGTTTCAGAAGCAGAGTTGGACTAGATATGGTCCGTATGTATAGGAAACTCAATTAATTTGTTCTGAGCACCCTCACGTTTCTTGCTCTACTAGAGACTCTAGAAAGCAAGAGCGTGCTTCTCCCTATACGTACAGTGTGTTTCATCGGGAGAACTCTGCTGTGTGTTTCCCTTCAGAAATGGAGTTAAATTCCAGGCTCTGTGTCTTCCTACAAACAAGACAACATTTCAGGTAAACGCAGTCACTTTTCAGCTCAAATGAATATAAATCGTTTACGAAGCTCACACGTTTCTCGCTCTTAACTGAAAAGCATTGGATGTTAGATGACTTGTGGTTTGTATCAGTTTCAGAAGCAGAGTTGAACTAGCAATGGTCCGTATGTGTACGAAACACCGTTCTTTGTTCTGAGCACACTGTCAAGTTTCTGGCACTATTAGAGACTCTAGAAAGCAAGAGCGTGCTCCTTGCTCTAAAGCCGATTGTGTTTCATGGATGAGAACTGTGCTGTGTGATTCCCTTCAGAAATGGAGTTAAATCCCAGGCTCTGTGTCTTCCTACAAGCAAGACATCTTTTCAGTTAAACTCAGTCACTTTTCAGCACAAAGGAAGCTACATCGTTCATGAACCTCACACGTTTCTCGCTCTTAACTTGAAAGCATTGCATGTTAATGGAACTGTGCTTTGTATCAGGTTCAGAAGAAGAGTTGACCTAGATATGAACCGTATGTGTAGGAAAAACCGTTATTTTGTTCTTACCACAGTCAGGTTTCCTGCTGTATTAGAGACTCGCAGAAAGCCAGTGTGTGCTTCTTGCTCTAAAGCAGAGTGTGTTTCATGGATGAGAACTGTGTTGTGTGTTTCCCTTCAGAAATGTAGTTAAATTCCAGGCTCTGTGTCTTCCTACAAGCAATACAACATTTCAGGTAAACGCAGTCACTTTTCAGCTCAAATGAATATAAATCGTTTACAAAGCTCACACGTTTCTTGCTCTTAACTGAAAAGCGTTGGATGATAGATGACTTGTGGTTTGTATCAGTTTCAGAAGCAGAGTAGAACTAGCAATGGTCCGTATGTGTAGGCAACACCCTTATTTTGTTCTGACCACAGTCACGTTTCCTGCTGTATTAGAGACTCTTAGAAAGCAAGTACATGCTTCCTGCTCTAAAGCCGAGTGTGTTTCATGGATGAGAACTGTGCTGTGTGTTTCCCTTCAGAAATGGAGTTAAATCCCAGGCTCTGTGTCTTCCTACAAGCAGGACATCTTTTCAGGTAAACTCAGTCACTTTTCAGCTCAAAGGAAGCTACATCGTTCATGAACTTCACACGATTCTCGCTCTTAACTTGAAAGCATTGCATGTTAATGGAACTGTGCTTTGTATCAGGTTCAGAAGAAGAGTTGACCTAGATATGATCCATATAGTTAGGAAACACCGTTATTTTGATCTTTCCACAGTCACGTTTCCGGCTGTATTAGAGAAAAGTAGAAAGCCAGTGTGTGCTTCTTGCTCTAAAGCAGAGTGTGTTTCATGGATGAGAACTGTGCTGTGTGTTTCCCTTCAGAAATGGAGTTAAATTCCAGGCTCTGTGTCTTCCTACAAGCAAGATATCATTTCTGGTAAACACAGTCACTTCTCAGCTCAAATGAATACAAATCGTTTACGAAGCTCACACGTTTCTCGCTCTTAACTGAAAATCATTGCATGTTAGATGACTTGTGTTTTGCATCAGTTTCAGAAGCAGAGTTGAACTAGCAATTGTCCGTATGAGTAGGAAACACCGTTCTTTGTTCTGAGCACACTGTCAAGTTTCTGGCTCTATTAGAGACTCTAGAAAGCAAGAGCGTGCTTCTTGCTCTAAAGCAGAGTGTGTTTCACAGAGGACAACTGTGCTGTGTGTTTCCCTTCAAAAATGGAGTTAAATCCCAGGCTCTGTGTCTTCCTACATGCAAGACATCTTTTCAGGTAAACTCAGTCACTTTTCAGCTCAAATCATGCCACATCATTCACGAAGCTCACACGTTTCTCGCTCTTAACTGGAAAGCATTGCATGTTAATAGAACTGTGCTTTGTATCATTTTCAGAAGAAGAGTTGACCTAGACATGGTCCATATGTGTAGGAAACACCGTTAATTTGTTCTGACCACAGTCACATTTCCTGCTGTATTAGAGAATCGTAGAAAGCAAGAGTGTGCTTCCTGCTCTAAAGCAGAGTGTGTTTCATGGATGAGAACTGTGCTGTGTGTTTCCCTTCAGAAATGGAGTTGAATTCCAGGCTCTGTGTCTTCCTACAAGCAAGACATCTTTTCAGGTAAACACAGTCACTTTTCATCTCAAATGAATATAAATCGTTTACGAAGCTCACACGTTTCTCGCTCTTAACTGAAAAGCATTGGATGTTAGAGGACCTGTGGTTTGTATCAGTTTCAGAAGCAGAGTTGAACTAGCAATGGTCTGTATGTGTAGGAAACACCGTTCTTTTTTTCTCAGCACACGTTCAAGTTTCGGACTCTAATATAGACTCTAGAAAGCATGAGCGTGCTTCTTGCTCTAAAGCAGAGTGTGTTTCATGGAGGACAACTGTGCTGTGTGTTTCCCTTAGGATATGGAGTTAAATCCCAGGCTCTGTGTCTTCCTACATCAAGACATCTTTTCAGGTAAACTCAGTCACTTTTCAGCTCAAATGAAGCTACATCATTTAAGAAGCTCACACCTTTCTCGCTCTTAACTGCAAAGCTTTTCATGTTAATGCAACTGTGTTTTGTATCAGTTTCAGAAGAATAGTTGACCTAGACATGGTCTTTATGTGTAGGAAACACCCTTATTTTGTTCTGACCCTAGTCAGGTTTCCTGCTGTATTAGAGACTATTAGAAAGCAAGAGTGTGCTTCTTGCTCTAAAGCAGAGTGTGTTTCATGGATGAGAACTGTGATGTTTGTTTCCCTTCAGAAATGGAGTTAAATTCCAGGCTCTGTGTCTTCCTACAAGCAAGACATCATTTCAGGTAAACACAGTCACTTTTCATCTCAAATGAATATAAATCGTTTACGAAGCTCACACGTTTCTCGCTCTTAACTGTAAAGCATTGGATGTTAGAGGACCTGTGGTTTGTATCAGTTTCAGAAGCAGAGTTGAACTAGCAATTGTCTGTATGTGTAGGAAACACCGTTCTTTTGTTCAGAGTACCCTCAAGTTTCTGGCTCTATTGGAGACTCTAGAAAGCAAGAGCATGCTTCTTGCTCTAAAGCAGAGTGTGTTTCACAGAGGACAACTGTGCTGTGTGTTTCCCTTCAGAAATGGAGTTAAATCCCAGGCTCTTTGTCTTCCCACATGCAAGACTTCGTTTCAGGTAAACTCACTCACGTTTCAGCTCAAACAAAGATACATCTTTTACGTAGCTCACCCGTTTCTTGCTCTAACTGAAAAGCATTGGATATTAGAGGAACTGTGGTTGGTATCAGTTTCAGAAGCAGAATTGGACTAGATATGGTCTGTATGTGTAGGAAACTCAATTATTTTGTTCTGAGCACACTCACGTTTCCTGCTCTACTAGAGACTCTAGAAAGCAAGAGCATGCTTCTTCCTATACATAGAGTGTGTTTCATCGTGAGAACTGTGCAGTGTGTTTCCCTTCAGAATTGAAGTTAAATCACAGGCTCTGTATCTACCTACAAGCAAGACTTTGTTTCAGGAAAACTCAGTCACCTTTCAGCTCAAACAAAGCTACATCGTTCCCGTAGCTGACACGTTTCTTGCTCTTCACTGTAAAGCATTGGATGGTAGAGTACCTGTGGTTTGTATCAGTTTCAGAAGCAGAGTTGAACTAGCAATTGTCCGTATGTGTAGGAAACACCGTTCTTTTGTTCTGAGTACCCTCAAGTTTCTGGCTCTATTAGAGATTCTAGAAAGCAAGAGCATGCTTCGTGCTCTAAAGCAGAGTGTGTTTCATGGATGAGAACTGTGCTGTGTGTTTTCCTTCAGAAATGGAGTGAAAATCCAGGCTCAATGTCTTCTTACAAGCAAGACAACATTTCAGGTAAACACAGTCACTTTTCAGCTCAAATGAATATAAATCGTTTACGAAGCTCACACGTTTCTCGCTCTTAACTGAAAAGCATTGGATGTTAGATGACTTGTGGTTTGTATCAGTTTCAGAAGCAGAGTTGAACTAGCAATGGTCCGTATGCGTAGGAAACACCGTTCTTTTGTTCTGAGCACACTTTCAAGTTTCTGACTCTATTATAGACTCTAGAAAGCAAGAGCGTGCTTCTTGCTCTAAAACAGAGTGTGTTTCATGGATGAGAACTGTGCTGTGTGTTTCCCTTCAGAAATGGAGTTAAATCCCAGGCTCTGTGTCCTCCTACATGCAAGACATCTTTTCAGGTAAACTCAGTCACATTTCAGCTCAATTGAAGCTACATCGTTCACGAAGCTCACACGTTTCTCACTCTTAACTGGATAGCATTGCATGTTAATGGAACTGTGCTTTGTATCAGTTTCAGAAGAAGAGTTGACCTAGATATGGTCCGTAGGTGTAGGAAACACCGTTATTTTGTTCTGACAACAGTCACGTTTCTTGCTGTATTAGAGACCCATAGAAAGCAAGAGTGTGCTTCTTGCTCTATAGCAGAGTGTGTTTCATGGATGAGAACTGTGCTGTGTGATCCCTTTAGAAATGGAGTTCAATTCCACGCTCTGTGTCTTCCTACAAGCAAGATATCATTTCAGGAAAACGCAGTCATTTTTAGCTCAAATGAATATAAATCGTTTACGAAGCTCACACGTTTCTCGCTCTTAACTGAAAAGCATTGGACGTTAGGTCACTTGTGGTTTGTATCAGTTTCAGAAGCAGAGTTGGACTAGCAATTGTCCGTATATATAGGAAACACCGTTTTTTTTTCTGAGCACACTGTCAAGTTTCTGGCTCTATTAGAGACTCTAGAAAGCAAGAGCATGCTTCGTGCTCTAAAGCAGAGTGTGTTTCATGGATGAGAACTGTGCTGTGTGTTTCCCTTCAGAAATGGAGTTAAATTCCAGGCTCTGTGTCTTCCTACAAGCAAGACATCTTTTCAGGTAAACTCAGACACTTTTCAGCTCAAAGGAAGTTACATTGTTCACGAAGCTCACACCTCTCTCGTTCTTAACTGAAAAGCATTTCATGTTAAAGCAACTGTGTTTTGTATCAGTTTCAGAAGAATAGTTGACCTAGACATGGTCTTTATGTGTAGGAAACACCCTTATTTTGTTCTGACCACAGTCAAGTTTCCTGCTGGCTTAGAGACTCTTAGAAAGCAAGTGCTTGCTTCTTGCTCTGAAGCAGACTGTGTTTCATGGATGAGAACTGTGATGTGTGTTTCCCTTCAGAAATGGAGTTAAATTCCAGGCTCTGTGTCTTCCTACAAGCAAGACATCATTTCAGGTAAACACAGTCACTTTTCAGCTCAAACAATGCTACACCGTTCACCTAGCTGACACATTTCTTGCTCTTCACTGTAAAGCATTGGATTTTAGAGGTCCTGTGGTTTGTATCAGTTTCAGAAGAAGAGTTGAACTAGCAATGGTCCGTATGTGTAGGAAACACCGTTCTTTTGTTCTGAGTACCCTCAAGTTTCTGGCTCTATTAGAGACTCTAGAAAGCAAGAGCATGCTTCGTGCTCTAAAGCAGAGTGTGTTTCATGGATGAGAACTGTGCTGTATGTTTCCCTTCAGAAATGGAGTTAAATCCCAGGCTCTGTGTCTTCCTACAAGCAAGACATCTTTTCAGGTAAACTCAGTCACTTTTCAGCTCAAAGGAAGCTACATCGTTCGTGAAGCTCACACGTTTCTCGCTCTTAACTGGAAAGAATTGCATGTTAATGGAACTGTGCTTTGTATCAGTTTCAGAAGAAGAGTTGACCTAGAGATGGTCCCTAAGTGTAGGAATCACCGTTATTTTGTTCTGACCACAGTCACGTTGCCTGCCGTATTATAGACTCTTAGAAAGCAAGAGTTTGCTTCTTGCTCTAAAGCAGAATGTGTTTCATGGATGAGAACTGTGCTGTGTGTTTCCCTTCAGAAATGGAGTTAAATTCCAGGCTCTGTGTCTTACTATAAGCAAGACATCATTTCAGGAAAACGCAGTCACTTTTCAGCTCAAATGTATATAAATAGTTTATGAAGCTCACACGTTTCTCGCTCTTAACTGAAAAGCATTGGACGTTAGATGACTTGTGGTTTGTATCAATTTCAGAAGAAAAGTTGACCTAGATATGGTCCGTATGTCTAGGAAACACCCTTATTTGGTTCTGACCACAGTCAAGTTTCCTGCTGTATTAGAGACTCTTAGAAAGCAAGTGCGTGCTTCTTGCTCTAAAGCAGTGTGTGTTTCATGGATGAGAACTGTGCTGTGTGTTTCCCTTCATAAATGGAGTTAAATTCCAGGCTCTGTGTCTTCGTACAAGCAAGACATCATTTCAGGAAAACGCAGTCACTTTTCAGCTCAAATGAATATAAATTGTTTACGAAGCTCACACGTTTCTCCCTCTTAACTGAAAAGCATTGGATGTTAGATGACTTGTGGTTTTTATCAGTTTCAGAAGCAGAGTTGAACTTGCAATGGTCCATATGTGTATGAAACACCGTTCTTTTGTTCTGAGCACACTGTCAAGTTTCTGGCTCTATTAGAGACTCTAGAGAGCAAGAGCATGCTTCTTGCTCTAAAGCAGAGTGTTTTTCACAGAGGACAACTGTGCTGTGTGTTTCCTTTCAGAAATGGAGTTAAATCCCAGGCTCTTTGTCTTCCTACATGCAAGACTTCGTTTCAGGTAAACTCACTCACGTTTCAGCTGAAACACAGCTACATTGTTCACGTAGCTGACACGTTTCTTGCTCTTCACTATAAATCATTGGATGTTAGAGGACCTGTGGTTTGTATCAGTTTCAGAAGCAGAGTTGAACTAGCAATTGTCCGTATGTGTAGGAAACACCGTTCTTTTGTTCTGAGTACCCTCAATTTTCCGGCTCTATTAGAGACTCTAGAAAGCAAGAGCATGCTTCGTGCTCTAAAGCAGAGTGTGTTTCATGGATGAGAACTGTGCTGTGTGTTTCCCTTCAGAAATGGAGTTAAATTCCAGGCTCTGTGTCTTCCTACACGCAAGACATCTTTTCAGGTCAACTCAGTCACATTTCAGCTCAAAGGAAGCTACATTGTTCACGAAGTTCACACGTTTCTTGCTCTTAACTGAAAAGCATTGGATGTTAGATGACTTGTGGTTTGTATCAGTTTCAGAAGAAGAGTTGAACTAGCAATGGTCCGTATGTGTAGGAAACACCGTTCTTTTGTTCTGAGTACCCTCAAGTTTCTGGCTCTATTAGAGACTCTAGAAAGCAAGAGCATGCTTCGTGCTCTAAAGCAGAGTGTGTTTCATGGATGAGAACTGTGCTGTGTGTTTCCCTTCAGAAATGGAGTTAAATCCCAGGCTCTGTGTCTTCCTACAAGCAAGACATCTTTTCAGGTAATCTCAGTCACTTTTCAGCTCAAAGGAAGCTACATCGTTCGTGAAGCTCACACGTTTCTCGCTCTTAACTGGAAAGAATTGCATGTTAATGGAACTGTGCTTTGTATCAGTTTCAGAAGAAGAGTTGACCTAGAGATGGTCCCTAAGTGTAGGAAACACAGTTATTTTGTTCTGACCACAGTCACGTTGCCTGCCGTATTATAGACTCTTAGAAAGCAAGAGTTTGCTTCTTGCTCTAAAGCAGAATGTGTTTCATGGATGAGAACTGTGCTGTGTGTTTCCCTTCAGAAATGGAGTTAAATTCCAGGCTCTGTGTCTTATTATAAGCAAGACATCATTTCAGGAAAACGCAGTCACTTTTCAGCTCAAATGTATATAAATAGTTTATGAAGCTCACACGTTTCTCGCTCTTAACTGAAAAGCATTGGACGTTAGATGACTTGTGGTTTGTATCAATTTCAGAAGAAAAGTTGACCTAGATATGGTCCGTATGTCTAGGAAACACCCTTATTTGGTTCTGACCACAGTCAAGTTTCCTGCTGTATTAGAGACTCTTAGAAAGCAAGTGCGTGCTTCTTGCTCTAAAGCAGTGTGTGTTTCATGGATGAGAACTGTGCTGTGTGTTTCCCTTCATAAATGGAGTTAAATTCCAGGCTCTGTGTCTTCGTACAAGCAAGACATCATTTCAGGAAAACGCAGTCACTTTTCAGCTCAAATGAATATAAATTGTTTACGAAGCTCACACGTTTCTCACTCTTAACTGAAAAGCATTGGATGTTAGATGACTTGTGGTTTTTATCAGTTTCAGAAGCAGAGTTGAACTTGCAATGGTCCATATGTGTATGAAACACCGTTCTTTTGTTCTGAGCACACTGTCAAGTTTCTGGCTCTATTAGAGACTCTAGAGAGCAAGAGCATGCTTCTTGCTCTAAAGCAGAGTGTGTTTCACAGAGGACAACTGTGCTGTGTGTTTCCTTTCAGAAATGGAGTTAAATCCCAGGCTCTTTGTCTTCCTACATGCAAGACTTCGTTTCAGGTAAACTCACTCACGTTTCAGCTGAAACACAGCTACATTGTTCACGTAGCTGACACGTTTCTTGCTCTTCACTATAAATCATTGGATGTTAGAGGACCTGTGGTTTGTATCAGTTTCAGAAGCAGAGTTGAACTAGCAATTGTCCGTATGTGTAGGAAACACCGTTCTTTTGTTCTGAGTACCCTCAATTTTCCGGCTCTATTAGAGACTCTAGAAAGCAAGAGCATGCTTCGTGCTCTAAAGCAGAGTGTGTTTCAGGGATGAGAACTGTGCTGTGTGTTTCCCTTCAGAAATGGAGTTAAATTCCAGGCTCTGTGTCTTCCTACACGCAAGACATCTTTTCAGGTCAACTCAGTCACATTTCAGCTCAAAGGAAGCTACATTGTTCACGAAGTTCACACGTTTCTTGCTCTTAACTGAAAAGCATTGGATGTTAGATGACTTGTGGTTTGTATCAGTTTCAGAAGAAGAGTTGAACTAGCAATGGTCCGTATGTGTAGGAAACACCGTTCTTTTGTTCTGAGTACCCTCAAGTTTCTGGCTCTATTAGAGACTCTAGAAAGCAAGAGCATGCTTCGTGCTCTAAAGCAGAGTGTGTTTCATGGATGAGAACTGTGCTGTGTGTTTCCCTTCAGAAATGGAGTTAAATCCCAGGCTCTGTGTCTTCCTACAAGCAAGACATCTTTTCAGGTAATCTCAGTCACTTTTCAGCTCAAAGGAAGCTACATCGTTCGTGAAGCTCACACGTTTCTCGCTCTTAACTGGAAAGAATTGCATGTTAATGGAACTGTGCTTTGTATCAGTTTCAGAAGAAGAGTTGACCTAGAGATGGTCCCTAAGTGTAGGAAACACAGTTATTTTGTTCTGACCACAGTCACGTTGCCTGCCGTATTATAGACTCTTAGAAAGCAAGAGTTTGCTTCTTGCTCTAAAGCAGAATGTGTTTCATGGATGAGAACTGTGCTGTGTGTTTCCCTTCAGAAATGGAGTTAAATTCCAGGCTCTGTGTCTTATTATAAGCAAGACATCATTTCAGGAAAACGCAGTCACTTTTCAGCTCAAATGTATATAAATAGTTTATGAAGCTCACACGTTTCTCGCTCTTAACTGAAAAGCATTGGACGTTAGATGACTTGTGGTTTGTATCAATTTCAGAAGAAAAGTTGACCTAGATATGGTCCGTATGTCTAGGAAACACCCTTATTTGGTTCTGACCACAGTCAAGTTTCCTGCTGTATTAGAGACTCTTAGAAAGCAAGTGCGTGCTTCTTGCTCTAAAGCAGTGTGTGTTTCATGGATGAGAACTGTGCTGTGTGTTTCCCTTCATAAATGGAGTTAAATTCCAGGCTCTGTGTCTTCGTACAAGCAAGACATCATTTCAGGAAAACGCAGTCACTTTTCAGCTCAAATGAATATAAATTGTTTACGAAGCTCACACGTTTCTCACTCTTAACTGAAAAGCATTGGATGTTAGATGACTTGTGGTTTTTATCAGTTTCAGAAGCAGAGTTGAACTTGCAATGGTCCATATGTGTATGAAACACCGTTCTTTTGTTCTGAGCACACTGTCAAGTTTCTGGCTCTATTAGAGACTCTAGAGAGCAAGAGCATGCTTCTTGCTCTAAAGCAGAGTGTGTTTCACAGAGGACAACTGTGCTGTGTGTTTCCTTTCAGAAATGGAGTTAAATCCCAGGCTCTTTGTCTTCCTACATGCAAGACTTCGTTTCAGGTAAACTCACTCACGTTTCAGCTGAAACACAGCTACATTGTTCACGTAGCTGACACGTTTCTTGCTCTTCACTATAAATCATTGGATGTTAGAGGACCTGTGGTTTGTATCAGTTTCAGAAGCAGAGTTGAACTAGCAATTGTCCGTATGTGTAGGAAACACCGTTCTTTTGTTCTGAGTACCCTCAATTTTCCGGCTCTATTAGAGACTCTAGAAAGCAAGAGCATGCTTCGTGCTCTAAAGCAGAGTGTGTTTCAGGGATGAGAACTGTGCTGTGTGTTTCCCTTCAGAAATGGAGTTAAATTCCAGGCTCTGTGTCTTCCTACACGCAAGACATCTTTTCAGGTCAACTCAGTCACATTTCAGCTCAAAGGAAGCTACATTGTTCACGAAGTTCACACGTTTCTTGCTCTTAACTGAAAAGCATTGGATGTTAGATGACTTGTGGTTTGTATCAGTTTCAGAAGAAGAGTTGAACTAGCAATGGTCCGTGTGTGTAGGAAACACCGTTCTTTTGTTCTGAGTACCCTCAAGTTTCTGGCTCTATTAGAGACTCTAGAAAGCAAGAGCATGCTTCGTGCTCTAAAGCAGAGTGTGTTTCATGGATGAGAACTGTGCTGTGTGTTTCCCTTCAGAAATGGAGTTAAATCCCAGGCTCTGTGTCTTCCTACAAGCAAGACATCTTTTCAGGTAATCTCAGTCACTTTTCAGCTCAAAGGAAGCTACATCGTTCGTGAAGCTCACACGTTTCTCGCTCTTAACTGGAAAGAATTGCATGTTAATGGAACTGTGCTTTGTATCAGTTTCAGAAGAAGAGTTGACCTAGAGATGGTCCCTAAGTGTAGGAAACACCGTTATTTTGTTCTGACCACAGTCACGTTGCCTGCCGTATTATAGACTCTTAGAAAGCAAGAGTTTGCTTCTTGCTCTAAAGCAGAATGTGTTTCATGGATGAGAACTGTGCTGTGTGTTTCCCTTCAGAAATGGAGTTAAATTCCAGGCTCTGTGTCTTACTATAAGCAAGACATCATTTCAGGAAAACGCAGTCACTTTTCAGCTCAAATGTATATAAATAGTTTATGAAGCTCACACGTTTCTCGCTCTTAACTGAAAAGCATTGGACGTTAGATGACTTGTGGTTTGTATCAATTTCAGAAGAAAAGTTGACCTAGATATGGTCCGTATGTCTAGGAAACACCCTTATTTGGTTCTGACCACAGTCAAGTTTCCTGCTGTATTAGAGACTCTTAGAAAGCAAGTGCGTGCTTCTTGCTCTAAAGCAGTGTGTGTTTCATGGATGAGAACTGTGCTGTGTGTTTCCCTTCATAAATGGAGTTAAATTCCAGGCTCTGTGTCTTCGTACAAGCAAGACATCATTTCAGGAAAACGCAGTCACTTTTCAGCTCAAATGAATATAAATTGTTTACGAAGCTCACACGTTTCTCACTCTTAACTGAAAAGCATTGGATGTTAGATGACTTGTGGTTTTTATCAGTTTCAGAAGCAGAGTTGAACTTGCAATGGTCCATATGTGTATGAAACACCGTTCTTTTGTTCTGAGCACACTGTCAAGTTTCTGGCTCTATTAGAGACTCTAGAGAGCAAGAGCATGCTTCTTGCTCTAAAGCACAGTGTGTTTCACAGAGGACAACTGTGCTGTGTGTTTCCCTTCAGAAATGGAGTTAAATCCCAGGCTCTTTGTCTTCCTACATGCAGGACTTCGTTTCAGGTAAACTCACTCACGTTTCAGCTGAAACACAGCTACATTGTTCACGTAGCTGACACGTTTCTTGCTCTTCACTATAAATCATTGGATGTTAGAGGACCTGTGGTTTGTATCAGTTTCAGAAGCAGAGTTGAACTAGCAATTGTCCCTATGTGTAGGAAACACTGTTCTTTTGTTCTGAGTACACTCAATTTTCCGGCTCTATTAGAGACTCTAGAAAGCAAGAGCATGCTTCGTGCTCTAAAGCAGAGTGTGTTTCATGGATGAACACTGTGCTGTGTGTTTCCCTTCAGAAATGGAGTTAAATTCCAGGCTCTGTGTCTTCCTACACGCAAGACATCTTTTCAGGTCAACTCAGTCACATTTCAGCTCAAAGGAAGCTACATTGTTCACGAAGTTCACACGTTTCTTGCTCTTAACTGAAAAGCATTGGATGTTAGATGACTTGTGGTTTGTATCAGTTTCAGAAGAAGAGTTGAACTAGCAATGGTCCGTATGTGTAGGAAACACCGTTCTTTTGTTCTGAGTACCCTCAAGTTTCTGGCACTATTATAGACTCTAGAAAGCAAGAGCATGCTTCGTGCTCTAAAGCAGAGTGTGTTTCATGGATGAGAACTGTGCTGTGTGTTTCCCTTCAGAAATGGAGTTAAATCCCAGGCTCTGTGTCTTCCTACAAGCAAGACATCTTTTCAGGTAAACTCAGTCACTTTTCAGCTCAAAGGAAGCTACATCGTTCGTGAGGCTCACACGTTTCTCGCTCTTAACTGGAAAGAATTGCATGTTAATGGAACTGTGCTTTGTATCAGTTTCAGAAGAAGAGTTGACCTAGAGATGGTCCCTAAGTGTAGGAAACACCGTTATTTTGTTCTGACCACAGTCACGTTGCCTGCCGTATTATAGACTCTTAGAAAGCAAGAGTTTGCTTCCTGCTCTAAAGCAGAATGTGTTTCATGGATGAGAACTGTGCTGTGTGTTTCCCTTCAGAAATGGAGTTAAATTCCAGGCTCTGTGTCTTCCTATAAGCAAGACATCTCAGCTCAAATGTATATAAATAGTTTATGAAGCTCACACGTTTCTCGCTCTTAACTGAAAAGCATTGGACGTTAGATGACTTGTGGTTTGTATCAATTTCAGAAGAAAAGTTGACCTAGATATGGTCCGTATGTCTAGGAAACACCCTTATTTTGTTCTGACCACAGTCAAGTTTCCTGCTGTATTAGAGACTCTTAGAAAGCAAGTGCGTGCTTCTTGCTCTAAAGCAGTGTGTGTTTCATGGATGAGAACTGTGCTGTGTGTTTCCCTTCATAAATGGAGTTAAATTCCAGGCTCTGTGTCTTCGTACAAGCAAGACATCATTTCAGGAAAACGCAGTCACTTTTCAGCTCAAATGAATATAAATTGTTTACGAAGCTCACACGTTTCTCACTCTTAACTGAAAAGCATTGGATGTTAGATGGCTTGTGGTTTTTATCAGTTTCAGAAGCAGAGTTGAACTTGCAATGGTCCATATGTGTATGAAACACCGTTCTTTTGTTCTGAGCACACTGTCAAGTTTCTGGCTCTATTAGAGGCTCTAGAGAGCAAGAGCATGCTTCTTACTCTAAAGCAGAGTGTGTTTCACAGAGGACAACTGTGCTGTGTTTTTCCCTTCAGAAATGGAGTTAAATCCCAGGCTCTTTGTCTTCCTACATGCAAGACTTCGTTTCAGGTAAACTCACTCACGTTTCAGCTGAAACACAGCTACATTGTTCACGTAGCTGACACATTTCTTGCTCTTCACTGTAAAGCATTGGATTTTAGAGGTCCTGTGGTTTGTATCAGTTTGAGAAGCAGAGATGAACTAGCAATTGTCCATATGTGTAGGAAACACTGTTCTTTTGTTCTGAGTACCCTCAATTTTCCGGCTCTATTAGAGACTCTACAAAGCAAGAGCATGCTTCATGCTCTAAAGCAGAGTGTGTTTCATGGATGAGAACTGTGCTGTGTGTTTCCCTTCAGAAGTGGAGTTAAATTCCAGGCTCTGTGTCTTCCTACAAGCAAGACATCTTTTCAGGTCAACTCAGTCACTTTTCAGCTCAAAGGAAGCTACATTGTTCACGAAGTTCACACGTTTCTTGCTCTTAACTGAAAAGCATTGGATGTTAGATGACTTGTGGTTTGTATCAGTTTCAGAAGAAGAGTTGAACTAGCAATTGTCCGTATGTGTAGGAAACACCGTTCTTTTGTTCTGAGTACCCTCAAATTTCTGGCTCTATTAGAGACTCTAGAAAGCAAGAGCATGCTTCGTGCTCTAAAGCAGAGTGTGTTTCATGGATGAGAACTGTGCAGTATGTTTCCCTTCAGAAATGGAGTTAAATCCCAGGCTCTGTGTCTTCCTACAAGCAAGACATCTTTTCAGGTAAACTCAGTCACTTTTCAGCTCAAAGGAAGCTACATCGTTCGTGAAGCTCACACGTTTCTCGCTCTTAACTGGAAAGAATTGCATGTTAATGGAACTGTGCTTTGTATCAGTTTCAGAAGAAGAGTTGACCTAGAGATGGTCCCTAAGTGTAGGAAACACCGTTATTTTGTTCTGACCACAGTCACGTTGCCTGCCGTATTATAGACTCTTAGAAAGCAAGAGTTTGCTTCTTGCTCTAAAGCAGAATGTGTTTCATGGATGAGAACTGTGCTGTGTGTTTCCCTTCAGAAATGGAATTAAATTCCAGGCTCTGTGTCTTACTATAAGCAAGACATCATTTCAGGAAAACGCAGTCACTTTTCAGCTCAAATGTATATAAATAGTTTATGAAGCTCACACGTTTCTCGCTCTTAACTGAAAAGCATTGGACGTTAGATGACTTGTGGTTTGTATCAATTTCAGAAGAAAAGTTGACCTAGATATGGTCCGTATGTCTAGGAAACACCCTTATTTGGTTCTGACCACAGTCAAGTTTCCTGCTGTATTAGAGACTCTTAGAAAGCAAGTGCGTGCTTCTTGCTCTAAAGCAGTTTGTGTTTCATGGATGAGAACTTGATGTGTTTCCCTTCAGAAATGGAGTTAAATTCCAGGCTCTGTGTCTTCCTACAAGCAAGACATCATTTCAGGTAAACACAGTCACTTTTCAGCTCAAACAATGCTACACCGTTCACGTAGCTGACACATTTCTTGCTCTTCACTGTAAAGCATTGGATTTTAGAGGTCCTGAGGTTTGTATCAGTTTGAGAAGCAGAGATGAACTAGCAATTGTCCATATGTGTAGGAAACACTGTTCTTTTGTTCTGAGTACCCTCAATTTTCCGGCTCTATTAGAGACTCTACAAAGCAAGAGCATGCTTCGTGCTCTAAAGCAGAGTGTGTTTCATGGATGAGAACTGTGCTGTGTGTTTCCCTTCAGAAGTGGAGTTAAATTCCAGGCTCTGTGTCTTCCTACAAGCAAGACATCTTTTCAGGTCAACTCAGTCACTTTTCAGCTCAAAGGAAGCTACATTGTTCACGAAGTTCACACGTTTCTTGCTCTTAACTGAAAAGCATTGGATGTTAGATGACTTGTGGTTTGTATCAGTTTCAGAAGAAGAGTTGAACTAGCAATTGTCCGTATGTGTAGGAAACACCGTTCTTTTGTTCTGAGTACCCTCAAATTTCTGGCTCTATTAGAGACTCTAGAAAGCAAGAGCATGCTTCGTGCTCTAAAGCAGAGTGTGTTTCATGGATGAGAACTGTGCAGTATGTTTCCCTTCAGAAATGGAGTTAAATCCCAGGCTCTGTGTCTTCCTACAAGCAAGACATCTTTTCAGGTAAACTCAGTCACTTTTCAGCTCAAAGGAAGCTACATCGTTCGTGAAGCTCACACGTTTCTCGCTCTTAACTGGAAAGAATTGCATGTTAATGGAACTGTGCTTTGTATCAGTTTCAGAAGAAGAGTTGACCTAGAGATGGTCCCTAAGTGTAGGAAACACCGTTATTTTGTTCTGACCACAGTCACGTTGCCTGCCGTATTATAGACTCTTAGAAAGCAAGAGTTTGCTTCTTGCTCTAAAGCAGAATGTGTTTCATGGATGAGAACTGTGCTGTGTGTTTCCCTTCAGAAATGGAGTTAAATTCCAGGCTCTGTGTCTTCCTACACGCAAGACATCTTTTCAGGTCAACTCAGTCACATTTCAGCTCAAAGGAAGCTACATTGTTCACGAAGTTCACACGTTTCTTGCTCTTAACTGAAAAGCATTGGACGTTAGATGACTTGTGGTTTGTATCAATTTCAGAAGAAAAGTTGACCTAGATATGGTCCGTATGTCTAGGAAACACCCTTATTTGGTTCTGACCACAGTCAAGTTTCCTGCTGTATTAGAGACTCTTAGAAAGCAAGTGCGTGCTTCTTGCTCTAAAGCAGTGTGTGTTTCATGGATGAGAACTGTGCTGTGTGTTTCCCTTCATAAATGGAGTTAAATTCCAGGCTCTGTGTCTTCGTACAAGCAAGACATCATTTCAGGAAAACGCAGTCACTTTTCAGCTCAAATGAATATAAATTGTTTACGAAGCTCACATGTTTCTCACTCTTAACTGAAAAGCATTGGATGTTAGATGACTTGTGGTTTTTATCAGTTTCAGAAGCAGAGTTGAACTTGCAATGGTCCATATGTGTATGAAACACCGTTCTTTTGTTCTGAGCACAGTCAAGTTTCTGGCTCTATTAGAGACTCTAGAGAGCAAGAGCATGCTTCTTGCTCTAAAGCACAGTGTGTTTCACAGAGGACAACTGTGCTGTGTGTTTTCCTTCAGAAATGGAGTTAAATCCCAGGCTCTTTGTCTTCCTACATGCAAGACTTCGTTTCAGGTAAACTCACTCACGTTTCAGCTGAAACACAGCTACATTGTTCACGTAGCTGACACGTTTCTTGCTCTTCACTATAAATCATTGGATGTTAGAGGACCTGTGGTTTGTATCAGTTTCAGAAGCAGAGTTGAACTAGCAATTGTCCGTATGTGTAGGAAACACCGTTCTTTTGTTCTGAGTACCCTCAATTTTCCGGCTCTATTAGAGACTCTAGAAAGCAAGAGCATGCTTCGTGCTCTAAAGCAGAGTGTGTTTCATGGATGAGAACTGTGCTGTGTGTTTCCCTTCAGAAATGGAGTTAAATTCCAGGCTCTGTGTCTTCCTACACGCAAGACATCTTTTCAGGTCAACTCAGTCACATTTCAGCTCAAAGGAAGCTACATTGTTCACGAAGTTCACACGTTTCTTGCTCTTAACTGAAAAGCATTGGATGTTAGATGACTTGTGGTTTGTATCAGTTTCAGAAGAAGAGTTGAACTAGCAATGGTCCGTATGTGTAGGAAACACCGTTCTTTTGTTCTGAGTACCCTCAAGTTTCTGGCTCTATTAGAGACTCTAGAAAGCAAGAGCATGCTTCGTGCTCTAAAGCAGAGTGTGTTTCATGGATGAGAACTGTGCTGTGTGTTTCCCTTCAGAAATGGAGTTAAATCCCAGGCTCTGTGTCTTCCTACAAGCAAGACATCTTTTCAGGTAAACTCAGTCACTTTTCAGCTCAAAGGAAGCTACATCGTTCGTGAAGCTCACACGTTTCTCGCTCTTAACTGGAAAGAATTGGATGTTAGATGACTTCTGGTTTTTATCAGTTTCAGAAGCAGAGTTGAACTTGCAATGGTCCGTATGTGTATGAAACACCGTTCTTTTGTTCTGAGCACACTGTCAAGTTTCTGGCTCTATTATAGACTCTAGAAAGCATGAGCGTGCTTCTTGCTCTAAAGCAGAGTGTTTCATGGAGGACAACTGTGCTGTGTGTTTCCCTTAGGAAATGGAGTTAAATCACAGGCCCTGTGTCTTCCTACATCAAGACATCTTTTCAGGTAAACTCAGTCACTTTTCAGCTCAAAGGAAGCTACATCATTCACGAAGCTCACACGAATCTCGCTCTTAACTTGAAATCATTGCATGTTAATGGAACTTGCTTTGTATGAGTTTCAGAAGTAGAGGTGACCTAGATCTGGTCCGTATGTGTAGGAAACACCGTTATTTTGTTCTTACCACAGTCAAGTTTCCTGCTCTTTTAGAGACTCTTAGAAAGCAAGAGTGTGCTTCTTGCTCTAAAGCAGAGTGTGTTTCATGGATGAGAACTGTGCTGTGTGTTTACCTTCATAAATGGAGTTAAATTCCAGGCTCTGTGTCTTCCTACAAGCAAGACATCCTTTCAGGTAAATGCAGTCACATTTCAGCTCAAATGAATATAAATCGTTTACGAAGCTCACACATTGATACTGTTATGAAAAGCATTGGATGTTAGATGACTTGTGGTTTCTATCAGTTTCAGAAGCAGAGTTGAACTAGCAATAGTCCATATGTGTAGGAAACACCTTTCTTTTGTTCTGAGCACACTCACGTTTCCTGCTCCATCAGAGACTCTAGAAAGCAAGAGCGTGCCTCTTCCTATACAAGAGTGTGTTTCCTCGTGAGAACTGTTCTGTGTGTTTCCCTTCAGAAATGGAGTAAATCACAGGATCTGTATCTTCCTACAAGCAAGACTTCATTTCATGTAAACTCAGTCACCTTGCACTCAAACAAAGCTATATCGTTCACATAGCTCACACGTTTCTTGCTCTTAACTGTAAAGCATTGGATGTTAGAGGACCTGTGGTTTGTATCAGTTTCAGAAGCAGAGTTTAACTAGCAATGGTCCGTATGTGTAGGAACCACCGTTGTTTTGTTCTGACTACCCTCAATTTTCTCCCTCTTTTAGAGACTCTAGAAAGCAAGAGCATGCTTCTTGCTCTTAAGCACAGTGTGTTTCATGGATGAGAACTGTGCTGTCTGTTTCCCTTCAGAAATGGAGTTAAATCCCAGGCTCTGTGTCTTCCTATAAGCAAGACAACTTTTAAGGTAAACTCAGTCACTTTTCAGCTCAAAGGAAGCTACATCGTTCACGAAGCTCACATGTTTCTCGCTCTTAAATGTAAAGCATTGTATGCTATAGGAACTGTGGTTTGTATCAGTTTCAGAAGAAGAGTTGACCTAGATATGGTCCGTATGTGTAGGAAACACCGTTATTTTGTTCTGACCACAGTCACGTTTCGTGCTGTATTAGAGACTCATAGAATGCAAGAGCGTGCTCCTTGCTCTAAAGCAGAGTGTGTTTCATGGATGAGAACTGTGCTGTGTGTTTCCCTTCAGAAATGGAGTTAAATTCCAGGATCTGTGTCTTCCTACAAGCAAGACATCATTTCAGGTTAATGCAGTCAATTTTCAGCTCAAATGAATAGAAATTGTTCACGAAGCTCACACGTATCTCGCTCTTAACAGAAAGCATTGGATGTTAGATGACTTGTGGTTTGTATCAGTTTCAGAAGCAGAGTTGAACTAGCAATTGTCCATATGTGTAGGAAACACCGTTCTTTGTTCTGAGCACACTCACGTTTCCTGCATATTAGAGACTCTAGAAAGCAAGAGCGTGCTTCTTCCTATACGCAGAGTGTGTTTCATTGTGAGAACACTGCTGTGAGTTTCCCTTCAGAATTAGAGTTAAATCACAGGCTCTGTATCTTCCTACAAGCAAGAGTTCGTTTCACGTAAACTCTGTCACCTTTCAGCTCAAACAAAGCTACATCATTCACGTAGCTCACATGTTTCTTGCTCTTAACCGTAAGGCATTGGATGTTAGAGGACCTGTGGTTTGTATCACTTTCAGGAGGAGAGTTGAACTAGATATGGTCCGTGTGTGTAGGAAACACAGTTCTTTTTTTCTGAGTACCGTCAAGTTTCTGGCTCTATTAGAGACTCTAGAAAGCAAGAGCATGCTTTGTGCTCTAAAGTAGAGTGTGTTTCATGGATGAGAACATTGCTGTGTGTTTCCCTTCCGAAATGGAGTTAAATCCCAGGCACAGTGTCTTCCTACAAGCAAGACATCTTTTCAGGTAAACTCAGTCACTTTTCAGCTCAAAGGAAGCTACATCATTCACGAAGCTCACACGATTCTCGCTCTTAACTTGAAAGCATTGCATGTTAATGGAACTGTGCTTTGTATGAGTTTCAGAAGTAGAGTTGACCTAGATATGGTCCGTATGTGTAGGAAACACCGTTCTTTGTTCTGAGCACACTCACGTTTCCTGCATATTAGAGACTCTAGAAAGCAAGAGCGTGCTTCTTCCTATACGCAGAGTGTGTTTCATTGTGAGAACACTGCTGTGAGTTTCCCTTCAGAAATAGAGTTAAATCACAGGCTCTGTATCTTCCTACAAGCAAGAGTTCGTTTCACGTAAACTCTGTCACCTTTCAGTTCAAACAAAGCTACATCATTCACGTAGCTCACACGTTTCTTGCTCTTAACCGTAAAGCATTGGATGGTAGAGGACCTGTGGTTTGTATCAATTTCAGGAGCAGAGTTGAACTAGATATGGTCCGTGTGTGTAGGAAACACAGTTCTTTTTTTCTGAATACCCTCAAGTTTCTGGCTCTATTAGAGACTCTAGAAAGCAAGAGCATGCTTTGTGCTCTAAAGGAGAGTGTGTTTCATGGATGAGAACATTGCTGTGTGTTTCCCGTCAGAAATGGAGTTAAATCCCAGGCTCTGTGTCTTCCTACAAGCAACACATCTTTTCAGGTAAACGCAGTCACTTTTCAGCTCAAAGGAAGCTACATCATTCACGAAGCTCACACATTTCTCGCTCTTAACTTGAAAGCATTGCATGTTAATGGAACTGTGCTTTGTATGAGTTTCAGAAGTAGAGTTGACCTAGATATGGTCCGTATGTGTTTGAAACACCGTTATTTTTTTCTGACCACAGTCAAGTTTCCTGCTCTATTAGAGACTCTTAGAAAGCAAGAGTGTGCTTCTTGCTCTAAAGCAGAGTGTGTTTCATGGATGAGAACTGTGCTGTGTGTTTCCCTTCAGAAATGGAGTTAAATTCCAGGCTCTGTGTCTTCCTACAAGCAAGACATCGTTTCAGGTAAATGCAGTCACTTTTCAGCTCAAATGAATATAAATCGTTTACAAAGCTCACACATTTCTACTGTTAACTGAAAAGCATTGGATGTTAGATGACTTGTGGTTTCTATCAGTTTCAGAAGCAGAGTTGAACTAGCAATAGTCCGTATATGTAGGAAACACCTTTCTTTTGTTCTGAGCACACTCACGTTTCCTGCTCCATCAGAGACTCTAGAAAGCAAGAGCGTACCCCTTCCTATACAAGAGTGTGTTTACTCGTGAGAACTGTTCTGTGTGTTTCCCTTCAGAAATGGAGTAAATCTCAGGCTCTGTATCTTCCTACAAGCAAGACTTTATTTCACGTAAACTCAGTCACCTAGCACTCAAACAGAGCTATATCGTTCACATAGCTCATGCGTTTCTTGCTCTTAACTGTAAAGCATTGGATGTTAGAGGACCTGTGGTTTGTACCAGTTTCAGAAGCAGAGTTGAACTAGCAATGGTCCATATGTGTAGGAACCACCGTTCTTTTGTTCTGACTACCCTCAAGTTTCTCCCTCTTTTAGAGACTCTAGAAAGCAAAAGCATGCTTCTTGCTATAAAGCAGAGTGTGTTTCATGGATGAGAACTGTGCTGTCTGTTTCCCTTCAGAAATGGAGTTAAATCCCAGGCTGTGTGTCTTCCTATAAGCAAGACAACTTTTAAAGTAAACTCAGTCACTTTTCAGCTCAAAGGAAGCTACATCGTTCACGAAGCTCACATGTTTCTCGCTCTTAAATGTAAATCATTGTATGCTATAGGAACTGTGGTTTGTATCAGTTTCAGAAGAAGAGATGACCTAGATATTGTCCGTATGTGTAGGAAACACCGTTATTTTGTTCTGACCACAGTCAGGTTTCCTGCTCTATTAGAGACTCATAGAATGCAAGAGCGTGCTCCTTGCTCTAAAGCAGAGTGTGTTTCATGGATGAGAACTGTGCTGTGTGTTTCCCTTCAGAAATGGAGTTAAATTCCAGGCTCTGTGTCTTCCTACAAGCAAGACATCATTTCAGGTTAATGCAGTCACTTTTCAGCTCAAATGAATAGAAATCATTCACGAAGCTCACACGTTTCTCGCTCTTAACAGAAAAGCATTGGATGTTAGATGACTTGTGGTTTGTATCAGTTTCAGAAGCAGAGTTGAACTAGCAATTGTCCGTATGTGTAGGAAACACCGTTCTTTGTTCTGAGCACACTCACGTTTCCTGCATATTAGAGACTCTAGAAAGCAAGAGCGTGCTTCTTCCTATACGCAGAGTGTGTTTCATCGTGAGAACACTGCTGTGAGTTTCCCTTCAGAAATAGAGTTAAATCACAGGCTCTGTATCTTCCTACAAGCAAGAGTTCGTTTCACGTAAACTCTGTCACCTTTCAGCTCAAACAAATCTACATCATTCACGTAGCTCACACGTTTCTTGCTCTTTACTGTAAAGCATTGGATGGTAGAGGACCTGTGGTTTGTATCAATTTCAGGAGCAGAGTTGAACTAGATATGGTCCGTGTGTGTAGGAAACACAGTTCTTTTTTTCTGAGCACACTTGCAAGTTACTGGCTCTATTATAGACTCTAGAAAGCAAGAGCGTGCTTCTTGCTCTAAAGCAGAGTGTGTTTCATGGATGAGAACTGTGCTGTGTTTTTCCCTTCAGAAATGGAGTTAAATCCCAGGCACTGTGTCTTCCTACAAGGAAGACATCTTTTCACGTAAACTCAGTCACTGTTCAGCTCAAAGGAATCAACATCGTTCACGAAGCTCACACGTTTCTTGCTCTTAACTGGAAATCATTGCATGTTAGAGGAACTGTGGTTTATATTAGTTTTAGAAGAAGAGTTGACCTAGATATGGTCCGTATGTGTAGGAAACACCGTTATTTTGTTCTGACCACAGTCACGTTTCCTGCTGTATTAGAGACTCTTAGAAAGCAATAGTGTGCTTCTTGCTCTAAAGCAGAGTGTTTCATGGCTGAGAACTGTGCTGTGTGTTTCCCTTCAGAAATAGAGTTAAATCACAGGCTCTGTATCTTCCTACAAGCAAGACTTCATTTCACGGAAACTCATTCATCTTGCACTCAAACAAAGCTATATCGTTCACATAGCTCACACGTTTCTTGCTCTTAACTGCAAAGCATTGGATGTTAGAGGACCTGTGGTTTGTATCACTTTCAGAAGCAGAGTTTAACTAGCAATGGTCCGTATGTGTAAGAACCACCGTTCTTTTGTTCTGACTACCCTCAATTTTCTCCCTCTTTTAGAGACTCTAGAAAGCAAGAGCATGCTTCCTGCTCTAAGCAGAGTGTGTTTCATGGATGAGAACTGTGCTGTCTGTTTCCCTTAAGAAATGGAGTTAAATCCCAGGCTCTGTGTCTTCCTATAAGCAAGACAACTTTTAAGGTAAACTCAGTCACTATTCAGCTCAAAGGAAGCTACATCGTTCACGAAGCTCACATGTTTCTCGCTCTTAAAGGTAAAGCATTGTATGTTATAGGAACTGTGGTTTGTATCAGTTTCAGAAGAAGAGTTGACCTAGATATGGTCCGTATGTGTAGGAAACACCGTTATTTTGTTCTGACCACAGTCACGTTTCATGCTGTATTAGAGATTCTTAGAAAGCAAGAGTGTGCTTCTTCCTCTAAAGCAGAGTGTGTTTCATGGATGAGAACTGTTCTGTGTGTTTCCCTTCAGAAATGGAGTTAAATCCCAGGCTCTGTGTCTTCCTACAAGCAAGACATCATTTCAGGTAAACGCAGTCACTATTCAGCTCAAATGAACATAAATCGTTTATGAAGCTCACACGTTTCTTGCTCTTAACTGTAAAGCATTGGATGTTAGATGACCTGTGGTTTGTATCAATTTCAGGAGCAGAGTTGAACTAGATATGGTCCGTGTGTGTAGGAAACACAGTTCTTTTATTCTGAGCACACTTTCAAGTTTCTGGCTCTATTATAGACTCTAGAAAGCAAGAGCGTGCTTCTTGCTCTAAAGCAGAGTGTGTTCCATGGATGAGAACTGTGCTGTGTTTTTCCCTTCAGAAATGGAGTTAAATCCCAGGCTCTGTGTCTTTCTACATGCAAGACATCTTTTCAGTTAAACTCAGTCAATTTTCTGCTCAAAGGAATCTACATCGTTCACGAAGCTCACACGTTTCTCGCTCTTATCTGGAAAGCATTGCATGTTAATGGAACTGTGGTTGGTATCAGTTTCAGGAGAAGAGTTGACCTAGATATGTTCCGTATGTTTAGGAAACACCGTTATTTTGTTCTGACCACAGTCACGTTTCCTGCTGTATTAGAGACTCTTAGAAAGCAAGAGCGTGCTTCATGATCTAAAGCAGAGTGTGTTTCATGGATGAGAACTGTGCTGTGTGTTTCCCTTCAGATATGGAGTTAAATCCCAGGCTCTGTGTCTTCCCACAAGCAAGACATCTTTTCAGGTAAACGAAGTCACTTTTCAGCTCAAATGAATATAAAACGTTTACGAAGATCACACGTTTCTCGCTCTTAACTGAAAAGCATTGGATGTTAGATGACTTGTGGTTTGTATCAGTTTCAGAAGCAGAGTTGAACTAGCAAAGGTCCGTATGTGTAGGAAACACCGTTATTTTGTTCTGAGCACACTCACGTTTCCTGCTCTATTAGAGACTCTAGAAAGCAAGAGAGTACTTCTTTCTATACGCAGAGTGTGTTTCATCGTGAGAACAGTGCTGTGTGTTTCCCTTCAGAAATAGAGTTAAACCACAGCCTCTGTATCTTCCTACAAGCAAGACTTCGTTTCACATAAACTCAGTCACCTTTCACCTCAAACAAGGCTACATCATTCACGTAGCTCACACGTTTATTGCCCTTAACTGTAAAGCATTGGATGTTAGATGACCTGTGGTTTGTGTCAATTTCAGGAGCAGAGTTGAACTAGATATGGTCCGTGTGTGTAGGAAACACAGTTCTTTTATTCTGAGCACACTTTCAGGTTTCTGGCTCTATTAAAGATTCTAGAAAGCAAGAGAGTGCTTCTTGCTCTAAAGCATAGTGTGTTCCATGGATGAGAACTGCGCTGTGTTTTTCCCTTCAGAAATGGAGTTAAATCCCAGGCTCTGTGTCTTTCTACATGCAAGACATCTTTTCATGTAAACTCAGTCACTTTTCAGCTCAAAGGAACCTACATCGTTCACGAAGCTCACACGTTTCTCGCTCTTAACTTGAAAGCATTGCATGTTAATGGAACTGTGCTTTGTATCAGTTTCAGAAGAAGAGTTGACCGAGATATGGTCCGTAAGTGTAGTACACCGTTATTTTGTTCTGACCAAAGTCAAGTTTCCTGCTGTATTAGAGATTCTTAGAAAGCAAGAGTGTGCTTCTTCCTCTAAAGCAGAGTGTGTTTCATGGATGAGAACTGTGCTCTGTGTTTCCCTTCAGAAATGGAGTTAAATTCCAGGCTGTGTGTATTCCTACAAGCAAGATATCATTTCAGGTAAACGCAGTCACTTTTCAGCTCAAATGAATATAAATCGTTTATGAAGCTCACAGGTTTCTTGCTCTTAACTGAAAAGCATTGGATGTTAGATGACTTCTGGTTTGTATCAGTTTCAGAAGCAGAGTTGAACTACCAATGGTCTGTATGTGTAGGAAACACCGTTCTTTCGTTCTGAGTACCCTCAAGTTTCTGGCTCTATTAGAGACTCTAGAATGCAAGAGCGTGCTTCTTGCGCTAAAGCAGACTGTGTTTCATGGATGAGAACTGTGCTGTGTTTTTCCCTTCAGAAATGGAGTTAAATCCCAGGCTCTGTGTCTTTCTATAAGCAAGACATCTTTTCAGGTAAACTCAGTCACTTTTCTGCTCAAAGGAAGCTACATCGTTCACGAAGCTCACACGTTTCTTACTCTTATCTGGAAAGCATTGCATGTTAATGGATCTGTGGTTTGTATCAGTTTCAGAAGTAGAGTTGACCTAGATATGGTCCGTATGTGTAGGAAACACCATTCTTTGTTCTGAGCACACTCACGTTTCCTGCTCTATTAGAGAATCTAGGAAGTAAGAGCTTGCTTCTTCCTATACGCAGAGTGTGTTTCATCGTGAGAACACTGCTGTGAGTGTCCCTTCAGAATTAGAGTTAAATAACAGGCTCTGTATCTTCCTACAAGCAAGAGTTCGTTTCACGTAAACTCTGTCACCTTTCAGCTCAAACAAAGCTACATCATTCACGTAGCTCACATGTTTCTTGCTCTTAACCGTAAGGCATTGGATGTTAGAGGACCTGTGGTTTGTATCACTTTCAGGAGGAGAGTTGAACTAGATATGGTCCGTGTGTGTAGGAAACACAGTTCTTTTTTTCTGAGTACCGTCAAGTTTCTGGCTCTATTAGAGACTCTAGAAAGCAAGAGCATGCTTTGTGCTCTAAAGTAGAGTGTGTTTCATGGATGAGAACATTGCTGTGTGTTTCCCTTCCGAAATGGAGTTAAATCCCAGGCACAGTGTCTTCCTACAAGCAAGACATCTTTTCAGGTAAACTCAGTCACTTTTCAGCTCAAAGGAAGCTACATCATTCACGAAGCTCACACGATTCTCGCTCTTAACTTGAAAGCATTGCATGTTAATGGAACTGTGCTTTGTATGAGTTTCAGAAGTAGAGTTGACCTAGATATGGTCCGTATGTGTAGGAAACACCGTTCTTTGTTCTGAGCACACTCACGTTTCCTGCATATTAGAGACTCTAGAAAGCAAGAGCGTGCTTCTTCCTATACGCAGAGTGTGTTTCATTGTGAGAACACTGCTGTGAGTTTCCCTTCAGAAATAGAGTTAAATCACAGGCTCTGTATCTTCCTACAAGCAAGAGTTCGTTTCACGTAAACTCTGTCACCTTTCAGTTCAAACAAAGCTACATCATTCACGTAGCTCACACGTTTCTTGCTCTTAACCGTAAAGCATTGGATGGTAGAGGACCTGTGGTTTGTATCAATTTCAAGAGCAGAGTTGAACTAGATATGGTCCGTGTGTGTAGGAAACACAGTTCTTTTTTTCTGAATACCCTCAAGTTTCTGGCTCTATTAGAGACTCTAGAAAGCAAGAGCATGCTTTGTGCTCTAAAGTAGAGTGTGTTTCATGGATGAGAACATTGCTGTGTGTTTCCCGTCAGAAATGGAGTTAAATCCCAGGCTCTGTGTCTTCCTACAAGCAAGACATCTTTTCAGGTAAACGCAGTCACTTTTCAGCTCAAAGGAAGCTACATCGTTCACGAAGCTCACACTTTTCTCGCTCTTAACTTGAAAGCATTGCATGTTAATGGAACTGTGCTTTGTATGAGTTTCAGAAGTAGAGTTGACCTAGATATGGTCCGTATGTGTTTGAAACACCGTTATTTTGTTCTGACCACAGTCAAGTTTCCTGCTCTATTAGAGACTCTTAGAAAGCAAGAGTGTGATTCTTGCTCTAAAGCAGAGTGTGTTTCATGGATGAGAACTGTGCTGTGTGTTTCCCTTCAGAAATGGAGTTAAATTCCAGGCTGTGTGTATTCCTACAAGCAAGATATCATTTCAGGTAAACGCAGTCACTTTTCAGCTCAAATGAATGTAAATCGTTTATGAAGCTCACAGGTTTCTTGCTCTTAACTGAAAAGCATTGGATGTTAGATGACTTGTGGTTTGTATCAGTTTCAGAAGCAGAGTTGAACTACCAATGGTCTGTATGTGTAGGAAACACCGTTCTTTCGTTCTGAGTACCCTCAAGTTTCTGGCTCTATTAGACACTCTAGAATGAAAGAGCGTGCTTCTTGCGCTAAAGCAGACGGTGATTCATGGATGAGAACTGTGCTGTGTTTTTCCCTTCAGAAATGGAGTTAAATCCCAGGCTCTGTGTCTTTCTACAAGCAAGACATCTTTTCAGGTAAACTCAGTCACTTTTCTGCTCAAAGGAAGCTACATCGTTCACGAAGCTCACTCGTTTCTTGCTCTTATCTGGAAAGCATTGCATGTTAATGGATCTGTGGTTTGTATCAGTTTCAGAAGTAGAGTTGACCTAGATATGGTCCGTATGTGTAGGAAACACTGTTATTTTATTCTAACCACAGTCAGGTTTCCTGCTGTATTAGAGACTCTAGAAAGCAAGAGCGTGCTTCTTCCTATACACAGAGTGTGTTTCATCGTGAGAACACTGCTGTGAGTTTCCCTTCAGAAATAGAGTTAAATCACAGGCTCTGTATCTTCCTATAAGCAAGAGTTCGTTTCACGTAAACTCTGTCACCTTTCAGCTCAAACAAATCTACATCATTCACGTAGCTCACACGTTTCTTGCTCTTTACTGTAAAGCATTGGATGTTAGAGGACCTGTGGTTTGTATCAATTTCAGGAGCAGAGTTGAACTAGATATGGTCCGTGTGTGTAGGAAACACAGTTCATTTTTTCTGAGCACATTTGCAAGTTTCTGGCTCTATTATAGACTCTAGAAAGCAAGAGCGTGCTTCTTGCTCTAAAGCAGAGTGTGTTTCATGGATGAGAACTGTGCTGTGTTTTTCCCTTCAGAAATGGAGTTAAATCCCAGGCACTGTGTCTTCCTACAAGGAAGACATCTTTTCACGTAAACTCAGTCACTGTTCAGCTCAAAGGAATCAACATCGTTCACGAAGCTCACACGTTTCTTGCTCTTAACTGGAAATCATTGCATGTTAGAGGAACTGTGGTTTATATTAGTTTTAGAAGAAGAGTTGACCTAGATATGGTCCGTATGTGTAGGAAACACCGTTATTTTGTTCTGACCACAGTCACGTTTCCTGCTGTATTAGAGACTCTTAGAAAGCAATAGTGTGCTTCTTGCTCTAAAGCAGAGTGTTTCATGGCTGAGAACTGTGCTGTGTGTTTCCCTTCAGAAATAGAGTTAAATCACAGGCTCTGTATCTTCCTACAAGCAAGACTTCATTTCACGGAAACTCAGTCATCTTGCACTCAAACAAAGCTATATCGTTCACATAGCTCACACCTTTCTTGCTCTTAACTGTAAAGCATTGGATGTTATAGGACCTGTGGTTTGTATCACTTTCAGAAGCAGAGTTTAACTAGCAATGGTTCCTATGTGTAGGAACCACCGTTCTTTTGTTCTGACTACCCTCAATTTTCTCCCTCTTTTAGAGACTCTAGAAAGCAAGAGCATGCTTCCTGCTCTAAAGCAGAGTGTGTTTCATGGATGAGAACTGTGCTGTCTGTTTCCCTTAAGAAATGGAGTTAAATCCCAGGCTCTGTGTCTTCCTATAAGCAAGACAACTTTTAAGGTAAACTCAGTCACTTTTCAGCTCAAAGGAAGCTACATCGTTCACAAAGCTCACATGTTTCTCGCTCTTAACAGTAAAGCATTGTATGTTATGGGAACTGTGCTTTGTATCAGTTTCAGAAGAAGAGTTGACCTAGATATGGTCCGTATGTGTAGGAAAGACCGTTATTTTGTTCTGACCACAGTCACGTTTCATGCTGTATTAGAGATTCTTAGAAAGCAAGAGTGTGCTTCTTCCTCTAAAGCAGAGTGTGTTTCATGGATGAGAACTGTTCTGTGTGTTTCCCTTCAGAAATGGAGTTAATTCCCAGGCTCTGTGTCTTCCTACAAGCAAGACATCATTTCAGGTAAACGCAGTCACTATTCAGCTCAAATGAACATAAATCGTTTATGAAGCTCACACGTTTCTTGCTCTTAACTGTAAAGCATTGGATGTTAGATGACCTGTGGTTTGTATCAATTTCAGGAGCAGAGTTGAACTAGATATGGTCCGTGTGTGTAGGAAACACAGTTCTTTTATTCTGAGCACACTTTCAAGTTTGTGGCTCTATTATAGACTCTAGAAAGCAAGAGCGTGCTTCTTGCTCTAAAGCAGAGTGTGTTCCATGGATGAGAACTGTGCTGTGTTTTTCCCTTCAGAAATGGAGTTAAATCCCAGGCTCTGTGTCTTTCTACATGCAGGACATCTTTTCAGTTAAACTCAGTCAATTTTCTGCTCAAAGGAAGCTACATCGGTCACGAAGCTCACACGTTTCTCGCTCTTATCTGGAAAGCATTGCATGTTAATGGAACTGTGGTTGGTATCAGTTTCAGGAGAAGAGTTGACTTAGATATGGTCCGTATGTTTAGGAAACACCGTTATTTTGTTCTGACCACAGTCACGTTTCCTGCTGTATTAGAGACTCTTAGAAAGCAAGAGCGTGCTTCATGCTCTAAAGCAGAGTGTGTTTCATGGATGAGAACTGTGCTGTGTGTTTCCCTTCAGAAATGGAGTTAAATCCCAGGCTCTGTATCTTCCTACAAGCAAGACATCTTTTCAGGTAAACTCAGTCACTTTTCAGCTCAAAGGAAGCTACATCATTCACGAAGCTCACACGTTTCTCGCTCTTATCGGGAAAGCATTGCATGTTAATGGAACTGTGGTTTGTATCAGTTTCAGAAGAATTGTTGACCTAGATATGGTCTGTATGTGTAGGAAACACCGTTATTTTGTTCTGACCACAGTCACGTTTCCTGCTGTATTAGAGACTCTTAGAAAGCAAGAGCGTGCTTCTTGCTCTAAAGCAGAGTGTGTTTCATGGATGAGAAATGTGCTGTGTGTTTCCCTTCAGAAATAGAGTTAAACCACAGCCTCTGTATCTTCCTACATGCAAGACTTCGTTTCACGTAAACTCAGTCACCTTTCACCTCAAACAAGGCTACATCATTCACGTAGCTCACACGTTTATTGCCCTTATCTCTAAAGCATTGGATGTTAGATGACCTGTGGTTTGTGTCAATTTCAGGAGCAGAGTTGAACTAGATATGGTCCGTGTGTGTAGGAAACACAGTTCTTTTATTCTGAGCACACTTTCAGGTTTCTGGCTCTATTAAAGATTCTAGAAAGCAAGAGAGTGCTTCCTGCTCTAAAGCATAGTGTGTTCCATGGATGAGAACTGTGCTGTGTTTTTCCCTTCAGAAATGGAGTTAAATCCCAGGCTCTGTTTCTTTCTACATGCAAGACATCTTTTCATGTAAACTCAGTCACTTTTCAGCTCAAAGGAAGCTACATCGTTCACGAAGCTAACACGTTTCTTGCTCTTATCTGGAAAGCATTGCATGTTAATGGAACTGTGCTTTGTATCAGTTTCAGAAGAAGAGTTGACCTAGATATGGTCCGTATGTGTAGTACACCGTTATTTTGTTCTGACCAAAGTCAAGTTTCCTGCTGTATTAGAGATTCTTAGAAAGCAAGAGTATGCTTCTTTCTCTAAAGCAGAGTGTGTTTCATGGATGAGAACTGTGCTCTGTGTTTCCCTTCAGAAATGGAGTTAAATTCCAGGCTGTGTGTATTCCTACAAGCAAGATATCATTTCAGGTAAACGCAGTCACTTTTCAGCTCAAATGAATATAAATCGTTTATGAAGCTCACAGGTTTCTTGCTCTTAACTGAAAAGCATTGGATGTTAGATGACTTGTGGTTTGTATCAGTTTCAGAAGCAGAGTTGAACTAGCAATGGTCTGTATGTGTAGAAAACACCGTTCTTTCGTTCTGAGTACCCTCAAGTTTCTGGCTCTATTAGACACTCTAGAATGCAAGAGCGTGCTTCTTGCGCTAAAGCAGACTGTGTTTCATGGATGAGAACTGTGCTGTGTTTTTCCCTTCAGAAATGGAGTTAAATCCCAGGCTCTGTGTCTTTCTACAAGCAAGACATGTTTTCAGGTAAACTCAGTCACTTTTCTGCTCAAAGGAAGCTACATCGTTCACGAAGCTCACACGTTTCTTGCTCTTATCTGGAAAGCATTGCATGTTAATGGATCTGTGGTTTGTATCAGTTTCAGAAGTAGAGTTGACCTAGATATGGTCCGTATGTGTAGGAAACACTGTTATTTTATTCTAACCACAGTCAGGTTTCCTGCTGTATTAGAGACTCTAGAAAGCAAGAGCGTGCTTCTTCCTATACGCAGAGTGTGTTTCATCGTGAGAACTCTGCTGTGAGTTTCCCTTCAGAAATAGAGTTAAATCACAGGCTCTTTATCTTCCTACAAGCAAGAGTTCGTTTCACATAAACTCTGTCACCTTTCAGCTCAAACAAATCTACATCATTCACGTAGCTCACACGTTTCTTGCTCTTTACTGTAAAGCATTGGATGGTAGAGGACCTGTGGTTTGTATCAATTTCAGGAGCAGAGTTGAACTAGATATGGTCCGTGTGTGTAGGAAACACAGTTCTTTTTTTCTGAGCACACTTGCAAGTTTCTGGCGCTATTATAGACTCTAGAAAGCAAGAGCGTGCTTCTTGCTCTAAAGCAGAGTGTGTTTTATGGATGAGAACTGTGCTATGTTTTTCCCTTCAGAAATGGAGTTAAATCCCAGGCACTGTGTCTTCCTACAAGGAAGACATCTTTTCACGTAAACTCAGTCACTGTTCAGCTCAAAGCAATCAACATCGTTCACGAAGCTCACATGTTTCTTGCTCTTAACTGGAAATCATTGCATGTTAGAGGAACTGTGGTTTATATTAGTTTTAGAAGAAGAGTTGACCTAGATATGGTCCGTATGTGTAGGAAACACCGTTATTTTGTTCTGACCACAGTCACGTTTCCTGCTGTATTAGAGACTCTTAGAAAGCAATAGTGTGCTTCTTGCTCTAAAGTAGAGTGTTTCATGGCTGAGAACTGTGCTGTGTGTTTCCCTTCAGAAATAGAGTTAAATCACAGGCTCTGTATCTTCCTACAAGCAAGACTTCATTTCACGGAAACTCAGTCATCTTGCACTCAAACAAAGCTATATCGTTCACATAGCTCACACCTTTCTTGCTCTTAACTGTAAAGCATTGGATGTTAGAGGACCTGTGGTTTGTATCACTTTCAGAAAGAGTTTAACTAGCAATGGTCCGTATGTGTAGGAACCACCGTTCTTTTGTTCTGACTACCCTCAATTTTCTCCCTCTTTTAGAGACTCTAGAAAGCAAGAGCATGCTTCCTGCTCTAAAGCAGAGTGTGTTTCATGGATGAGAACTGTGCTGTCTGTTTCCCTTAAGAAATGGAGTTAAATCCCAGGCTCTGTGTCTTCCTATAAGCAAGACAACTTTTAAGGTAAACTCAGTCACTTTTCAGCTCAAAGGAAGCTACATCGTTCACGAAGCTCACATGTTTCTCGCTCTTAACGGTAAAGCATTGTATGTTATAGGAATTGTGGTTTGTATCAGTTTCAGAAGAAGAGTTGACCTAGATATGGTCCGTATGTGTAGGAAACACCATTATTTTGTTCTGACCACAGTCACGTTTCATGCTGTATTAGAGATTCGTAGAAAGCAAGAGTGTGCTTCTTCCTCTAAAGCAGAGTGTGTTTCATGGATGAGAACTGTTCTGTGTGTTTCCCTTCAGAAATGGAGTTAAATCCCAGGCTCTGTGTCTTCCTACAAGCAAGACATCATTTCAGGTAAACGCAGTCACTTTTCAGCTCAAATGAACATAAATCGTTTATGAAGCTCACACGTTTCTTGCTCTTAACTGTAAAGCATTGGATGTTAGATGACCTGTGGTTTGTATCAATTTCAGGAGCAGAGTTGAACTAGATATGGTCCGTGTGTGTAGGAAACACAGTTCTTTTATTCTGAGCACACTTTCAAGTTTCTGGCTCTATTATAGACTCTAGAAAGCAAGAGCGTGCTTCTTGCTCTAAAGCAGAGTGTGTTCCATGGATGAGAACTGTGCTGTGTTTTTCCCTTCAGAAATGGAGTTAAATCCCAGGCTCTGTGTCTTTCTACATGCAAGACATCTTTTCAGTTAAACTCAGTCAATTTTCTGCTCAAAGGAAGCTACATCGTTCACGAAGCTCACACGTTTCTTGCTGTTATCTGGAAAGCATTGCATGTTAATGGAACTGTGGTTGGTATCAGTTTCAGGAGAAGAGTTGACCTAGATATGGTCCGTATGTGTAGGAAACACCGTTATTTTGTTCTGACCACAGTCACGTTTCCTGCTGTATTAGAGACTCTTAGAAAGCAAGAGCGTGCTTCATGCTCTAAAGCAGAGTGTGTTTCATGGATGAGAACTGTGCTGTGTGTTTCCCTTCAGAAATGGAGTTAAATCCCAGGCTCTGTGTCTTCCTACAAGCAAGACATCTTTTCAGGTAAACTCAGTCACTTTTCAGCTCAAAGGAAGCTACATCGTTCACGAAGCTCACATGTTTCTCGCTCTTAACGGTAAAGAATTGTATGTTATAGGAACTGTGGTTTGTATCAGTTTCAGAAGAAGAGTTGACCTAGATATGGTCCGTATGTGTAGGAAACACCGTTATTTTGTTCTGACCACAGTCACGTTTCCTGCTCTATTAGAGACTCTTAGAAAGCAAGAGCGTGTTTCTTGCTCTAAAGCAGTGTGTGTTTCATGGATGGGAACTGTGCTCTGTGTTTCCCTTCAGAAATGGAGTTAAATTCCAGGCTGTGTGTATTCCTACAAGCAAGATATCACTTCAGGTAAACGCAGTCACTTTTCAGCTCAAATGAATATAAATCGTTTATGAAGCTCACAGGTTTCTTGCTCTTAACTGAAAAGCATTGGATGTTAGATGACTTGTGGTTTGTATCAGTTTCAGAAGCAGAGTTGAACTAGCAATGGTCTGTATGTGTAGGAAACACCGTTCTTTCATTCTGAGTACCCTCAAGTTTCTGGCTCTATTAGACACTCTAGAATGCAAGAGCGTGCTTCTTGCGCTAAAGCAGACTGTGTTTCATGGATGAGAACTGTGCTGTGTTTTTCCCTTCAGAAATGGAGTTAAATCCCAGGCTCTGTGTCTTTCTACAAGCAAGACATCTTTTCAGGTAAACTCAGTCACTTTTCTGCTCAAAGGAAGCTACATCGTTCACGAAGCTCACACGTTTCTTGCTCTTAACTGGAAATCATTGCATGTTAGAGGAACTGTGGTTTATATTAGTTTTAGAAGAAGAGTTTACCTTGATATGGTCCGTATGTGTAATAAACACCGTTATTTTGTTCTGACCACAGTCACGTTTCCTGCTGTATTAGAGACTCTTAGAAAGCAATAGTGTGCTTCTTGCTCTAAAGTAGAGTGTTTCATGGCTGAGAACTGTGCTGTGTGTTTCCCTTCAGAAATAGAGTTAAATCACAGGCTCTGTATCTTCCTACAAGCAAGACTTCATTTCACGGAAACTCAGTCATCTTGCACTCAAACAAAGCTATATCGTTCACATAGCTCACACGTTTCTTGCTCTTAACTGTAAAGCATTGGATGTTAGAGGACCTGTGGTTTGTATCACTTTCAGAAGCAGAGTTTAACTAGCAATGGTCCGTATGTGTAGGAACCACCGTTCTTTTGTTCTGACTACCCTCAATTTTCTCCCTCTTTTAGAGACTCTAGAAAGCAAGAGCATGCTTCCTGCTCTAAAGCAGAGTGTGTTTCATGGATGAGAACTGTGCTGTCTGTTTCCCTTCAGAAATGGAGTTAAATCCCAGGCTCTGTGTCTTCCTATAAGCAAGACAACTTTTAAGGCAAACTCAGTCACTTTTCAGCTCAAAGGAAGCTACATCGTTCACGAAGCTCACATGTTTCTCGCTCTTAACGGTAAAGCATTGTATGTTATAGGAACTGTGGTTTGTATCAGTTTCAGAAGAAGAGTTGACCTAGATATGGTCCGTATGTGTAGGAAACACCGTTATTTTGTTCTGACCACAGTCACGTTTCATGCTGTATTAGAGATTCTTAGAAAGCAAGAGTGTGCTTCTTCCTCTAAAGCAGTGTGTGTTTCATGGATGAGAACTGTTCTGTGTGTTTCCCTTCAGAAATGGAGTTAAATCCCAGGCTCTGTGTCTTCCTACAAGCAAGACATCATTTCAGGTAAACGCAGTCTCTATTCAGCTCAAATGAACATAAATCGTTTATGAAGCTCACACGTTTCTTGCTCTTAACTGTAAAGCATTGGATGTTAGATGACCTGTGGTTTGTATCAATTTCAGGAGCAGAGTTGAACTAGATATGGTCCGTGTGTGTAGGAAACACAGTTCTTTTATTCTGAGCACACTTTCAAGTTTCTGGCTCTATTATAGACTCTAGAAAGCAAGAGCGTGCTTCTTGCTCTAAAGCAGAGTGTGTTCCATGGATGAGAACTGTGCTGTGTTTTTCCCTTCAGAAATGGAGTTAAATCCCAGGCTCTGTGTCTTTCTACATGCAAGACATCTTTTCAGTTAAACTCAGTCAATTTTCTGCTCAAAGGAAGCTACATCGTTCACGAAGCTCACACGTTTCTCGCTGTTATCTGGAAAGCATTGCATGTTAATGGAACTGGGGTTGGTATCAGTTTCAGGAGAAGAGTTGACCTAGATATGGTCCGTATGTTTAGGAAACACCGTTATTTTGTTCTGACCACAGTCACGTTTCCTGCTGTATTAGAGACTCTTAGAAAGCAAGAGCGTGCTTCATGCTCTAAAGCAGAGTGTGTTTCATGGATGAGAACTGTGCTGTGTGTTTCCCTTCAGAAATGGAGTTAAATCCCAGGCTCTGTGTCTTCCTACAAGCAAGACATCTTTTCATGTAAACTCAGTCACTTTTCAGCTCAAAGGAAGCTACATCGTTCACGAAGCTCACACGTTTCTCGCTCTTAACTTGAAAGCATTGCATGTTAATGGAACTGTGCTTTGTATCAGTTTCAGGAGAAGAGTTGACCTAGATATGGTCCGTATGTGTAGTACACCGTTAATTTGTTCTGACCACAGTCACGTTTCCTGCTCTATTAGAGACTCTTAGAAAGCAAGAGCGTGTTTCTTGCTCTAAAGCAGTGTGTGTTTCATGGATGGGAACTGTGCTCTGTGTTTCCCTTCAGAAATGGAGTTAAATTCCAGGCTGTGTGTATTCCTACAAGCAAGATATCACTTCAGGTAAACGCAGTCACTTTTCAGCTCAAATGAATATAAATCGTTTATGAAGCTCACAGGTTTCTTGCTCTTAACTGAAAAGCATTGGATGTTAGATGACTTGTGGTTTGTATCAGTTTCAGAAGCAGAGTTGAACTAGCAATGGTCTGTATGTGTAGGAAACACCGTTCTTTCGTTCTGAGTACCCTCAAGTTTCTGGCTCTATTAGACACTCTAGAATGCAAGAGCGTGCTTCTTGCGCTAAAGCAGACTGTGTTTCATGGATGAGAACTGTGCTGTGTTTTTCCCTTCAGAAATGGAGTTAAATCCCAGGCTCTGTGTCTTTCTACAAGCAAGACATGTTTTCAGGTAAACTCAGTCACTTTTCTGCTCAAAGGAAGCTACATCGTTCACGAAGCTCACACGTTTCTTGCTCTTATCTGGAAAGCATTGCATGTTAATGGATCTGTGGTTTGTATCAGTTTCAGAAGTAGAGTTGACCTAGATATGGTCCGTATGTGTAGGAAACACTGTTATTTTATTCTAACCACAGTCAGGTTTCCTGCTGTATTAGAGACTATTAGAAAGCAAGAGTGTGCTTCTTGCTCTAAAGCAGAGTGTGTTTCATGGATGAGAACTGTGCTGTGTGTTTCCCTTCAGAAATGGATTTAAATCCCAGGTTCTGTGTCTTCCTACAAGCAAGACATCTTTTCAGGTAAACTCAGTCACTATTCAGCTCAAAGGAATCTACATCGTTCACGAAGCTCACATGTTTCTTGCTCTTAACTTGAAAGCATTGGATGTTAGATGACTTGTGGTTTGTATCAGTTTCAGAAGCAGAGTTGAACTAGCAATGGTCTGTATGTGTAGGGAACACCATTATTTTGTTCTGGTGACAGTCACGTTTCCTGCTGTATTAGAGATTCATAGAAAGCAAGAGCGTGCTTCTTGCTCTAAAGCAGAGTGCATTGCATGGATGAGAACTGTGTTGTGTGTTTCCCTTCACAAATTGAGTTAAATTCCAGGTTCTGTGTCTTCCTACAAGCAAAACATCATTTCAGGTTAATGCAGTCACTTTTCAGCTCAAATGAATATAAATCGTTTAAGAAGCTCACACATTTCTACTGTTAACTGAAACGCATTGGATGTTAGATGACTTCTAGTTTCTATCAGTTTCAGAAGCAGAGTTGAACTAGCAATAGTCCGTATGTGTAGGAAACACCTTTCTTTTGTTCGGAGCACACTCACGTTTCCTGTTCCATCAGAGACTCTAGAAACAAGAGCGTGCCTCTTCCTATACAAGAGTGTGTTTCCTCGTGAGAACTGTTCTGTGTGTTTCCCTTCAGAAATGGAGTAAATCACAGCCTCTGTATCTTCCTACAAGCAAGACTTCGTTTCACGTAAACTCAGTCACCTTTCACCTCAAAAAAGGCTACATCATTCACGTAGCTCACACGTTTCTTGCTCTTTACTGTAAAGCATTGGATGTTAGAGGACCTGTGGTTTGTATCAATTTGAGGAGCAGAGTTGAACTAGATATGGTCCGTGTGTGTAGGAAACACAGTTCTTTTATTCTGAGCACACTTTCAGGATTCTGGCTCTATTAAAGATTCTAGAAAGCAAGAGAGTGCTTCTTGCTCTAAAGCATAGTGTGTTCCATGGATGAGAACTGTGCTGTGTTTTTCCCTTCAGAAATGGAGTTAAATCCCAGGCTCTGTGTCTTTCTACATGCAAGACATCTTTTCATGTAAACTCAGTCACTTTTCAGCTCAAAGGAAGCTACATCGTTCACGAAGCTCACACGTTTCTCGCTCTTAACTTGAAAGCATTGCATGTTAATGGAACTGTGCTTTGTATCAGTTTCAGGAGAAGAGTTGACCTAGATATGGTCCGTATGTGTAGTACACCGTTAATTTGTTCTGACCACAGTCACGTTTCCTGCTCTATTAGAGACTCTTAGAAAGCAAGAGCGTGTTTCTTGCTCTAAAGCAGTGTGTTTTTCATGGATGAGAACTGTGCTCTGTGTTTCCCTTCAGAAATGGAGTTAAATTCCAGGCTGTGTGTATTCCTACAAGCAAGATATCACTTCAGGTAAACGCAGTCACTTTTCAGCTCAAATGAATATAAATCGTTTATGAAGCTCACAGGTTTCTTGCTCTTAACTGAAAAGCATTGGATGTTAGATGACTTGTGGTTTGTATCAGTTTCAGAAGCAGAGTTGAACTAGCAATGGTCTGTATGTGTAGGAAACACCGTTCTTTCGTTCTGAGTACCCTCAAGTTTCTGGCTCTATTAGACACTCTAGAATGCAAGAGCGTGCTTCTTGCGCTAAAGCAGACTGTGTTTCATGGATGAGAACTGTGCTGTGTTTTTCCCTTCAGAAATGGAGTTAAATCCCAGGCTCTGTGTCTTTCTACAAGCAAGACATCTTTTCAGGTAAACTCAGTCACTTTTCTGCTCAAAGGAAGCTACATCGTTCACGAAGCTCACACGTTTCTTGCTCTTATCTGGAAAGCATTGCATGTTAATGGATCTGTGGTTTGTATCAGTTTCAGAAGTAGAGTTGACCTAGATATGGTCCGTATGTGTAGGAAACACTGTTATTTTATTCTAACCACAGTCAGGTTTCCTGCTGTATTAGAGACTATTAGAAAGCAAGAGTGTGCTTCTTGCTCTAAAGCAGAGTGTGTTTCATGGATGAGAACTGTGCTGTGTGTTTCCCTTCAGAAATGGATTTAAATCCCAGGTTCTGTGTCTTCCTACAAGCAAGACATCTTTTCAGGTAAACTCAGTCACTATTCAGCTCAAAGGAATCTACATCGTTCACGAAGCTCACATGTTTCTTGCTCTTAACTTGAAAGCATTGGATGTTAGATGACTTGTGGTTTGTATCAGTTTCAGAAGCAGAGTTGAACTAGCAATGGTCTGTATGTGTAGGAAACACCGTTATTTTGTTCTGGTGACAGTCACGTTTCCTGCTGTATTAGAGATTCATAGAAAGCAAGAGCGTGCTTCTTGCTCTAAAGCAGAGTGCATTGCATGGATGAGAACTGTGTTGTGTGTTTCCCTTCACAAATTGAGTTAAATTCCAGGTTCTGTGTCTTCCTACAAGCAAAACATCATTTCAGGTTAATGCAGTCACTTTTCAGCTCAAATGAATATAAATCGTTTAAGAAGCTCACACATTTCTACTGTTAACTGAAACGCATTGGATGTTAGATGACTTCTGGTTTCTATCAGTTTCAGAAGCAGAGTTGAACTAGCAATAGTCCGTATGTGTAGGAAACACCTTTCTTTTGTTCGGAGCACACTCACGTTTCCTGTTCCATCAGAGACTCTTGAAACAAGAGCGTGCCTCTTCCTATACAAGAGTGTGTTTCCTCGTGAGAACTGTTCTGTGTGTTTCCCTTCAGAAATGGAGTAAATCACAGCCTCTGTATCTTCCTACAAGCAAGACTTCGTTTCACGTAAACTCAGTCACCTTTCACCTCAAACAAGGCTACATCATTCACGTAGCTCACACGTTTCTTGCTCTTTACTGTAAAGCATTGGTTGTTAGAGGACCTGTGGTTTGTATCAATTTCAGGAGCAGAGTTGAACTAGATATGGTCCGTGTGTGTAGGAAACACAGTTCTTTTATTCTGAGCACACTTTCAGGATTCTGGCTCTATTAAAGATTCTAGAAAGCAAGAGAGTGCTTCTTGCTCTAAAGCATAGTGTGTTCCATGGATGAGAACTGTGCTGTGTTTTTCCCTTCAGAAATGGAGTTAAATCCCAGGCTCTGTGTCTTTCTACATGCAAGACATCTTTTCATGTAAACTCAGTCACTTTTCAGCTCAAAGGAAGCTACATCGTTCACGAAGCTCACACGTTTCTCGCTCTTAACTTGAAAGCATTGCATGTTAATGGAACTGTGCTTTGTATCAGTTTCAGGAGAAGAGTTGACCTAGATATGGTCCGTATGTGTAGTACACCGTTAATTTGTTCTGACCACAGTCATGTTTCCTGCTCTATTAGAGACTCTTAGAAAGCAAGAGCGTGTTTCTTGCTCTAAAGCAGTGTGTTTTTCATGGATGAGAACTGTGCTCTGTGTTTCCCTTCAGAAATGGAGTTAAATTCCAGGCTGTGTGTATTCCTACAAGCAAGATATCACTTCAGGTAAACGCAGTCACTTTTCAGCTCAAATGAATATAAATCGTTTATGAAGCTCACAGGTTTCTTGCTCTTAACTGAAAAGCATTGGATGTTAGATGACTTGTGGTTTGTATCAGTTTCAGAAGCAGAGTTGAACTAGCAATGGTCTGTATGTGTAGGAAACACCGTTCTTTCGTTCTGAGTACCCTCAAGTTTCTGGCTCTATTAGACACTCTAGAATGCAAGAGCGTGCTTCTTGCGCTAAAGCAGACTGTGTTTCATGGATGAGAACTGTGCTGTGTTTTTCCCTTCAGAAATGGAGTTAAATCCCAGGCTCTGTGTCTTTCTACAAGCAAGACATCTTTTCAGGTAAACTCAGTCACTTTTCTGCTCAAAGGAAGCTACATCGTTCACGAAGCTCACACGTTTCTTGCTCTTATCTGGAAAGCATTGCATGTTAATGGATCTGTGGTTTGTATCAGTTTCAGAAGTAGAGTTGACCTAGATATGGTCCGTATGTGTAGGAAACACTGTTATTTTATTCTAACCACAGTCAGGTTTCCTGCTGTATTAGAGACTATTAGAAAGCAAGAGTGTGCTTCTTGCTCTAAAGCAGAGTGTGTTTCATGGATGAGAACTGTGCTGTGTGTTTCCCTTCAGAAATGGATTTAAATCCCAGGTTCTGTGTCTTCCTACAAGCAAGACATCTTTTCAGGTAAACTCAGTCACTATTCAGCTCAAAGGAATCTACATCGTTCACGAAGCTCACATGTTTCTTGCTCTTAACTTGAAAGCATTGGATGTTAGATGACTTGTGGTTTGTATCAGTTTCAGAAGCAGAGTTGAACTAGCAATGGTCTGTATGTGTAGGAAACACCGTTATTTTGTTCTGGTGACAGTCACGTTTCCTGCTGTATTAGAGATTCATAGAAAGCAAGAGCGTGCTTCTTGCTCTAAAGCAGAGTGCATTGCATGGATGAGAACTGTGTTGTGTGTTTCCCTTCACAAATTGAGTTAAATTCCAGGTTCTGTGTCTTCCTACAAGCAAAACATCATTTCAGGTTAATGCAGTCACTTTTCAGCTCAAATGAATATAAATCGTTTAAGAAGCTCACACATTTCTACTGTTAACTGAAACGCATTGGATGTTAGATGACTTCTAGTTTCTATCAGTTTCAGAAGCAGAGTTGAACTAGCAATAGTCCGTATGTGTAGGAAACACCTTTCTTTTGTTCGGAGCACACTCACGTTTCCTGTTCCATCAGAGACTCTAGAAACAAGAGCGTGCCTCTTCCTATACAAGAGTGTGTTTCCTCGTGAGAACTGTTCTGTGTGTTTCCCTTCAGAAATGGAGTAAATCACAGGCTCTGTATCTTCCTACAAGCAAGACTTCGTTTCACGTAAACTCAGTCACCTTTCACCTCAAAAAAGGCTACATCATTCACGTAGCTCACACGTTTCTTGCTCTTTACTGTAAAGCATTGGATGTTAGAGGACCTGTGGTTTGTATCAATTTCAGGAGCAGAGTTGAACTAGATATGGTCCGTGTGTGTAGGAAACACAGTTCTTTTATTCTGAGCACACTTTCAGGATTCTGGCTCTATTAAAGATTCTAGAAAGCAAGAGAGTGCTTCTTGCTCTAAAGCATAGTGTGTTCCATGGATGAGAACTGTGCTGTGTTTTTCCCTTCAGAAATGGAGTTAAATCCCAGGCTCTGTGTCTTTCTACATGCAAGACATCTTTTCATGTAAACTCAGTCACTTTTCAGCTCAAAGGAAGCTACATCGTTCACGAAGCTCACACGTTTCTCGCTCTTAACTTGAAAGCATTGCATGTTAATGGAACTGTGCTTTGTATCAGTTTCAGGAGAAGAGTTGACCTAGATATGGTCCGTATGTGTAGTACACCGTTAATTTGTTCTGACCACAGTCACGTTTCCTGCTCTATTAGAGACTCTTAGAAAGCAAGAGCGTGTTTCTTGCTCTAAAGCAGTGTGTTTTTCATGGATGAGAACTGTGCTCTGTGTTTCCCTTCAGAAATGGAGTTAAATTCCAGGCTGTGTGTATTCCTACAAGCAAGATATCACTTCAGGTAAACGCAGTCACTTTTCAGCTCAAATGAATATAAATCGTTTATGAAGCTCACAGGTTTCTTGCTCTTAACTGAAAAGCATTGGATGTTAGATGACTTGTGGTTTGTATCAGTTTCAGAAGCAGAGTTGAACTAGCAATGGTCTGTATGTGTAGGAAACACCGTTCTTTTGTTCTGAGTACCCTCAAGTTTCTGGCTCTATTAGACACTCTAGAATGCAAGAGCGTGCTTCTTGCGCTAAAGCAGACTGTGTTTCATGGATGAGAACTGTGCTGTGTTTTTCCCTTCAGAAATGGAGTTAAATCCCAGGCTCTGTGTCTTTCTACAAGCAAGACATCTTTTCAGGTAAACTCAGTCACTTTTCTGGTCAAAGGAAGCTACATCGTTCACGAAGCTCACACGTTTCTTGCTCTTATCTGGAAAGCATTGCATGTTAATGGATCTGTGGTTTGTATCAGTTTCAGAAGTAGAGTTGACCTAGATATGGTCCGTATGTGTAGGAAACACTGTTATTTTATTCTAACCACAGTCAGGTTTCCTGCTGTATTAGAGACTATTAGAAAGCAAGAGTGTGCTTCTTGCTCTAAAGCAGAGTGTGTTTCATGGATGAGAACTGTGCTGTGTGTTTCCCTTCAGAAATGGATTTAAATCCCAGGTTCTGTGTCTTCCTACAAGCAAGACATCTTTTCAGGTAAACTCAGTCACTATTCAGCTCAAAGGAATCTACATCGTTCACGAAGCTCACATGTTTCTTGCTCTTAACTTGAAAGCATTGGATGTTAGATGACTTGTGGTTTGTATCAGTTTCAGAAGCAGAGTTGAACTAGCAATGGTCTGTATGTGTAGGAAACACCGTTATTTTGTTCTGGTGACAGTCACGTTTCCTGCTGTATTAGAGATTCATAGAAAGCAAGAGCGTGCTTCTTGCTCTAAAGCAGAGTGCATTGCATGGATGAGAACTGTGTTGTGTGTTTCCCTTCACAAATTGAGTTAAATTCCAGGTTCTGTGTCTTCCTACAAGCAAAACATCATTTCAGGTAAATGCAGTCACTTTTCAGCTCAAAGGAATAAAAATCGTTTACGAAGCTCACACATTTCTACTGTTAAATGAAAAGCATTGGATGTTAGATGACTTGTGGTTTGTATCAGTTTCAGAAGCAGAATTGAACTAGCAATAGTCCGTATGTGTAGGAAACCCCTTTCTTTTGTTCTGAGCACACTCACGTTTCCTGCTCCATCAGAGACTCTAGAAACAAGAGCGTGCCTCTTCCTATACAAGAGGGTGTTTCCTCGTGAGAACTGTTCTGTGTGTTTCCCTTCAGAAATGGAGTAAATCACAGGCTCTGTATCTTCCTACAAGCAAGACTTCATTTCACGTAAACTCAGTCACATTGCACTCAAACAAAGCTATATCGTTCTCATAGCTCACACGATTCTTTCTCTTAACTGTAAAGCATTGGATGTTAGAGGACGTGTGGTTTGTATCATTTTCAGAAGCAGAGTTGAACTAGCAATGGTCCGTATGTGTAGGAACCACCGTTCTTTTGTTCTGACTAACCTCAAGTTTCTCCCTCATTTAGAGACTCTAGAAAGCAAGAGCATGCTTCTTGCTCTAAAGCAGAGTGTGTTTCATGGATGAGAACTGAGCTGTGTGTTTCCCTTCAGAAATGGAGTTAAATCCCAGGCTCTGTGTCTTCCTACAATCAAGACATCATTTCAGGTAAACGCAGTCACTATTCAGCTCAAATGAACATAAATCGTTTATGAAGGTCACACGTTTCTTGCTCTTAAATGAAAAGCATTGGATGTTAGATGACTTGTGGTTTGTATCAGTTTCAGAAGCAGAGTTGAACTAGCAATGGTCTGTATGTGTAGGAAACACCGTTCTTTTGTTTTGAGTATCCTCAAGTTTCTGGCTGTTCTAGAAAGCAAGAGCATGCTTCATGCTCTAAAGCAGAGTGTGTTTCTTGGATGAGAAATGTGCTGTGTGTTTCCCTTCAGAAATGGAGTTAAATCACAGGCTCTGTGTCTTCCTACAAGCAAGACATCTTTTCAGGTAAACTCAGTCACTATTCAGCTCAAAGGAAGCTACATGGTTCACGAAGCTCACACGTTTCTCGCTCTTAACTTGAGAGCATTGCATGTTAATGGAACTGTGCTTTGTAACAGTTTCAGAAGAAGAGTTGACCTAGATATGGTACATATGTGTAGGAAACACTGTTATTTTGTTCTGACCACAGTCACTTTTCCTGCTGTATTAGAGACCCTTAGAAAGCAAGAGCATGCTTCTTGCTCTAAAGCAGAGTGTGATTCATGGATGAGAACTGTGCTGTGTGTTTCCACTCAGAAATGGAGTTAAATTCCAGGCTCTGTTTCTTCCTACAAGCAAGACATCATTTCAGGTAAACGCTGTCACTTTTCATCTCAAATGAATATAAATCGTTTGCGAAGATCACACGTTTCTCGCTCTTAACTGAAAAGCATTGGATGTTAGATGACTTGTGGTTTGTATCAGTTTCAGAAGCAGAGTTGAACTAGCAATGGTCCGTATGTGTAGGAAAAACCGTTCTTTTGTTCTGAGCACACTCACGTTTACTGCTCTATTAGAGAATCAAGAAAGCAAGAGCGTGCTTCTTCCTATATGCAGAGTGTGTTTCATCATGAGAACAGTGCTCTGTGTTTCCCTTCAGAAATGGAGGTAAATCACAGGATCTGTATCTTCCTACAAGCAAGACTTCATTTCCCGTAAACTCAGTCAACTTTCAGGTCAAACAAAGCTACATCGTTCACGTAGCTCACACGTTTCTTGCTCTTAATTTGAAAGCATTGAATGTTAATGGAACTGTGGTTTGTATCAGTTTCAGAAGAAGAGTTGACCTAGATATGGTCTGTACGTGTAGGAAACACCGTTATTTTGTTCTGACCACAGTCAAGTTTCCTGCTCTATTAGAGACTCTTAGAAAGCAATAGTGTGCTTCTTGCTCTAAAGCAGAGTGTGTTTCATGGTGAGAAATGTGCTGTGTTTTTCCCTTCAGAAATGGAGTTAAATCCCAGGCTCTGTGTCTTCCTACAAGCAAGAAATCGTTTCAGGTAAACGCAGTCACTTTTCAGCTAAAATGAATATAAATCGTTTATGAAGCTCACACGTTTCTTGCTCTTAACTGAAAAGCATTGGATGTTAGATGACTTGTGGTTTGTATCAGTTTCAGAAGCAGAGTTGAACTAGCAATGGTCTGTATGTGGAGGAAACACCGTTCTTTTGTCCTGAGTACCCTCAAGTTTCTGGCTCTATTAGAGAATCTAGAAAGCAAGAGCATACTTCGTGTTCTAAAGCAGAGTGTGTTTTATGGATGAGAACTGTGCTGTGTGTTTCCCTTCAGAAATGGTGTTAAATCCCATGCTGTGTGTCTTCCTACAAGCAAGACATGTTTTCACATAAACTCAGTCACTATAGGGCTCAAAGGTAGCTACATCGTACACGAAGCTCACACCTTTCTCGCTCTTAACTGGAAATCATTGCATGTTAGAGGAACTGTGTTTTATATCAGTTTCAGAAAAAGACTTGACCTAGATATGGTCTGTACGTGTAGGAAACACCGTTATTTTGTTCTGACCACAGACACCTTTCCTGCTGTATTAGAGACTCTTAGAAAGCAAAAGCATGCTTCTGGCTCTAAAGCAGAGTGTGTTTCATGGATGAGAACTGTTTTGTGTGTTTCCCTTCAGAAATGGAGTTAAATCCCAGGCTATGTGTCTTCCTACAAGCAAGACATCTTTACAGGTAAACTCAGCCACTTTTCAGCTCAAAGGAAGCTACATCGTTCACGAAGCTCACACGTTTCTCGCTCTTAACTGGAAATCATTGCATGTTAGAGGAACTGTGGTTTGTTTCAGTTTCAGAAGAAGAGTTGACCTTGATATGGTCCATATGTGTAGGAAACACTGTTATTTTGTTCTGGTCACAGTCACGTTTCCTGCTGTTTAAGAGATTCATAGAAAGCAAGAGCGTGCTTCTTGCTCTAAAGCAGAGTGTGTTGCATGGATGAGAACTGTGCTGTGTGTTTCCCTTCAGAAATGGAGTTAAATTCCAGGTTCTGTGTCTTCCTACATGCAAAACATCATTTCAGGTTAAGGCAGTCACTTTTCAGCTCAAATGAATATATATCGTTTACGAAGCTCACACATTTCTACTGTTAACTGAAAAGCATTGGATGTTAGATGACTTGTGGTTTCTATCAGTTTCAGAAGCAGAGTTGAACTAGCAATAGTCCGTATGTGTAGGAAACACCTTTCTTTTGTTCTGAGCACACTCACGTTTACTGCTCTATTTGAGACTCTAGAAAGCAAGAGCGTGCTTCTTCCTATATGCAGAGTGTGTTTCATATTGAGAACAGTGCTGTGATTTTCCCTTCAGAAATGGAGTTAAATCACAGGACCTGTATCTTCCTACAAGCAAGACTTCATTTTACGTAAACTCAGTCACCTTTCAGGTCAAACAAGCTACATCATTCACGTAGCTCACACGTTTCTTGCTCTTAACTGTAAAGCATTGGAGTTAGGTGACCTGTGGTTTGTATCAATTTCAGCAGCAGAGATGAACTAGATATGGTCCGTGTGTGTAGGAAACACAGTTCTTTTATTCTGAGCACACTTTCAAGTTTCTGGCTCTATTATAGACTCTAGAAAGCAAGAGTGTGCTTCTTGCTCTAAAGCAGAGTGTGTTTCATGGATGAGAACTGTGGTGTGTTTTTCTCTTCACAAATGGAGTTAAATCACAAGCTGTGTGTCTTTCTACATGCAAGACATCTTTTCAGGTAAACTCAGTCACTTTTCTGCTCAAAGGAAGCTACATCGTTCACGAAGCTCACACGTTTCTCGCTCTTATCTGGAAAGCATTGCATGTTAATGGAACTGTGGTTTGTATCACTTTCAAAGAAGAGTTGACCTAGATATGGAGCGTATCGGTAGGAAACACCATTATTTTGTTCTGACCACAGTCACGTTTCCTGCTGTATGAGAGACTCTAGAAAGCAAGAGCTTGCTTTGTGCTCTAAAGTAGAGTGTGTTTCATGGATGAGAACATGGCTGTGTGTTTCCCTTCAGAAATGGAGTTAAATCCCAGGCTCTGTGTCTTCCTACAAGCAAGACATCTTTTCAGGTAAACTCAGTCACTTTTCAGCTCAGAGGAAGCTACATCGTTCACAAAGCTCACACGTTTCTCGCTCTTAACTTGAAAGCATTGCATGTTAATGGAACTGTGCTTTGTATGAGTTTCAGAAGTAGAGTTGACCTAGATATGGTCCGTATGTGTAGGAAACACCGTTATTTTGTTCTGACCACAGTCAAGTTTCCTGCTCTATTAGAGACCCTTAGAAAGCAAGAGTGTGCTTCTTGCTCTAAAGCAGAGTGTGTTTCATGGATGAGAACTGTGCTGTGTGTTTCCCTTCGGAAATGGAGTTAAATTCCAGGCTCTGTGTCTTCCTACAAGCAAGACATCGTTTCAGGTAAATGCAGTCACTTTTTAGCTCAAATGAATATAAATCGTTTACGAAGCTCCCACATTTCTACTGTTAAATGAAAAGCATTGGATGTTAGATGACTTGTGGTTTCATTCAGTTTCAGAAGCAGAGTTGAACTAGCAATTGTCTGTATGTGTAGGAAACACCTTTCTTTTGTTCTGAGCACACTCACGTTTCCTGCTCCATCAGAGTCTCTAGAAAGCAAGAGCGTGCCTCTTCCTATACAAGAGTGTGTTTCCTCATGAGAACTGTTCTGTGTGTTTCCCTTCATAAATGGAGTAAATCACAGGCTCTGTATCTTCCTACAAGCAAGACTTCATTTTACGTAAACTCAGTCACCTTGCAATCAACCAAAGCTATATCGTTCACATAGCTCACACGTTTCTTGCTCTTAACTGTAAAGCATTGGATGTTAGAGGAATTGTGGTTTGTATCAGTTTTAGAAGCAGAGTTGAACTAGCAGTGGTCCATATGTGTAGGAACCACCGTTCTTTTGTTCTGACTACCCCCAAGTTTCTCCCTCTTTTAGAGACTCTAGAAAGCAAGAGCATGCTTCTAGCTCTTAAGCAGAGTGTGTTTCATGGATGAGAACTGTGCTGTCTGTTTCCCTTCAGAAATGGAGTTAAATCCCAGGCTCTGTGTCTTCCTATAAGCAAGACAACTTTTAAGGTAAACTCAGTCACTTTTCAGCTCAAAGGAAGCTACATCATTCACGAAGCTCACATGTTTCTCGCTCTTAAATGTAAAGCATTGTATGCTATAGGAACTGTGGTTTGTATCAGTTTCAGAAGAAGAGTTGACCTAGATATGGTCAGTATGTGTAGGAAACACCGTTATTTTGTTCTGACCAAAGTCACGTTTCGTGCTGTATTAGAGACTCATAGAATGCAAGAGCGTGCTCCTTGCTCTAAAGCAGAGTGTGTTTCATGGATGAGAACTGTGCTGTGTGTTTCCCTTCATAAATGGAGTTAAATTCCAGGCTCTGTGTCTTCCTACAAGCAAGACATCATTTCAGGTTAATGCAGTCACTTTTCAGCTCAAAAGAATAGAATTTGTTCACGAAGCTCACACGTTTCTCGCTCTTAACAGAAAAGCATTGCATGTTAGATGACTTGTGGTTTGTATCAGTTTCAGAAGCAGAGTTGAACTAGCAATTGTCCGTATGTGTAGGAAACACCGTTCTTTGTTCTGAGCACACTCACGTTTCCTGCATATTAGAGACTCTAGAAAGCAAGAGCGTGCTTCTTCCTAAACGCAGAGTGTGCTTCATCGTGAGAACACTGCTGTGAGTTTCCCTTCAGAAATAGAGTTAAATCACAGGCCATGTATCTTCCTACAAGCAAGAGTTCGTTTCACGTAAACTCTGTCACCTTTCAGCTCAAACAAAGCTACATCATTCACGTAGCTCACACGTTTCTTGCTCTTAACCGTAAAGCATTGGATGTTAGAGGACCTGTGGTTTGTATCAATTTCAGGAGCAGAGTTGAACTAGATATGGTCCGTGTGTGTAGGAAACACAGTTTTTTTTTCTGAGCACACTTGCAAGTTTCTGGCTCTATTATAGACTCTAGAAAGTAAGAGCGTGCTTCTTGCTCTAAAGCAGAGTGTGTTTCATGGATGAGAACTGTGCTGTGTTTTTCCCTTCAGAAATGGAGTTAAATCCCAGGCACTGTGTCTTCCTACAAGGAAGACATCTTTTCACATAAACTCAGTCACTGTTCAGCTCAAAGGAATCAACATCGTTCACGAAGCTCACACGTTTCTTGCCCTTAACTGGAAATCATTGCATGTTAGAGGAACTGTGGTTTGTATTATTTTCAGAAGAAGAGTTGACCTAGAGATGGTCCGTATGTGTAGAAAACACCGTTATTTTGTTCTGACCACAGTCACGTTTCCTTCTCTATTAGAGACTCTTAGAAAGCAAGAGCGTGCTTCTTGCTCTAAAGCAGAGTGTTTCATGGCTGAGAACTGTGCTGTGTGTTTCCCTTCAGAAATAGAGTTAAATCACAGGCTCTGTATCTTCCTACAAACAAGACTTCATTTCACGGAAACTCAGTCATCTTGCACTCAAACAAAGCTATATCGTTCACATAGCTCACACGTTTCTTGCTCTTAACTGTAAAGCATTGGATGTTATAGGACCTGTGGTTTGTATCACTTTCAGAAGCAGAGTTGAACTAGCAATGGTCCGTATGTGTAGGAACCACCGTTCTTTTGTTCTGACTACCCTCAAGTTTCTCCCTCTTTTAGAGACTCTAGAAAGCAAGAGCATGCTTCCTGCTCTAAAGCAGAGTGTGTTTCATGGATGAGAACTGTGCTGTCTGTTTCCCTTCAGAAATGGAGTTAAATCCCAGGCTCTGTGTCTTCCTATAAGCAAGACAACTTTTAAGGCAAACTCAGTCACTTTTCAGCTCAAAGGAAGCTACATCGTTCACGAAGCTCACATGTTTCTCGCTCTTAACGGTAAAGCATTGTATGTTATAGGAACTGTGGTTTGTATCAGTTTCAGAAGAAGAGTTGACCTAGATATGGTCCGTATGTGTAGGAAACACCGTTATTTTGTTCTGACCACAGTCACGTTTCATGCTGTATTAGAGACTCATAGAATGCAAGAGCGTGCTTCTTGCTCTAAAGCAGAGTGTGTTTCATGGACGAGAACTGTGCTGTGTGTTTCCCTTCAGAAATGGAGTTAAATTCCAGGCTCTGAGTCTTCCTACACGCAAGACATCATTTCAGGTTAATGCAGTCACTTTTCAGCTCAAATGAATAGAAATCACTCACGAAGCTCACATGTTTCTCGCTCTTAACTTGAAAGAATTACATGTTAATGGAACTGTGCTTTGTATGAGTTTCAGAAGTAGAGTTGTCCTAGATATGGTCCGTATGTGTAAGAAACACCGTTATTTTGTTCTGACCACAGTCAAGTTTCCTGCTCTATTAGAGACCCTTAGAAAGCAAGAGTGTGCTTCTTGCTCTAAAGCAGAGTGTGTTTCATGGATGAGAACTGTGCTGTGTGTTTCCCTTCGGAAATGGAGTTAAATTCCAGGTTCTGTGTCTTCCTACAAGCAAGACATCGTTTCAGGTAAATGCAGTCACTTTTCAGCTCAAAGGAATAAAAATCGTTTACGAAGCTCACACATTTCTACTGTTAAATGAAAAGCATTGGATGTTAGATGACTTGTGGTTTCTATCAGTTTCAGAAGCAGAATTGAACTAGCAATAGTCCGTATGTGTAGGAAACCCCTTTCTTTTGTTCTGAGCACACTCACGTTTCCTGCTCCATCAGAGACTCTAGAAAGCAAGAGCGTGCCTCTTCCTATACAAGAGTGTGTTTCCTCATGAGAACTGTTCTGTGTGTTTCCCTTCATAAATGGAGTAAATCACAGGCTCTGTATCTTCCTACAAGCAAGACTTCATTTCACGTAAACTCAGTCACCTTGCAATCAACCAAAGCTATATCGTTCACATAGCTCACACGTTTCTTGCTCTTAACTGTAAAGCATTGGATGTTAGAGGAATTGTGGTTTGTATCAGTTTTAGAAGCAGAGTTGAACTAGCAATGGTCCATATGTGTAGGAACCACCGTTCTTTTGTTCTGACAAGCCTCAAGTTTCTCCCTCTTTTAGAGACTCTAGAAAGCAAGAGCATGCTTCTTGCTCTAAAGCGGAGTGTGTTTCATGGATGAGAACTGAGCTGTGTGTTTCCCTTCAGAAATGGAGTTAAATCCCAGGCTCTGTGTCTTCCTACAAGCAAGACATCGTTTCAGGTAAACGCAGTCACTATTCAGCTCAAATGAACATAAATCATTTATGAAGCTCACACGTTTCTTGCTCTTAACTGAAAAGCATTGGATGTTAGATGACTTGTGGTTTGTATCAGTTTCAGAAGCAGAGTTGAACTAGCAATGGTCCGTATGTGTAGGAACCACCGTTCTTTTGTTCTGACTACCCTCAAGTTTCTCCCTCTTTTAGAGACTCTAGAAAGCAAGAGCATACTTCTAGCTCTTAAGCAGAGTGTGTTTCATGGATGAGAACTGTGCTGTCTGTTTCCCTTCAGAAATGGAGTTAAATCCCAGGCTCTGTGTCTTCCTATAAGCAAGACAACTTTTAAGGTAAACTCAGTCACTTTTCAGCTCAAAAGAATCTACATCGTTCACGAAGCTCTCATGTTTCTCGCTCTTAAATGTAAAGCATTGTATGCTTTAGGAACTGTGGTTTGTATCAGTTTCAGAAGAAGAGTTGACCTAGATATTGTCTGTATGTGTAGGAAACACCGTTATTTTGTTCTGACCACAGTCACGTTTCGTGCTGTATTAGAGACTCATAGAATGCAAGAGCGTGCTCCTTGCTCTAAAGCAGAGTGTGTTTCATGGATGAGAACTGTGCTGTGTGTTTCCCTTCAGAAATGGAGTTAAATTCCAGGCTCTGTGTCTTCCTACAAGCAAGACATCATTTCAGGTTAATGCAGTCACTTTTCAGCTCAAATGAATAGAATTTGTTCACGAAGCTCACACGTTTCTCGCTCTTAACAGAAAAGCATTGGATGTTAGATGACTTGTGGTTTGTATCCGTTTCAGAAGCAGAGTTGAACTAGCAATTGTCCGTATGTGTAGGAAACACCGTTCTTTGTTCTGAGCACACTCACGTTTCCTGCATATTAGAGACTCTAGAAAGCAAGAGCGTGCTTCTTCCTAAACGCAGAGTGTGTTTCATCGTGAGAACACTGCTGTGAGTTTCCCTTCAGAAATAGAGTTAAATTACAGGCTCTGTATCTTCCTACAAGCAAGAGTTCGTTTCACATAAACTCTGTCACTTTCAGCTCAAACAAAGCTACATCCTTCACGTAGCTCACACGTTTCTTGCTATAACTGTAAAGCATTGGATGTTAGAGGACCTGTGGTTTGTATCAATTTCAGGAGCAGAGTTGAACTAGATATGGTCCGTGTGTGTAGGAAACACAGTTTTTTTTCTGAGCACACTTGCAAGTTTCTGGCTCTATTATAGACTCTAGAAAGCAAGAGCGTGCTTCTTGCTCTAAAGCAGAGTGTGTTTCATGGATGAGAACTGTGCTGTGTTTTTCCCTTCAGAAATGGAGTTAAATCCCAGGCACTGTGTCTTCCTACAAGGAAGACATCTTTTCACGTAAACTCAGTCACTGTTCAGCTCAAAGGAATCAACATCGTTCACAAAGCTCACACGTTTCTTGCTCTTAACTGGAAATCATTGCATGTAAGAGGAACTGTGGTTTGTATTAGTTTCAGAAGAAGAGTTGACCTAGATATGGTCCGTATGTGTAGGAAACACCGTTATTTTGTTCTGACCACAGTCACGTTTCCTGCTGTATTAGAGACTCTTAGAAAGCAAGAGCGTGCTTCTTGCTCTAAAGCAGAGTGTTTCATGGCTGAGAACTGTGCTGTGTGTTTCCCTTCAGAAATAGTGTTAAATCACAGGCTCTGTATCTTCCTACAAGCAAGACTTCATTTCACGGAAACTCAGTCATCTTGCACTCAAACAAAGCTATATCGTTCACATAGCTCACACGTTTCTTGCTCTTAACTGTAAAGCATTGGATGTTATAGGACCTGTGGTTTGTATCAGTTTCAGAAGCAGAGTTGATCTAGCAATGGTCCGTATGTGTAGGAACCACCGTTCTTTTGTTCTGATACCCTCAAGTTTCTCCCTCTTTTAGAGACTCTAGAAAGCAAGAGCATGCTTCCTGCTCTAAAGCAGAGTGTGTTTCATGGATGAGAACTGTGCTGTCTGTTTCCCTTCAGAAATCTAGTTAAATACCAGGCTCTGTGTCTTCCTATAAGCAAGACAACTTTTAAGGTAAACTCAGTCACTTTTCAGCTCAAAGGAAGCTACATCGTTCACGAAGCTCACAATTTTCTCGCTCTTAATGGTAAAGCATTGTATGTTATAGGAACTGTGGTTTGTATCAGTTTCAGAAGAAGAGTTGACCTAGATATGGTCCGTATGTGTAGGAAACACCGTTATTTTGTTCTGACCACAGTCACGTTTCATGCTGTATTAGAGACTCATAGAATGCAAGAGCGTGCTTCTTGCTCTAAAGCAGAGTGTGTTTCATGGACGAGAACTGTGCTGTGTGTTTCCCTTCAGAAATGGAGTTAAATTCCAGGCTCTGAGTCTTCCTACAAGCAAGACATCATTTCAGGTTAATGCAGTCACTTTTCAGCTCAAATGAATAGAAATCATTCACGAAGCTCACACGTTTCTTGCTCTTAACTGTAAAGCATTGGATGTTAGAGGAATTGTGGTTTGTATCAGTTTTAGAAGCAGAGTTGAACTAGCAATGGTCCATATGTGTAGGAACCACCGTTCTTTTGTTCTGACAAGCCTCAAGTTTCTCCCTCTTTTAGAGACTCTAGAAAGCAAGAGCATGCTTCTTGCTCTAAAGCGGAGTGTGTTTCATGGATGAGAACTGAGCTGTGTGTTTCCCTTCAGAAATGGAGTTAAATCCCAGGCTCTGTGTCTTCCTACAAGCAAGACATCGTTTCAGGTAAACGCAGTCACTATTCAGCTCAAATGAACATAAATCATTTATGAAGCTCACACGTTTCTTGCTCTTAACTGAAAAGCATTGGATGTTAGATGACTTGTGGTTTGTATCAGTTTCAGAAGCAGAGTTGAACTAGCAATGGTCCGTATGTGTAGGAACCACCGTTCTTTTGTTCTGACTACCCTCAAGTTTCTCCCTCTTTTAGAGACTCTAGAAAGCAAGAGCATGCTTCTTGCTCTTAAGCAGAGTGTGTTTCATGGATGAGAACTGTGCTGTCTGTTTCCATTCAGAAATGGAGTTAAATCCCAGGCTCTGTGTCTTCCTATAAGCAAGACAACTTTTAAGGTAAACTCAGTCACTTTTCAGCTCAAAGGAAGCTACATCGTTCACGAAGCTCTCATGTTTCTCACTCTTAAATGTAAAGCATTGTATGCTTTAGGAACTGTGGTTTGTATCAGTTTCAGAAGAAGAGTTGACCTAGATATTGTCCGTATGTGTAGGAAACTCCGTTATTTTGTTCTGACCACAGTCACGTTTTGTGCTGTATTAGAGACTCATAGAATGCAAGAGCGTGCTCCTTGCTCTAAAGCAGAGTGTGTTTCATGGATGAGAACTGTGCTGTGTGTTTCCCTTCAGAAATGGAGTTAAATTCCAGGCTCTGTGTCTTCCTACAAGCAAGACATCATTTCAGGTTAATGCAGTCACTTTTCAGCTCAAATGAATAGAATTTGTTCACGAAGCTCACACGTTTCTCGCTCTTAACAGAAAAGCATTGGATGTTAGATGACTTGTGGTTTGTATCAGTTTCAGAAGCAGAGTTGAACTAGCAATTGTCCGTATGTGTAGGAAACACCGTTCTTTGTTCTGAGCACACTCACGTTTCCTGCATATTAGAGACTCTAGAAAGCAAGAGCGTGCTTCTTCCTATACGCAGAATGTGTTTCATTGTGAGAACACTGCTGTGAGTTTCCCTTCAGAAATAGAGTTAAATCACAGGCTCTGTATCTTCCTACAAGCTAGAGTTCGTTTCACGTAAACTCTGTCACCTTTTGCTCAAACAAAGCTACATCATTCACGTAGCTCACACGTTTCTTGCTCTTAACCGTAAAGCATTGGATTTTAGAGGACCTGTGGTTTGTATCAATTTCAGGAGCAGAGTTGAACTAGATATGGTCCGTGTGTGTAGGAAATACAGTTCTTTTTTTCTGAGTACCCTCAAGTTTCTGGCTCTATTAGAGACTCTAGAAAGCAAGAGCATGCTTTGTGCTCTAAAGTAGAGTGTGTTTCATGGATGAGAACATTGCTGTGTGTTTCCCTTCAGAAATGGAGTTAAATCCCAGGCTCTGTGTCTTCCTACAAGCAAGACATCTTTTTAGGTAAAGTCAGTCACTTTTCAGCTCAAAGGAAGCTACATCGTTCACGAAGCTCACAATTTTCTCGCTCTTAACGGTAAAGCATTGTATGTTATAGGAACTGTGGTTTGTATCAGTTTCAAAAGAAGAGTTGACCTAGATATGGTCCGTATGTGTAGGAAACACCGTTATTTTGTTCTGAGCACAGTCACGTTTCATGCTGTATTAGAGACTCATAGAATGCAAGAGCGTGCTTCTTGCTCTAAAGCAGAGTGTGTTTCATGGACGAGAACTGTGCTGTGTGTTTCCCTTCAGAAATGGAGTTAAATTCCAGGCTCTGTGTCTTCCTACAAGCAAGAAATCATTTCAGGTTAATGCAGTCACTTTTCAGCTCAAATGAATAGAAACCGTACACGAAGCTCACACGTTTCTCGCTCTTAACAGAAAAGCATTGGATATTAGATGACTTGTGGTTTGTATCAGTTTCAGAAGAAGATTTTACCAAGATATTGTCCGTATGTGTAGGAAAATCCGTTATTTTGTTCTGACCACAGTCACGTTTTGTGCTGTATTAGAGACTCATAGAATGCAAGAGCGTGCTCCTTGCTCTAAAGCAGAGTGTGTTTCATGGATGAGAACTGTGCTGTGTTTTCCCTTCAGAAATGGAGTTAAATTCCAGGCTCTGTGTCTTCCTACAAGCAAGACATCATTTCAGGTTAATGCAGTCACTTTTCAGGTCAAATGAATAGAAATCATTCACGAAGCTCACGTTTCTCGCTCTTAACAGAAAAGCATTGGATGTTAGATGACTTGTGGTTTGTATCCGTTTCAGAAGCAGAGTTGAACTAGCAATTGTCCGTATGTGTAGGAAACACCGTTCTTTGTTCTGAGCACACTCACGTTTCCTGCATATTAGAGACTCTAGAAAGCAAGAGCGTGCTTCTTCCTAAACGCAGAGTGTGTTTCATCGTGAGAACACCGCTGTGAGTTTCCCTTCAGAAATAGAGTTAAATCACAGGCTCTGTATCTTCCTACAAGCAAGAGTTCGTTTCACATAAACTCTGTCACCTTTCAGCTCAAACAAAGCTACATCCTTCACGTAGCTCACACGTTTCTTGCTCTTAACTGTAAAGCATTGAATGTTAGAGGACCTGTGGTTTGTATCAATTTCAGGAGCAGAGTTGAACTAGATATGGTCCGTGTGTGTAGGAAACACAGTTTTTTTCTGAGCACACATGCAAGTTTCTGGCTCTATTATAGACTCTAGAAAGCAAGAGCGTGCTTCTTGCTCTAAAGCAGAGTGTATTTCATGGATGAGAACTGTGCTGTGTTTTTCCCTTCAGAAATGGAGTTAAATCCCAGGCACTGTGTCTTCCTACAAGGAAGACATCTTTTCACGTAAACTCAGTCACTGTTCAGCTCAAAGGAATCAACATCGTTCACGAAGCTCACACGTTTCTTGCTCTTAACTGGAAATCATTGCATGTTAGAGGAACTGTGGTTTGTATTAGTTTCAGAAGAAGAGTTGACCTAGATATGGTCCGTATGTTTAGGAACCACCGTTCTTTTGTTCTGACTACCCTCAAATTTCTCAATCTTTTAGAGACTCTAGAAAGCAAGAGCATGCTTCCTGCTCTAAAGCAGAGTGTGTTTCATAGATGAGAACTGTGCTGTCTGTTCCCTTCAGAAATAGAGTTAAATCACAGGCTCTGTATCTTCCTACAAGCAAGACTTCATTTCACGGAAACTCAGTCATCTTGCACTCAAACAAAGCTATATCGTTCACATAGCTCACACGTTTCTTGCTCTTAACTGTAAAGCATTGGATGTTATAGGACCTGTGGTTTGTATCAGTTTCAGAAGCAGAGTGGAACTAGCAATTGTCCGTATGTGTAGGAACCACCGTTCTTTTGTTCTGACTACCCTCAAGTTTCTGCCTCTTTTAGAGACTCTAGAAAGCAAGAGCATGCTTCCTGCTCTAAAGCAGAGTGTGTTTCATGGATGAGAACTGTGCTGTGTGTTTCCCTTCAGAAATGGAGTTAAATTCCAGGCTCTGTGTCTTCCTACAAGCAAGACATCATTTCAGGTTAATGCAGTCATTTTTTAGCTCAAATGAATAGAAACCGTTCACGAAGCTCACACGTTTCTCGCTCTTAACAGAAAAGCATTGGATATTAGATGACTTGTGGTTTGTATCAGTTTCAGAAGAAGATTTGACCAAGATATTGTCCGTATGTGTAGGAAACACCGTTATTTTGTTCTGACCACAGTCACGTTTCGTGCTGTATTAGAGACTCATAGAATGCAAGAGCGTGCTTCTTGCTCTAAAGAAATGTGTGTTTCATGGATGAGAACTGTGCTGTGTGTTTCCCTTCAGAAATGGAGTTAAATTCCAGGCTCTGTGTCTTCCTACAAACAAGACATCATTTCAGGTTAATGCAGTCACTTTTCAGCTCAAATGAATAGAAATCATTCACGAAGCTCACACGTTTCTCGCTCTTAACAGAAAAGCATTGGATGTTAGATGGCTTGTGGTTTGTATCAGTTTCAGAAGCAGAGTTGAACTAGCAATTGTCCGTATGTGTAGGAAACACCGTTCTTTGTTCTGAGCACACTCACGTTTCCTGCATATTAGAGACTCTAGAAAGCAAGAGCCTGCTTCTTCCTATACGCAGAGTGTGTTTCATGGATGAGAACTGTGCTGTCTGTTTCCCTTCAGAAATCTAGTTAAATACCAGGCTCTGTGTCTTCCTATAAGCAAGACAACTTTTAAGGTAAACTCAGTCACTTTTCAGCTCAAAGGAAGCTACATCGTTCACGAAGCTCACATGTTTCTCGCTCTTAACGGTAAAGCATTGTATGTTATAGAAACTGTGGTTTGTATCAGTTTCAGAAGAAGAGTTGACATAGATATGGTCCGTTTGTGTAGGAAACACCGTTATTTTGTTCTGACCACAGTCACATTTCGTGCTGTATTAGCGACTCATAGAATGTAAGAGCGTGCTTCTTGCTCTAAAGCAGAGTGTGTTTCATGGATGAGAACTGTGCTGTGTGTTTACCTTCAGAAATGGAGTTAAATTCCAGGCTCTGTGTCTTCCTACAAGCAAGACATCATTTCAGGTTAATGCAGTCACTTTTCAGCTCAAATGAATAGAAACCGTTCACGAAGCTCACACGTTTCTCGCTCTTAACAGAAAAGCATTGGATATTAGGTGACTTGTGGTTTGTATCAGTTTCAGAAGAAGATTTGACCAAGATTTGGTCCCTATGTGTAGGAAACACCGTTATTTTGTTCTGACCACAGTCACGTTTCGTGCTGTATTAGAGACTCATAGAATGCAAGAGCGTGCTCCTTGCTCTAAAGCAGAGTGTGTTTCATGGACGAGATCTGTGCTGTGTGTTTCCCTTCAGAAATGGAGTTAAATTCCAGGCTCTGTGTCTTCCTACAAGCAAGACATCATTTCAGGTTAATGCAGTCACTTTTCAGCTCTAATGAATAGAAATCATTCACGAAGCTCACACGTTTCTCGCTCTTAATAGAAAAGCATTGGATGTTAGATGACTTGTGGTTTGTATCAGTTTCAGAAGCAGAGTTGAACTAGCAATTGTCCGTATGTGTAGGAAACACCGTTCTTTGTTCTGAGCACACTCACGTTTCCTGCATATTAGAGACTCTAGAAAGCAAGAGCGTGCTTCTTCCTAAACGCAGAGTGTGTTTCATCGTGAGAACACCGCTGTGAGTTTCCCTTCAGAAATAGAGTTAAATCACAGGCTCTGTATCTTCCTACAAGCAAGAGTTCGTTTCACATAAACTCTGTCACCTTTCAGCTCAAACAAAGCTACATCCTTCACGTAGCTCACACGTTTCTTGCTCTTAACTGTAAAGCATTGAATGTTAGAGGACCTGTGGTTTGTATCAATTTCAGGAGCAGAGTTGAACTAGATATGGTCCGTGTGTGTAGGAAACACAGTTTTTTTCTGAGCACACATGCAAGTTTCTGGCTCTATTATAGACTCTAGAAAGCAAGAGCGTGCTTCTTGCTCTAAAGCAGAGTGTATTTCATGGATGAGAACTGTGCTGTGTTTTTCCCTTCAGAAATGGAGTTAAATCCCAGGCACTGTGTCTTCCTACAAGGAAGACATCTTTTCACGTAAACTCAGTCACTGTTCAGCTCAAAGGAATCAACATCGTTCACGAAGCTCACACGTTTCTTGCTCTTAACTGGAAATCATTGCATGTTAGAGGAACTGTGGTTTGTATTAGTTTCAGAAGAAGAGTTGACCTAGATATGGTCCGTATGTTTAGGAACCACCGTTCTTTTGTTCTGACTACCCTCAAATTTCTCAATCTTTTAGAGACTCTAGAAAGCAAGAGCATGCTTCCTGCTCTAAAGCAGAGTGTGTTTCATAGATGAGAACTGTGCTGTCTGTTCCCTTCAGAAATAGAGTTAAATCACAGGCTCTGTATCTTCCTACAAGCAAGACTTCATTTCACGGAAACTCAGTCATCTTGCACTCAAACAAAGCTATATCGTTCACATAGCTCACACGTTTCTTGCTCTTAACTGTAAAGCATTGGATGTTATAGGACCTGTGGTTTGTATCAGTTTCAGAAGCAGAGTGGAACTAGCAATTGTCCGTATGTGTAGGAACCACCGTTCTTTTGTTCTGACTACCCTCAAGTTTCTGCCTCTTTTAGAGACTCTAGAAAGCAAGAGCATGCTTCCTGCTCTAAAGCAGAGTGTGTTTCATGGATGAGAACTGTGCTGTGTGTTTCCCTTCAGAAATGGAGTTAAATTCCAGGCTCTGTGTCTTCCTACAAGCAAGACATCATTTCAGGTTAATGCAGTCATTTTTTAGCTCAAATGAATAGAAACCGTTCACGAAGCTCACACGTTTCTCGCTCTTAACAGAAAAGCATTGGATATTAGATGACTTGTGGTTTGTATCAGTTTCAGAAGAAGATTTGACCAAGATATTGTCCGTATGTGTAGGAAACACCGTTATTTTGTTCTGACCACAGTCACGTTTCGTGCTGTATTAGAGACTCATAGAATGCAAGAGCGTGCTTCTTGCTCTAAAGAAATGTGTGTTTCATGGATGAGAACTGTGCTGTGTGTTTCCCTTCAGAAATGGAGTTAAATTCCAGGCTCTGTGTCTTCCTACAAACAAGACATCATTTCAGGTTAATGCAGTCACTTTTCAGCTCAAATGAATAGAAATCATTCACGAAGCTCACACGTTTCTCGCTCTTAACAGAAAAGCATTGGATGTTAGATGGCTTGTGGTTTGTATCAGTTTCAGAAGCAGAGTTGAACTAGCAATTGTCCGTATGTGTAGGAAACACCGTTCTTTGTTCTGAGCACACTCACGTTTCCTGCATATTAGAGACTCTAGAAAGCAAGAGCCTGCTTCTTCCTATACGCAGAGTGTGTTTCATGGATGAGAACTGTGCTGTCTGTTTCCCTTCAGAAATCTAGTTAAATACCAGGCTCTGTGTCTTCCTATAAGCAAGACAACTTTTAAGGTAAACTCAGTCACTTTTCAGCTCAAAGGAAGCTACATCGTTCACGAAGCTCACATGTTTCTCGCTCTTAACGGTAAAGCATTGTATGTTATAGAAACTGTGGTTTGTATCAGTTTCAGAAGAAGAGTTGACATAGATATGGTCCGTTTGTGTAGGAAACACCGTTATTTTGTTCTGACCATAGTCACATTTCGTGCTGTATTAGAGACTCATAGAATGCAAGAGCGTGCTTCTTGCTCTAAAGCAGAGTGTGTTTCATGGATGAGAACTGTGCTGTGTGTTTCCCTTCAGAAATGGAGTTAAATTCCAGGCTCTGTGTCTTCCTACAAGCAAGACATCATTTCAGGTTAATGCAGTCACTTTTCAGCTCAAATGAATAGAAACCGTTCACGAAGCTCACACGTTTCTCGCTCTTAACAGAAAAGCATTGGATATTAGGTGACTTGTGGTTTGTATCAGTTTCAGAAGAAGATTTGACCAAGATTTGGTCCCTATGTGTAGGAAACACCGTTATTTTGTTCTGACCACAGTCACGTTTCGTGCTGTATTAGAGACTCATAGAATGCAAGAGCGTGCTCCTTGCTCTAAAGCAGAGTGTGTTTCATGGACGAGAACTGTGCTGTGTGTTTCCCTTCAGAAATGGAGTTAAATTCCAGGCTCTGTGTCTTCCTACAAGCAAGACATCATTTCAGGTTAATGCAGTCACTTTTCAGCTCTAATGAATAGAAATCATTCACGAAGCTCACACGTTTCTCGCTCTTAATAGAAAAGCATTGGATGTTAGATGACTTGTGGTTTGTATCAGTTTCAGAAGCAGAGTTGAACTAGCAATTGTCCGTATGTGTAGGAAACACCGTTCTTTGTTCCGAGCACACTCACGTTTCCTGCATATTAGAGACTCTAGAAAGCAAGAGCGTGCTTCTTCCTATACGCAGAGTGTGTTTCATCGTGAGAACACTGCTGTGAGTTTCCCTTCAGAAATAGAGTTAAATCACAGGCTCTGTATCTTCCTACAAGCAAGAGTTCGTTTCACGTAAACTCTGTCACCTTTCAGCTCAAACAAATCTACATCATTCACGTAACTCACACGTTTCTTGCTCTTAATTGTAAAGCATTGGATGTTAGAGGACCTGTGGTTTGTATCAATTTCAGGAGCAGAGTTGAACTAGATATGGTCCGTGTGTGTAGGAAACACAGTTTTTTTTCTGAGCACACATGCAAGTTTCTGGCTCTATTATAGACTCTAGAAAGCAAGAGCGTGCTTCTTGCTCTAAAGCAGAGTGTGTTTCATGGATGAGAAATGTGCTGTGTTTTTCCCTTCAGAAATGGAGTTAAATCCCAGGCACTGTGTCTTCCTACAAGGAAGACATCTTTTCACGTAAACTCAGTCACTGTTCAGCTCAAAGGAATCAACATCGTTCACGAAACTCACACGTTTCTTGCTGTTAACTTGAAATCATTGCATGTTAGTGGAACTGTGGTTTGTATTAGTTTCACAAGAAGAGTTGACCTAGATATGGTCCGTATGTGTAGGAAACACCGTTATTTTGTTCTGACCACAGTCACATTTCCTGCTGTATTAGAGACTCTTAGAAAGCAAGAGCATGCTTCTTGCTCTAAAGCAAAGTGTTTCATGGCTGAGAACTGTGCTGTGTGTTTCCCTTCAGAAATAGAGTTAAATCACAGGCTCTGTATCTTCCTACAAGCAAGACTTCATTTCACGGAAACTCAGTCATCTTGCACTCAAACAAAGCTATATCGTTCACATAGCACACACGTTTCTTGCTCTTAACTGTAAAGCATTGGATGTTATAGGACCTGTGGTTTGTATCAGTTTCAGAAGCAGAGTTGAACTAGCAATGGTCCGTATGTGTAGTAACCACCGTTCTTTTGTTCTGACTACCCTCAAGTTTCTGCCTCTTTTAGAGACTCTAGAAAGCAAGAGCATGCTTCCTGCTCTAAAGCAGAGTGTGTTTCATGAATGAGAACTCTGCTGTCTGTTTCCCTTCAGAAATCTAGTTAAATACCAGGCTCTGTGTCTTCCTTTAAGCAAGACAACTTTTAAGGTAAACTCAGTCACTTTTCAGCTCAAAGGAAGCTACATCGTTCACGAAGCTCACATGTTTCTCGCTCTTAACGGTAAAGCATTGTATGTTATAGGAACTGTGGTTTGTATCAGTTTCAGAAGCAGAGTTGAACTAGCAATGGTCCGTATGTGTAGGAAACACCATTGTTTTTCTCTGAGTACCCTCAAGTTTCTGGCTCTATTAGAGACTCTAGAAAGCAAGAGCATGCTTCTTGCCATAAAGCAGAGTGTGTTTCATGGATGAGAACTGTGCTGTGTGTTTCCCTTCAGAAATGGAGTTACATCCCAGGCTCTGTGTCTTTCCTACAAGCAAGACTTCGTTTCACGTAAACTCAGTCACTATTCAGCTCAAAGGAAGCAACATTGTTCACGAAGGTCACAAGTTTCTCGCTCTTAACTGGAAATCATTGCATGTTAGAGGAACTGTGGTTTGTATCAGTTTCAGAAGAAGAGTTGACCTAGATATTGTCCGTAGGTGAGTTAACACCGTTAATTTCTTCTGGCCACAGTCACGTTTCCTGCTGTATTAGAGACTCATAGAAAGCAATAGCGTGCTTCTTCCTATATGCAGAGTGTGTTTCTTCGTGAGAACAGTGCTGTGTGTTTCCCTTCAGAAATAGAGTTAAATCACAGGCTCTGTATCTTCCTACAAGCAAGAGTTCGTTTCACGTAAACTCAGTCACCTTTCAGCGCAAACAAAGCTACATCATTCACGTAGCTCACACGTTTCTTGCTCTTAACGTAAAGCATTGGATGATAGAGGACCTGTGGTTTGTATCAATTTCAGGAGCAGAGTTGAACTAGATATGGTCCGTGTGTGTAGGAACACAGTTCTTTTATTCTGAGCACACTTTCAAGTTTCTGGCTCTATTATAGACTCTAGAAAGCAAGATCATGCTTCTTGCTCTAAAGCAGAGTGTGTTTCATGGATGTGAACTGTGCAGTGTTTTTCCCTTCACAAATGGAGTTAAATCCCATGCTCTGTGTCTTTCTATAAGCAAGACATCTTTTCAGGTAAACTCAGTCACTTTTCTGCTCAAAGGAAGCTACATCGTTCACGAAGCTCACACGTTTCTCGCTCTTATCTGGAAAGCATTGCATGTTAATGGAACTGTGGTTTGTATTAGTTTCAGAAGAAGAGTTGACCTAGATATGGTCCGTATGTGTAGGAAACACCGTTATTTTGTTCTAACCACAGTCACGTTTCCTGCTCTATTAGAGAATCTTAGAAAGCAAGAGTGTGCTTCTTGCGCTAAAGCAGAGTGTGTTTCATGGATGAGAACTGTACTGTGTGTTTCCCTTCAATAGTGGAGTTAAATCCCAGGCTCTGTGTCTTCCTACAAGCAAGATATCTTTTCAAGTAAACTCAGTCACTATTCAGCTCAAAGGAAGCTACATCATTCAGAAGCTCACACGTTTCTTGCTCTTAACTTGAAAGCATTGCATGTTAATGGAACTGTGCTTTGTATCAGTTTCAGTAGGAGAGTTGACCTAGATATGGTCCTTAAGTCTAGGAAACACAGTTATTTTGTTCTGACCACAGTCTAGTTTCCTTCTCTATTAGAGACTCTTAGAAAGCAAGAGCTTGCTTCTTGCTCTAAAGCAGAGTGTGTTTCATGGATGAGAACTGTGCTGTGTGTTTCCCTTTAGAAATGGAGTTAAATCCCAGGCTGTGTTTCTTCCTACAAGAAAGACATCATTTCAGGTAAACGCAGTCACTTTTCAGCTCAAATGAATATAAATTATTTATGAAGCTCACACTTTTCTTGTTCTTAACTGAAAAGCATTGGATGTTAGATGACTTGTTGTTTGTATCAGTTTCAGAAGCAGAGTTGAACTATCAATGGTCTGTATGTGTAGGCAACACCGATCTTTTGTTCTGAGTACGCTCATGTTTCTGGCTCTATTAGAGATTCTAGAAAGCAAGAGCATGCTTCGTGCTCTAAAGCAGAGTGTGTTTCATGGATGAGAACTGTGCTGCGTGTTTCCCTTCAGAAATGGAGTTAAATTCCAGGCTCTGTTTCTTCCTACAAGCAAGACATCATTTCACGTAAACGCTGTCACTTTTCAGGTCAAATGAATACAAATCATTTACGAAGATCACACGTTTCTCGCACTTAACTGAAAAGCATTGGATGTTAGATGACTTGTGGTTTGTATCAGTTTCAGAAGCAGAGTTGAACTAGCAATGGTCCGTATGTGTAGGAAACACCGTTCTTTTGTTCTGAGCATACTCACGTTTCCTTCTCTAGTAGAGACTCCAGACAGCAAGAGCGTGCTTCTTCTTATACGCAGTGTGTGTTTCATCGTGAGAACAGTGCTGTGTGTTTCCCTTCAGAAATGGAGTTAAATTACAGGCTCTGTATATTTCTACAAGCAAGACTTCGTTTCAAGTAAACTCAGTCACCTTTCAGCTCAAACAAAGCTACATTGTTCACGTAGCTCATACATTTCTTGCTCTTAACTGTAAAGCATTGGATGTTAGAGGACCTGTTGTTTGTATCAATTTCAGGAGCAGAGTTGAACTAGATATGGTCTGTGTGTGTAGGAACACAGTTCTTTTATTCTGATCACACTTTGAAGTTTCTGGCTCTATTATAGACTCTAGAAAGCAAGAGCGTGCTTCTTGCTCTAAAGCAGAGTGTGTTTCATGGATGAGAATTGGGCTGTGTTTTCCCTTCAGAAATGGAGTTAAATCCCAGTCTCTGTGTCTTTCTACAAGCAAGACATCTTTTCAGGTAAACTCAGTCACTTTTCTGCTCAAAGGAAGCTACATCGTTCACAAAGCTCACACGTTTCTCGCTCTTATCTTGAAAGCATTGCATGTTAATGGAACTGTGATTTGCATTAGTTTCAGAATAAGAGTTGACCTAGATATGGTCCGTATGTGTAGGAAACACCGTTATTTTGTTCTAACCACAGTCACGTGTCCTGCTGTATTAGAGACTCTTAGAAAGCAAGAGTGTGCTTCTTGCGCTAAAGCAGAGTGTGTTTCATGGATGAAAACTGTGCTGTGTGTTTCCCTTCATTAAAGGAGTTAAATCCCAGGCTCTGTGTCTTCCTACAAGCAAGATATCTTTTCAGGTAAACTCAGTAACTATTCAGCTCAAAAAAGCTACATCGTTCACGTAGCTCACATGTTTCTTGCTCTTAATTGTAAAGCATTGGATGATAAAGGACCTGTGGTTTGTATCAGTTTCAGAAGCAGAGTTGAACTAGCAATGGCCCGTATGTGTAGGAAACACCATTCATTTGTTCTGAGTTCCCTCAAATTTCTGACTCTATTAGAGACTCTGGAGAGCAAGAGCATGCTTCTTGCTATAAAGCAGAGTGTGTTTCATGGATGAGAACTGTGCTGTGTGTTTCCCTTCAGAAATGGAGTTAAATCACAGGCTCTGTGTCTTCCTACAAGCAAGACATCTTTTCACGTAAACTTAGTAAATATTCAGCTCAAAGGAAGCAACATTGTTCACGAAGCTCACACGTTTCTCGATCTTACCTGGAAAGCATTGGATGATAGATGACTTGTGGTTTCTATCAGTTTTAGAAGCAGAGTAGAACTAGCAATGGTCCATATGTGTAGGAAACACCGTTCTTTTGTTCTGAGCACACTCACGTTTCCTGCTCTATCAGAGACTCTAGAAAGCAAGAGCGTGCCTCTTCCTATACGCAGAGTGTGTTTCCTCGTAAGATCTGTGCTGTGTGTTTCCCTTCAGAAATGGAGTTAAATCACAGGATCTGTATCTTGCTACAAGCAAGACTTCATTTCACGTAAACTCAGTCATCTTGCACTCAAGCAAAGCTATATCGTTCACATAGCTCACACGTTTCTTGCTCTTAACTGTAAAGCATTGGATGTTATAGGACCTGTGGTTTGTATCAGTTTCAGAAGCAGAGTTGAACTAGCAATGGTCCGTATGTGTAGGAACCACCGTTCTTTTGTTCTGACTACCCTCAAGGTTCTCCCTCTTTTAGAGACTCTAGAAAGCACGAGTATGTTTCTTGCTCTAAAGCAGAGTGTGTTTCATGGATGAGAACTGTGCTGTCTGTTTCCCTTCAGAAATGGAGTTAAATCCCAGGCTCTGTGTCTTCCTATAAGCAAGACAACTTTTAAGGTAAACCAGTCACTTTTCAGCTCAAAGGAAGCTACATCGTTCATGAAGCTCACATGTTTTTCGCTCTTAACTGTAAAGCATTGTATGTTATAGGAACTGTGGTTTGTATCAGTTTCAGAAGAATAGTTGACCTAGATATTGTCTGTATGTGTAGGAAACACCGTTATTTTTTTCTGACCACAGTCACGTTTCGTGCTGTATTAGAGACTCATAGAATGCAAGAGCGTGCTTCTTGCAAAAGCAGAATGTGTTTCATGGATGAGAACTGTGCTGTGTGTTTCCCTTCAGAAATGGAGTTTAATTCCAGGCTCTCTGTCTTCCTACAAGCAAGACATCAGTTCAGGTTAATGCAGTCACTTTTCAGCTCAAATGAATAGAAATCGTTCACGAAGTTCACACGTTTCTCGCTCTTAACAGAAAAGCATTGGATGTTAGATAACTTGTGGTTTGTATCAGTTTCAGAAGCAGAGTTGAACTAGCAATTGTCCGTATGTGTAGGAAACACCGTTCTTTGTTCTGAGCACACTAACGTTTCCTGCTCTATTAGAGACTCTAGAAAGCAAGAGCGTGCTTCTTCCTATACGCAGAGTGTGTTTCATCGTGAGAACAGTGCTGTGAGTTTCCCTTCAGAAATAGAGTTAAATCCCAGGCTCTGTGTCTTCCTACAAGCAAGATATCTTTTCAGGTAAACTCAGTCACTATTCAGCTCAAAGGAAGGAACATCGTTCAGGAAGCTCACACGTTTCTTGCTCTTAACTTGAAAGCATTGCATGTTAATGGAACTGTGCTTTGTATCAGTTTCAGAAGGAGAGTTGACCTAGATATGGTCCGTATTCTAGGAAACACCGTTATTTTGTTCTGACCACAGTCACGTTTCCTGCTGTATTATCGACTCTTGGAAAGCAAGAGTGTGCTTCTTGCTCTATAGCAGAGTGTGTTTCATGGAGGAGAACTGTGCTGTGTGTTTCCCTTCAGAAATGGAGTTAAATTCCATGTTCTGTGTCTTCCTACAAGCAAAATATCATTTCAGGTTAATGCAGTCAGTTTTTAGCTCAAATGAATAGAAATCGTTCACGAAGCTCACACGTTTCTCGCTCTTACCTGGAAAGCATTGGATGTTAGATGACTTGTGGTTTCTATCAGTTTCAGAAGGAGAGTTGAACTAGCAATGGTCCGTATGTGTAGGAAACACCATTCTTATGTTCTGAGCACACTCACGTTTCCTGCTCTATTAGAGACTATAGAAAGCAAGAGCGTGCCTCTTCCTATACACAGAGTGTGTTTCCTCGTGAGATCTGTGCTGTGTGTTTCCCTTCAGAAATGGAGTTAAATCCCAGGCTCTGTTTCTTCTACAAGCAAGACATCATTTCATGAAAATGCAGTCACTTTTCAGCTCAAATGAATATAAATCATTTATGAAGCTCACACTTTTCTTGATCTTAACTGAAAAGCATTGGATGTTAGATGACTTGTGGTTTGTATCAGTTTCAGAAGCAGAGTTGAACTAGCAATGGTCTGTATGTGTAGGAAACACCGATCTTTTGTTCTGACTACGCTCATGTTTCTGGCTCTATTAGAGATTCTAGAAAGCAAGAGCATGCTTCGTGCTCTAAAGCAGAGTGTGTTTTTGGATGAGAACTGTGCTGTGTGTTTCCCTTCAGAAATGGAGTTAAATCCCTGGCTCTGTGTCTTCCTATAAACAAGACATCTTTTAGGGTAAACTCAGTCACTTTTCAGCTCAAAGGAATCTACATCATTCACAAAGATCACATGTTTCTCGCTCTTAACTGTAAAGCATTGTCTGTTAGAGGAACTGAGGTTTGTATCAGTTTGAGAAGAAGAGTTGATATAGATATGGTCCGTATGTGTAGGAAACACCATTATTTTGTTCTGAGCACACTCACGTTTCAGGCTCTATTAGAGACTAAGAAAGCAAGAGCGTGCTTCTTCCTATACGCAGAGTGTGTTTCATCGTGAGAATATTGCTGTGTGTTTCCCTTCAGAAATGGAGTTAAATCACAGGCTCTGTATCTTCCTACAAGCAAGACTTTGTTTCACGTAAACTCAGTCACATTTCAGCTCAAACAAAGCTACATCGGTCACGTCGCTCACACGTTTCTTGCTCTTAACTGTAAAGCACTGGATTTAGAGGCCCTGTGGTTTGTATCAGTTTCAGAAGCAGAGTTGAACTAGCAATGGTCCGTATGTGTAGGAAACACCATTCTTTTGTTCTGAGTACCCTCAATTTTCTGGCTCTATTAGAGACTCTGGAAAGCAAGAGCATGCTTCTTGCTCTAAAGCAGAGTGTGTGTCATGGATGAGAACTGTGCTCTGTGTTTCCCTTCAGAAATGGAGTTAAATCCCAGGCTGTGTGTCTTCCTCCAAGCAAGACATCTTTTCTCGTAAACTCAGTCACTATTCAGCTCAAAGGAAGCAACATCGTTCACGAAGCTCACACATTTCTCGCTCTTAACTGGAAATCATTGCATGTTAGAGGAACTGTGGTTTGTATCAGTTTCAGAAGAAGAGTTGACCTAGATATGGTCCGTATGTGTAGGAAACACCGTTATTTTGTTCTGACCACAGTCAAATTTCCTGCTGTATTAGAGACTCTTAGAAAGCAAGAGCGTCCTTCTTGCTCTAAAGCAGAGTGTTTCATGGCTGAGAACTGTGCTGTGTGTTTCCCTTCAGAAATGGAGTTAAATCCCAGGCTCTGTGTCTTCCTACAAGCAAGACATCTTTTCAATTAAACTCAGTCGCTATTCAGCACAACGGAAGCTATATTGTTCACAAAGCTCACACGTTTCTCGCTCTTAACTGGAAATCATTGCATGTTAGAGGAACTGTGGTTTGTATCAGTTTCAGAAGAAGAGTTGAGCTAGATATGGTCCGTATGTGGAGGAAACACCATTATTTTGTTCTAGCCATAGTCACGTTTCCTGCTGTATTAGAGACTCATAGAAAGAAAGAGCGTGCTTCTTGATCTAAAGCAGAGTGTGTTTCATGGATGAGAACTGTGCTGTGTGTTTCCCTTCAGAAATGGACTTAAATTCCAGCTTCTGTGTCTTCCTACAGGCAAAACATCATTTCAGGTTAATGCAGTCAGTTTTCAGCTCAAATGAATAGAAATCGTTCACAAAGCTCACACGTTTCTTGCTCTTACCTGTAAAGCATTGGATGTTAGATGACTTGTGGTTTCTATCAGTTTCAGAAGCAGGGTTGAACTAGCAATGGTCCGTATTTGTAGTTAACACCGTTCTTTTGTTCTGAGCACACTCACGTTTCCTGCTCTATCAGAGACTCTAGAAAGCAAGAGCGTGCCTCTTCCTATACACAGAGTGTGTTTCCTCGTGAGATCTGTGCTGTGTGTTTCCCTTCAGAAATGGAGTTAAATCACAGGCTCTGTATCTTCCTACAAGCAAGACTTCATTTAACGTAAACTCAGTCATCTTGCACTCAAACAAAGCTATATCGTTCACATAGCTCACACGTTTCTTGCTCTTAACTGTAAAGCATTGGATGTTATAGGACCTGTGGTTTGTATCAGTTTCAGAAGCAGCGTTGAACTAGCAATGGTCCGTATGTGTAGGAAACACCGTTATTTTGTTCTGAGTACCCTCAAGTTTCTGGCTCTATTAGAGACTCTGGTAAGCAAGAGCATGCTTCTTGCCATAAAGCAGAGGGTGTTTCATGGATGAGAACTGTGCTGTGTGTTTCCCTTCAGAAATGGAGTTAAATTCCAGGCTCTGTGTCTTCCTACAAGCAAGACATCATTTCAGGTTAATGCAGTCACTTTTCAGCTCAAATGAATAGAAACCGTTCACGAAGCTCACACGTTTCTCGCTCTTAACAGAAAAGCTTTGGATGTTAGATGACTTGTGGTTTTTATCAGTTTCAGAAGCAGAGTTGAACTAGCAATGGTCCGTATGTGTAGGAAACACCATTCTTTGTTCTGAGCACACTCACGTTTCCTGCTCTATTAGAGAATCTAGGAAGCAAGAGCTTGCTTCTTCCTATACGCAGAGTGTGTTTCATCGTAAGAACAGTGCTGTGAGTTTCCCTTCAGAAATAGAGTTAAATCACAGGCTCTGTATCTTCCTTCAAGCAAGAGTTCGTTTCACGTAAACTCAGTCACCTTTCAGCTCAAACAAAGCAACATCGTTCACGTAGCTCACACGTTTCTAGCTCTTAACTGTAAAGCATTGGATGTTAGAGGACCTGTGGTTTGTATCAGTTTCAGAAGCAGAGTTGAACTAGCAATGGTCCGTATGTGTAGGAAACACCGTTCTTTTGTTCTGAGCACACTCACGTTTCCTGCTCTATCAGAGACTCTAGAAAGCAAGAGCGTGCCTCTTCCTATACACAGAGTGTGTTTCCTCGTGAGATCTGTGCTGTGTGTTTCCCTTCAGAAATGGATTTAAATCACAGGCTCTGTATCTTCCTACAAGCAAGACTTCATTTAACGTAAACTCAGTCATCTTGCACTCAAACAAAGCTATATCGTTCACATAGCTCACACGTTTCTTGCTCTTAACTGTAAAGCATTGGATGTTATAGGACCTGTGGTTTGTATCAGTTTCAGAAGCAGAGTTAAACTAGCAATGGTCCGTATGTGTAGGAAACACCGTTCTTTTGTTCTGAGTACCCTGAAGTTTCTGGCTCTATTAGAGACTCTGGTAAGCAAGAGCATGCTTCTTGCCATAAAGCAGAGTGTGTTTCATGGATGAGAACTGTGCTGTGTGTTTCCCATAAATGGAGTTAAATCCCAGGATCTGTGTCTTCCTAGAAGCCAGACATCTTTTCACGTAAACTCAGTCACTATTCAGCTCAAAGTAAGCAACATTGTTCACGAAGCTCACACGTTTCTCGCTCTTAAGTGGAAATCATTGCATGTTAGAGGAACTGTGGTTTGTATCAGTTTCAGAAGAAGAGTTGACCTAGATATTGTCCGTATGTTAGTTAACACCGTTATTTTGTTCTGGCCACAGTCACGTTTCCTGCTGTATTAGAGACTCATAGAAAGCAAGAGCGTGCTTCTTGCTCTAAAGCAGAGTGTGTCTCATGGATGAGAACTGTGCTGTGTGTTTACCTTCAGAAATGGAGGTATATTCCAGGTTCTGTGTCTTCCTACAAGCAAAACGTCTTTTCAGGCATGCTCAGCCACTATTCAGCACAAAGGAAGCTATATCGTTCACGAAGCTCACACGTTTCTCGCTCTTATGTGGAAATCATTGCATGTTAGAGGAACTGTGGTTTGTATCAGTTTCAGAAGAAGAGTTGACCTAGATATGGTCCGTATGTGTAGGAAACACCATTATTTTGTTCTGGCCACAGTCACGTTTCCTGCTGTATTAGAGACTCATAGAATGCAGGATCGTGCTTCTTGCTCTAAAGCAGAGTGTGTTTCATGGATGAGAACTGTGCTGTGTGTTTCCCTTCAGAAATGGAGTTAAATTCCAGGCTCTGTGTCTTCCTACAAGCAAGACATCATTTCAGGTTAATGCAGTCACTTTTCAGCTGAAATGAATAGAAACCGTTCACGAAGCTCACACGTTTCTCGCTCTTAACAGAAAAGCTTTGGATGTTAGATGACTTGTGGTTTGTATCAGTTTCAGAAGCAGAGTTGAACTAGCAATGGTCCGTATGTGTAGGAAACACCATTCTTTGTTCTGAGCACACTCACGTTTCCTACTCTATTAGAGAATCTAGGAAGCAAGAGCTTGCTTCTTCCTATACGCAGAGTGTGTTTCATCGTGAGAACAGTGCTGTGAGTTTCCCTTCAGAAATAGAGTTAAATCACAGGCTCTGTATCTTCCTTCAAGCAAGAGTTCGTTTCACGTAAACTCAGTCACCTTTCAGCTGAAACAAAGCAACATCGTTCACGTAGCTCACACGTTTCTTGCTCTTAACTGTAAAGCATTGGATGTTAGAGGACCTGTGGTTTGTATCAGTTTTAGAAGCAGAGTTGAACTAGCCATGGTCCGTATGTGTAGGAAATACCGTTCTTCTTTTCTGAGCACACTCACGTTTCCTGCTCTATCAGAGACTCTAGAAAGCAAGAGCATTCTTCTTCCTATACTCAGAGTGTGTTTCCTCGTGAGAACTGTGCTGTGTGTTTCCCTTCAGAAATGGAGTTAAATCACAGGCTCTGTATCTTCCTACAAGCAAGACTTCATTTCACGTAAACTCAGTCACCTTGCACTCAAACAAAGATATATCGTTCAAATAGCTCACATGTTTCTTGCTCTTAACTGTAATGCATTGGATGTTAGAGGACCTGTGGTTTGTATCAGTTTCAGAAGCAGAGTTGAACTAGCCATGGTCTGTATGTGTAGGAAACCCCGTTCTTTTGTTCGAGTACGCTCAAGTTTCTCCCTCTTTTAGAGACTCTAGAAAGCAAGAGCATGCTTCTTGCTCTAAAGCAGAGTGTGTTTCATGGATGAGAACTGTGCTTTGTGTTTCCTTTCAGAAATGGAGTTAAATCCCAGGCTCTATGTCTTCCTACAGGCAAGATATCTTTTCAGGTAAACTCAGACACTTTTCAGCACAAAGAAGCTACATGGTTCACGAAGCACACACGTTTCTCGCTCTTAACTTGAAAGCTTTGCATGTTAATGGAACTGTGCTTTGTATCAATTTCAGAAGAAGAGTTGAACTCGATATGGTCCGTATGTGTAGGAAACACCGTTCTTTTGTTCAGAGTACCCTCAAGTTTCTGGCTCTATTAGCGACTCTTGGAAATCAAGAGCATGCTACTTGCTCTAAAGCAGAGTGTGTTTCATGGATGAGAACTGTGCAGTTTGTTTCCCTTCAGAAATGGAGTTAAATCCCAGGCTCTGTGTCTTCCTACAAGCAAGAAATCTTTTCAGGTAAACTCAGTCAGTTTTCAGCTCAAAGGAAGCTACATCGTTCACGAAGCTCACACGTTTCTGGATGTTAACTGGAAAGCATTGCATGTTAATGGAACTGTGCTTTGTATCAGTTCAGAAGAAGAGTTGACCTAGATATGGTCCGTATGTGTAGGAAACACCATTATTTTGTTCTGGCCACAGTCACGTTTCCTGCTGTATTAGAGACTCATAGAATGCAGGATCGTGCTTCTTGCTCTAAAGCAGAGTGTGTTTCATGGATGAGAACTGTGCTGTGTGTTTCCCTTCAGAAATGGAGTTAAATTCCAGGCTCTGTGTCTTCCTACAAGCAAGACATCATTTCAGGTTAATGCAGTCACTTTTCAGCTGAAATGAATAGAAACCGTTCACGAAGCTCACACGTTTCTCGCTCTTAACAGAAAAGCTTTGGATGTTAGATGACTTGTGGTTTGTATCAGTTTCAGAAGCAGAGTTGAACTAGCAATGGTCCGTATGTGTAGGAAACACCATTCTTTGTTCTGAGCACACTCACGTTTCCTACTCTATTAGAGAATCTAGGAAGCAAGAGCTTGCTTCTTCCTATACGCAGAGTGTGTTTCATCGTGAGAACAGTGCTGTGAGTTTCCCTTCAGAAATAGAGTTAAATCACAGGCTCTGTATCTTCCTTCAAGCAAGAGTTCGTTTCACGTAAACTCAGTCACTTTCAGCTCAAAAGAAGCTACATTGTTCACGTAGCTCACACGTTTCTTGCTCTTAACTGTAAAGCATTGGATGTTAGAGGACCTGTGGTTTGTATCAGTTTTAGAAGCAGAGTTGAACTAGCCATGGTCCGTATGTGTAGGAAACACCGTTCTTCTTTTCTGAGCACACTCACGTTTCCTGCTCTATCAGAGACTCTAGAAAGCAAGAGCATTCTTCTTCCTATACTCAGAGTGTGTTTCCTCGTGAGAACTGTGCTGTGTGTTTCCCTTCAGAAATGGAGTTAAATCACAGGCTCTGTATCTTCCTACAAGCAAGACTTCATTTCACGTAAACTCAGTCACCTTGCACTCAAACAAAGATATATCGTTCAAATAGCTCACATGTTTCTTGCTCTTAACTGTAATGCATTGGATGTTAGAGGACCTGTGGTTTGTATCAGTTTCAGAAGCAGAGTTGAACTAGCCATGGTCTGTATGTGTAGGAAACCCCGTTCTTTTGTTCGAGTACGCTCAAGTTTCTCCCTCTTTTAGAGACTCTAGAAAGCAAGAGCATGCTTCTTGCTCTAAAGCAGAGTGTGTTTCATGGATGAGAACTGTGCTTTGTGTTTCCTTTCAGAAATGGAGTTAAATCCCAGGCTCTATGTCTTCCTACAGGCAAGATATCTTTTCAGGTAAACTCAGACACTTTTCAGCACAAAGAAGCTACATGGTTCACGAAGCACACACGTTTCTCGCTCTTAACTTGAAAGCTTTGCATGTTAATGGAACTGTGCTTTGTATCAATTTCAGAAGAAGAGTTGAACTCGATATGGTCCGTATGTGTAGGAAACACCGTTCTTTTGTTCAGAGTACCCTCAAGTTTCTGGCTCTATTAGCGACTCTTGGAAATCAAGAGCATGCTACTTGCTCTAAAGCAGAGTGTGTTTCATGGATGAGAACTGTGCAGTTTGTTTCCCTTCAGAAATGGAGTTAAATCCCAGGCTCTGTGTCTTCCTACAAGCAAGAAATCTTTTCAGGTAAACTCAGTCAGTTTTCAGCTCAAAGGAAGCTACATCGTTCACGAAGCTCACACGTTTCTGGATGTTAACTGGAAAGCATTGCATGTTAATGGAACTGTGCTTTGTATCAGTTCAGAAGAAGAGTTGACCTAGATATGGTCCGTATGTGTAGGAAACACTGTTATTTTGTTCTGACCACAGTCACGTTTCCTGCTGTATTAGCGACTCATAGAAAGCAAGAGTGTGCTTCTTGCTCTAAAGCAGAGTGTTTCATGTACGAGAACTGTGCTGTGTGTTTCCCTTCAGAAATGGAGTTAAATTCCAGGCTCTGTGTCTTCCTACAAGCAAAACATCATTTCAGGTAAACGCTGTCACTTTTCAGCTCAAATGAATATAAATCATTTACGAAGCTCACATGATTCTTGCTGTTAACTGAAAAGCATTGGATGTTAGATGACTTGTGGTTTGTATCTGTTACAGAAGCAGAGTTGAACTAGAAATGGTCTGTATGTGTAGGAAACACCGTTCGTTTGTTCAGGGTACCCTCAAGTTTCTGGATCTATTAGAGAATCTAGAAAGCAAGAGCATGCTAGTGCTCTAAAGCAGAGTGGGTTTCATGCATGAGAACTGTGCTGTGTGTTTCCCTTCAGAAATGGAGTTAAATCCCAGGCTCTCTTTCTTGCTATAAGCAAGACTTCTTTTCTGGTGATCTCAGTCACTTTCAGCTCAAACGAAGCTACATAGTTCACGTAGCTCACACGTTTCTTGCTCTTAACTGTAAAGCATTGGATGTTAGAGGACCTGTGGTTTGTATCAGTTTCAGAAGAACAGTTGAACTAGCAATGGTCCTTATGTGCAGGAAACACCATTCTTTTGTTCTGAGTACCCTCAAGTTTCTAGCTCTATTAGAGACTCTGGAATGCAAGAGCATGCTTCTTGCTCTAAAGAAGAGTGTGTTTCATGGATGAGAGCTGTGCTGTGTGTTTCCCTTCAGAAATGGAGTAAAATTCCAGGCTCTGTGTCTTCCTACAAGCAAGACATCGTTTCAGGTAAATGCAGTCACTTTTCAGCTCAAATGAATACAAATCGTTGATGAAGCTCACACGTTTCTTGCTCTTAACTGAAAAGCATTGGATGTTAGATTACTTGTGGTTTGTATCAGTTTCAAAAGCAGAGTTGAACTAGCAATGGTCTGTATGTGTTTGAAACACCGTTCTTTTGTTCTGAGCACCCTCAAGTTTCTGCTCTATTAGAGACTCTAGAAAGCAAGAGCATGCTTCGTGCTCTAAAGCAGAGTGTGTTTCATGGATGAGAACTGTACTGTGTGTTTCCATTCAGAAATGGAGTTAAATTCCAGGCTCTGTTTTTCCTACAAGCAAGACATCATTTCAGGTAAACGCTGTCACTTTTCAGCTCAAATGAATATAAATCCTTCACGAAGATCACACGTTTCTCGCTCTTAACTGAAAAGCATTGGATGTTAGAGGACCTGTGGTTTGTATCAGTTTCCGAAGCAGAGTTGAACTAGCAATGGTCTGTATGTGTAGGAAACACCGTTCTTTGTTCTGAGTTACCAAAAGTTTCTGGCTCTATTAGAGACTCTGGAAAGCAAGAGCATGCTTCTTGCTCTAATGCAGAGTGTGTGTCATGGATGAGAACTGTGCTCTGTGTTTCCCTTCAGAAATGGAGTTAAATCCCAGGCTCTGTGTCTTCCTACAAGCAAGACATCTCTTCGGGTAATCTCAGTCACCTTTCAGCTCAAATGAAGCTACATTGTTCACGTAGCTCACACGTTTCTTGCTCTTAACTGTAAAGCATTGGATGTTAGAGGACCTGTGGTTTGTATCAGTTTCAGAAGAAGAGTTGACATAGATATGGTCCGTTTGTGTAGGAAACACCGTTATTTTGTTCTGACCACAGTCACATTTCGTGCTGTATTAGAGACTCATAGAATGCAAGAGCGTGCTTCTTGCTCTAAAGCAGAGTGTGTTTCATGGATGAGAACTGTGCTGTGTGTTTCCCTTCAGAAATGGAGTTAAATTCCAGGCTCTGTGTCTTCCTACAAGCAAGACATCATTTCAGGTTAATGCAGTCACTTTTCAGCTCAAATGAATATAAACCGTTCACGAAGCTCACACGTTTCTCGCTCTTAAGAGAAAAGCTTTGGATGTTAGATGACTTGTGGTTTGTATCAGTTTCAGAAGCAGAGTTGAACTAGCAATGGTCCGTATGTGTAGGAAACACCATTCTTTGTTCTGAGCACACTCACGTTTCCTGCTCTATTAGAGAATCTAGGAAGCAAGAGCTTGCTTCTTCCTATACGCAGAGTGTGTTTCATCGTGAGAACAGTGCTGTGAGTTTCCCTTCAGAAATAGAGTTAAATCACAGGCTCTGTATCTTCCTTCAAGCAACAGTTCGTTTCACGTAAACTCAGTCACCTTTCAGCTGAAACAAAGCAACATAGTTCACGTAGCTCACACGTTTCTTGCTCTTAACTGTAAAGCATTGGATGTTAGAGGACCTGTGGTTTGTATCAGTTTCAGAAGCAGAGTTGAATTAGCAATGGTCCGTATGTGTAGGAAACACCGTTCTTTTGTTCTGAGTACATTCAAGTTTCTGGCTCTATTAGAGACTCTGGTAAGCAAGAGCATGCTTCTTGCCATAAAGCAGAGTGTGTTTCATGGATGAGAACTGTGCTGTGTGTTTCCCTTTATAAATGGAGTTAAATCCCAGGATCTGTGTCTTCCTACAAGCCAGACATCTTTTCCAGTAAACTCAGTCACTATTCAGCTCAAAGGAAGCAGCATTGTTCACGAAGCTCACACGTTTCTCGCTCTTAAGTGGAAATCATTGCATGTTAGAGGAACTGTGGTTTGTATCAGTTTCAGAAGAAGAGTTGACCTAGATATTGTCCGTATGTTAGTTAACACCGTTATTTTGTTCTGGCCACAGTCACGTTTCCTGCTGTATTAGAGACTCATAGAAAGCAAGAGCATGCTTCTTGCTCTAAAGCAGAGTGTGTCTCATGGATGAGAACTGTGCTGTGTGTTTACCTTCAGAAATGGAGGTATATTCCAGGTTCTGTGTCTTCCTACAAGCAAAACATCTTTTCAGGCAAACTCAGCCACTATTCAGCACAAAGGAAGCTATATCGTTCACGAAGCTCACACGTTTCTCGCTCTTAACTGGAAATCATTGCATGTTAGAGGAACTGTGGTTTGTATCAGTTTCAGAAGAAGAGTTGACCTAGATATGGTCCGTATGTGTAGGAAACACCATTATTTTGTTCTGGCCACAGTCACGTTTCCTGCTGTATTAGAGACTCATAGAATGCAGGAGCGTGCTTCTTGCTCTAAAGCAGAGTGTGTTTCATGGATGAGAACTGTGCTGTGTGTTTCCCTTCAGAAATGGAGTTAAATTCCAGGCTCTGTGTCTTCCTACAAGCAAGACTTCTCTTCGGGTAATCTCAGTCACCTTTCATCTCAAATGAAGCTACATTGTTCACGTAGCTCACACGTTTCTTGCTCTTAACTGTAAAGCATTGGATGTTAGAGGACCTGTGGTTTGTATCAGTTTCAGAAGAAGAGTTGACATAAATATGGTCCGTTTGTGTAGGAAACACCATTCTTTTGTTCTGAGCACACTCACGTTTCCTGCTCTATTAGAGACTCTAGAAAGCAAGAGCGTGCTTCTTCGTATACGCAGAGTGTTTTTCATTGTGAGAACTGTACTGTGTGTTTCCCTTCAGAAATGGAATTAAATCCCAGGCTCTGTGTCTTCCTATAAGCAGGACATCTTTTGAGGTAAACTCAGTCACTTTTCAGCTCAAAGGATGCTACATCGTTCACGAAGCTCACAAGTTTCTCACTCTTAAAAGGAAAGCATTGCATGTTAATGGAACGGTGCTTTGTATCAGTTTCAGAAGAAAAGTTGACCTAGATATGGTCCGTATATGTAGGAAACACCGTTATTTTGTTCTGACCACAGTCATTTTTCCTGCTGTATTAGAGACTCTTAGAAAGCAAGAGTGTGCTTCTTGCTCAAAGGCAGTGTGTGTTTCATGGATGAGAACTGTGCTGTGTGTTTCCCTTCAGAAATGGAGTTAAATCCCAGGCTCTGTGTCTTCCAACAAGCAAGACATAATTTCAGGTAAACGCAGTCACTTTTCAGCTCAAATGAATATAAATCATTTACGAAGCTCACACATTTCTTGCTCTTAACTGAAAAGCATTGGATGTTACATGACTTGTGGTTTGTATCAGTTTCAGAAGCAGAGTTGAACTAGCAATGGTCCGTATATGTAGGAAACACAGTTCGTGTGTTCAGAGTACCCTCAAGTTTCTGGCTCTATTAGAGAATCTAGAAAGCAAGAGCATGCTAGTGCTCTAAAGCAGAGTGTGTTTCATGGATGAGAACTGTGCTGTGTGTTTCCCTTCAGAAATGGAGTTAAATACCTGGCTTTGTGTCTTCCTACAAGCAAGACATCTTTTCAGGTAAACTCAGTCACTTTTCAGCTCAAAGGAAGCTACATCGTTCACGAAGCTCACAGGTCTCTCGCTCTTAACTGGAAAGCATTGCATGTTAAAAGAACTGTGGTTTGTATCAGTTTCAGAAGAAGAGTTGACCTAGATATGGTCCGTATGTGTAGGAAACACCATTATTTTGTTCTGACCACAGTCACGTTTCCTGCTGTATTAGAGACACTTAGAAAGCAAGAGCATCCTTCTTGCTCTAAAGCAGAGTGTGTTTCATGGATAAGAAGAGTGCTGTTTGTTTCCCTTCAGAAATGGAGTTAAATCACAGGCTGTGTATCTTCCTACAAGCAAGACATCGTTTCAAGTAAACGCAGTCACTTTTCAGCTCAAATGAATATAAATCATTTACGAAGCTCACACGTTTCTTGCTCTTAACTGAAAAGCATTGGATGTTAGATGTCTTGTGGTTTGTATCAGTTTTAGAAGCAGAGTTGAACTAGCAATGGTCCGTATGTGTTGGAAACCACGTTCATTTGTTCTGAGCACACTTTCAAGTTTCTGGCTCTATTGGAGACTCTAGAAAGCAAGAGCGTGTTTCTTGCTATAAAACAGATTGTGTTTCATGGATGAGAACTGTGCTGTGTGTTTCCCTTAAGAAATGGAGTTAAATCCCAGTCTCTGTGTCTTCCTACAAAAAGACATCACTTCAGGTAAACACAGTCACGTATAGCTCAAACGAATATAAATCATTCACAAAGCTCACACCTTTCACCCTCTTAACTGAAATGCATTGGATGTAAGATGACCTGTGGTTTGTATCAGTTTCAGTAGCAGAGATAAACTAGCAATGATCCGTATGTGTAGGAAACAACGTTCTTTTGTTCTGAGCACACTTTCTAGTTTCTGGTTATATTAGAGACTCTAGAAAGCAAGAGTGTGCTTCTTGCTCTAAAGCAGTGTGTTCGATGGATGAGAACTGTGCTGTGTGTTTCCCTTCAGAAATGGAGTTAAATCCCAGGCTCTGTGTCTTCCTACAAGCAAGACATCTTTTCAGGTATTCCTAGTCACTTTTCAGCACAAAGAAAGCTACATTGTTCACGAAGCTCACACATTTCTCGCTCTTAACTGGAAAGCATTGCATGTTAGAGGAACTGTGGTTTGTATCAGTTTCAGAAGAAGAGTTGACCTAGATATGGTCCGTATGTGTAGGAAACACCGTTATTTTGTTCTGATCACAGTCACGTTTCCTGCTGTATTAGATACTCTTAGAAAGCAAGAGCATGCTTCTTGCTCTAAAGCAGAATGTGTTTCATGGATGAGAACTGTGCTGTGTATTTCCCTTCAGAAATTGAGTTAAATTCCAGGCTCTGTGTCTTCCTACAAGCAAGACATCATTTCAGGTAATAGGAGTCACTTTTCAGGTAAAATGAATATAAACCATTTAAGAAGCTCACTCGTTTCTCGCTCTTAAATGAAAAGCTTAGGATGTTAGATGACTTGTGGTTTGTATCAGTTTCAGAAGCAGAGTTGAACTAGCAATGGTCCGCATGTGGAGGAAACCACGTTCTTTTGTTCTGAGCACACTTTCAAGATTCTGGCTCTATTGGAGACTCTAGAAAGCAAGAGCGTGCTTCTTGCTCTAAAGCAGGGTGTGTTTCATGGATGAGAACTGTGCTGTGTGTTTCCCTTCAGAAATGGAGTTAAATGCCAGGCTCTGTGTCTTCCTACAAGCAAGACATCTTTTCAGGTATTCCTAGTCACTTTTCAGCTCAAAGAAAGCTACATTGTTCACGAAGCTCACACATTTCTCGCTCTTAACTGGAAAGCATTGCATGTTAGAGGAACTGTGGTTTGTATCAGTTTCAGAAGCAGAGTTGACCTAGATATGGTCCGTATGTGTAGGAAACACCGTTATTTTGTTCTGTTCATAGTCACTTTTCCTGATGTATTAGATACTCTTAGAAAGCAAGAGCATGCTTCTTGCTCTAAAGCAGAGTGTGTTTCATGGATGAGAACTGTGCTGTGTATTTCCCTTCAGAAATTGAGTTAAATTCCAGGCTCTGTGTCTTCCTACAAGTAAGACATCATTTCAGGTAATAGGAGTCACTTTTCAGGTAAAATGAATATAAATCATTTAAGAAGCTCACTCGTTTCTCGCTCTTAAATGAAAAGCTTAGGATGTTAGATGACTTGTGGTTTGTATCAGTTTCAGAAGCAGAGTTGAACTAGCAATGGTCCGCATGTGGAGGAAACCACGTTCTTTTGTTCTGAGCACACTTTCAAGATTCTGGCTCTATTGGAGACTCTAGAAAGCAAGAGCGTGCTTCTTGCTCTAAAGCAGAGTGTGTTTCATGGATGAGAACTGTGCTGTGTGTTTCCCTTCAGAAATGGAGTTAAATCACAGGCTCTCTTTCTTGCTATAAGCAAGACTTCTTTTCTGGTAATCTCAGTCACTTTCAGCTCAAACGAAGCTACATTGTTCGCGTAGCTCACACGTTTCTTGCTCTTAACTGAAAAGCATTGGATATTAGATGAGTTGTGGTTTCCATCAGTTACAGAGGCAGAGTGGAACTAGCAATGGTCCGTATGTGTAGGAAACAACGTTCTTTTTTTCTGAGCACACTTTCAAGTTTCTGGGTCTATTAGAGACTCTAGAAAGCAAGAGCGTGCTTGTTGCTCTAAAGAAGTGTGTTTGATGGATGAGAACTGTGCTGTGTGTTTTCCTTCAGAAATGGAGTTAAATCCCAGGCTCTGTGTCTTCCTACAAGCAAGACATCTTTTCAGGTAAACTCAGTCACTTTTCACCTCAAAGGGAGCTACATCGTTCCCGAAGCTCATACGTTTCTTATTCTTAACTGGAAAGCATTGAATGTTAGAGGAACTGTGGTTTGTACCAGTTTCAGAAGAAGAGTTGAACTACATATGGTCTGTATGTGTAGGAAACACCGTTCTTTTGTTCTGTGCACACTCATGTTTCTTGCTTTATTAGATGCTCTAGAAAGCAAGAGCATGTTTCTTGCTCTAGGCAGAGTGTGTTTCATGTATGACAACTGTTCTGTGTGTTTCCCTTCAGAAATGGAGTTAAATCCCAGGCTCTGTGTCTTCCTACAAAAAGACATCATTTCAGGTAAACGCAGTCACTTTTAGCTCAAACGAATATAAATCATTCACAAAGCTCACACGTTTCTTGCTCTTCACTGAAAAGAATTGAATGTAAGATGACCTGTGGTTTGTATCAGTTTCAGAAGCAGAGTTGAACTAGATATGGTCCGTATGTGTAGGAATCACCGTTCCTTTGTTCTGAGCACACTCACGTTTCCTGCTTTTTTAGAGAATCTAGAAGGCAAGAGCGTTCTTCTTGCTCTAAAGCAGAGTGTGTTTCATGCATGAGAACTGTGCTGTGTGCTTTCCTTGAGAAATAGAGTTAAATCACAGGCTCTGTGTCTTCCTACAAGTATGACTTCTTTTCATGTAAAGTCAGTAACTTTTCAGCTGAACATGACTACATCGTTCACGTAGCTCACACGTTTCTGGATCTTAACTGAAAAGCATTGGTTGTTAGAGGCCCTGTGGTTGTAACAGTTTCAGAAGCAGAGTTGAACAAGATATGTTTCGCATGTGTATGAAACACAGTTCTTTTGTTCTGAGAACACTAAGGTTTCCTGCTGTATTAGAGACTCTTGAAAACAAGAGAGTGCTTCTTGCTCTAAAGCAGAGTGTGTCCCATGGAAGAGAACTGTGCTGTGTGTTTCCCTTCAGAAATGGTGTTAAATACCAGTCTCTGAGTCTTCCTACAAGCAAGTTTTTGTTTCACGTAAACGCAGTCACTTTTCAAATCAAACGAAGCTGCATTGTTCACGAAGCTCACACGATTCCCGCTGTTAACTGCAAAGCATTCGATGTTGGAGGACCTGTCTTTTGTATCAGTTTCAGAAGCAGAGTTGAACTCGATATGGTCTGCATGTGTAGGAAACAGAGTTCTTTGTTCTGAGCGCACTCACGTTTCCTGCTGTATTAGAGACTCTAGAAAGCAAGAGCGTGCTTCTTGCTCTAAAGCAGAGTGTGTTCCATGGATGAGAACTGTGCTGTTTGTTTTACTAAAAAAGTGGAGTTAAATCCCAGGCTCTCTGTCTTCATCCATGCAAGACTTCGTTTCAGGTAAACACAGTCACTTTTCTTATCAAATGAAGCTACATCATTCACGAAGGTCACACGTTTCTGGTTCTTAAATTAAAGGTATTGGATGATAGAGGTCCTGTGGTTTGCATCAATTTCAGATGAAGAGTTGAACTAGATATGGTCTACATGTCTAGGAAACACAGTTCTTTTGTCCTGAGCACACTCACTTTTTTGCAGTATTAGAGACTCTAGAAAGCAAGAGCGTGCTTCTTGCTCTAAAGCAGTGTGTTTGATGGATGAGAACTGTGCTGTGTGTTTCCCTTCAGAAATGGAGTTAAATCCCAGATTCTGTGTCTTCCTACAAGCAAGACTTCGTTTCAGGTAAACCCAGTCACTTTTCAGCTCAAACGAAGCTATATCAAAAACGAAGCACACTTGTTCCTTGCTCTTAACTGAAAAGCATTGGATTTTAGAGGTCCAGCGGTTTGTATCATTTTCAGAAGGAGTGTTGAACTAGATATGGTCTGTATGTGTAGGACACACAGTTCTTTTGTTCAAGCATACTCACGTTTTCTGCTGACTTAGAGACTCTACAATTCATGAACATGCTTGTTTCTTTAAAGCAGTGTATGTTTCGTGGATGGGAACTGTGCTGTGTGTTTCCCTTCAGAAATGGAGTGAAATTCCAGGCTCTGTATCTTCCTACAAGCAAGTCTTCTTTTCAGGTTAACACAGTCACTTTTCAGCTCAAAGGAATCTACTTCATTCACCAAGATCACATGTTTCTGGCTCTTAAATGAAAAACATTGGATGTTAGAAGCCCTGTGGTTTGTATCAGTTTCAGACCCAGAGTTGAACTAGATATGGTCAGCATGTGTAGGAAACACAGGTCTTTTTTTCTGAGCACACGCACGTTTCCTGCTGTATAATTGCCTCTAGAAAGCAAGAGCGTGCTTCTAGCTCTAAAGCAGAGTGTGGTCCATGGATGAGAACTGTGCTGTGTGTTTCCCTTCAGAAATGGTGTTAAATCCCAGTCTCTGTGTCTTCATCCATGCAAGACTACGTTTCAGGAAAACACAGTCCATTTTTAGCTCAAAAGAAGCTGGATCGTTCACGAAGCTCACACGTTTCTGGCTCTTAACTGAAAAGCATTTGATGTTAGAGGACCTGTGGTTTGTATCAGTTCCAGAAGCAGATTTGAACTAGATATGGTCCGCATGTGTAGGAAACACAGTTCTTTTGTTCTGAGAACACTCATGTTTCCTGTTGTATTAGGGACTCTAGAAAGCAAAAGCGTGCTTCTTGCTCTAAAGCAGAGTGTCTTCCATGGAAGAGAACTGTGCTGTGTGTTTCCCTTCAGAATTGGAGTTAAATCCCAGTCTCTGTGTGTTCCTACAATCAAGACTTCTTTTCAGGAAATGCAGTCACTTTTCAGCTCAAACGAAGCTACATCGTTCACAAAGGTAAAACGTTTCTGGTTCTTAACCTAAAGGCATTGGATGATAGAGGACCTGTGGTTTGCATCAGTTAAAGAAGCAGAGGTGGACTAGATATGGTCTGCATGTGTAGGAAACAGAGTTCTTTCGTTCTGAGCACTCTCACGTTTCCTGCTGTATTAGAGAATCTAGAAAGCAAGAGCGTGCTTCTTGCTCTAAAGCAGAGTATGTTCCATGGATGAGAACTGTGCTTTGTGTTTCCCTTCAGAAATGAAGTTAAATCCCAGGCTGTGTGTCTTCATACAAGCAACTCTTCGTTTAAGGAGAACGCAGTCACTTTTCAGCTCAAACGAAGCTACATCATTCACGAAGCTCACACGTTTCTCGCTCTTACCTGGAAAGCATTGGATGTTAGATGACTTGTGGTTTCTATCAGTTTCAGAAGCAGAGTTGAACTAGCAATGGTCCGTATGTGTAGGAAACACCGTTCTTTTGTTCTGAGCACACTCACGTTTCCTGCTCTATCAGAGACTCTAGAAAGCAAGAGAGTGCCTCTTCCTATACACAGAGTGTGTTTCCTCGTGAGATCTGTGCTGTGTGTTTCCCTTCAGAAATGGAGTTAAATCACAGGCTCTGTATCTTCCTACAAGCAAGACTTCATTTCACGTAAACTCAGTCATCTTGCACTCAAACAAAGCTATATCGTTCACATAGCTCACACGTTTCTTGCTCTTAACTGTAAAGCATTGGATGTTATAGGACCTGTGGTTTGTATCAGT